>JAMPIV010006088.1:0-600000 GCA_024509875.1 Oreohelix idahoensis
TGGGGGGGGAAGTGGGGGTTTTGGGTTAGTATGGGGTAATTGGTAATTTGTGATGAAGTAGATGAATTCATAATGGAAGATTGTTAGGGTTTTAATATTAAAAGTTTTTATTTTGGTAAGAGTAGATTTAATGGTTTAAGTGTAGTATATTGATATTGTATGATTTTTAGGTGGGATTGAGGAGAGTAATAGGAATTAGTTGATTGGGGGTTGGTGTTTTTTTGTTTTTGTTAAGTGGGAAGACTAAACTCACAGGTGAGAGAGTGGAGTAGAGCGAGATAAAGACATATTGTTCTCTCTGGGGGAGTATTTTAAATTGGGTGTGGAGTTATTTATGAGATGACAGGTTATGAGTGGAATACTCTGTCTCGAAGAATATAGGAGAAATGAATATCTTATAGTGTTTGAGCGGGTATGATAGTAGGATTATATATTTAGTATATTTGTAAATTTGATAGGATTGGGATGTTATTGTGAGTTGGGAAAGTGATGTAATATTGGATGTATGTGTAGGGTTATAGTATTTGGAAATTGTTTGAGGATGGAATGAAATGTGGGATGAGATGTATTTTGTGAAGGGGGCTAGAGAAGTTGTTGTAGTGTGTATAGTGAATTGAGTCGAAATGGTGGTGAAAATATGATTGTAAAGGAGTTATGGGGTTTTTTTGGTAAGGATATGATGGGTATAAAATGATAGGTTTTTATTGGAATGTGGGAGTTGTATTATGTGATTGAATGAATAATGAAATAAGTGGTATTAGTAAATGTGTGGAATGTGATGATGGAGTTGGGTTTGCATTAAGTTTTATGGAGTGGGGGTAGGGTATCTATATAAGAAGGGGTGTTGATATTAGGGTTGGAAAAGATTTATTGTGGGTTAAGGTTATGTGGTAATTGTTTAATTTGTAATTTGTTTTTTAGTAAGAGATTTTTAAAGGGTGTGTTGGTAATTTGGGAAGTAGTTTTGGGGGGGAAGTTGTGGGATATTAAAGTTATGAGGGCGTGAAAGTTGATAACTACACATTTACAGTTGTTTTTTAGAATGTGGGTGTTTTGTTATATTGGTGGGGGGTTTGATAGGATAACCAAATGGTATTTTGTGTTATGGGGAGATTTAGTATAGGTTGGTGTATGGTGTTATTAGATGTATGGGTATATTAAAATTAAAATGTATGGGGGAAATTGGGGTGGGGGGGGAGTGGGGGGTGGGGGGGGGGGGGGGGGGGGGGGGGGGGGTGTAGGTATGGGGGGGGGGGAGTTTATAGGGGTTGGGTGGGGTGGGTTTTTGTATATAGTTGTGTGGGGGGGGGGGAGGATATTGGGGGTTGGGGTATTGGGGTGTGTAGGGGTTTGTTTAATAGGGGTTAGGGGTGAGGTGGGGGAATTGAAATTTTTGGGGTTTTATTTTGAGGATGGCCCAACAATAGTTATGGGAGGTATGGGGGGAGGGGGGGGTGATATTTTTAAAAATTTTTGGGTATATGTAGTGGAGATTTATGGGGGGTGGGTATTTAAAATAGAGTTGATAAGTGGTAATTTGTGATTAGGGTTGGTAGGGGGGGGGGTGGTGTGGGGTGTTTGGGTAATATGTATGATTTAAGGTTTTGGTTTTTGGGGGTTTATGTGAGGGGTGAGTGGTTTGTTGGGGGGGGGTGGTGGGAGTGGTAGGGGGTAGAGTTAGGGGGATTTATATGGGTGATGTTTTTTTTGACGAGATTGTGTTGGGGGGTGTTTGCTAGATTTGAGGTTAGATATGATTTGTTAGTAAAGTTAGGATTGTGTTTAGAATGTATTATTATTGGGGGGGGGTTATGGGGTTTTTGGGATTAGGTTTTCAAGGTGATTTATTTTTGGGGGTTTTGGTGAGGTTGGTAGAATTGGGGGTTTTAATGGTGAGGGGGGTATATGAGGTGATGAGTGATGGGGGGATTGGGGTTAGGGGGGGGTTTATATTATGTTTGGGAAATTAATTTTGTAGATTGGGGGGTGGTAGTTGGGATGGATGGGGGTGGGCGTGGTTAAGGTTATGGAGGGGATGATTGATGTTAGGATGTTTAGCTTTTTGGGGGAAGGTGGGGGTGGGTGATGGTTTTTTTATGGGGGGTTTTTGTTTGTATGGGAGTGGGTGTGTTGTGGGGGGGGGGGGTGCATATTTTGTCATGGGGTTTTGTGGGGGAATGGTTTGTGGGGTGGGAATGGGTGGGGGTGGGGGGGGGGGTGAGGGTTTGGGGGGTGGTTATGGGTGTGGGTGTTTGGGTAAGGGGGTTGGGGGTTGTTTGTGGGTGGGGGGGTGGGGGGTGGGTGGGGGGGATTGGGTTTGGTTTTTGGGGGGGGGTTTGGGTTGTTGTGGTGGGGTGGGGGTGGGTTGGTGGGTGATTTTTAGGTTGTGGGTGTGGGTGGGTGTTGGGTGATAGTTTTATGGTTTGGGGAGGTGTTTGTTGTGTTTGGGGTTGGAAATTTAATTGTGGGGGTTTGTTGGTTTATAATTTTTATGGTTATGGTTTTGTATTGTGTTTTGTTTGGGTTTGTAGTTGTGGAGGTGGGATTGGGTTTGGTGTAATTGTTTTTAGGTTTGGGTAGGGTTGTGGTTTTTTGGGGGTGTGTTGGATTTAGGGTGGGTGGGTTATTGGGGGAGTTGTTGTGTTAAGGGTAGTTTTGTGGTGGGTTGTGTGAGGGGTATAAAAGTTTATTTTAGGATAGGGTTGATTGGGGTATGGAGTGGGTTATGGGGGTAATTTGGGGTTTGGGTGGTGGTTTTGTGGGGGGTTATTGAGGTATGGTTGTTGAGATTAGTATTGTTTTGAGTTTGTATAATGGGGGGTAATGATTTGGGGGTTTTGGGGTTTAGGGGGATTGTGTGGGTGAGGGGAAGTAGGTGAAGGTAATTGTTATGGGGGGGGGGGAGGTTTTTGTGTGGGGGGGGAAATTGTTATAATTTGTGGGGGGGGGGTGAAGGAAATTGGGGGGGGGGGGGTTGTGGTGTACTTAGAACTCGGGGAGAGGGCAGGGTATTACATTATTTGGGGGTTAGTTGTAATTAGGAGATATAGGTTGGTTAGTGATGGTCGATTTGTTCTAATTATTTTTGGTATTGGATAAAAGATAGTTTATTTGTTTTGAAATGGTTGTATTAGGTGGTAGTGTTTGATGTTGTGGATGGGGTGGGGTGTTATAAAGGTGTATAGTTTGGGATGATGAACATTAACAAAACAAATGACTATTCCTTACACGAATTACAGAATGTTGTAAGATGTTGAAAATAAGATAGTGACAATTTTACTATACTCATAACATACCCCCCCAATTACAGGAGAAAATAAACATGAGATTGATGAATTGGATAACTGTTGGGCTCACCCCGAGGATATTGGATAAAAAATAATGGTTATCTCAAGGACAGACATATGTCACAGATATATCATTTCAGATATTATGACATAAGAAAAGAACACCTGATTGAAATGCAGCAAACTTGTCAAGGACCACCATGAAATAGACCCCCGCCCCACACTTTAAGAGATAATGTGATGGATGAGATTTTTGAATTTATAAGTACCATAAAGTCACCCATCTGGCTGTAGTGTGTCGGATGCAATTTTACAGGCAACCACATAACTCTGACTAACCTTCGGCCAGCGAAGGCAGAGTTGGTGTCGAAATTTTGCACATATGTAAAAAGACATGTTTTTGTTCATGTTTTGGTAAAGTCTAGACATTTGTGTTAATGGTTTCATAAATGATTAGTTGATATATTGTTGAGGAAGATTCACAGATAGAGTACAGGGACAATTAATAAGGATGTATATATTTCCAGTACAGAATAAGAGGAATAGGAAGGATCCACATTTTAAATATTGGAGCACACCATGAGCGATGAATTGGACTTATAAAGAAAATGGAAATGGTACACTGAAAATGCAAGGATGTGAAATTAACCAGAAATAACGGGATGGATAAAATAGTAGTCAAAGTGCCAGGAACTTTGTCTTATAAGAATATTGTAGATTCCTCACGATCAATTGAATATTTTTTCTATCCTTTCTATGTCACATTTTTTGACGTGATGACCCCAACAATTTTTTTTTCTCATCTATATTGTCAAAAGTTCTTACATCTCAGTTGAGCATTGTTCCATAAATCATTGTTTTGATGTGTTTTGATAAATGTATTGCGCTAGATAATAAGTTTACATAGAGAGTTACTAAGGATGATTCTCAAGATAACAGAGGACCAAATAGATACAATGATATTAGGAACACCATAAATGATACATTGGTGTTATGAAAAAAAAAAGGAGACAAATATAAACGGTATACAAGGATGCCTTGAGAGTGACAACATGGATACATATTGTCAAGAGTATAAGCAGTTGTCTTAACAGAGAAAATAAAGTAATACGGAACCCAACGTAGAAATTCATGATGATTTGAAACTATATTTTCCTTTTCCCTTATATTCATAATATGATAGTAACACATTCGTCTGTTGGTTGCTGAATAATGTGATGTTTGAAAATTGATGTATGGTAAGTCAAAGAAGATCTTTTAAAAAAAAAATAAAAATAATATTTCTAGGAAAGAGTTCACAGGAAAAAATACTACTGTTTGACAGAAAAGAAGGAATGATTAGAAAATAACTGACTATTGTGGACAGGATCACCACCAGACGTAAACGGATATTAGAGACAAACATCAACATATTTTGAAAAAAAAAAAAAAGGAATGTAATATAGAACATTCTTTACAGTGACTGGACTTTAGGAACGAGTTTATACACTTACCATTTGGAAAATGTCAATAACAAGGAAACATTCAGATAAATAAATAAGATAAGCCATGAGGTTTTTAATACTTTTATTGTGAAAAATGATTACTTATAAAAATGATGCTGGTTATATTATCGTCTGATAAAATATGCATATTATGTCTAGAGATGTTTTCTACATGTCATAATGAGCAAGTGGCTCATTCACTAGAAAAAAAAAAAAGGAAATGATGAGTACCCATGAAAACATTGGCTATTCTATGAAAGTGGATTGCCATTACCATAGGAATTGGAGATTTTGGACATTTCTTGGGATATTGCAGAGTACTTGGAAAATAGAATAAATAAGTACGCCAGGAAGAAAAAAGATTTTTTAAGTACTTGCAGGCCTTTAATATGGAGCAAATAACAGGAACAGAAAAGAGATAACACCCCCCACCATATCTAAGAGAATGTAATCAACTATATTTTTGAATGAAATGTAATAGATTATGATAATGCAGCCAAGTTCTGCAAATAAGATATTTTATTGTTCATTTCCCAGTGTTGCCACTCGTCACATTCTTTTGAGTGCTGACCTTATGATTGTTTTTAGGATTTTGTTGGTCAGTGTTGCCAATTTGTGAATTTGGTTGAAATATGTATTAATGTGAAAGATAGTTTGCAATTTTTTGGAGATGATGTCCATCTATAAGGCCCCTTTATAGACGACAGTCCCATATAGACATAGGAGCTCCGATGTAGGAATTTCGTTAAATTTTCTGAAATATTTTTGGACTTAGAAAAATTTTTGAACTTGAAATTTTTCTGAAAATTTTTTTTTTGAACTTAGGAAATTTTGGGGATATTTTTTAGAGTTGATAGTACTCAAATGTCTCCCTATGGGATACATTTGCAAGGCCCCGGGATCTATATGTAGCCGTGTACATAGTTGTTCCTTTGGAAACAGGCTATAAAAACCAGATTAGCATATAAATTTCTACTTTCCTAGAAACAGATTAAATTTTAATTAGGATAGAGTCGCGTTACATGTCAAAATTAGTCACGTGATTTTTACCCAATCGTGAGCTCAGAAAAATTTAGAAGAGACGCGATATTTTCCCCAGCAGCCTAGTTAGTTGGAAGAGACGCGTCTAGCTAGTAAGACAAGCAAGTTTGTGCTCATAACGCAGTGGTTTACTGCATGAAAGTTATTCAAGTTGAAGAATTAGAAATTCCAGGGATGATGGTATGTTCTCTTCAAAGTGCATTTTTGTGTATTTGATTTCTATATTCGAAGTCTGTAAGTAGGAACTAATTACTATACAATTATTGACATGTCGAAATCGAATTATTGTTGCAGATATAGAAAGGAAACAATGGCTGAAAGATTTCTTTTCAAATGTACATGCAGGATTGATTTGTTTTGATGAAGCAATAACATATCAGGAGGAGATATGGCAATTTTATATCCTGAAGAAGCAGAGTAATCCCTATTGAACTACGGACATGCACTTACTTGAAAATGTGGCATTATGAACAAGAAAGAGTTTCCTAAGAATAGAACCAGAATGGTTATAATAAAGTTAGAAACTCATACAGCAGGATTTTGAAAAGAAATATGCTCTGAAGAATAACTGTCATATGTGTCTTATGAAGTTTTGCCATGTCGACTTGTAATTTCGTTATAATTAAATAAAAGTCACGTTTATACTAAAGGCAGGTCGTCACTCATTTGCTTTGCCATACATTAATGAGAGGAAGGAAGGAAATATAAATGAACCATAACTGCTCTTGCTGGTAAATCATATAAATAAAACACATCTGCTCTAATACAACACCTTAGAGGATAGTCCCCGAACCTGGTAAAATCCTGTAAGACTGTAAGGGAGAAATTGCGAACTCTAGCGGTCAAGCTAGTAATCTAGATCTAACACTCTCTGCAAATAAAACAGCAACCCCCAATTCCCTACCGGGCCACACCAGGTTGTTCGTTGTGACGCCACTCCTCTTAACTCTTGCACATTATTTAGGCCCAACGTTCTTCCTTCTCTTATTATTGTTCTTCTAAGTTTTTTTTTTTTTGGTCTTCCTTTTTTCCTTTTACCCTCAGGAACCCAAGTGAGTGCCTGCAATGGTATTCTGTTGTTTTGCATTCGTAGGACATGACCGATATATGACCATCGTCTTTTCCTTATGTAGTCGGAGACATATTTTTGCTTAGAGTCTTCTCTTATTTGTCGATTAGTCTTGAATTCTTTCCAACTGATGTTCATGATTTTTCTAAGACATTTGTTCTCGAATGTATTCAGCTTGTTCTCCAATGATTTTGTTATTTTTCAACTTTCACAGCCGTATGTTAACACTGAGATAACATTCGAATTAAACAAACGAAGCTTGGTATGTATATTCAGTGATCGTAATTTCCAAATGTTAGATAATCTATAGAAGGCGCTAGCTGCCAAAGCAATTCTAGTACGAATTTCTCTTGTTGTGTCACCATCCTGAGCCATTTTACTGCCTAAATAATTGAAACTTTCAACTTTCTGTAGTTTTTCCCCGTTCAGGATGATATTTAAGGTCTCGTTAGAAAAGTTCATAACTTTAGTTTTAGAGGCATTTATTTGGAGACCTATTTTAACCGAGAGATGACACAGATTATTTACTGCTTCTTGGGCCTGTCTGGGTGTTGGACTTGAGAATGCTAAATCATCTACAAAATCAAGGTCTTCCAGGAACAAATACTTCGGTTTTATTTTTATTTTTTTTATTCTTTCACGAAATTACAATGACAAAGAAAAAGTGCGTAAACATTGGTGTGCATGAGCCAATAACATACCAAAGTGAATTGTATTTTCGGACACGGCCAGCTCTATGTCGCCCTCACCCGATGTACAAATCATGAAAACTTGAAAGTTTTTGTTAAAACAACTTATAATCAGGGAACAGTCTTTGAAAACAATCCACGCACTTTCACACGAAATGTTGTCATCAAAGAACTTTTAAATTGAATCTAAAATAACATAATTCTCGCCGTGTGTACGTTGGTCACAGTTGAGGAATGCAACCGTGTTGAAAAATAGTATTGTTTCCATTATATATGCTCTCCCGAAAATAGTTACAATCAACAAAGAAAAGCGTTCAAATGACGGTGTTCATGAACAGTTTGATTACACTGTATAATGGAAAGAAACCAAATACACTCTAAGAATGTATTTCTATCTGCTCATCTGAGAACGTAAACAGCACACTATAATTAAAAACCCGTCAAGTTTGAAGGGTTATTGCTAGTTTCATAAACAAATCTCTTGGTATCTACCGTATGTAAATATAAATCATTAGATGAGTTAATCACTTGTGAGGGAATTTGATGTCTGTGTGATGGGGCCGGAAAGACACCCGGCTTCCCCCTTCACGGGAAGACACCCAAAGCTTCCCCCTTCATTGTGAGTGGCACATTTATCCCCCATATATTTTCGGTCAGCCCACGTGACTGTCAGCCCACGTGACGGCGCGAGCAAGCGTTGCTGGGATGTGGTAAGTCTGACAAAGTAGAAGATATATTACTAAGGCCATAATAAAGCCTAATAATTAATTTTGGTGCAAAGTCGTGTGCTATATTTGGTAGTCGTGTGTTATATTTGATAACTGTGAGCCATATCTGTGTTTTCGTGCCTAATAAAGCAAATATCGCGAGTGTCATTTAAGTGGCTAAATAAATCCGCGCAGCGCGGACTAAGTTGAGTGTTTAGTCTTAGCGGTTTATATAAAGAAATAGCGAGCGGCAAACAGGCCTATTTTGCAAGAGTCGCCAAGAAGAAACGAAGTTAAGCTAGCCCTGTGTCGGTAGAAGAGGAACGAAGACATGACACATTAGCAACTGAGCACTAGCTGGGTGTTTTGTTTGTTTAGTGTTTGGTTTGTTTAATGTTTGCTTCAGTGTGCTCTTAGTCACTGAATGGGTTGTAAAAATAAATACAGCCCCTGCCTCAGAATCAAGAGTTTTATTGTTGTTTGGGTCGGTGCGAGTGTAAAAAGAGAGTGATCACACATCACAATATAATCATCATCATCATCTCGCCCACCCTATCACATCTGCATCCGTAGGACTCAGATATATACCAAGAGATTATGAATGAGTGATTATGTCATGGAGACTATAGTTTTATACGTAGGTAGTGATCTTGAGGAAACGACATGGCTGATGTAACCTTCACATGTACTCTCGAACAGAAGTTTGTTTGTGTGGTGTGCACGAATCATCGTCGGAGTTGAAAATGTCCTTGACTGAACAACGTACGAATGTCAAATTGTGTGTTTTGCTTGAGAAGTCACCATCAGGGACAGTAACATTGCTTAATAAAACATATGGTAATACCGCGAAGAAATCGCACATTTTGAGTGGCACAAGCGATTCCGTGAAGGTCGTGTTAGTGTCAATGAGGATCCACGTAGCGGACGACCGACTACCTCGATAAACAATGAAAACATTGAGCGTGTTCGGAACGTTGTTCGTGTTGACAGAAGACATAGTGTAGAGAAAATAGCCTCAGAAGTTGGAATATCAGTTGGAAGTTGCCACAATATTCTCCACAATGAACTGCACATGCACCGTGTTTGTCAACACTAGGTTCTCAAAATTTTATCTCCTGAACAGAAAGAAACGAGATTGACACTGGCAGGAGACCTAATCACTGTGGCTGATCAATTTAGCAATTTTCTCAACAACATAATCACAGGAGACGAAGCGTGGTGTTTTTAGTAAGACCCTCAGACAAAACGTCAGACCTTTGAATGTAAATCACCCTCATCTCCCCGGACACAGAAATTTTGTTTTGACAAGAGGAAAGGAAAAGTTATGTTGGAAGTTTATTTTTATTCCCAGGGTATTGTCTACCATGAATTCATTCCTGAAGGCCGAACGGTTAACAATGAAATTTACGTTGATATCCTCCGTCGTCTAAGAGATGCAATCAGAAGGAAACGCCTAGAAAAATGGAGAACAAACAGTTGGGTTCTGCTGCATGACAATGCGCCAGCACATCGATCCCTACTAGTGAACAGTACCTCGCAACGCACAATGTGACTGCACAGGAACATCCTCCATATTTTCCCGACCTGCCACCGCCTGATTTTTTTTCTTGTTCCCTCGCCTAAAATCGGCACTGAAAGGGCAGAGATTCAAATATGCTGAGGACGTTATCACCAATGCGACAAAGCAGCTGAGAGAGGTGTCACAGAAATGGTTCCAGTAATGTTTCCAACAGGTGTATAGACGTTGGCAAAGTGTGTAGCCGAAGGAACTATTTTGAAGGAAATGTCGTGTAAATAATTGTATTGTTACTTACTTCTATACAATACACATATTCCGGGAACTTATTGAAGCTACCTCGTATATATATATATATATATATATATATATATATATATATATATATATATATATATATATATATATATATATATATATATATATATATAGCGAGAGAGAGAGAGAGAGAGAGAGAGAGAGAGAGAGAGAGATTAAATTAATATCTTCCTGAATCACCTTCACGAGTGAAAACATATATCACATACGGACGTGGGCGGAGAATACAAAGTTTAAAACCAACTTAGATGACTCTGTTATACTTGTTATTCTAAAAATCCCTGTGAGACTCCTTGAAATAGAAGCACCAACCTTCTATTTATATTTCTGCGAAGAGTAATCTTGAGCGAAGGCTGCTGCCTTTTAAAAACTCATTCATTTTACTGGAGCTTGGCCATTATTTGTCCACTATTACAGAGCAGAGAAGACAACCCGTCACACCACCACACAAACGACAACAGAGCAGGGAAGACAACCTGTCACACCACCACACAAACGACAACAGAGCTGGGAAGACAACCCGTCACACCACCACACAAACGACAACAGAGCAGGGAAGACAACCCGTCACACCACCACACAAACGACAACAGAGCAGAGAAGACAACCCGTCACACCACCACACAAACGGCAACAGAGCAGGGAAGACAACCCGTCACACCACCACACAAACGACAACAGAGCAGAAAAGACAACCTGTCACACCACCACACAAACGACAACAGAGCAGGGAAGACTACCCGTCACACCACCACACAAACGACAACAGAGCAGAGAAGACAACCCGTCACACCACCACACAAACGACAACAGAGCAGGGAAGACAACCCATCACACCACCACACAAACGACAACAGAGCATAAAAGACAACCCGTCACACCACCACACAAACGACAACAGAATAGAAAAGACAACCTGTCACACCACCACACAAACGACAACAGAGCAGAGAAGACAACCCGTCACACCACCACACAAACGACAACCGAGCAGAGAAGACAACTCGTCACACCACCACACAAACGACAACAGAGCAGGGAAGACAACCCGTTACACCACCACACAAACGACAACAGAGCAGGGAAGACCACCTGTCACACCACCACACAAACGACAACAGAGCAGAAAAGACAACCCGTCACACCACCACACAAAAGACAACAGAGCAGAAAAGACAACCCGTCACACCACCACACAAACGGCAACAGAGCAGAGAAGACAAACCGTCACACCACCACACAAACGACAACAGAGCAGAAAAGACAACCTGTCACACCACCACACAAACGACAACAGAGCAGGGAAGACAACCCGTCACACCACCACACAAACGACAACAGAGCAGAGAAGACAACCCGTCACACCACCACACAAACGACAACAGAGCAGGGAAGACAACCCGTCACATTACCACACAAACGACAACAGAGCAGAGAAGACAACCCGTCACACCACCACACAAACGACAACAGAGCAGGGAAGACAACCCGTCACACCAGCACACAAACGACAACAGAGCAGAGAAGACAACCCGTCACACCACCACACAAACGACAACAGAGCAGGGAAGACAACCCGTCACATTACCACACAAACGACAACAGAGCAGAAAAGACAACCTGTCACACCACCCCACAAACGACAACAGAGCAGGGAAGACAACCCGTCACACCATCACACAAACGACAACAGAGCAGGGAAGACAACCCGTCACACCACCACACAAACGACAACAGAGCAGGGAAGACAACCCGTCACACCACCACACAAACGACAACAGAGCAGGGAAGACAACCCGTCACACCACCACACAAACGACAACAGAGCAGGGAAGACAACCCGTCACACCACCACACAAACGACAACAGTGGAAGAACGAAGTAAGTAACGTGTAATAATATCAGCAACGTTTTGCTGGGAAATAATAGTCGGCTCACACACTTTATTTTTTCTTCTATTTAACATACCCTCGTTTAATTGTTACACTATTTGTATGATAATTTATTCCACGTGATTTTTTTGTTTTGTTCAGTCAACAAAGTTCCGTTATCAAGGTCGTCTTATTATGAATATAGTTGGATACACTCATGCATATTACTGTACTGAATTCTTTACTTCCTATATTGGGGTTAATTTTGTTGATCCAGAAATGACTATCTCACCCTGATTTTTCATCTTGACTGTTCTGTCAAAGTTGGGTTGTGAAGCAGTTACCCGGGCTTGGATTTCATATTCCATTGCTGACTTTACATTTACTCACAACATATAACAGCTTCAATATTTGGTGGTCTGCGCTCCAATCATTTGCTCCTAGTTTTTTTTTCATCATGGTTATTATCTTGCAACCTTTCCGATGGCAATTATCAGTTTAATTTGTCCAACGACATCTGCTGCTAAGTGTAATGTCAAGGCATGTGGAACGCTCATCTTCTAACGGACCTCAATGTCAGGTTGAACGCGGGGTGCCGTACCAAAACGAGGCAAACATCCAATTAAAAAAATAATAATAATATTCTGACAGCTTATGTTGTTCTGTTTCAGTGTAACTATGTTGTTCCCCGTGTGAGGTAGAGTTTTTAAGTATCCTTAGATAATGGCCAGGCATCTGTTTTAAAAATAGTGTACTCAATCAAAGAATTGGCATTTATCAGCTTAATGATTGAGGATGAAAATTGATAGACAGTAGATATATCGATACTGACGTGGTTATAACAAAATACATGTCAAAAATATATACACTAAGGCTGCTAACTATAACGTGACTTGAGTCTATTACAGTATTATTCGCAGACGATCGATTTCAAGAACAGCAGATTGAAAAACTGTGGGGGTTTACTAGAGAATGTAGCAGCTGAGACTAGCTGGTGTCAGTTGTCTGTCAATCTGTGATGAGGTGATCATATAGCTGGGAGATTGGACTTATCAAGGATGTTGGGGAAATTGCCAGTAAACTGAGCAGTGTTCTTTCAGAGAGACAACAAATATGTAATGTTTATTGTTCAGTTTGCCAGTGTGTGTGTGTGTGTGTGTGTGTGTGTGTGTGTGTGTGTGTGTGTGTGTGTGTGTGTGTGTGTGTGTGTGTGTGTGTGTGTGTGTGTGTGTGTGTGTGTGTGTGTGTTTGTGCTGAGATACAATTGCTGATATTAATTGTTTTACTTCCATACGAATATGTATTTATAATAATGTTTTTCTCATAACTTTCATAGATAAACGTTAACACATGCAAACATTTTTGGATTAATCAGTGCGCATGTCTTCTTTTGAGGTTCCGCACGCGGCTGGCAACCACATAATATTTAAAAAATGGCTGCAGAAACCACTGTTGCCAGATGTTGTCCTTGACCTCGGCTTCCTCTAGGGGGGACCATCTGTCGTGGGGATTCTAGCGAAAAGGAAATGAAGATGATATTTATGTTGATGATGATAATATTTATGTTGATGATGATGACATTTATGTTGATGATGATAATATTTATGATGATGATATTTATGTTGATGATGATAATATTTATGTTGATGATGATGATATTTATGTTGATGATGATGATATTTATGTTGGTGATGATAATATTTATGTTGGTGATGATATTTATGTTGATGATGATGACATTTATGATGATGATGATAACATTTATGTTGATGATGATGACATTTATGTTGGTGATGATAATATTTATGTTGATGATGATAATATTTATGTTGATGATGATAATATTTATGTTGATGATGATAATATTTATGTTGGTGATGATAATATTTATGTTGATGATGATAATATTTATGTTGGTGATGATAATATTTATGTTGGTGATGATAATATTTATGTTGATGATGATGACATTTATGATGATGATGATAACATTTATGTTGATGATGATGACATTTATGTTGGTGATGATAATATTTATGTTGGTGATGATAATATTTATGTTGGTGATGATATTTATGTTGATGATGATGACATTTATGATGATGATGATAACATTTATGTTGATGATGATGACATTTATGTTGGTGATGATAATATTTATGTTGGTGATGATAATATTTATGTTGATGATGATAATATTTATGTTGGTGATGATAATATTTATGTTGGTGATGATAATATTTATGTTGATGATGATGACATTTATGATGATGACATTTATGTTAGTGATGATAATATGGTTTATGTTGTGTGATGATAATATTTATGGTTGGTGATGGGGGGGGGGTTGGTTATGATGATGACATTTGGTGGGATGATGATTAACATTTATGTTGATTATGATGACATTTTTTGTTGAATGATGATGAATATGGAATGTTGGTGATGATAATATTTATGATGATGATGATTGTTATTTATGTTGGTGATTTTATTTATGTTATGTTGATTGACATTTGGGGGTTTATGTGTAATATTTGGGGGTTGGGGGGGAAATATGTATGGGGGGGTTGATTTTTTTGTTATTGTTATTTGATGATGTGGGGGGGGGGGGTTGGGTTTTAATGATTACATTTTTATTTTTTTGATTTGATTTTTTATGTTTTGGTTGATGTGATGTTTGATTATAATGTTTGATGATTTTATTTTATTTGTGGGGGAATGTTTTTTATGGTAATGATTTGATGTTTGGTGGGTGGATAATATTTTTTATTGTAGATTGTTATTTTTGTTGTTTTTTGTATGATGATTTTTTTATTGTTGAGATTGTTTTTTTTTTTGGGTTGTTGTTTTATTGGGTGATTTTATTGTGATGTTATTTGTTTTGATTGTTGGTGACATTTGGTTGGTGGGGTTTTGTGGGGGGTGGTGTTTGTTGTTGTGTTTATGTGGTTTGGTTTTTTATGATTGGTGGGGGGGTTATGGGGGGGTTGGTTGAATGTTTTTGGTTGTTGTTGTGATTGGTTGTTGTGGGTTTTTTTTTTTTTTTGGTTTTGGGGTGGGGTTTTTTTGGGGTTTTTTTTTTTTGGTGGTTTTTTTTGGTTGGGGTGTTTTTTGGTTGGTGGTTTATTTTTGTTTGTGTGTTTGTTTGGTTTTTTGGGGTTGGGGGGTTTGTGATGTTTTGGGTTTGGGGGGGGGGGGGGGGGGTTTTTTTGGTGGGGTTTGTTTTGTGTTTTTTTGTTTTGTTTTTTTGGTTTTTGTGGGGGTATGGGGTTGGGGGGTGGTGGTTGGGGGGGGGTTGTGGGTGGTTTTTGGTTTTGGTTGGGGTTTTTTTGGGTTTTTGTGGTTGGTTGGGGGTGTGTTGGGTTGGTGTTGGGGGGTTTTGTTTTGGGGGTTTTGGGGGGGTTGTTTGGGGGGGGGGTTTTTGGGGGTTTGGGGGGTTTGGGGGTGGTTTTTGGGGTTTTTTTTGGTTTGGGTTTTTGGTTGGGGTTTTGTTTTTGGGTTTGGTTTTTGTTTGGTGTTTGGGGTTTTTTTTGGGTTTTTGGTTGTTGGTTTTTTTTTTTTGGGTTTGGGGGGTTTTTTTTTTGTTTTTTGGGGGGGGGGGTTGGTTGATGTGGGTTTTTTTTGGGTTGGGTGTGGGGGGGGGGGGTTTTGTGTTTTTTGGGGTTTTTTGGGTTTTTTGTTTGGGGGGGGGGGTTGTTTTTTTGGGTTTTTTTTGGGGGTGGGGTGTTGGTTTTTTTTGGGGGGGGGGGGGGGGTTTTTTGGTGTGGGGGGTTTTTGTTGGGGGTTTGGTGTTGATGGGGGGGGGGTTTGGTGGTTGGGGGGGGGGGTTTTTGGGGGGTTTGTGTTTTTTTGTTGTGGTGGGTTTGGTTTGTGTTTTGGGGTTTTTGGTTTTTTTGGGGTGTTTGGTTGGGTTTTTGGGGGGTTTTGGTTTGGTTTTTTATGTTTTGGTTGTGGGGGGGGTTTGGGGGTTGGGGTTGGGTTTTTTTTGTTTTTGGGATGATGGGGGGTGTTTGTTTTTTGGGGGTGGGGGTGGGGGTTTGTGGGTTTTGTGGGGTTTGGGGTTTTTTTTTTTTTTTTTTGGTTTGGGGGTTAATGTTTTTTTGTTTTTTTGGGTTGTTGGGGTTGGGGTGGGTTTGTGTGGGTTTGTGTGGGGTTTTTGGGGGTTTTTTTTGGTTTTTTGGTGTTTGGTTTTGTTTTTTTGGGTGTTGTTGGGGTGTTGTTGAAGGGTTTGTTATGTGGGTTTGGTTTGATGGGGTTTTTTGTGGGGTTGTATGTTTTATTGTGGGTTGGGGGTGGGGGGGGTGTTTTGGGTGTGGGGGGGGGTGGTTTTTGTGGGTTTGGTTTTGTTGTTTGGTGGTTTTTTTTGGGGGGGGTGGGGGTTTGTTTTTTTGTGTTTTTTTTGGTGGGGGGGTGGTTTGGTTGTTGGGTTGGGTTTTTTGTGTTTGATGTTGTTGTTTGTGTGGTTTTTTGGGGGGGGGTTTTTTTTGGGGGGGAAGTTTTTTTTTGGTTGTTTTGTGAATGTGTTGGGGTTTATGGGGGTTTTTTTTTTTTTTGAATGGGGGTGGGTTTTTATTGGTTGGTTTTTTTTATGTGGGTTGGGTTTTTTGGGGGGTATGTTTTTGGGGTTGGATTATGTTGTGGGGTTTTTTTTGGGGGGGGGGGTTTTTTTTGTGGGGGGGGATGGTTTTTTGTTTGGGTGTTTTTTGTGGTTAGTTTTTTTTGTGTTGGGTTTGGGGGGGGGGTTGTTTTAATGGGATTGGGGGTGTAATTTGGGTTTTGTTTGGGGGTTTTGTGAATTTATTTTGGGGTGATTTTGTTTGGGGTTTTTTGGGGTGTTTGGTTGTGATTGGGTTTTTTTTTTGTTGGGTTTTGGGGGTTTTGGGTTTTTGGTTTGGATTTTGGTTTTTTATTTTTTTGTTTTGGGGGGTTGATGTTTGATGAGGGTATTTGATTTGTTGGTGGGATTTTGGGGGGGGGGTTTATATTGGTGGTTGGTTGGGGGGTTTTTGGGGGGGGGTTGATTTTGGGGTGTTTTTGTTTTTTGTTGGGGTTTGGGTTTTTTTGGGGTTTTTTGATGGGTGGTTTGGATGTTTTGGGGTTTTTGGATGGGTTTTGATGTGGGATTGGTTTTTTTTTTGTATATTTTTTTTTTGTTTTGTTGTTGATTTTTTTGGGGGGTTGTGGGTTTTTTTTTTGGTTTGGGTTTTTTGTTGTTGGGGGTTTTTTTTTTTGGGTTTTGGGTGATTTTTTATTTTTTTAGGATTGGTTGGTTTTTGGGTGGGGGGTTTTTTTGTGATTTTTTTTGGGGGGGTTTGGGGATTTTTTTTGGGGTGAAATGTGGTGTTTTGGTTGGGGGGTTTGGGGGGTTTTTTGGTTTATGTTGTGGTGTTGTGTTTTTTGGTTTTTGGTTGGGGTGGTTGTGTTGGTTTTTGTGGTTTGGTTGTGGGGTTGTTTTGTTATGGTTGTTTTTGATGGTTTGGTGTTTGGGTTGATTTTGGGTTGGTTTGGGGTTTGTTTTTTTTTTTTTTGGTTTATTTTTTGGTGTTTGATTTTGTTTGTTTGGGGTTTTTGGATGGGGGTTTTTGGTTTTTTGGAATGGTTTGGGTGGTTTTGGGGTTTTGTTATTAATGGTTTGATGGGTTGTGTTGTTTTTTGGGTTGTTTATAGATGTAAAGTTTTGGTTTTGGTTGGTAGTTTTTTGAGGGGGGTATTGTTGGGTTTTTTGTGTTTGTTTTGGGGTGTAGGGGTGGGGGGGTTGGGGGGGGGGGGGGTTTTTTTTTTTTTGGGGTGGGGGGTGGGATGGTTTTGGGGAATTGGTAAGTTGGGTGTTTTGTGTTTTGGGGGGTTTTTTTGGTTTTTTTTGGGGTGTTGGGTGGTGGATTGTGTTTTTGTTTTTTTTTGTTTTTATTTTTTTGGAGGATTTTTGATTTTTTTTTTTTTGTTTTTGTTTAAATTTTGGGGTGGTTGGGGGGGGGGGGGGTGGGGGGGGTTTGTGTTTTTTTTTTTGTGTGTGTTGGTTTGTTTTGGGTGAGTTGGGGTTTTTTTTTTGTGGTTTTGGGGTGATGTTTTTTTTTGGGTTTTTTTGTTGGTTTTGTTTGGGTTTTTTTTATTGTGATTGTTTTTGGGTTTTTGGGGGGTGGATTAGGGGGGGTTAGTAGGTTTGGGGGTGTTTTGGGGGGTGGGGGGTGTTGGGTTTTGGAGGGTGTTTTTTTTGGTTTGTTGTTTTTGGGTTTTGGTTTTTTTGTGTTTTATGAGGAGATTTTGGGATGATGGGGTTTTGTTTGGGGTTTTTTTGTTTTGTTTTGGGGGGTGGGTTGTTATGGGTGTTGTTGTTGGGTTTTTGTTTATTTTTGTGAGTTTTGGTTTTATTTTGGTTTTGTTTTTGGTTTGGGGTTTTTGATGTTTAATTGATTTTGTTGTAGTTTTTGTTTTTTTTTTTGTTTTGGGTTTTTTGTATTTTGGAATGTTTTTTTGGTTTTATTGGATTTTTTTTTTTTTTTGGTGTTTGTGTTTTTTTTGGGTTTTGTGGTTGGTGTTGGGTTTTTGTTTATTTTTGTTTTTTATTGTGTTGATATTAATTAGTTGGAAATTAGTTTGGGGTTAGTTTTTTTTGTGTTTGTTTTTTATTTATTTTTAATTGAATTTAAGTGTTTAAATGGTAGCTGGGATTTGTGGTATGTTGTTTTATTTTGGGAGGGGTTATTTTTTTTGGGATTTTTTTTTTGTTTTATTTTGATTAATGGTGTTTTTGGTCAGTATTTGGGATTTTATATGGTTTTTTTGTTGGGGGTGGTTTTTTTTGATATTTGGTTTTTGGTTTTTCCATAGGGGGGATGGTGATTAATTTGTTTTAATTCATGAATAATTAAATAAAGATAGGGGAATACATTTTTGGGAATGTGGTGAATAGGGGTATTTACCAGGCACTTGATTGACAGAAATTTGATTACCAGACAACAGAAAGGATGACACTAGACAACAGAAAGGATGATACTAGACAACAGAAAGGATGATTATAGACAACAGAAAGTATGACTCTAGACAACAGAAAGGATGACTCTAGACAACAGAAATGATGACTCTAGACAACAGAAAGGATGACCCTAGACAACAGAAAGGATGACTCTAGACAACAGAAAGGATGACTCTAGACAACAGAAAAGATGACTCTAGACAACAGAAAGGATGACTCTAGACAACAGAAAAGATGACTAGACAACAGAAAGGATGACTCTAGACAACAGAAAGGATGACTCTAGACAACAGAAAGGATGACTCTAGACAACAGACTCTAGACAACAGATGAAAGATGAAACTCTAGACAACAAAGACTAACAGAAAGGACAACAGAAAGGATGACTCTAGACAACAGAAAAGATGACTCTAGACAACAGAAAGGATGACTCTAGACAACAGAAAAGATGACTCTAGACAACAGAAAGGATGACTCTAGACAACAGAAAAGATGACTCTAGACAACAGAAAGGATGACTCTAGACAACAGAAAAGAAATATAAGTGATCGGGTTACTGGGAATCGAACCGAAGACAATCCAAACAGCGCCATCGTCTTGCTGTGAAAGTAAATCGTAACACGACGCACAGCACATTTTGCACCCAGTTTTGGCTGTGCTTTCTTTCACGATTTACTTTCACAGCAAGTGCCATCTGGATGGTGCTTGGTTCGATTCCTTATATATTACTTATATTTCTGTTATGTTGTCTAGTGTCCAACGAGTGCCTGGTAATTACTGTTATTTATTTATTACTCATATGACTCAGGTTTTTGTCACTGTCTATCATTTACAAGTTCGCTTTTTGCTTTTTGTTTTATTTTGTTTCGCGCGCGTGTGTGTGTGTGTGTGTGTGTGTGTGTGTGTGTGTGTGTGTGTGTGTGTGTGTGTGTGTGTGTGTGTGTGTGTGTGTGTGTGTGTGTGCGCGTGCGCGTGTGCGTGTGCGTGTGTTTTTTTTTTAATGTTAGAGGTATAACGATTTAAACTTTAATGATAACTTCATTTTTATTGTGTGCGATAATGTGTACGGAACATATATTTTCTGCATTTCAGTGCAGTCGTGAGTAATAACAAAAGTGGGTCTTTACAATAAATTGTTTATTTAGTTTACTTGTGAATATCCTATTTAGAATTCGTAACTGCAGATGATGTAAATGATTTGTTCATCTTTGAGATACCGTATTTTATTTAGTTTTAAAGTGTATAATTTTCCTGTAATTTATTTCCAATAAACAAATAAAAGAAATGAAAAGAAATGCATGAGTGGTTTATGTTTCACGAACAAACACACAAAAGAGTTGTTACAATATTTACGTTTTCTGTAACATCCCTCTGTTCCCCTGTCCCCCCTGCTTCACTATATAATCCCTTTCCCATTTTCGACGACCTCCTGTGCTCATCCAACATGCGCCTGGAGTTTGCTAGCAGGAAATGATGTGATTCTTTGCGATTGATGTGGTTTGAGCTCACCTTTATAGTCTAGGCGACATCAAAAGGCGCAAAGGGTGTCCCACAAATATTGGAGCTTTACACTTGGTTATTCAAATTACTTTGGTTAATTACAGGAAATTTGAAACTGGAATGAAGTAAGCTAGTTTGAGCTGGCGCTATTGGTTCGTTCCGTACCGGGTTTGTTGCGTGTAGTCGTTGGTCGATTTTGTTGAGGCACGAATTGAACAGGTTGATTTATACAGAACTAAAATCAAATATTTAGCTATAGACCACGAAAGAACGAACACAATTTGATGATATTCAAAACACATTTACCGTAAACTCTCGATTATCCGAGAGGCACACTTCCCGGAATGCCAAGCCACAACTGGAAGAAAAACACGAAAACAATTACGGATAAAGAAGGTGCTCGTTGACAAATTGTTATCGTTATTGTTGAACAGAATCGACATCATTGCACTCCGGGCAAACTATGACGACTACAGTTGTGCACTTTTCATAACTTTCGTTCTCTCCGGCAGTATTAATTCATTTCTTCACGTTCGTCACTCATCATCCTATTATTTGGCATATTTTATGCCCTAAGTTTTTTTGCTCTGACCACTCCCTAGACTTGTTACGTTTCCCCATGTGAATCGCGGTATTACAAGGCTAATTAGACAGGTCAGCGGGACTTTTATCACTTACGTCGTCTAGCTACTTTTGATAGAGACGATCTTTGTTGACACAAGGTGGTCGCGCACGATCGATGGAAAGCAAGCCAGATTGGCTGTCTAAGAAATCTGTCTGGGAGGTGTACGCAAACACATGTGATAATACGTAATCGCTTAAGCTGGCCATCACTGAAGCAATAGTATGAATAACCTGTCAGAGGCGACAATATGGGCGGAAGGTATTAGTCAGAAAATAAGTTCACCGATGTGTTTGTAAGTTTGTACAAAAAAATCAGAAGTATTACTGCCATATTTGAAAGAGGTCACGAGTTTAAATTTTAAAATTGATATTTTAAAACACGCGGGGATAGTAATGATTAACCACCCCGACCCACATAGTTCTAAAGAGCTTACCAGTGGTTTAATTTGAGCGCCAGAATAGACTTTGGCGTTCATTGGCAAGGTTGTACCAATCTTGGACTTGAACTGAGAAATGGAAATATAATCTATCGAAATCGGAGACACAGATCAGACTGCGTCGCAAGGTCAAAGTAGCAACTCCCGTAGCCAGAGAGGAGGATCGGACAAAGTATACCAGAATTAAAAGTGACAGATCAAAGTATTTGGGCGTCTTTATAATTTAAAAGAGAACCCGCATTTTTAAATACCAAGACTGGAAACCTAAGGAATTAGAGCACACGTCATAAGAAGAATATTACAAATTCCCAGACCAAGTGTTCGAAGCATCTAAACAAAGTAAGCTCTTAACCACTACAGCAAGCACTGGAGTTTGTTTTATGCTAGTTCGCTCAGGAAAGCGAAAGCAGAAGCAACCCCAGACTCCGAATGGAGCAGTGAGAAGTGATGATTACATCACATGTGCCTAAAGTGTATAGTATCATTTTGTAAGATATATGTACCTTGTTATTGTAATTCAGGCAAGCCATAGCCCTCGCGCTGTCCAGACACGTTTTTCTCAATAAAGTAACCGAAGAAACACCGTGATTTCTAATCATATTCCAAGAAATCTTTAATAATATATATACTGTGAAGAAATAATCAGTCGTGCTTTTTAATAACTCTCATTCACTCCGGCAGTATCTCTTCATTTCTTTCTTTCTCTCCTTCATCGTCCTTTTATTTGACAATATGTTTCCCTTTCATTCATTATTTTGCTCTATGCTGAATCTAGTAGAGTGAAGTCTCCAACACTCCACATCCCTAAGGAAGTATCGGCCACGGGACTATCTTTAATTTTCACTTGTTTGCTTTGAGCCGATCCCAGACAGAACTGTAATAACGCCACGTAATTTGACCGATCAGCGACTGATAAGTTTTCGCCTCATTCGTCTGGCCACATTTGTTTAAGACGGTCATCTCTATTGATCCCTTTGACCGTGACGGTCCGTCACTGGACTCCAGGTGGCTAGCGACTATCCTTATGTTTGCACAAGACGGGAGATAATGAGGTAATCGCTTCTGATGTACGTTCTGTATCGAGATTACAGATAAATCTGTCTGGAAACTAAAGATTTGCAGACGATAGCATCGGGGCAGTATCAGTGCACATTTGTTGGTGAAGATAGCACAAGATGCCGGCGGAAGTCTGACGTAACTAAATGAAGAGGTCACGCGTGGATATTGTGACAAAACCGATTTCGTTCATTTGTTTCATCTGTCTTTCTCCTATAACTACTTCAATTTTCCAAACCATTTTCTTCCTTGTACTAGAATAAGCTACAGTTCTCAGTTATTGAATGCTACTTTCTTTATTCAAATTCCTTTTGGTATTTTACTGTCGCGGCGTAGCGTAACAGCTCGCCGTGTACTATTGCCATACTCTACTGTCAACACCACTCTGGACGTTCTCCGTGCACATTAAGTTAAGTTAGACAAGAGAACAGAATGAGATTCAGACTTGTTGGCGACGATCATTGCATCATAACCGCCAAGTAAGGTTAACACTTGACGTCAAGAGTCTTACATTGTCTCTCACGGAAGGCGTAATTGATAAGATTCAGAGACTAAGAGGTGTGAGATACATCCGATTAATTATTCGGGCAAGTAAGAAAACTAGACATTTGATTGCCCACCCTACACTTTCTGAACGAGGAATAAATGATGATTCTGAGGCATACAACAGACAGTGACGCCCAAACATGCAACAGACAGTGACGCCCAGATAAAGAACATCCTATTTTTGAGATTAAATCTGCCTCTCTGTATCAACGCAAGCTTATTGGAGAATAGGAATACTTTTGACATTTTGAGACCTACCCACAAAACATGTGATGCTTGGGGAAGGGAATAGGATGACCTGTTAAATATCAGAACCCTATAGTGTTTGGCACTACATAGATCTTTCTTTGATTATCTAGCCAATGTTGTACCTCTGCTCTAACTGGAGCCAGAAAGAATATAGATCTATCAATCATTAACTTCCACTTCTATCATTGCTGAGTTCTGTGTTAATAACACAGGCTAACAAAAAAAAAATTTTTTTTTCTTTCTCTAACATTTCTATGTTTTTCTGGTCAATTTTAATGCGCTGTTTTTAAATCTGCAAACCGTTTTTCTCTATCAGGTCGGGATCTCTAGAAATATGCAATTGAAGGTTTTTAACAATGCATACAGTATTACAACATCATTCGTACAAGAAGTATAACAGTTATGTAGGCTTGAATTTCTTTGCAGTCGACTTTCGTCGGTGAATGGCATGTGGTACATCGCGATGAAGCATCCAACAATAATCGGCAAGCATGGTCACACTCCACCATCCTTGATAACGTGACTCCATTACGGCGATATCTTGATGGAATCGTTCTCCATGTTCATCGCTGACTTCGCCAAGGTTGTCAGGGAAAAAGTCATGATGCGAATCGAGCAAATGGATTTTGAGGGACATGTTACAGCCCATAATTCTGTATGCATCTATGCACTGCTTAACAATATGCACATAGTCGACAGATTTGTGATTTCCCAGAAAGTTATCGACGATCGATTTGAATGCCATCCATGCGCGAAGTTCACTACCATGTAACAAGTTTCGAATTGTTTGTCTGCAATAACTTTCCTAATCTGAGGTCCTACAAAGATACCTTCCTTTATCTTTGCATCGCTAACTTGCGGAAACTTTTCTCGAAGATAAGTGAAAGCTTTGCTCGTTTTATCTAACGCTTTTACAAAATTTTTCATGAGCCACAACTTTTATGTATCGGTGGTAAAATGATGCTGTCTTTGTTAACTAATGGCTCGTGTATTACATTTTTATGCCCGAGCTGCATACGATCACTGACAGGCCACATCTTTCTTGCATAATGTTCCTGTCTGTTGCGGCTGTCCCATTCACATAGGAAGCAACAAAATTTAGTATACCCAGTTTGCATGCCCGTGAGAATTGCAATGACCTTTAGGTATCCACAAATCCGCCATTGGTAGTCATTGTACTTTATTTTTGCCAAATGTATAGCCATATTATCATAAGTTTCTTTCATATGAACAGAGTAGGTGACTGTAATTGATGAAAATAAATTTCCGTTATGCAATAACACGGCTTTTAGACTAGTTTTGGAAGAGTCGATGAAAAGTCGCCATTCGTTGACTATGTGCTCATGACCGAGGTGCACCATTAGACCGATTACATCTTTGCAATAGCAAATGTCATCATCCATCTCAAAGTATTGAACAAGTTCTCTGTGTCTATGACGAAATTTAGATATCGGAGTATTGGGCGCTAAAAGATTCCATTCTTTGAGTCGCGAACCGAGTAATTCCGCTTGTCCTTTGGTAAGAGCGAGATCACGTATTAGATCTGAAAGTTCTGAATGGTCAATTAAGTGAACACCATCATTCACCGGTATATAATCCGAGTCAGAATTAGTTTCTAAAGCAGGTAAACTATCAATTTCTGATGGTTCATTCACGTCCAACGGATACTGTTCTGGTGGAACTGGGGTCGGACACGTGATTGGATCATGAGGCACTGGTTTCGAAACCGATTCAATATTTGGATAAACCACAGACTTTCTAGTTTTAAAAGTGAAACCATGGATATTTGTCAAGCAGAAGTAACAATCAGTAGCGTGATTTGTCGGTTCACGCCATATTACTGGCACTCCAAAAGGCATCGACTTATGCTTCGGCGATTTTCGTAACCAACCTGCCAATGTATTTGCACAAGTCGAACAAACTGCATTTGGCTTCCAAGATTTATTTGCATCATCAACTTTCGAATCGAAATAAAGTTCATATGCTTTCTTTAGTAATGGTGTAAAGTTTTTCTGGTGAACACGATCGGTAAAATATCCGCACACGTAACAGAACAGATCAGCCGAATTTCTACAACTTCTAGAAGCCATATTTTGCTCAGAATTATTTCAAAATACAGTAACTATTTGAAAAATAGCGTAACATATGTCATGCATCTTTTAGCAGTATAAAAAGTAGAATTATTTTGCATTTTATTAATTTTTAATAAGTTATATAGTAAAAATGAAACGGAGCAAATAACGGTTTCCCAAAAATATATTTATTCACAAATATCTTAAGAACCCGATGTGATAGAGATAAACGGATTTCAGATTTGAAATTAGCGCAAGAAACTGACCTAAGAACAATTATTCTTATATAAGAAAGAAAAATGTTGTTTGTCAGTGTAATCTATCAACTGTTCAATCACTCTGTCTTAAATGTACAATATGAGTGTTTATTAATGAACTGTTATTGATAATTATTTAAATGCATGTATGTCAATTTATTTGTTTGGGGAAAAGAATTTCTATGTTTTTCATGATTAACCAAGCATGAATGATAGAAGCGGGGTCAGTAAAGAAAGCGTAACTTTCGCTCGACCTAAGTACTGATAAGCCCTCCCTGGCCAGTGTAAACAAACATCAGCCGCACGAGGCATGTTAGTAAATATGGAGTTTATATTGTGAGTTGGGGAGGGAAGGAGAACGCGTATACTTCGCGACCCTTGAGTTGCATCATAGGCCAATCGTTACCTGTTTTGTCAGGGACA
Organism: Oreohelix idahoensis; assembly: GCA_024509875.1. Lineage (NCBI taxonomy): Eukaryota > Metazoa > Mollusca > Gastropoda > Stylommatophora > Oreohelicidae > Oreohelix > Oreohelix idahoensis. The sequence continues at coordinate 26,123 of JAMPIV010006088.1, forward strand.
CATAATTAGCTGATGGTCAGAAAATAGAAAAGGGAGGGAAGGTGAAGTTTACCTCAAGCGGGGAACTTACGAAGCCTCCAATGCATGTATTTTCCAGCCCTAATGGTGAATACTAGAAAGTCTTATGCAGTACCAACCAAATGTGCTGAAGTAAGAGACTGTAATGAACTGAGAGCCGAGGCAACCCATTGAGTCAAAAAGCGCCAACATCAAACCCAGAAGACCAACAAATCTCCCAAAAGATGCGTAACAAATAACATCTATTGAGAAGCGAAACATACAACTTCACAAACTTTTTTAACCAAGTGATGAAACTTCCCTAAAGTAACACTAAATGTGCAATAATACCAGTGTAACTAGCTTAATGTATAGTGGGATTCTAGTTGTTTTTTTTTTCCTTTTGAAAATTATATTTTATATTTGAATAACTAAACCAACCGTGTCAGCTTTACTTTGTAACTTGTCAGATGTATGGTTGTCTTCAATGTTGTAATAAGTTTAAAATAAATTCTTTATTCTTTTACCTGGGGGCTTGAGCCGTAAAATAATTGTAAATCAGGGAAAGGATAGAAGTGTGACTAGAATACAAATCCTCTGTCTCTATTTCACTCAATCAAGAGAGAGATACAGATTACCTTTCTACTAAATATTCCTTTTCAGTTTCACAATAGTAAACTACCCTGATAGTGAGAAAAGTGTTCTTTGATGTGTCTGCAGATATCAAGCATTCTTAATAGAATAGCCCTTGATTCTCTCACATAATCTGTCGCTTTCACTCTTTCACTATCTCACTGAAATCCTGTCGTCACAGATATTAAATTTAATATTTTGAAACACGTGATGGTATTTTTTGAATTTGAAACACCCCTACCCACGTAGTGCTGTACGAGATTCGATTGGATTGGTTGATTTGAGAGGCCGGAATAAACAATGTATTCTATTGGCACACTAGTCGGAAATGCAATCTGGGATTTGAACTGAGAATGACAGATATAATCTAGCGAACTCAGAGACACAGAACAGACAGCTTCGCAACTTCAAACGAGTAACTCCCAAAAAGCCAGAAGAGAAGGAGCGGACCTAGAATTCCATTATTAACAGTGACAGTAAGCCCGCATTTTTAATACAAGACTGGAAACTTAGGAATCTGATCACAAGTCATAGAGGAATCAAACAAAAGTTTTCCCTGGCCAGTGATTTCGCAGAACACCCGCCGTCAGAGGAATTAACTCTAATTTCCAGACCTAATTGATTCGAAGCATCTAATACAGAGCTGTGTGCAGTCTAAATCTGTGCAAGGAGATTATGTATTCTCACAAATTTTGGGATAAGAGTAAACAATTTATTTACTAATGTAAATTTTACTGGCTTCTTGCTAAGTGGTTATATATGAGGCTGACAACTTCAACATATGAAAACAGTATATTCATAAACCATTACCGCAAATGCTGGTGAATGTTTCTTGCTAGTGGTGCGGGAAAACCCGACAACAGAGGTGACCCCAAGAAGTGAAGAAATGTGAACGTGTGGCCAGAAAGGTGTCATTTTAGACTAAATAATTAGTTGTCGATCTTGTCTACGGTGTATATTTGCGCTTATGCTGGCATTCTCACACTGGAATGGGCGATTTAAACGAAACATACCTTTGTCATCCGTTAAGAAGGCAGACGTGTGAGACGCAGAAGATATAATTGGAGACAACCCTCGGTTGTAAGACATCCTGGAGCTGTCTGACACCAGAGGAAAACACCTTGTTGAGCACGAAACCGTGAGGTGTGACTCCAGGCAAGAGATATCGTGGTAATGTAACGACCAATGGGCGAAACTTGAATTGTGGGCGTCTAGGAAGATAATCTTTACTAAGATATGATCTCATGTCATCCAAACTGAGCATAGGACTCCTGATTTTCTCCCTAGAGGAATGGGTGGAGTTTTCCCTGACATTTTGACGTGGCTATCATGTGGTACAGGGGTGGAGATGTAGATTTAAACTGAAACAGTGAAAGAGTCGAGTGGAGAGCTCAGAAGTAGCCAGATAGTCTTCTTGTGCAAAACGCGCCCTAGTACGATAACCAAGTGAGGTTTGGGCTCTTGCATAGTTGCGTCTGTGCTAAAAGAACTAATGACATAGAGGTATGCTTGCATATGAGTGAATTTTTATAATACTTTAGATTTAGTAATATTAGACGTTTCAGGTTTAAGAGTTATTGCTTTTTAGAGTTTGTCTATCTGTAACAGTTGATAGAAGCCGATTTGCGATGTATGTGTTTTCTAGTGTAATTTCACGTATATCTCACCGCTATTTTCAACAGTGAAACTGTGTGTTCAATGTGTAAAGTACTAAGTGAATTTATAAGAGGAATTGTAGTGTCGCATTGCGCTGTATACAAGTGTGTACTTATTACCATTATTATAATCATTTGTGTAGTGTTAAGTAATAGTTATATTGCATTCTTGGGAGCCGTAAGTGTAGTTAATTTTACATCAGTGGTTATTGTGAGAGAAAGATTAGCGTACCCTCTAGCTCCGTGAGTAGCCTATGCCTATTACGTTTAGTATAGAGCTGTGAGAATAGAGTATATATATATATATATATATATATATATATATATATATATATATATATATATATATATATATATATATATATATATATATATATATATATATATATATATATATATATATATATATATATATATATATATATATATTTATATATTTATATATATATATATATATATATATTATATATATATTTATATATATATATTTATATATATATATATATATATATATATATATATATTATATTATATTTATATATTTATATTTTTATATTTTTATATATATATTCATATATATTTATATATTTATATCTGCTTGTTCTTTAGAGCAGCTAGGCCTCTAAGATACTGATCAAATGTGGTCATTTAGACCAGTGAGTTGTGTATAATATTTCATCATAGATAGAAGTTCTTCATTTAAGTTTTGTCTCGCCAGGTGATGTAGTTAGTATTTAGCAGGAGTATGAAAGCGTTATTGTTGACTGAAATATGTTTATTGTATGATTACACATATATGCAGACCAGCATGAACACACACACACACACACACACACATGGTCATGTAAGTGCATGTACTTGCATATTTTCCCACAAATGTATGTATTCTTACGTAGATGATGTTTGTCCGTTAATACGATGCTAGTTTATTTTGTTTCATTTTATTTCAGAGAGTCCAGCAGTCTGTGCTGGTTTATATGGTGTTACGTTGAGAACACCTACATAGCTTGGTTAAATGGTGTTGTATAGGAATTACTTACAAAAAGTAAACTTGTGGACAACATTGTTTTCTGTATGATTCATGTGCTACCTGATAGGGTTTCATTAATAAAAGTGGGACCCCTGTCATCAAGAGTTTTTCTGTGACTGCGGAACGTGTGTGAAAGTAGGCCGGAGAGAGTGACGACAACATTACACACGAATTTTTATTCTTCTTCACACATCGTCTTCGCACTGTCACAGAAATAAAGAAAGCCATAAAGCTTCTGAAAGAGGGAAAAGCAGCTGGTTCAGATTGCATTCCAGCAGAGGCCATCAAAACAGATATAAATACCTCTACAGACATATTATACAAACTACTTGGCAAAGTCTGGGACAGAGAGGAAATACCAGCAGAATGGAAGGAAGGTTATCTGGTCAAGCTGCCTAAGAAGGGAAATTTACAGGAGTGCACAAATTATAGAGGAATAATGTTACTATCAGTGCCAGCAAAAGTATTAAACAGAATCATTCTTGAGAGATTAAAAGAGTCCATAGACAAGAAACTGAGAGATGAACACGACGGTTTCCGACAAAATAGATCCTGTACAGACCAGATAGCCACATTGAGAATAATAGTTGAACAAAGTATGGAATGGAATTCACCGCTATACATCGGATTCGTGGACTATGAAAAGGCATTTGATAGTGTAGACAGAGAATCGCTTTGGAAATTGATGAGGCATTATGGAGTTCCCATGAAGATCATTAACTTAATACAGAAGACCTATGAAGACATGACATGCAGAGTTCTTCATGAAGGACAACTTGTGACCGCTTGACCTTTCACGCTAGCTTTGTCCCTCCTACTTCACGATAAGCATTTATATGTGCTAGAAAATGCTACAGGTAAGAATGACAGACCTTAAAAGCAAATAAGACGTTTTTACACAAAACGCAGTATTCATTCAAAGTTCAGTTGCCGTTACTGCTCTGACAGGGTAAACGTAGGTCAGTCCCAGATAATAATGAATGGGTTTTATAAGCGCGAAAGTGGGAAATGAATGTTTGTGTGATCTGGTTTTTTTTTAATCATATTGTTAAGTTGGAAAAGATCACACATGTGAAAATAAAGTCGAAATAACAGAATGTCGTGTGCAAAAAGATCTAAAAGCTGAGGAACGGAGTGCAAATGTTAATTATTGTGTCGTGTGAAAAAAAGGACGGGTCGTGTGAAAAAAGGCGGGAAAAAATTAGAAATAGTATAAATAGAAGAGTTGTGGGCGATAGGTAGCGATTTCAGGACTTATGATTCCAAGGATACCATGATCTTAGACTAGAGGATTTTTACTGATAGCGTTAGGAGAACTTCGTCTTCGAGGATACCAAGACAAGTTTTTTTTGAGTAAACAAATCAGTAAATTATTTCTTGTAGATATACATATATTATTCTATCTGGATGTACCTACAATATTCAGTTGGATTACATATTTTTTCATATCGGATAACCAATCATCATTGTGAAATTTACAGTGTTTGTCTAATTACATCAATAAACTCTAATTGAATTTTTCTACATTGCTGTTTGTGGAACTTTACAATAATTTCTTGTGGATATACGTTGTTGTGCTGAAACTGTTTTGCTTATCACCAAACTCAAAGGGAAGAACATTCCTGGGTTGAAAAAATAACAAAAGGTCAAGTATTACGATCTCTGGCGGAACGCCAGTTAGCACTTGAACCACCACAACATATGAAGGATTAACTCTGACTACATAAATTCAATATAACTACTAGTGCCGTTTAAACATACACGGCCACAAACTTACAGAACCGTTTAGGATTAGAACGGGAGTGAGACAGGGATGCCTCTTGTCTCCATTTCATTTCTTACTAGCAATAGATTGGGTTATGAAAACATCGACATCACACAACAGAAATGGAATCCAGTGAAATCTGACTAAACAGCTTGATGATCTGGATTTTGCAGATGACTTGGCTCTTCTGTCCCATAACCATAATCAGATGCAAGAGAAAATGAATTCTCGATGAGAGGTCACAACAAGTGGGCCTGAAAATACATAGGGAAAAGACAAAGATTATGAGAATAAATGCAAGAAATGATAACAAGGTTGAACTTGAAGAAACACACTAAAAAATGTAGAATCGTACACATATCTTGGAAGTAATATAGACAAAGTTGGAGGGACAGACAGTGATATCAAAATAAGAATACAAAAAGCAAGAGGAGCTTTCATTGCATTAGGAAACATATGGAGAACAAGAGAAATTAAGTCCAACACGAAAATAAGAATCTTCAACTCAAATGTCAAGTCAGTCCTATTGTATGGCTCTGAGACATGGAGAACAACAAAAAGAACAACCAAAAAGCTACATACTTTAATAAACGGGTGCTTGCGCAGAATAGAAGGACTGAAATGGTATGACAAAGTCACAAATGTGGAATTGATGACAAGAACCAGACAAGTGCCAGTGGAACAAGAGTTGAGAAGAAGACGCTGGCGATGGGTAGGATACACATTGTGGAAACCTGTTGATAGCATTAAAAGGCAGTCCTTGTTCTGGAATCCACTGGGAAAGAGAGGCAGAAGTAGATAAAAAAACACATGGAGAAGAGAACTGGAAACAGAGGTGAAAATGATGAGGAAACCATGGAAAGAACCTGAGCGGATGGCGCAGGACAGGAAGACTTGGCATGTGTTTGTTGAAGGCCTATGCTCCTTGTGGAGCTAAAGGGTATTGATTGAGAGGTGACCCCAGACTCCGACTGGAGCAGTGATGAGTGATGATTAAATTACATGTGCCTCAAGTGTAGCATATCATTTTGTGAGATTTATGTAACTTGTTAATGTTAATTCAGGCACAAATCATTATTCACGCTGCCCAGACACATTTCCCAGTTAATACACAGAAGAATATTGGTAACTTTTAATCATATTCATTGAGCTACGTTATGTGTTCAATAATTTAATTCTTCTGAGAGATTAACATTCGTGGGTGGACAACGGAAGGGTGTGCTTCAAACAAATATAATTAGCAGAGGCATTTGTTTCCTATTTTGTCCAATAGTTCGTGGAACGAAGCTAGTTGTGAGGGAAACGCAGGGAATCAATACCAACCGCCTAAATCGGACAAGCTGCGTGAAGAAGTGCCCTCATCACCAAGCAGTGACGAAAATCACAGCTGCAGGACTCACCTAAAAGTTAAGTTCTTATAAAAAGGCACTAGCAAAAACGACCTAATTTTTCTGAACTATAACCTCACCCTAAATCTCAGTGAAGAGAAAATGAGATTCGAATACAACATTCACCAGCATTTTATTTATTTTAAACTGTTAATACTAATTGATTTTTTAAATTTGTTACCTGTTATTTTAAAACTAAACAATCATAGTCGATTCAGTTTTTTTATTTGTATGAAAGCAAACGTATGAGCCAGCACAATTTATATATATATATATATATATATATATATATATATATATATATATATATATATATATATATATATATATATATAGATATATATATATATATATATATATATATATATATATATATATATATACCTCTAAACAGAGCTATCAACATCCATAATTCTCGCCGTGACATCTAAGGGATGCTGCTGTGGTTGAAAGTTAGACATTAATTGTATTGTTTCCCTTATATGTACTCTCCCGAAAATAGTAACACTCAACTAAGAAAAGTCGATGTAGAACCCAGTTTCATTCCGGAAACGGATTTAACTCATCATTTTGTTAAAAATAACCTTAGAATGTAAGTTTTTGATTGTTTCTTCAAGACAAAATTTTAATTTAAAGTATTGCAGACTTATTATTATGGATCAAAATGATAAGATGGCTGCAAAACGAGCTGCAGATGCTAAGAGGAAGAGACGATCGCGTCAATCACAACGAGCAAGCGAGACTCTAGAAGAAGCAGCAATACGACGACAACATGAAGCGGCATTACAGTTTTTGATTTACTTCCGTCATTATTGACGGGTTATTGCTAGTACCATTATAAGAGGAAATTCGCTGAATTAACTCAGCTGGGGGCTTGAACGGGCTAAAAACCATTGGTTAAATCCTTCACAAAAGGCGACGGACAGATATAAGTTAACCATTGCTCAGCCCTATGCCGCATGGTTCTTGACTTCTGAATTATCTTGTGAATACTTCCTTCGGATAGAAGCGCCATTATACTTCTATCTACATCTCTACCAAGAGTAATCTTGTGCGAAGGTAAACACCTTTGACGACCCAGTTTAGATACTCTTGAGTTTTGGCCATTGTTGGACTACTGCAAAGCTGGGTAGGCAATCCGTGACAACCTCCATTGAGGCATATTGGGAATATGGTGTTAGGCCCATATTGTCTTGACCATCGTCACACTAGAGGTGATGTGGTCAGCATCACGCCGGCCGCGGATAATCAAGAGTCTATTGTATTTTGTTTGGTGTTGACGACACACTGACTCTCGTAATCTGTAACTAAATCTAATCTAAGTCAGTTTTTGTCTACAAGTTTCGAACGTCCATTGGTAGAGTGGTTAGAGCGGTGGTCTCTCGCGGCACAGGTTCCGGTTTTAAAACACGGTAGTGTCACGCTCCAGTCTACCCAGCTGTACATGGGTACATGACTTTGCTGTTGAGTTAGTGAAGGTAAAGGTAGCAAGGGATAGAACTGGTCACCCCACCTTTTGAAGCTGGACCTAGTATAATGAAGTCTGTAACACAGAACTCCCCTACGGCCGTATCTTTTATGGGACAACTTTTACCTTGTAACCTACAAGATTGAGTAAAGGTTGCATCCAACCAAATGACCACAGGTAAGTACAGACTAATGATAAACGAAGCAACATGTAAAAACACTCATAGTTTCAAATATTCAGAAAAAGATTACGTCAGATGGATAACGCGTCACTGAGACAAAGAAGAAAATATGAGTGCATAATTCTGTACACTGAAGAACATCTTTGTGCCATAAATCATTGTCAATGAACAGAAGAACCAGGTTTTGAACTGTGACATCCACGCAATGTTATTATGTGGAAGTGAGGCCCGGATATTCAGCTCAACAATGCAAAAATCATTGGACGCAACAGAGAAGTGGTATCACAGAAGAATGTTAAAAATCCTAAGTACAGAGAATGAGAATGCTAAAAATCCTTTGAATGGCTAAGGACAACGAAGACAGAATAGAAGAGCTAATGAACGTAACGCACAAAAAAACCTTAACAAATATGAATGAGAGACAATCAACATCTTCATTGGACATGTGATGATAAGTGGAGCATTCTAATAACGTCGTGGAAAAACGAAGGAAGAAATAGAAGGAACGAGAAGTAGAGGAAAACATAACGAGAAGTAGAGGAAAATATAACGAGAAGTAGAAGAAAACATAACGAGAAGTAGAGGAAAACATAACGAGAAGTAGAGGAAAACATAACGAGAAGTAGAGGAAAACATAACGAGAAGATACTGGATAAATTGACGGTGTGACGTGGTTAGAGATCAACAACAGAACTGATGGAAAGCATAAAAATGAAGATCGGCGGAGAAACGTGATCATCTACGCCTGGAGGCATGGCTACGAACGTGACTACATACCACTGTTTCTCAATATATGGGTTGTTACCTTAAACTGGGACGTGGGGAACATTGTGATGGGTCGTGTCACTTACGGTTCCTTTACTCGAAGTTAAGTGACATCCCTTTGACTGGATTCCTATATTCATAGCAAGGGTAGGCAACTTCAACAACTATGGAATTTAGGTCGTCATTGTAAAACGTTTGAGAAACACTGGTCCATACGGATCACCCTTACAGCTGTCAAAGCTACAGGATAAATATGTGGTTTGGTTAAGTGGTTGTGGCTATCAACGTGTAAGCAACCAGGTTTTCATTGCTGATTTTACTGTTACCTCCTTAAAAGTAAAGTGTAATATTTACTTTATATTTCATCTGGGAAAATGAAGAATCCTCTAAATTTCACGTGCATGCCTTTCCCGTGAGTAAGACAATCCGAAAAATCAATTACATGGCAAAACAAAATTTGACAAACAACAGAACGTGTGAGAAAACAAAATCCTCCCCTTCCCTTATTCCCTCTCCTTTCATCCAGAGTGAGGCATTTGTAAAACCGTGTTCTTTCTTCTTATTTGACTGCTTAATGCGACCTTTACTGCTACCTGCCCTCCTCCACCTTTCTTTCAGAGATGCTACATCATAACAGTTGTGTAATTGTTCTTATTGTCATTGCTGGTACACGACAACGTGTCTGTCCCATGCACAACCTTACACTAGTAGTCCAATATAAAGTCGGTGATATTCATACTTTGTCTACTCCAGAAGCTCCTGGGGCCACACGCCTCATAGCTTGACAGCTTGCTTCAGGGTCAGCGAACCAGAGCTGACCAAGACCTTACTCCACCTCCTAGTGGTGGTCCTGGAAACAGGCTGCATCACTGCAGTCTGGCTGAGAGAGTAGGGATCGAAGTGGGAAGGCAAACCCGGTCCCAAATAATGCCGTGCTGAAGTCGGATGTGTCGGCAGAAAGGCGCAATTATCGCAGCTTCGCTGTAAACGGACACAACGCAAAGAAAGTCCTTTTCAGGACGAACGAGGAAGAAGAAAAGGAAGTTTCGTTACGTTCCACGCGGAACATACAACCACCACCGTAGCTGACTCCCTTGCAGGAAGTCTGCACCAAATTGTTCACGTGATCCTGCAGCAGGGGTTTCTGCATTAATTTGTTTGACATAAAAATTCTTCCAAACCCGACCACAACCTCGTATTATTTGTCTCTTACAATATTCTGGAGGGAACAGGAATCCTATTTTGTCTGTGTATCCACAGAGACCCCTCAGAATTATGCGGAGCGTTTAATCATCTACACTTAAATAAGTGTACAGATAACAATACTCTTTATCACAACCAAAACATGAATCAGCTCAAATGTTAACAAATGTGAATCAGCTCAAATGTTAACAAATGGGAATCAGGTCAAATGTTAATAAATGTGAATCAGGTCAAAATGTTTACAAATGCGAGTCAGGTCAATTATTAACGAATGTGAATACGGTCAAATGTTAACAAATGTGAAACGGTTCAAATGTTAACAAATGTGAATCAGCTCAAAGGTTAACAAATTTTAATTAATTCAAATGTTAACAAATGTGAATCAGGTCAATTCTTAACTAAGTGAATTAGGTCAAATGTTAACAAACGTGAAACGGCTAAAAAGTTAACAAATGTGAATCAGCTCAAAAGTTAACAAATATGAATTAATTCAAATGTTTACAAATGTGAATCCATTCAATTATTAACAAATGGGTATAAATGATCAAATGCAACACTCAGTTTTTCATAGATTTATCTTATCTTTATTACTAGCCAACGGCCTACCAAACAAGCAGTTTTGTTATTTTTCCAATGAGATAAGGTAATGAAACTCCACCCCACGGGGCATTTGGGGGTAAAAATATTACAGCCCTTAGATTCTAGCAGCAGCATGAGCTTCCAAACACGGATTGCAGATCTGGTGTTTGGGATCAAACAGCCACACTACAGCTGGAGCCACGCCGGTGGTATTAATTCTACAGCTTTTGGACAGATTTCATGTTTGTTTATCTCTTGTGTTTTTACGATTTTCAGTTTTAGTACGTGAGAGCTCTGTGCATTTTCCGGGTTCTGTTGATTTTGTTTCGTACATTTTTTAGTTTTGTATTTCTCTGCTTGATTTAAGTTTGGTTTTTCCTGGGTTTTTTTTTCTCCTCGTCCAGTTTTCGACAGCTCTCATTATTATTGCAATTAGTTTACATTTAGAAATAATGCCTGGAAAATATGTTTTTATATCTTCGTATTAAGAAACCTCAAATGTCATGAAAAAGCCAAATAAAAACCAAAATGGAAACACGAGTACGCAAACGTTGGTAAGTGTGATGTAGTAATATTGTACGGAAGTAAAGCAGTGTGCATTATGCAGCATGAAACAGAACTCCGCCAGTGCTATTTCGTTCACCGCACCAAAAAGCACTGCATTTTAAAGGTTCGCGTTAGTACGTCATAAGGTGACAGTTGAGGGTCTGTGGTTGAGAAATGACTTGTTATTCATATGAGGAAATGGTGGAGACGGCTCTGCGGATTTAATGGACATAGTATGCTTACAAGATGTACATATGATATGTCCTCTTTGTTTGGGAAGTCGCAAGAGATTAGTAACGGGTTTTGATGTTCGCTTGCAAAAATGATGCGTTACTGGAAGACGTCTAGTGATATTCTGATCTAGATATCACCGTGTTGCTGAAGTCTTTTGGAAATATGTGTTAAATTTTCTCTACAAAGTAAATACCCCCTCGACAAACGTGCTATTGTTAAGAACCCCGTAGAAGAGTTATTGGCAAGTTATTTAGGTAAAAATTAAAAGTAAGAAAAATTTTGCCTTTTTATCTCATTACCGTTGTGAATTATTTCAATGACAGACCTGGCCACTGACCAAAGAATTCGACACAAAAATCATTATCCATGATCTGGAATGATCGAGAAAAGCAGTAATAAGACACAAAAAAACATGCATTCCAAAGAAGAGACTGAATCATCTTTGAAACAAGAACACGAAAGAACACATCGAAGAAACAATCATTGCAAATTTTAACGCCAAGTGGAGATAAATCTCCATCAACCAGACGGACGGACATAGAAAATGAAAATGGAAGCCATTGTGAATAGATCCGGGAGAAGATAAATAGAAGGGGGTGACGAACATCTTAGAACAACACAACGTGGCAGCATTGGGCGGAAAACTATTTAATCAACCCCACAGCTTAAGAGATAGACAACAGGATAACAAAGTTAAACACAGCACCAGTTCCCTCACAGCTGAGTATCGCAGACAGCCAGAATCTGGCTCAAATCTTTCGTTTTAATTTATTTCCATTATTTTTTGTTTCCAGTGTTTGAATGATGAACGTTTTTTTTTTTAATTTGGAAAAGTTGTGTAACAGATTTAGAAGCACGAACTAATTCAGCCATGTATCTAGGTGCATCCGTTAAGTGAAGCGAATTCTTTTTTTATGTGTGTGATATGTTAACCTTGATGTTTGTGACATGTTAGCCTTGATGTGGTCCTAATATTACTGTCACAAGATGGATTTTGGAGCGACCTCTTTTCGATCTCTCTTTCACTACGGCGGTAATCAGTTATATTTTTGTGCTGATTTTATTGCCATTTTTTCACAGTCGCACCCTGTTCTTTCTCTGTCTACTGGAGCAGACATTTTGCATCTACATTCTTTCACTCCTCTCAGAAATAAGTCATCATGTCTGTTTGTTAACCGTCCCTTCCCTAAAGCTTTGCAAGGAGCGGCAGATATAATATTAACGACAGGCATATTCTCGTGTACCCAACCTTGGCCGCTACCGATTAACACGGAAATCGCCAGCGTATTTGTCTAATTGCTGATAAGGCCAAGGTACGCGACAGATAAGAGATTAGTTGTCTGTGTGACACAATTTGTACAGACAAGGATGACCTAATCACTTCCTGTCCGACTTGCTATGATAAGATTACTTTCGATAAAGTAATAATTTGTTACATCTGAAACACATTGTCGTATGAGTTTACAGATGTCTTGGTGAGTTCGCCTGCCAGGGATTGGATATTTTCATACCATATACGGAATACTTGATCCTTACATCACGTTCAAAAATTTTCCATGTCAGGAATATTATGAAATTCCACCCTTTCCAACCTTTTTCTTTGAAACGATTTGCGCTTTCTTAGCTTCGTCACAAACAAATGCGGGGGAGGACAGTGAATATAACATGTCACGTTTCAGTGTTAAGACACTGTGAAGATCGCTTGCCAAGACGACACAACCAGACCTTGCCAGAGTGAATCCTAGAATTCAGAATTCCATTTTATCCGACCGGATCTTTTATTGGAGTATGTGGTGGATTTAGATGTTATGACTTGTTGTTGTTATGTATTTCTATTGTACTGAATTAGGTCAGCTGTGAAGGCCCCTGAATCTAACAATTATTAGGGTGAGTTTTCAGAGTGCCTTTCTGCTACCACCTTATGATCTCATTCAGACTTATTCTTGACTAGTATGTCTGATAGCTACGTATAATGTCTAGGGTAATGTAAGGTATGTTGTAATAATATCACAACAAATGCAACTAAGAACTCTATGAAAAGTATTTAACAACACCCAGAGTTAAGTTTAAATGTGAATTAATTTCTTACAATTTATTGTTCCAGTATCACAATTTTGTGTATACTGGAATTGAAATTCAAAATGATCAATCAAAATATTTACATCAAAATGATTCAATTTATAACTGTATATATTATTGTTCACTAATTTAATTACATGTGTCAATCTGGGACAATGACACTGTACTATAGCTCCTATGAATGGGTACTGTTAGGAAGAACGTCTAAGTTCATCACAATCTGAATATTTATTAAACACTTGGGAAATGAGAGCAATTTTTTGGTTGATATATCAAATGCCTGCAGACACTGGCTTAACTTTGTGGTTTCTGATGTGCAGGATGAAGTATAGTCACCCCACCAGCTTCAAATAACAAGTCAGGCCTCTGATCTTGAAATACAGGGAGGCACACAGTTGATTCTGCCTCACTTCTTTATAATGCAGAAGAATATTCAGATCTCTGTTGGCCTGAGCTCACTTCGATTCAATGATGAAACCCGCATCAGAGAAATATTAAACACTAATAGTTTGAATTGAGATAATATGGTCAACTCCAGATCTCTTGCTGGTGCAGAACAGCTAAGCCAAGACAGTACCTTTATCTTGCTTTTAAACAACTTTAGTGTCGAAAATCTCTATCACAAGTGGCCCCGAATACTACTATCCATTAGTTTTATTCTTCCCTTAGTGTATTAGGCTACAGCCAATCAGGTACCGTTTGGCTTTGAGCGTCCTTATATTCAAACTCGAACTAAATTTTCAAATCTAGGACTAACTTCCCCCTTATCCCCACCACAGGGCAAACTAAGAAAGGTTCAAGTCTGTTCGTCCATCTGTCTTCGTCAATATCTCGGTTAGTTCCTAACAGTTTATAATTCTGACCAATAATTAGTGATCCTGTTGTTACCTGTCACACAGTGATTAAATTTTTATTCTTGTATTCATTATATTCAATATTATCGGTTTTATTCTTCATTTCCTCAACTAACATATTTTTCTATCTTGCCAATTCAAATTTGTAAACACTAACTCGTAGTACCACCAACTATGCTCCTTCCCTTCCCCGTTCCATACTGTATTTTTTCAAAATATTCCACGTTAATCGAAATTTTTTTCTTTTCTTTAAACTGCCGCTCTCATTCATTACGAGACAACGCTTGTAGTAATACGTCACAAAAGCAACAAAGTGCTGACTGTTTACAGGCCTCGGGTTTCCTTCCTTATGTGTTATAAATGTTTCTACTTTTACGCTAGAGATACGTGTGAGTACGGGTTTTGGGCTGTCTTGCATCCGATCATTGTGGTAATATACATTCGCATCTGCGTTACAGAAAAAGGGGTTTTTCTATCGTATTTCTGAAACAAGCTACGATATCGGCTTGCACCATCGTCTGCTCGGCTCGTGGCGACCAAGCAAAACCAAACGCGTGTCGAAGTGTAGCATTTTCTCTCTCCCTCTTATGCTTCCTTTTATTCTTTCACCGTTTCTGTCTTACTATCTTCTCGAAAACTAGGCTTGGTTTTGTGTCAAAATATGTTACGTTAGTGCCCCAAGGTCGAGGCATAAAATCTTAGCACTGACTTGTGGCGTAGGAGATAACGTTCTCCATAACTTCGCTATTTTATTTCTAGGTTATTTTTTTTGAATTTATAAAAGTGGTTACTAGTCTTACAATTTGGGGGAAATTTGGCGAGATATATGTGAGCGTGTTGTACATACAGATTGTATTTTACGACAGAGTATTTATCAGGACTTACAAAACAGCTAGGAAATCTCTATCATTTTAAATAAGGAAAATCGGAATATCTGAGGAAACTGAACATACGGAGTCAGAAAGGGAATTATAGTTAAAATTAACGCCTCCCAAGTACACGTGTAAAAAGGCATCGGCTAGTGCCTTAACTTCATTCATCTGAGCAAAAATGTCTGTGAGCCAGGTTTGGTGTATGTTGTCATTTTACATTCTTTATTTTCATTACTAACATGTGAACTAATATGTATATATTACCATGTGAATATTAATATGTGAAAATCGCTAGTGGATGTCCCAGTCATTTTAGGCTGGCAACCTCAGCGCATAGAATGATCATTTCATGAACCACCACTGCACGGGCTGGTGATGCTTTATTTGCTAGTTCCTTGCAGAGAACTAAAAGCATAGGTAGTCCCAAGTTTCATATGGAGCAGGGAGGGAAAGATGAAAGACATAATTTACATTCTTACATAAATGAAAACATATTCAATTTATATTATGAACCCTTTTCAATAAGTGGAAATGTAAATGTAAACATATTCTATCTGTACTATTAACCTTTTCATGTAAATGTAAAGTAACTATAACAGCTATTCAATTTAAATGTAAAGAAAGTTTTCTATCGAGGGATTGGTACTCTCATCAGGGTTAAAGGGTACACTATCACTGGAACATCAGAAGGGAACAGTCAGGCCTAAGCTTTCAAAGACGTGGGGACTAACTTTGTAGTGGCCTAAGCTTTAAGACGAGGGACTAACTTTGTAGGCTCTCCTAGACACTCCTGGGAACGAGCTGCATCCTACATCATTGACCAGCCGAGAGCGTTATCAGTGATAAAGAACGAACCCAGCGGGAGCAGAAACAACCACTGGCATCTAAGTGCAATATGTAAGCTGCCAAAGTGAACATTTTTCCATAGAACCTACTATCCATCAATGATGAACCTTTTCTGTTACACTATTCAATTATTTTTAAACTGTTAAAACTTAAGTAATTATTAAATTTTGTTATTTGTAATTTTACAAATTTAACTTCGATTTAATCATTTCAAATGTACTGCATGATTGTCTCAGTCAATTTACTAAACACACTCTAAACAGAGCTATATCAATTATCAGAATAATAAGAATTCCACTGAGTAAATCAGAGGTGGGGGTTTGAACGAGCTAAGATTAATCGTTGCTTAATTCTTCACAAAAGTTGTCGGCAGATTATAGAATTAACGTGCTCAGGCAACGCAGCATTGTTTTCGCTTATCTGAATATCTTGTGAACACTAAATTGAGATAAAAGCGTCATTACCCTTCTATTTAAATCTGCCAAGAGTAATCTTGTGCGAAGGTAGACACCTTTGAAGCCCATATTAGATACACTTGAGTTTTGGCCACCGTTGGACCACTACTGCAAAGCAGGGGAGGCAATACCGTCACAATTACCTTCCACGGATATATATATTTCCCAGTTCGAAAAAAGCCTATATTGCCTTCTGTATTCTTATTGACGTACCTTATTGTCGTACCTTATTGTCGTACCTTTGCCCGTTCGTTAAAATCCCTTGCTGCTGTCAATAATTGGACCCAATAATCATCATCATCTACGGAGCTCAGACCTTCAACAAACGTATGCCAAGTGTTTCTGTCCTGTGCCATCAGCTCAATGTCATCCATATCGTCTTCATCACTGTCATGCGGGCCTTCCCTTGTCTGTTCCACGTATCCTATTGTCTCTCTCTCTCTACCTGTCTTACAACAGGAATTTCAGAACAAGTACTGCCTGGAAATGTTATCAACAAGTACTGCCTAGTAATGTTATCAACAAGTACTGCCTGGTAATGTTATCAACAAGTACTGCCTGGTAATGTTATCAACAAGTTTTCATCAGTGTGTGTCCTGTCCATCTTCAGTGTTGTCTTCTAATCTCCTGTGCTGGCGCTTGTTAGGTTCTGGTCAGAACTGTTTGTTACTGGGGCCGGAAAAAGAATAGTAACACTGTAACGTACTACCATTCATGTCATAAGAAGGGACTAAGGACTACTGGACAAGGGACCGGCTACCCAGGCATGAAGTAAGTTTTTAAGCCACAAAAACGTCAATAACAACACAAATGGACCTCACGCCTATTACATTTCTCTCTTGGATTTAAGACCTGGTTGTTGACCTCTCATTTTGCACTGTCAATAAGTCTGTCAACTGGTTCCAGTTGTGAAAAGGATGATAAGAGCCCCCAATAAAGCAGCATAAAAGGTTACTCTCGAACGTTTTGAAATATCACCAGGAACCGTTCTGTTTGCAGCACTAGCTGCTGAAACTAAACATTCCCCCCTCCACACAGCTGACCACAAAATTCAGGTTATTGATTTTTAAATACAACAAGACAGTAGAACTTTTGTTGTGCCATGTTTCCCTGCAGCATTTCTTCTCCGTAATTGAAACTTTCGACACATACACCATTTTGTCTCCATCATTAAGTGTATCATTGTTGACGTGTGAATCAGCTACAAGTTTGTGGATGAAAGCGTCTGAAAAACACTGGACAATCCTTCATCATCGCGTGATGTATTTTTGTTCTATATTTCGTTTTATCAAGAACATTTTTGTTCCAGAATCAGATAAAATAGATCACACAATGAAAGCATGACACAGTTGAAATTGAATTTTGTTTTAATTTTATTTGTGTTGCCATTTGGTATTTCCCATCATATACGATAAGGCAAATTGTGCGCATAGTGGACAATATCGACATCCTGATCTGTTATTCTTCAGCATTCTGCACCATAGAAAGCCACAGAAAGTACACAGCTCTCATACAATCTTAATTTGGTGTTTGTGCTGTACGTAAAGGACTTCCAGATGTTGTTTAGATTGTTAAACGTTTTTCTAGCTTAATTTATTCAGTTGTTGATGTCTTTGCTTGTTCCGCCATTTGGTTTTAGTATGCATACGAGATATGTAAATATATCCTAAGCATATATATATATACTGTCTATAGGATTGCGCCCCTGAGGTGACAGCCCTCAGTCGCTTTTATCCTGGTGTTCCTTTCGACGCTTTCTTCTCTCTTCTGCTTGCCGTTACAGCTTCTTTTCTCCCAATCTGAGGTGGCGCCGTAGACAGCATTACCATTTGGTGCGATCGGTAGCTTCATCCTTCCAGGTTGCTGGATTTATGTCCAGTCCTCTAATATGTCTCATGCATACATCTGTCACGGATTGTTGAACCCTGCTTTGCAGTAGTGGTCCACCAGTGGCCAAAACTCAAGAGTATCTAAAATGGGTCGTCAAAGGTGTCTTCCTTCGCATAAGATTACTCTTGGCAGAGTTGTAGATAGAGGGGTAATGACGCTTCTATCTCAATGTAGTCCTGATGACAATATCACCATGTAGACCCGATGACAAAATCACTATTGTAGAACTGATGACTAGATCACCAATGCAGAACTAATGATAAGATCACCAATGTAGACATAAGGACAAGAAATCAGTTAAATACCAGTGGTACATCACGTGGCGTTGGAAAGAGTTCGCACAAAGAAACAAGCGATTAGCGCCACAAAACAGTCTTTATTCTGAAGATCCAAGGCGGCAAACGTGTACGGAGAGTTCT
This sequence comes from Oreohelix idahoensis, assembly GCA_024509875.1. NCBI lineage: Eukaryota > Metazoa > Mollusca > Gastropoda > Stylommatophora > Oreohelicidae > Oreohelix > Oreohelix idahoensis. The sequence goes on from JAMPIV010006088.1 coordinate 44,982, forward strand.
TGAAAGGAAGGTTTGCGTGTATTTCTTGAAGACCCGTGTGACGTATAATGGAAATGAAGCCTCCTATATCCGACAGCCTTTCGTGGCCTCGGCGTAGTTTTTAAGATTCGCTAACTAAGTCAGGCATTTCTCTGCCTGTCTGACTCACTTCTAATCCACGCCTCTTTTACTTGACCATTACATACGAGCTTGTTTACCAACTTCCGCAACCTGTCATTCATAGCAGGGGGCGAACCACGTTCGTTTACGCAAGTTTCTCACGCGAGCTGATCTGTCTATATTATAATAACGAGCAGATCGCACGTGGGAAACACGTGGAAGGTAACGGCCTTTGAAGATTCTCTATAAGGGGAGCAAATCCTTTGATCTCGAGAAACAGGGAAATTCTCGGACGGGAGCCCGCTACACGGGTTAAGCTTTTGTTGTCGTTTAGCAGCGGCCGACAGAAGCGACCGTTAACCTTTATCTGGTAAACGTAGTTTCAGATTTCTCTGCTAGGAAGCAGAGTGTGAGAATTCACATCTTCTAGAGATCATAATAACATGATCGTATATAAACTGCGTCTTTCTCAAATCATTATCAGTTGTCGCTCAGATTTTTTTCAGAGAGTCTAAACACGTTATCTAGAACCATTGGGAATAGATGTGTTAATGGGTCGTGGTGTTTCTTTCTGGATTTCTGGTAATATATAGATTTGTGCTTAAGTGTATTAAAGTGTTAAAAGTTCTAGCATCTTAAATTCACTGTGATTTCTAGGTGTTAAGAACTAGTGAATTAAATACTTACTTACTTAGTCGTTCCCCTTCTACCGTGAGGTGTAGAGGTTTGGAAGAGAGAGCGCCAGACTATTCTATCAGCTGTCTTCTTCCTGGCCTGGTTCCATTCTAGTCCTCGGTCCTTCAAAGATTGTCTAATGTTGTCCTCCCAGCGAACTCTGGGTCGTCCTGGAGGTCTGGATCCCTGGCTCTTTGTTTCCCATGCTTGTCGTGGTAGCCGATCTTCTCCCATTCTGCAGACATGGCCAAACCATCTTAGTTGGGACTGTTCTATTTGGGTCTGCAGCGGATGGGATTTCAGGCCTTGACGGATCGTCTGGTTGCGGACCATGTCTCTTCTTGTTACTTCAACCACTTTCCCCAGATACCTCATTTCTCAGGTTTGGATCTGGCTTTTGTGGGTTGTAGTCATTGCCCACGACTCGCATCCATATGTCAAAACTGGGACATAGGTGGAGCGGTATACAGCCATCTTCGTTTTCTTACCAACCTCTTTCTTGCTGAGGAATCCACGATTTATGGCCTGAAAAAGTCTCCCAGCCGCTGCTTTTCGAGTGGCCAACTCTTCTTTGATGCCTCCCTTTCGGTCTATAATAGCTCCGAGATATTTAAAGTGGTCGACCTGCTCCAGGACCTGTTCTCCCAACTTAATCTGATGTTTTCTTTCTTCTCGTGATATCACCATGGATTTTGTTTTAGAGCTGCTTATGACCATCCCTCTCTTCTCCAGCTCTTCCTTCCAGACTTGCAGGTTGGATTGGAGATGTGCCTCTGATTTAGCAATCAGGGCAACATCATCAGCAAATGCCAGCTCCGAAATATAGACCTGTCTCATCTTCCAGTACCCCACTGAATACTTTCTTGTTCTCTCCTTACATGCCTTGATGACATCGTCCATGAGGAGTATGAAAAGATAAGGTGACAGGATATCACCTTGTCTTACACCAGTGGTGGTCCTGAACTCTTCTGACTTATGGTTTGCTGTCCTCACATAATTGTGAATTAAATAACGCGTAGCTACTTTTTTTCCAGATGTTTCAGTTGTAATGTAAATTTAATCACCCGCTATCACACATAAAGAGACGGTTTAGTTGACTAATTAATACACTAGGCGACTGATAAGTGACAGAAAAGATTCGCGTTTATTTCATTTGTGTAATTTTATAAGTGACGGTTGTTTAAATATCATGCGACTTAACAAACAGATGCCGACTATCTAATAGTTATTAGGCGATATTTGTTAAAGTGCGCGTATGGATAAATTAAATAATAACTGACCAGATAGGAATAGGCTAGAGACAACGTGTGCTTATATGTAGATATTATTAGCGGTAATGTTTTCATAATGTTCCTATATCCTTTAGGCTGACCTGATCAAACGGCGACCAGCGGTTTTTTATGGGGCTATATCTTGGGCCTTGTCTCCATTTTACTGATTGGATTAAAGTTATCTTCTGTTGGCTGACGCGTCTCCAAGTTCCAACTGTGAACAGGACGGGCCACAGAGACTAACGAACATTGTAATAGGAAATTGTAACTGGACTTACAAATACCCAGATATAAATTTTTGCATTTTTATCAGCCCATTGTGGAGTAAAACCGATAACTGTTCTCCCGACTTCTGATAGTCGTTTTTCCAATAGTATATTTATCCAGAAGAGTTACGCTATTTCAGAATCGGCACTTACCAGAGCCAGCCGATATTATTTACCATCATCATTAAGTAACAATAATTAACAGCTTTAGCAATCAGATGTTTTCCTACTGTTTACGGTGAACACCAGATCTTCAGAGATTCTCGGCTTTAACTATCCAAGGTGACATTGTGTATCCAAGAAATCAACCACCAAATTAGGCGTTCCCCTTATAAAATTTAATTATTGAAAGGAGGGACTGGGGCCAAATTCGGACAATATTTACTCTGGACCTTACATATTTTAAGGGATTTTTACGTCCAACAGATTGTTTCACCAAGAATAGGGTAAGAAGCGAGATTGTGTGGCCACGTATGACACACAGAGAGAGAGAGAGAGCAATATTCTTCTTTAGTACAGGAAACACTGTATCATCAGCACTCTGTTTGACTATTGGCAAGATTGTCTTATACTAAAATTATAGTCGTATAGATAGGCTGGACTAAAGAAACTACTCAGTCCAGAGACAGATCTTCTCCTTAACTATTCACTCGTGGAAACTCTATTTCTTACACCTTTACTTCTCACGTATTATCACCATCTCCTATACTCAGGCGGGACCTTAAATAACTTTAAAACCTATCTAAGCACGACAACCAGTACTCTGTGTGAAGCTGAACTTGTGATGATGATGGCGATGGCAACGACGATGATGATGACGATGATGATAATGATGATGATGCTGATGATAAGGCTGTTAATGACGCCGCTGATAATGTTGGTGACGCTGCTGATAATGTTGATGACGCTGCTGATAATGTTGATGACGCTGCTGATAATGATGATAACGCTACTAATAATGTTGATGACGCTGCTGATAATGTTGATGATGATGATGCAGACAAAGATAACTAATTTTTTATCTGTACATTCATTTCCTGTCAATTCGTCTTCAAGTTTTTCTTTTAAACATAAAAGTATCCGTCATGTTCCTTCTTTTTTTTTTTTTTTTTTGGAAGTTGGCTCCATTTCCTTTGATTGCATATTTGGCCCCCAATATTAAACTAATATCTGTAATAATTACCTCTATCTTCTGGGACAATCACTCAATTTTTGATTACATCGGATTTCTTTTCTAGCACATTCTCTCTTTCATATATACTCAACACTTTTTTGAAGAAATATCGATTGTGTCCTCTAGCAATTTTTATCTTGCATTTTTGCCTTATTAATTTTTTTTAATCGATTACTAAAACGTTTTCTAGCACACTTTCTCTCATACATGCTTGTTTTGTTTTTTTGTTTTTCTAATAACGCCCATCGATTGCTTAATAACGTTTCTAGAATTAATTTACTTGTTTTATTACCTCGGGGCGACTTTACTTGTGTGAATTCCTCGTTTGTTGTCCTCTGGCACAAGTTCTTGTTGATTTTATCGTTTTCATGTCGTAACATATTTTGTTGTGCTGCGCTTGTAACTGTTCCTTCTTCTTAGCTATGTAGCTCTCTGTGAAGGATAGGCATCCAATTATTCTCTCCAAATCTTAAGTATCGTGCAGCTGTTTAAACTCTCTGAGTTTCTTGTTTACTCTTCTTATGTCTTTCTCTAGCTCCTTTCCCAATGTGTCTTTTAGTCTTCGTATTTCTGTTACTCTGGGGAGACCAGAAGGTGGTCTATCTTCTCCTGCTATTACTTGATGTCCTAAATGTTTGTCATATCAGCTGTTGAAATAAGGGAACGTTTTGATTGTCGATGGATAACGGTTTATTGTTTCCGTCTTTTCCTTGTTTTTGTGTTTCTCTTATGGTCAGTTTTTTAATCATCAGTTTTGTTTTGTCCGTCTTGTCTTGACTGTCTTATCTTGTCCTTCCTTGTCTTCTCTCTACTCATCTTGTCTTCTCTTGTCTTGTCTTGACTCGACTTTTCTTGTCTTGTTTTGTCTTGTCTTGTCTCGACTCTTCTTGTCTTGTCTTGTCTTGTCTTGACTCGACTTTTCTTGTCTTGTTTTGTCTTGTCTTGTCTCGACTCTTCTTATCTTGTCTTGTCTTGTCTCAACTCTTCTTGTCTTGTCTTTTCTTGTCTCGACTCTTCTTGTCTTGTCTTGTCTCGACTCATCTTGTCTTGTCTTGACTCGACTTTTCTTGTCTTGTTTTGTCTTGTCTCGACTCTTCTTATCTTGTCTTGTCTTGTCTCGACTCTTCTTGTCTTGTCTTTTCTTGTCTCGACTCTTATTGTCTTGTCTTGTCTCGACTCATCTTGTCTTGTCTTGTCTTGTCTCGACTCTTCTTGTCTTGTCTTGTCTTGTCTCGACTCATCTTGTCTTGTCTTGTCTTGACTCTTCTGTCTTGTCTTGTCTCGACTCATCTTGTCTTGTCTTGTCTGGACTCTTCTTGTCTTGTCTTGTTTTGTCTTGTCTTATCTTGTCTTGTCTCGACTCGTCTTGTCTTGTCTTGTTTTGTCACAAATGGACCATGACAGTCACTGTCCTCTTATTGTTTTGGTCATTTCTTGGTCATAAGTCGTGAGGAGCTGACATTTTCGTTCCTGAACCAAGTGTCACCCTCTGGTTTCTGCTAGCTCATGATTTAGGAATTTTGCAATATTATATATCCACGTCCGCCTGTGTGATGCTGACCACATCACCCCTAGTATGCCGTATGGTCAAGAAATTATGGGCCTAACAGCATATTCCCAATGTGCCACAATGGGCGTGTAACGGGATCCTTTACCTTTTCTATTCATCCACCTCTTGGGCTTCCCCAATCTTGTAATGTTGAAGACGCGTGGCTGTAATTTATCTAGATCTATTCTCATGAGATGGCCAAACCACTTAATTTTCTGTCTATCTATGTACTTGATGCGGGATGTAGCCCCCTACAACTGTTCTGCTGTCATCATTTATCATTCTGTCTCTCCTGGTGACACTTAAGTTTTTCTTAAGCATCTCATCTCCCAGTATCGTCTACAGTTGTACGTGCTAAGTGGCAGCTGGTCGAGCTCCATTCTCAAGAGATGGCCGAACCTGATATTATCTGTGTCGCCCTTAAATCTAAACAATATTTTCTTCAAACTTCCGGCGTCAGGTCTGTACACATTGCTCCCTTAAGTGTTAGATCTTAACAATATTTTCTTCAAACTTCCGGCGTCAAGTCTGTACACAAACTCATTACATCCTTAGTTTCATAGATCTGCCATGTACAAGTGTCACGTAGGTCTTTATGTCATTAAATTACCTACATCTTCTTCCTATTCTCTCACCCTAATCCTTTCATTTTATTATCTTTCCTTACTTGTTTTTCCTGTATTTTTCGCATCACTCGTTTGCGAAAAATATTTTCTTCAGTATTCTAAAACTTTACCTTGTGTTTTTCTCATACTGGGATACGTAATTCTATTACACAGATGTCAGTAGACGAAAGGTGTGATTATGGTTCATACCCAGACTAGAGCAGACTTTCGGTCTACCATTTTTTCACCTGACACTCGCGTGAGGTGTCAAACCCGGCATCCTCACAGTGCAGGAACGAGACAGCTGTCTACAGTTTGCAGAAACGCATGAGGTTTTCGTTAGAAAAACCTGGCGTGGCGTGAAAAATCGTTCCGCACCGCAGACAGGCTGTCTGGGATTTGAAGCTGACACGCGTACATCTCGGTCAGTTTGTTAACGAAGGTGCGAAATCGCACCGGTGACAGTTACGACATGCTTCTAAGTGTAACGTAGCTGTTATGAGAAGGGGGAGAGATCGGGGCGGGGGAAATAGTTCATCCTTTGTCTGATTTTAAAATATTAACCTAGTTTGAAACTTTATGTTCATTCTTCTCAATAAATCGCAGTAGACAGGTGGTTCGCGAAGAGTAGAGCTGTATAAGCGAAGTTTCTTAGTTTGTTGCGACAATTTGTCGAACTTCTAGACTTCCATAAATATAAGCGTAAAAATTCTTAATTGTGCGATATCCTGTAGTGCTGTGTTTTGAGGTAAATAGTATATAGTAGTACTCTAGAATTTTGTGAAGTGATTAAGTGTTAAATCGCCGATTTAATTTTAAACTAGTTCTTTTGAACGGAGTGCTTAATCTATATAGTCTGTATTATTTTCTAGTGACGCGTTTCAGTGGAAAACAGAAATTATATTTCTTGCTTAAATTCAGTCGGCTAATAAAGAAATTTAATTTAACTTCTAAATAATCAGACGAGAGAATATATTTTAAAAACTAAACTTATAACGCTAGATACATCATTGAGTGTTGACGAAATACGTATGTATTTTCTAATTCATGATGTTTGATTTATTTAATATAACTTATTTTACGGGAAGTTTTAAATATAAGTCAAGCTGTAGGCTTGCTATTAAAATGTAAGTTATATTGAGTACATATATGTAAATTATTTGATATGTGTTCTTTCTTTTATATAGTGAAACGGTGGTACCCAACTTGCCAGCGTTTAGTAGCCTGAGAGACATATTTGTGAGAAGCATAGACATTTCTTATCTTTAACCACGTGGGTTTTTTTGTTTCAAGTAACACGGGTCTGACAGTGCATAAGCCATCAGAGAGAGACAGTAATAGCAACCCTACTAACGGTTTCTAAAGACTAGAAATATATATTGGGCTTTTGAGCCAGTTCATATTGCTCCACAAATTTAAATGTACATGCTGCCTGGCGGCGAGAATATTACAAGATTAACATTCCGACAGAGATTGTGACTAGTATTGTGGTGACCAAATATAGTACCCGCCTGAAAGTAGACACCGATTTGACATTCCTTAAATTCTAGAAACCAAAGCTAATGACATTGTGCTCTGCTAACTTTCGTACCTGGACAAATTTCCTGTGACGTAATCAGACATTCGAAAAATTAGAACACCCAAGGAATCGTTCCCTGAGAGTTTAGTACGTCTTTTGGAACTGGGGATTTCTTGGTCAAGGACTGCATTTTCGGGTCTGTGTGGAGGTCCTAGAATTTATTATGTTCCCAGAGGCAGCGAGCAAATTTGTGAGTATAACTGTGTACCCATGGCCATGGCTGAATGAATGAGTGTACGCAGATCAGAGTGTTATTTTACAGTTGTATTATTGTCACCCATTTGCTGTCTTAACTTTTTTTAATCTGCAGAATTTGTTACAAAAGCTAGAGTTTCTTTTTTCTTAGGCTAAATCAGATTATTCAACTCTCTTCATACATTTACGAGAAAGAAAGAAACCTCTTAGACTCAACCCTATGTATCTATAACTCTTTGAGCCATCATCTGTTCTCTTAACGGGGCTGTGGGCGAAACCTAGAGCTAAGATCATAACGGGGCTATCATCCTTGTAGCATTTTCTTAAATTTTATGACTATTTGTATATGTTTTCCTTGATGTAATTTTTGGTGTTGTGAGAAGGTTTTACATGATAAATAAAATCTCTCTTGAACTAAATCAGTGCGTTGGTCAGCTCGTTCAGATAATATATATATATACATGGTTATAGATTTCCCACGTCTGTGTGTTTAACTGTCGTCACGTGTATGTGCGTGCCTGTGAGTAGATAGAGGTTTATGTAATATATATCTGTGTTTAGACTGTCGGACGCCTTTAAAAGCGGTCGTAGAAGATAGGTGAGAGAGAGAGAAGATTATCTCGATTCTCAAAGACAGCCTCTATATCACATTCTATCATCTCACGTGTGGGAAATTCTATTGCTTTTCACCAGCTCTCACTGTATCTATCACTCATTCCAACCTATTCAGAAGGGACCTAACCCAAGTCTTAATACTCCTATCTAAAATCTACGACAAATGGTCGCTCGTTACCGGGAATTGAACCCAAAATCCTAAGGCGCTACGACAAATGGGTTCTCGTCCGTAGGATTTTTTAACTTAGAATAGGAAGACGAGTACGACAAATGGTTGCTCGTTTCCGGTTTTTGAACTTTGAATAGGAAGACGAGACGACAAATATCAGCTCGTCTTTAAGATTCTTTATTCTGATATAGAGTAAGAGTGTGATGTCTTGTGAGTTTTGTATCTTTTAAAAATAATTTATCCCCTAGACTAACGATCTGTTTACGGGCGTGCTGACCACACAAACTGATAAGTTTTTTTTTCACAGCATTAAGAAGCATTATACATTTGGTTTACAGGTTGATTTTGTCGGAATACATGTTAATTAATGATTTTGTAATACTAAACGCTGGTAAGTTTTGTGAGTGTATAGCATTCACAAGGGTTCTGAAGCAGGAAGGTGTTTGAACTAAAGTTAAGGAGTGCGTTTCGGACTATTTGTCCAGATTAATTGCCTCCCTCACCCTAACTGTCTTCAGGGGTGAACTTATAGTGGATTTTATAATTAAGGGATTATTTTTCTCTTTAATTTTTGCAATAATTATTTTGCTTTTCCACTGTAGCAACTTATTTTTCAGAAGTAATCTTAACTACCATTTAGTTGGCGTAGTCGTGTTTTGCATTAAGTGCTTTATTGCCGATAATAGCAGCGATAGTTAGATTTTACTTTGGAGGAGGTATCCCAGGGTTAAGGATATCATCTTTTGAATTTTTGGTACATTTTTTTTTCTCGTAAGTGGTAGGAATCAGAGTATCCTTTTCTAAATTTCTTTCTCCACTAGTCTCAGTCACTGACATAATATGGCCGAGAGGGCAAAGCTCAGACAACTCCTCAGGGACGAAGCGAGAGAGGAGGGACTGGAAGGAAAGGAAGCAAAAGCTTTTGTCAGAGACGAACTGGAAAGATATGACGCGGAGAGGAAAGCAGCTGAAGCTAAAGAGGAAAAAGAAGCAGCCGAAGCTAGAGAGCAGAAGAAGATGGACGAGGAAATGGAAATTCGCAGGATGCAGCATGAGGAAAGAGAGAAGGAGAAGGAGAGACAGCATGAGGAAAGAGAGAAGGAGAGGGAGAGACAGCATGAGAAGGAGAGAGAAGAGAGACAGCATGAGTTGGCTCTTAAAACTCTAGAATTCCAAAGTCGTGGTGCTGCCTCTACCTCCAGCAATGGAGAGTCTTCTCCTCATTCTTCCGTAACTGATCCTTCTAACACTCAATCTACTCATCTCACTGCTATGTCTTTCGCTCTAGAATCTTTCCCTTGTCCAAATGAGAAGATTGACACATGGTTAGAAAAATTTGAGAAAATTGCAACTCTGTACGGTTTAGAGAGGTCGCGTTGGAACATGAAGCTTTCCCAGGCTTTGAAAAGTTATGCGTATGATGTTTACGCCAAACTGGAAAGCAGCCAACAAGACAACTATGATCTGTTGAAGAAAGCGTTACTGGAGCGCTTTGAAATGAACGCTCGCAAATTTTTGCAACTGTTTCGCAACAGCCGGAAAGAGAATTCTGAAACTTTTCAGCAGTTCTCATCTCGTTTGAAGGGTTATCTGACAAAGTGCCTAGAGCTCTCGCAGCTCCCCTCTACCTATGAAGGTCTGGAGGAATTTGTTTTAACAGAACAAATAAAGAACACACTGTCTGCTGATACCCGGAGATTTCTAGCTGAGCAAGGGGCAGAAAAACTTGAAGACATTTTGGAAAAGTCTGAGCGTTATCACAATGCGCTGGCTGAACTACCGGCCACTAAGCGGAAACCGACAGAGGAGCATTTTCGAAAACATAACCTAGAGCAATCTTCTCAGGCTTCTAACCAAAATAACAACAGAGAAACTGGACCTCAAAACCCCCCTCCTGAAAAATCCAAGTTCTACAAGAACAAGTACCCCAACCACCCCAAACAGTCTGATCAACCCGACCGCCCTACATGGCAGCGCAGCCAGAAAGGACAAGGTGGAAAAGGGAGAACCCCTGAGCACGGGACATATGATCAGACCGAGCACACCGAGCCGAAACGCATCGGATGCTTATTAACAGTCTCGCAAGGTGGAATTATTGACAGTGATTCCCAACCTGTTGGGGATACACCCTCAACGCGAGGTACTGTTACTTTGAACGGTTCTCAAACTTCTTGCTTATTTGACACGGGGCTTTCTTATGATTGCATTGTTGCCAGAAACCTCGTCAAACCCGGTCAAGAGACAGCAGAGACCGTCCAACTTTGTGGAGTTCGTAAGAGTGATGCACCTACAGCGCTTCCCATTTCATTGGTGGAGATACACTCTGATTTTGTCAGAGGCATGATCAAAGCAGCTGTTATGGATGATCCCATCTACCCAGTCATACTCGGCGGGAGATACGTGTGTATTGGGAAACCGGAAGAGCCGATTGTGGCAGCAGTAACTACAAGAGGGCAAACCAAGAAGGAACGGGAGCCTGCGCCTAATTTGTTACCTACGGAACTTAAAGAAGCGCAATACAAGGACCCTACTTTGGCACCCTGCTTTAGGAAACTGCCCATGGCTAAGGAACCCAAACAGCACGGGGACATTTTTTCTAAGGATGGCGTACTTTATCGGAGAACGGGCAAGCCTGACCAAGGTTACAACCAGCTCCTAGTACCGAAACAGTACAGAAGCCAAATCCTAGAAATGAGGCACTCTCTTCCCTTCAGCGGACATATGGGACAGAACGCCACAAACCAACGTATAACCACTCATTATTGGTGGCCAGGAGTAAATACTGATATTATCAGATATGTCAAATCCTGTGCCCAGTGCCAACGTGTGCCACCCAAGCAACGGGCACCCCCAGTCTCTTTGGGTGAAATGCCAATAGTGGGAACACCATTCGAACGGGTTGTGATCGACATTTTAGGGCCTTTCGAAAGGACTAAAAGAAGGAACAGGTTCATCCTGACCTTAGTCGATACATGCACTTTATGGGCAGAAGCTATCCCGCTAACATGCGCAGATGCCAAGCATGTCGCAGAAGCCCTCGTGCAGATTTTCACTCGGTTGGGATTCCCTCAGCAAGTGTTGACGGATAACGGATCTCCATACCGAAACCTGTTGATGGATGAGATCGTTAAGATCTTGAGGACCCAACACATCCACACTAAGCCATATACTCCGGCCGGAAATGGGCTCGTGGAACGTGCTAATGGAAACCTCAACATGATGCTAAGTAAACTGGCACAAGTGAAACCTGAAGATTGGGATCTTTGTATTCCTGCAGCATTATTTGGCTACAGAGAATCTCCTCATACTTCCACAGGATTTCCGCCAGCTACACTCTTATTCGGCAGACCCATTAAGGGCCCGCTTGAAGCCTTACTTCAGTCTCTGACAGACGAGAAGGCGGATGAGACAGTCGTCTCAGCCAGTAAATATGTGTCGGTTTTAAAGGAACGGTTGAAACTAGGGTGGGACCTAGCAACGACTAACTTTAAGCGAGCTCGCACAAAGCACGCTAACCGATACAGGAAAGTCGCGAAAGAGAGAGAACTGGAAGCAGGAGAGAAAGTTTTGGTGTTACTCCCTACCGAGAACAACCAACTGAAGATCGGATGGCAAGGGCCGTTTACCGTCCGGAAAAAGATTTCTAAGGCTAACTACCAGATCTCTATTCAAGGAAAGGAGAAGGTTTTCCACTTAAATCTCTTAAAGAGATACTTGGAAAGACCAGTGCCAACCTCCGACCATCTCCTGACGATCGCCAGAGCTGACGAAGATGATGATAGTGGCAGGGATATTCCACCGCTATCACAGGAAATCTTTCAAAAATGTCAGAAGCGGCGACGCTCTTTCAAGCGCACATGGGAGACATTCCAGAGGAAGGAAACTTTGGGGAGTAGACTCGAGTAGGAATTGGAGGGAGATGGAGGGGGAAGATGAGAGGAAAGAAGACAGACACCCCGAAGCTACGGTTATAGGAAATTTAATTCCATAACGTAGACATTGAGTGCTTCCATATCTTAAGTGGGGACGTCCTGTCACGTAGGTCTTTATGTCATTAAATTACCTACATCTTCTTCCTATTCTCTCACCCTAATCCTTTCATTTTATTATCTTTCCTTACTTGTTTTTCCTGTATTTTTCGCATCACTCGTTTGCGAAAAATATTTTCTTCAGTATTCTAAAACTTTACCTTGTGTTTTTCTCATACTGGGATACGTAATTCTATTACACAGATGTCAGTAGACGAAAGGTGTGATTATGGTTCATACCCAGACTAGAGCAGACTTTCGGTCTACCATTTTTTCACCTGACACTCGCGTGAGGTGTCAAACCCGGCATCCTCACAGTGCAGGAACGAGACAGCTGTCTACAGTTTGCAGAAACGCATGAGGTTTTCGTTAGAAAAACCTGGCGTGGCGTGAAAAAATCGTTCCGCACCGCAGACAGGCTGTCTGGGATTTGAAGCTGACACGCGTACATCTCGGTCAGTTTGTTAACGAAGGTGCGAAATCGCACCGGTGACAGTTACGACATGCTTCTAAGTGTAACGTAGCTGTTATGAGAAGGGGGAGAGATCGGGGCGGGGGAAATAGTTCATCCTTTGTCTGATTTTAAAATATTAACCTAGTTTGAAACTTTATTTTCATTCTTCTCAATAAATCGCAGTAGACAGGTGGTTCGCGAAGAGTAGAGCTGTATAAGCGAAGTTTCTTAGTTTGTTGCGACAATTTGTCGAACTTCTAGACTTCCATAAATATAAGCGTAAAAATTCTTAATTGTGCGATATCCTGTAGTGCTGTGTTTTGAGGTAAATAGTATATAGTAGTACTCTAGAATTTTGTGAAGTGATTAAGTGTTAAATCACCGATTTAATTTTAAACTAGTTCTTTTGAACGGAGTGCTTAATCTATATAGTCTGTATTATTTTCTAGTGACGCGTTTCAGTGGAAAACAGAAATTATATTTCTTGCTTAAATTCAGTCGGCTATTAAAGAAATTTAATTTAACTTCTAAATAATCAGACGAGAGAATATATTTTAAAAACTAAACTTATAACGCTAGATACATCATTGAGTGTTGACGAAATACGTATGTATTTTCTAATTCATGATGTTTGATTTATTTAATATAACTTATTTTACGGGAAGTTTTAAATATAAGTCAAGCTGTAGGCTTGCTATTAAAATGTAAGTTATATTGAGTACATATATGTAAATTATTTGATATGTGTTCTTTCTTTTATATAGTGAAACGGTGGTACCCAACTTGCCAGCGTTTAGTAGCCTGAGAGACATATTTGTGAGAAGCATAGACATTTCCTATCTTTAACCACGTGGGTTTTTTTGTTTCAAGTAACACGGGTCTGACAGTGCATAAGCCATCAGAGAGAGATAGTAATAGCAACCCCACTAACGGTTTCTAAAGACTAGAAATATATATTGGGCTTTTGAGCCAGTTCATATTGCTCCACAAATTTAAATGTACATGCTGCCTGGCGGCGAGAATATTACAAGATTAACATTCCGACAGAGATTGTGACTAGTATTGTGGTGACCAAATATAGTACCCGCCTGAAAGTAGACACCGATCTGACATTCCTTAAATTCTAGAAACCAAAGCTAATGACATTGTGCTCTGCTAACTTTCGTGCCTGGACAAATTTCCTGTGACGTAATCAGACATTCGAAAAATTAGAACACCCAAGGAATCGTTCCCTGAGAGTTTAGTACGTCTTTTGGAACTGGGGATTTCTTGGTCAAGGACTGCATTTTCGGGTCTGTGTGGAGGTCCTAGAATTTATTATGTTCCCAGAGGCAGCGAGCAAAGTTGTGAGTATAACTGTGTACCCATGGCCATGGCTGAATGAATGAGTGTACGCAGATCAGAGTGTTATTTTACAGTTGTATTATTGTCACCCATTTGCTGTCTTAACTTTTTTTAATCTGCAGAATTTGTTACAAAAGCTAGAGTTTCTTTTTTCTTAGGCTAAATCAGATTATTCAACTCTGTTCATACATTTACGAGAAAGAAAGAAACCTCTTAGACTCAACCCTATGTATCTATAACTCTTTGAGCCATCATCTGTTCTCTTAACGGGGCTGTGGGCGAAACCTAGAGCTAAGATCATAACGGGGCTATCATCCTTGTAGCATTTTCTTAAATTTTATGACTATTTGTATATGTTTTTCCTTGATGTAATTTTTGGTGTTGTGAGAAGGTTTTACATGATAAATAAAATCTCTCTTGAACTAAATCAGTGCGTTGGTCAGCTCGTTCAGATAATATATATATACATGGTTATAGATTTCCCACGTCTGTGTGTTTAACTGTCGTCACGTGTATGTGCGTGCCTGTGAGTAGATAGAGATTTATGTAATATATATCTGTGTTTAGACTGTCGGACGCCTTTAAAAGCGGTCGTAGAAGATAGGTGAGAGAGAGAAGATTATCTCGATTCTCAAAGACAGCCTCTATATCACATTCTATCATCTCACGTGTGGGAAATTCTATTGCTTTTCACCAGCTCTCACTGTATCTATCACTCATTCCAACCTATTCAGAAGGGACCTAACCCAAGTCTTAATACTCCTATCTAAAATCTACGACAACAAGTATTCATGTACCTCCACAAATAAGATCATTCTCTTAACATATTTTGTTCTTGGAATGATACACATGAAAAGTCATTACGTTTGGTTTGGTTTGGTTTGGTTTGGTTTGGTTTGGTTTTAAGGACTTTCTTCATTGCACACGAACAACTTCATAAGTGCTCCGATCCCCTCCCTTAGATTACACAAGGAGGATCTCAGCTTAGTGCACGAACTCCGCAGCACCGGCGAGAATCCCAATGTGTGTATACAGGAATCGCACATTCTATAACTATGTTTGCGGTGGGTAGGTTTCTAATTTTTTAAATTGTGTCAGGGCAGCGGCCTTATGGTCTACTCTTTACGATTTGCAACTGCCGTGGGATTTTTAACGTGCTCAACTTGCACACGTGACCTCCTATTTTTTCGCTCTTATCCGAGAAGTCTAGACATCCGATCTCACTACCCAGGAGACCAGGGGGAGTATGACATCAATAGGACCACTGGTTCTGAACAAAATTTCCTTAAATGATATTCCCTCTACTGGGAATCGAACCCGGTACCTCCAGAATTCGAGGCGGACACTAAAAATCATTAAAACGTAACAAAGCATTTTTCCACATCTCTTACCTGAGGTACAGTTACATAACTGTGTATCATCTACTGTCGTTACTGTTAATTTTTGCCAGACATTTGTTTTTTGTTTTTCTTGTGTCTTTCTTAATTGGTTAATTTAGCGGATCTGCGGCACTGAAAATGCTTTCTTTGAAATGTAATTTTCATTTTTAGTCTCGATTCTTTAAATATCTTTCACGTACATATTTTCTGCTCATCGACACATGTGCACACGCGCGCGCACACACACACACACACACAGATATATATATATATATATATATATATATATATATATATATATATATATATATATATATATATATATATATATATATATATATATATATATATATATATATATATATATATATATATATATATATATATATACAGGGTGTTTATAAAGTCGCTGTGTAGTAAATTTGAAAAATATTTTTGAAATTACATCACGAATGATGCAAATTCACGTCATGATATTCTGTGTTCCACAATCCCGTGTGCAGCATTACACAACAAGCACCAATTGAAAACCACATTTCTGGTGACGTAGTCTCGCCCGGGCGTAAATTTCACTGCACAGCGACTTTATAAACACCCAGTATATATATATATATATATATATATATATATATATATATATATATATATATATATATATATATATATATATATATATATATATATATATATATATATATATATATATATATATATATATATATATATATATATATATATATATATATATATATATATATATATATATATACTGGGGGTTTTTTTCGTCAAAATTCATCCTACCAATCGCAGAATAATGTTAATACACAAAAATAAGTCTTGTAATAAAAGTTGACATCTCCTGGCTAATGGGCTTAACGTCATTTCGAATTCTTTCTTTCAGATTTATCAAACGGACCACTTTCGGCAAATAATCCACGGCTCTAGTACTTGAAAAATTGGCTCATTGTCTGTCGGTAGAAAATGGTCTACCAGACCGTACGTTCAAGGTCTCGGATAGAAAATTGCAGTTTCTTCTAAACCGATTTTCGATGTGGAGATGTCTCGTGGTAACTCCGCCCATGCCGGTCCCAAGCCCGGATGAAAAAGGAGGAGGGCGGCCTGCATGGAGGCCGTAAGGAGGCAGCCCCTCCACCATGCAAAGGCACAACAGGCCAATCACCTGTTTGTCTTAAACTATGATTACGAGAAATACAAGAGAGAAAACCGGACTGATTCTAAAGGCGACGAACTGGAACGGACTACGGACTACGACTTATGGAACTTGGAACACAAGAAGTATAAATGGGAAGGAAGAGGAGCTGGTGGAAGAGATGAGGAAAGCAAAACTAGAAATCCTGGCTATAACGGAAACGAAGAAAAAAGGACAAGGAGTCATGGATCTCGATGGCAACACGTTGCTCTACAGTGGTGTAACCATATCTGAAAGAGCTAAAGGGGGCGTGGGTTGCATTGTGGCCCAAAATCAAAAAGATAGTATCAAGGGATGGAACTTTGTCTCGGAGCGCATTATGGTTGTAAAACTAAAAGAAGGAGAAACCATAGTCAACCTGGTCATAGTGTATGGGCCAAATGAGGATGAGAGAGCAGAGGTCAAGGAGGAATTCTTCGAGCTGCTTCAAAGGACAGTGGATGACTGCCTAGATGAAGTTATTATGCTCGGAGATTTTAATGCCAGAGTTGGAAATGACCATGCTAGATGGGGTGGAGTTATCGGAAGATATGGAGAAGATACTCTCAATGACAATGGAAAGCGACTCCTTAGATTCTGCAGTGAGCAGAATCTGATCATTACAAACACAAAGTTCCCCCATAAGCGCATACATGCATACACTAGATGTGAACCAACCAAGAATGAGAAGTCAGTGATCGACTATGCCATTGTTCGGAGAAGCTCATTCAGATATGTCCGAGATGCAAGAGTCTGGAGGGGGCCAGAGATTGGAAGTGATCACTACCTGCTAACAATCAAACGAACAACTGAAAGAGTTGCTCAGCCTAGGAACTGCCCAACATCACGCAAGAAACCAAGTAAACGAGCAGGAGAAATGAGCATTAGGACCTACAAGCTGAGAGAGCCAGAAATTAAGACCAGATATCAGGGGCTTATTGCTACAGCAGTGAGCAACACAGAAGAACGACCTGATGACTTGGAAACCCTCTGGAATAAATTCAAGGATATCATAAAGACAGCTGCTGCAGAAGCATGCGGTGAAGTCCGACTTGGGAACCAGAGAAAGAGGACACCTTGGTGGACAGAGGAAGTCAAAGAGAAAATAAGAGAGAAGAAAATGGCATGGAAACAATACTTAGGAGCTAAAAACACAACAGGACAAATGGAAAAATATAGAGAATATGTGATACTCAGAACAGAAGCAAAGAACAAAGTGCTAGCAGCAAAACAGAAGTCCTGGGAAGAATTTGGAGAAAAGCTAGAAAAAGATGCACAAGAAAACCAGAAATTGTTCTATAAGACCCTAAAGAACATGAGGAAGGAAAAAAAAACAATGCCCTCTCAAATTTATAAAGGACAAGCAAGGCAAATTGCTTACTGCCCCGAAGGAAGTAATGGAAAGATGGAAAGAATATTTCTCAGAACTCCTGGATGGTGAGCATGGTGAAGCAACAGAAATGATAACCACTAGCACAGAAGAGAAAACCAATGATGGTGAAGATGACATAAAGATGGAAGAACTGAGGGCAGCACTAGAGAAAATCAAGATGGGCAAAGCAGCAGGCATGATGGTATAACACCAGAAATGGTTAAGTACATGGGAGCATCAGGCGACCTGTTACTCTTAAAGGTCCTACAGGCAGCATGGTGCAACAAGACCATACCAAAGGATTGGGAGATTGCCATCATAACACCAATTTTCAAAAAGGGTGACAATCGACAATGTGGAAACCATAGAGGCATATCCCTTCTCAGTGTCCCTGGTAAAAATCTACTCTAGAATCCTAGAGCAGAGACTCCGACGCCTAGCTGAGCCACAATTGGATGAGGTCCAGTGCGGATTCCGAGCAAACCGAAGTACTCAAGACCTAATCTTCACACTCAGACAGTTGAGTGAAAAGGCCCTTGAGTATAAGAGTGAGATCCATCTTTGTTTCATAGATCTGGAAAAAGGCGTTTGACAGAGTCCCCTGGAGCAAACTTTGGGACTGTTTGGCAAGGAAGAATATTCCAGCACCTCTGATTCATGCTATACAGAGCTTCTACAAGTCTTGCAGAAATTATGTGAGGACAGCAAACCATAAGTCAGAAGAGTTCAGGACCACCACTGGTGTAAGACAAGGTGATATCCTGTCACCTTATCTTTTCATACTCCTCATGGACGATGTCATCAAGGCATGTAAGGAGAGAACAAGAAAGTATTCAGTGGGGTACTGGAAGATGAGACAGGTCTATATTTCGGAGCTGGCATTTGCTGATGATGTTGCCCTGATTGCTAAATCAGAGGCACATCTCCAATCCAACCTGCAAGTCTGGAAGGAAGAGCTGGAGAAGAGAGGGATGGTCATAAGCAGCTCTAAAACAAAATCCATGGTGATATCACGAGAAGAAAGAAAACATCAGATTAAGTTGGGAGAACAGGTCCTGGAGCAGGTCGACCACTTTAAATATCTCGGAGCTATTATAGACCGAAAGGGAGGTATCAAAGAAGAGTTGGCCACTCGAAAAGCAGCGGCTGGGAGACTTTTTCAGGCCATAAATCGTGGATTCCTCAGCAAGAAAGAGGTTGGTAAGAAAACGAAGATGGCTGTATACCGCTCCACCTATGTCCCAGTTTTGACATATGGATGCGAGTCGTGGGCAATGACTACAACCCACAAAAGCCAGATCCAAACCTCAGAAATGAGGTATCTGAGGAAAGTGGTTGAAGTAACAAGAAGAGACATGGTCCGCAACCAGACGATACGTCAAGGCCTGAAATCCCATCCGCTGCAGACCCAAATAGAACAGTCCCAACTAAGATGGTTTGGCCATGTCTGCAGAATGGGAGAAGATCGGCTACCACGACAAGCATGGGAAACAAAGAGCCAGGGATCCAGACCTCCAGGACGACCCAGAGTTCGCTGGGAGGACAACATTAGACAATCTTTGAAGGACCGAGGACTAGAATGGAACCAGGCCAGGAAGAAGACAGCTGATAGAATGGTCTGGCGCTCTCTCTTCCAAACCTCTACACCTCACGGTAGAAGGGGAACGACTAAGTAAGTAAGTAAGATGTCTCGTGGTTTGATCTGATAATGTTGTGTCCAAAGAAATTAGAATATCTATGTTTTGTCTCGCATATTCGGTAAGGGGTTTGAGTATTTTTTTTATGGTAACTTACTTTTTTTCGTGGTCATTTCTGATCCACGATACCGCTGAACAATGGCTTACACTGTGAAACCTCTTATGAACAGATTTCGGAAATAAGGAATACAATCTGTTGATATCAATGTGTTGGTCCGCAAAGGGACTATGTAAATTTAATGTTAATTAGCGAAGCGGCCGCTATGTGGCGGGCTCGGTCGTGTGCGTAATCTTTGCGGATATCCGTGTTTTGCTTTCCTCATACTGTTTGGCAGCTTTGTCAGTTCTCTCTCTCTCTCTCTCTCTCTCTCTCTCTCTCTCTCTCTCTCTCTCTCTCTCTCTCACTATCTCTCTCTCTCTTAACACACACACACATATATATATATATATATATATATATATATATATATATATATATATATATATATATGGCTTCCTAGCTCAGTGGTCTACGGTTCGATCCCTAGATGAGGTGGGATTTCTTTAGGCCGCAAACGGCTCCTGGGTCGACCCAGCCCCAACTGGGTACCAGAGCAACTCTGGGAAGGTTAAGGCGGCCGGCGTGATGTTGACCACGTCACCCGTAGTGTGCCGATGGTCAAGAAAATATGGGCCTAACACCATATTGCCAATATGCCTCAATGGGCGTGTAACGGGATCCTTTATCATATATATATATATATATATATATATATATATATAGAGAGAGAGAGAGAGAGAGAGAGAGAGAGAGAGAGAGAGAGAGAGAGAGAGAGAGAGAGAGAGAGAGAGAGAGAGAGAGACAAAAAAATAGAGCAGGACGCTAAGGCTTGGATTAACAAAGTCGGAAATTCTCTAAATTGTCGCCGCGTAATATGGAAGTCTGTAACTAAGATTGCTGGAACCTGGCATCAGACGTGAAACTAGCGGAGATGGATGTATGAGAGTACATTCGGCTTGTACCTAACCAGCGCACTAAATGAACAATTAGCATTCATTCATTCTTCTTTCTTTGATCCTTGACCAATGACTGACAAAGTATTCAGTGACCATCACGCCTGGTCAGGACTTGTAAGGCAGCAACAATCAGTGACCATCACGCCTGGTCAGGTCTTGTAGGGCAGCAACAAACCTTCTCCACTTCCATACTTTGCGTGGTGCCCAGCTCTGCTTCCACAGTTCTCCACCAGTTGTCTTTTGGCCGTCTTTGCTTTCGCTATCTTTCTGGAGTCCATTGTATGGCGGTTCTGGTGATGGTGTCTGCTGATTGTGTCTGGTGATGGTGTCTGGTGATGGTGTCTGGCGATGGTGTCTGGTGATGGTGTCTGGTGATAGTGTCTGGTGATGGTGTCTGTCTTGTGATAGTGTCTGGTGATGGTGTCTGGTGATGGTGTCTGGTGATGGTATCTGGTGATGATTGTCGTGGAATATTCTAATCCACATATATAAATTATCAAGTAAATATAAAGCCTAATAAATACATATAATAAATAAAGGAAGAAGAATGGTAAAGAACAGTGCTGTCACAATGACAGTACTCGAAATCCCCCTTCTTTTCTACTTCGTCGGCAAATTGTAACGCTTTCACGTTGATATTAAAGGCCTTCTGCAACATACACGCGTTTCCCAAACACACAATAAAATGTGCTGCCTTTCTAAGAAAAACCTTGAAATATGCAAGTTGACCTAAATTTTAAATTCCATTCATGTCTTTTTCTACACTATGTTACCAAAAACAAAAGACAGATGGACTAAAGGATAGCGAGAAGGGAGAGGCAGAAAGCCGAACACTAAACACGCGTCGCGCGATACACAAATGCTGCCATCACGCGTGTAAGACTACATGCACTAACTTTTTTTCGGACGGACAGTGATAAATTCACTACCCTTCCCAGAGTTAGGTTTTAAAATCACAAAAAACGCTTATTAGGAAAGATAACAATAGATGGGTTTACGTTTGAAAACATTACAGTACCCAGACAGCACATCTTCGAAACAGGAGGTAGAAGGAATTGCATATTTTGAACGCAGCCACGTAGCTCTTTTAAATTTGGATATTTGGGTTCCTTAGGGCTTGCTGACAAAGAATATGTAAAACGTTACGCAAATAGTCCAGGAATTAATAAATTATAACCAAAATAAAATAGTGGGGATGCCTGACAACATGGAATCATTTCTGCTCATAAAATTTTTTTATAACGTGTTTGAAAAAAACCTTACGTTACAGAAATAGCCTACCATGTAAACTCCAAATTGATTGGAGCGCAACAAATGAAAGACTAACCACGATTGGTCGGGCTATAAATACTATCTTGGTTGTTAGGGAGACGTAGGAAGGTAACATTTTTTCAAACACTTGTCGAAACGTGGCTCGATTGGCCAGACTCGCTGATATAATCACTTAGGAGCGTTAGTTCGAAACCACTTGTTTAAATAAGCTTGATAAAGCAACAGTGCGTTGAAGCCAGCTCATATTTTTGCTAAATAAAAGCCTGGAACATAAGCAGATGGGAATTTGTGCCAGTAAATGTGCCAGAATTCATTGCTAATCAAC
The DNA here is from genome assembly GCA_024509875.1 of Oreohelix idahoensis. Taxonomy (NCBI): domain Eukaryota; kingdom Metazoa; phylum Mollusca; class Gastropoda; order Stylommatophora; family Oreohelicidae; genus Oreohelix; species Oreohelix idahoensis. Next base: position 67,235 of record JAMPIV010006088.1, read on the forward strand.
GTATCTGTGTTTATTCTATGAATTGTGGTAAGCTTGAACCATTCAGTATCTTTTAATGAAAATTGAATGTGAATTGTTAATTTATGCCTGTATATATATATATGTGTAGTTCAGTGGCAAACAGGAGATAAAGCCTATAATGCTCCAGCCTGAACAGAGGGTGTCGGAGGAAAGTAAAACGGCATGGAATGGCCAAATAGTACACTGACACCTGGATGATTGACTAGAAAGAAATAATGCTGGAAGTGCAGAGGCGTGGTAACCATTAAGGAGGTAAATACTGGTATAAAGTATTTCAGATGAAGCTGACAGTTGGCCTAACGCTCTGAACTCAATGTTTGTGATGTATTGTGATCAGTGTAAAAAGAGAGTATAAGTTAGTTATGAAGTAGAAGGTGCATCCTTCTTGTTTACAGGGACCGTGGTCTTGATGGTATTGAGCAGCACCTGGTCAGAGCTTTGCTGAATCCAGAGTCGGACAGCATACTCCTTGGTCCATTTAGCTATCAGTGAGGTGTCTCCAGAGCCGAGGGGAGAGTCGAGCAGAGGAGTCTGTTCCTGCCGCCATCACGCCAGATAAGCTGATGTGGCCAGCTGAGCTCAAAATTATGTCCCCTCATCTTGAAATGACTTTGTAAAAATAACATTCAGAGGGAAATTTAATTGTCTTAATATCAGGAACTGAGAACATCTCCAATACTAGTCCCTAAAGACAAACTATTGAAGTCATGATGACAAATACCAACAGAGCTTGAACAAAACAAAACCAGTATTACCTCATATTACTACTACACAACTGACACACATAGGATATTTTTAATAACATATGTCACTACAATATTCATATTGATAAATTCTGTACATATAACTTGTAATTTAAATTGATTGTGATTCCTGGTTCCCTTTGTAGTTGAATCAGGACACATATTCATTCATGCCAGCAATGAATACATATTGTTATTTGAAAAGTTATCAGTGACTCCTTAAGATATTCTCATAGAGTGTTATATGTATGTGAGTGAGTGTATGATGTCTGGTGATGGTGACTTGTGATGGTGTTTGGGTCTCTTATGAGGATGTGGCCAACCCAGTTCCAGCGTCTACCCGCTATGATTGTGCGCATGTCTTGTTGGTGGCTCCAAGTTAGCAGTTCTTGGTTGGTGATGGTGTTCGGCCTGGTGGTGTGGAAAGAGGACAATTTGGACATATTATTTTCTCCTACTCTCCAGCATTCTGTACCGTACAGAAGTACAGAAATTACGCAGCTCTCGTATAATTTTAATTGAGTGTTTGGCCTGTACTGGGAGTATTTCCAGATGTTGTTTAGGTTGGCGAAGGCAATTCTAGCTTTATTCATTCTGCTACTGATCACTATGCTTGTTTCGCCATCTGGTATTACTATGCTTCTTAAGTATGTACATGTGTTTGTAATTAGCATGTATAATCATTCATATTTTCAGAGGGAGACCAAGCAGCAATGTTTTGGCCTGGAGTACAATGATGATGATTGTGATCAACAACAATAAATGTAGCTTTATTACTTCAGATTAAAGCTGAACTGTTCTAACAATGTCTCAGTGGTTTATCAACTTAATATCACTCACACAATATGATGTTTTAGCTTTAACCTTCGTTAAACAGATGCCCCTGTTGCAACTTTTGTATCAGATCATCTGGTGCAATAAACAACACGGATCTGGGAAAGACGTCACGACAGGAACAAATACGGCAGGACAGAGAAATAACGACAGAAAGAATATGGAATCTTAATGCAATAAATTTATGTTAATGATTACCCGGAAATGACATGACGTTTTGACGTTTCACCACGCATTTGGACGTTATAAATCTATTAAACCATTTGGCTCGTCACGTTAAGTGAATTGATTTGTTTTTCCTGCGTGACCGACGTGTTAATCTATTGTATGAAAATAGGTCAAGGGACAACCTTGTCGTGAGCAGAAATGGCTGTAGGAAGTGGGGGCATAGTTCGAACAGTTTTGACAAGGACCCAGCAAGGATGACGTAAACAAAAAACGAAAAAAACTTTCATTTCTTCCATGCATTATTTACTTTCCATGACAACATAAATAATTTTATTTAATGATGTATCACGAACAGTTTGCCATGTATTATTGCTACCAAGTCGGTTAAGAGGAGCTTTATTGTACACCTCAACTATCTGTTTCAAAAATTAATCTGTCATGATTTTTGTTCGGCAAAATCTTTCAGCTGTGTTGCTCTACTCTTGATTCTTTATTACTTCTCGTTCAATTGATACAATTACCAAAATGTTTGATCTGTCTACCACCATTGTTGATCGCAAATATGTTTTAATTACATACAGCTTTGAGAAGCTTTTCACTTCTGGGGCTTCAGCTACTGAATAGTCAGGAAGATTCTAACAGCTACAAAAACATTTTGGGATGAAATTGAAGTCTTTTTATGGGGTTTCTACAATCAGACGGGAAAAAAACGAACTTTAGCGCTTCATGTTCTTCACAAAGTATGTAGCCATTTCTGTGAATTGATGTTAGAGTTAAAACTTGTTGTCGGCCTGTACTAGTTTTACATCAGCCAATGTATACGCTGGGCACTTCCAGGCCCTGGACTCAGTTCGGAGGATTTGGTAGATGCGGCTTAAAGCCGGCCCTAGCCATAAGACCTGTACAACAAGGCCCACGTTATTAACATGAGGTCTCCTTCTGGCACTGTTTGCAGGAAAATTCCGATCATCACCGACAACATCAGTGCTAGGGTTTCAGCCTACAACATCAGTGCTAGGGTTTCAGCCTACAACATCAGTGCTAGGGTTTCAGCCTACAACATCAGTGCTAGGGTTTCAGCCTACAACATCAGTGATAGGGTTTCAGCACTTTAGTCCATCGATTGTTCGAGTATTCTGACAACCAAAAGGAAGACAACTGATGAGTTATAACGCTATCAGTAATACACTGGAAAGTGAGGCACTGATACCAGCACATGAAAATGATTTATTTTATCTACACTTTATTTAAAAAAACAATAAATAGAATAAATGAATTTTTGTATAAAATGTGCTGTGGACAGCTGAATTGTTATTTTATTTTATTTAAGTCAAATGAATAAAGAAACTTTTCAATTGAAATCTCCCAAGATATTCAGAGAGCGGGAACAATGCTGCATGAGGCTGAGCAAATGTTAACTCTAGTATCTGCCGTCAACGTTTGTGAAGGATAGGGTTATCTCATAATTCGTTAGCTCGTTCAAGCCCCCAGCTGAGTTTGTCAGCGAAATTCCTGTTATATTATATAGCTCTGTTTAAGTGTGTTTAATAAATTGTCTGAGACATACGGATGTAGTACATTCAAAATGATTAAATCAACTTTAGATTTGTCTTTATAAAAGTAACAAATTTAATAATTAATTAAGTTTTAACAGCTATAAAAATGAATAATTCCTTACAGAAAAAGTTATCATCACTGGGTGATGTTATGGCGTTAAAAATTGGATACCGCACTTAGCAGCTCTTATGTTTCCACTTAGCTGCCAATAAGTTTGTCTGTTATGCTCCAGCTGATGTTTGGTTCTTTGCAGATGGATGACTGGGTCACACTCGTCACTGGTCAAGTTTGAAAGTTGTAGCACGTTCCAAGAAGTGTCAGGGAGTAACTACCAAGCTGGTTTCGGTCTCTAAGACGCGTCAGATGATAGTGTCTAGCGTCGACTTCAGGCCACTTATACCCTCACTTGTTCCAGAGATAGTACCCTCAACTGATACCACCAAGCCAATCTTTAGGCTCACACACTGCTGGCTCAGCGAAATAGTTTGAGTCAGTTTGACGATGCCTCTTACACGTGGTCTGGGGGTGTTGTTATTTTAGCAATAAGTTCTGTTACATGTGGTTTTCCTCTTTGTTGTTTGGGTTTAAGTGGAATACAGAATTACAAACGTTCATGAATCATGCTGACAAACACTAACGGATACGGGTATGGTAAACACTGGCCGAATAACACAAGACGTCGGGTAGAGGGTCCACAACATCTTCTTCAACATTTATTTACTTCAGGAAAACATCTTCATGGTCAATGCACATACAAGGCATACATAGTAATTAATATTTCATCTGTCTCGTCTCAATCATTCAGTCCTGGCCGCTGTACTAGAGGTGCACGCATTAACATGAACACCCCAGTAATGTGGACCAGACGACGTGAATATTACAATCACTTAATTTATATTTCTCAATAAGAAGTGGAACTTTTATATAAGTTCAGGACCATCTTAGAAAACATAGTGGCGGCCTTCGAAGTTAGTTATGCCGCTTAAATAGATATCTTCCTCCGCAATTCTTGGAGCTTGAAAAAACACGTCTTACTAGGACGACTTGAAGTAACGAAAGGCCACGAATATTAGCCGTTAGATTAAATTAGTGCAAACGCGTTACGTCATTGACAACTGGTGACGTATTAAATATGCAGCGTTCAATATAAGTTAAAAACCAAGCAAAAACATGAGTTACCACAAAGAGACATATTTCCTCAAAAGTAAATGGCAATAAGCCTGTGTGTGGCAACAATACAAAACATATCAATTCATTTTTTTAACAAGTTGCCACTTTGACTTTGCGCTACAGTTTCCTCAGATTCTGGTTTTCCGTGTTAAAATGGTAGAGTTTTCCTGGGCTGTAAGTCCTCAAGATGCTCACACAAGGCTCGGTCTGGTAAATGAATCTGCTGCTATTCTTAACTCTAGCAAGGTCTAGTTGTCTTCTTGGCACGAGGTGAATTTTCACAGTGTTATAAACTGCAAAAGTGTCAGGTTATATTACACTTGGCTCCCCCCGCAGTACTTTGTTACGATTTAGGTAGGGTCCAATCAGGAATTTTGTTCTTCCTATGTTTCGAATCGCTCAAATCCTGTGTATTATTTTTTTTTTTGGGGGGGGGGGGCGGGGGTGGGGGGGGGGGGGATTTTAAAATATTTCCACTAGGAAATTTCTGTACGTTAATGCAAAGGTCATGTCTTCCAAATATAAAAGTGAGATTTCCGTACTATTCTAGTCAGTAATTACAAATAACTTCTTACTTTTATCTCAAGTATTATCTTCGTAATAATTCTGCTGGAAGCTTATTACAACATTCCGACGGTCACGTGCGTGTCTGTAATCTATCCGCAAGCTGTTGATTTATCCCCCGGCACGCCTTAGGTAAACACAACGCTTCGGCACTATACGAAAACTGACCGGCCCACCTGGGTTTTTTACCTGTGCCTAATCTTAGTAAAGCCAAGAAGCTTAAAGCAACATGACGAATTATCACCGAAGGGAGTGTACACTTGATTAGAAAATAGCTAATATCTGCTTGATATCAGAGAAAGATATGTGCCAACCACGGAAACCAGTACACTTTTTGGGTGCTCAGTACACAGTTTTTTATTGTTGCCTTTATATCTTCATGTGTTATCATGTCTTTAGTTTGAAATGTGCTTCCTTCTTCTTTGCCAAGTCTTTCTGTCTTTTTTATTTACATCTATCAATCAGAGACAGGAATCATTTGTACTCTCTTGTTTACTCAGTTTATCGCTAGGTGTCTGTTAGTGCTTCTGACAAGTCTCAGAAAATCTGAATCCCGAAGTAATAAATGGTTGCTACTAACACTTTGATAGATCACTTTAAAAGTAGAAACACAAACAATAGACAAATGACGGGATACAAGAGCGGAACGAGTAGCAGATGTAGAATCAGGGACAATAACATATGTAGGTTACGATTTAAGAGAGAAAGTCAAGGTCGAGAACATTAAACAGTCACTTCCTGTTTTTAAATTGTTATTTCTTTATTCCCATCCAACTAATTTATTTGAAACAAACGTCAAAATAAATATAATTAACTGCTATGCTAGTACACATAGTGCTACTTTACATTACCATTACAATTGAACGTGAGATATGATTTGTTCAACACAAGATTTTACAGCGGGCAACAAGATCTGATTTGTTCAACATAAGATTTCACGGCGGCCAACAATTTTTACTGTCTCCATTTTATATTTTATTGTATTTTCTTTCTGGAAATAAAAAAAGGAAAGAAAACTTAGTTGTCACAGGGCAGTTATTGTTAAATTTGTTTTTACATTCATTTCATGTTTATCCAGTGGATTCAAGAAAAGATATAATAATTTAAAAATAGCAGGTGACTTTTCAATTACCATGTAAATACAACGAACTCTCAAGAGCAACCAACAAGCTGTTGAGTGGAATCCACAGATGACAAGAAGTTTTGGTAGACTACAGAAACCCTGGAGACGAGCAGCTCAAGATCGATATCCAGTGACAGAAGAAAATTGCCTAAAACAAAAATTGTTGTGTAGTAACAAATGTCGGCCAATGCTGTACGAAGGAGGAAATGGGCTACCGTTGTTTAGCGTGTCTCTGTTGAGCGTTTCATGAACTTCAAACCTCAGGAAGATGTCAAAATGTTATGTTCTTTGTTGTAATGTTCGTCGTCATAAGGCAAGATACGGCTCGAATTAGAAATACGTGGCGTTTAGAAATACGTGACGTCAAGAAATACGTGTCATCTAGAAATACGTGACGACTAGAAATACGTGGCATTTTAGAAATACGTGACGTCTAGAAATACGTGGCATCTAGAAATATGTGACGTCTAGAAATACGTGACCTTTAGAAATACGTGAAATATAGAAATACGTGACGTTTATAAATAGGTGACATCTAGAAATACATGTCATCTAGAAATATGTGACAACTAGAAATACGTGGCATCTAGAAATACGTGACGTCTAGAAATACGTGAAGTCTAGAAATACGTGGCCAGAGCTGGAGTAGCGTAATAATTGTGACATTAATAAATTGCTAGGTAGGAAATGTCTCTATATCTGTACGTACTGAAACATTCGTACCAGCTTTTCGGGAAAATACGGAAGCGCTGATCTTTGCACTGTGTTTTGAGTGAAAGTTATCTTGAACAACCTGTTGAAACATCCGAGGTAAAGGTAGACAATTTACTTTAATTCAGATTTCACATATCTCCTGCAAGTAACCCGTCAAGACAAACAAGAAGTTTCATTATTTAGTTTCATAATAAATAACGCACCCAGTTCCTTGTCATGTTTTTTTTTCAACTTCAACATTCTGTTACAACTAAGGACAGGTGACTACATGTTATCAACTTTAAAATTCTGTTACAACTAACGACAGGTGACTACATTTTTTCAACTTTAACATTCTGTTACAACTAACGACAGGTGACTAAATTTTTTCAACTTTAACATTCTGTTACAACTAACGACAAGTGACTGCATTTTTTCAACTTTAACATTCTGTTACAACTAAGGACAGGTGACTACAGTTTTTTACCTTTAATATTCTGTTACAACTAAGGACAGGTGACTACATTTTTTTCAACTTTAACATTCTGTTACAACTAAGAACAGGTGACCACATTATTTCAACTTTAACATTCTGTTACAACTAAGGACAAGAGACTACATTTTTTCAACTTTAAAATTCTGTTACAACTAAGGACATGTGACTATACATTTTTTTCCAATTTTTAATGCCAGGTAGGACAGTGATGCAAGATACCTTGTTTTCCAGTTACGTGTCGCCTTGGTATTTTACCCGAGAGGCCAATGACCCCGTCAGCCGGGGATCTCCAAGTGACCGGGTGCGAGCGCCCAATAACCCAGAATAGCAAGGATTTCCCAGTGATGCATGGAATTTCCCCGTGACTCATCGCTATGTACAGCGGCTGGCAGGACATTCACCCATGACCCAGTAGGCCAGGGATTTCCCGACCTGGATGAGGTCAGTGGCCGCTGTTAAAAGTATAAATGTAGAATATATCGGTTGTGTCTTTACTCACATCTGTAAGCCCCAAAAGACAAACCAGTTGCAGAAACTTCTAGCGTGTAATTTGTCAGACCAGAGTGCAAAAGAATTGCTTATATATGCCGTCTTTGAGAAGCCAAACTGCAATTTTGGAACAAAGCGGGTGAGCTGGAACGAAGTTTATGTTACTACTTAATACACTTCGTTTTTTTTCCATTAATGAATTATTTGTATTGAATGTTTTAACTGCTTTCAATTATTATCTCCTTATATGCAATTAACTGTATTGAACGTTTGCCCTGCTTTTCAGTCAATGCAGTTCTTTCTTTTATGCACATACTTTCATGTAATGGTTGTATATTTTATAGAATTCATATATTTACTGTTATATGATTTTTGTATGCCTTTGGTGTCCTTCAGGGTTTTTCACAGAATGCATATGCACTACTCTGCCCTGATCTTTTATTTATTGGTTGTATATTTTATCGAATTCATATATTTACTGTTGTATGATCTTTGTATGCCTTTACAACAGTTGATGATATAGGTATGCCCTGCGCTATTAATATTATATGTTTGCAGCTCGAAGATTGGCGCTCAACATTGGTCCATGTCATTTATGTAATAATATGACTGATATCTGAGCCTGGTTTATAGACCACACTCACGACAATTAATGCATCTAACCAGAGAGCTAAATAGATTGTTCCTTTGTGTGTATCTCCTAGCTCCTGGTGGTGACGAACGCAGGTGAACTCTCAGTTGTGCAGTGAAACCTTGCAGTATGCAGCAACGAACTATTCCAGCAACTTGGCCAGGGGGAGACAACTTGCAGTGATATTGTGAAGTCATACAGCAGCAGCAACATCCATGATAAGTGATTTCCAAGAAAGGACCAAACATTAAAAGATATTGTGTCATACCAGTCAGTGATTAGAATTAGGACATACATCCCAGCCATCGTGAAGGGTACCCTAATAATTAACATAACTTTTGTGTAGACTATTTTTATCTCCCTTTACTCAGTACTATATACAAATAACCATATATACATTTTCTTTTTTTTTCTTCCTTTTGTTTTTCTGTAACCAATATAGCTTACTTACTTACTTAGTCCTTCCCCTTCTACCGTGAGGTGTAGAGGTTTGGATAAGAGAGCGCCAGACTATCTTATCGGCTGTCTTCCTCCTGGCCTGGTTCCATTCTAGTCCTCGGTCCTTCAAAGATTACCAATATAGCTTGGTCTATTATATATTCATTTAAAAGAATTTCACTGTGTTTCTTTCTCTTTCACTAAATGTTCTGTATTGCTTGGTAGTTAACTGTTTGTTAATCAATGTCTTAATTGCCAGCTGGGGGTCTCATGAGCCATATCAGTACCTCATGAGAAGTGCGGCTGAAGACCTAACCTACTCTCAGGATCCTTGATGAGATTTGCTTCTTGACTTAACCGAGAAGAGTTTAAATTTCAGTCTCCTGAAACATTTCTTCCTACAAGTGTCGGACTATCACCTACAGCGAGCCAAAAGACACTGTGGAAGAGACTAGTACTCTCTTTTATTTCTTCTATCTATCCTCCCTTCTACCCCGTCACCACAAATATTCTGTTACAACTAAGGACAGGTGACTACAGTTTTTCAACTTTAACATTCTGTTACAGCTAAGGACAGGTGACTACATTTTTTCAACGTTAATATTATCTTTCGTTTTCCTTCAGGGGTCCATAGCATGGCTGTTCTTGTGATGGCATCAGGGTCTCTTCTGAGGACATGGCCATCGCAACTCCAACGTCTGCCAGCTATGATGGTGTGCATGTCCTCATGCTTGCTCCGAGTAAGCAGATCTTGGTTAGTGATGGTATTCGGCCAAAAGATTCGGAGAATTTTTCTTACGCATGTTGTGTGAAAAGAGGATAATTTGGACATTTCCTTCTCTGTAACTCTCCAGCATTCCGCACCATAGAGAAGCACAGAAAGCACACAGCTCTGAGATATAATCTTAATTTTGTGCTTGTGCTGTACTGAGAGTACTTCCAGATGTTGTGTAAAAAGGCTGTTCTTGCTTTGTTCATTCTGTTGTTGATGTCTTTGCATGCTCCGACATCTGGTGTTACTATGCATCCTAGGCATGTGAAGGTGTCTGTCTGTTCCAGTTGTTGATTCCTTACTGTTATGGACTCGGGGCTGCTCACATTGAGTGTCATGACCTCTGTCTTCTTTGGATCGATGTTCAGACCCACCTGCTGGCTATACTTATTAAGTCTATCCGTTTTTTACTGGATGTGTTGATGTGAATGTGCTAGTAGTGCAATGTCATCTGCATATTCCAGATCTTCCAATGTAGAAAACGTAGTCCATCTTATTCCTCTTGGACTGCCCTCTGTTGCCTGTCGCATCAGCCAGTCTATGACTGTTAAAAATAGAGTGGTTGATAAGGGGCATCCCTGTCGTACTCCTGTCTTCACCTCAAAGGTTAAGTTGCTCTGCTCTACGCTACACGTAAAGTTGGCATTGAGGCTTTTTATGATTGACACTATGCAGCTTGGAACAAACTACTGACTAGAGGTAAAGAGGTGTAAACAAAATCATGAGGAAAGGTACACATAAAGAAATATATCAGAAAGTTGTGTGGTGACACTAGATGAACATGATTAAAACAAAAACCGAGATAAAGAAGGAATTAAGAAACACAAAGATAAATAAGAAAAAGACAACACGAAGAAAATAAAAAGAAATCTATAGAATAAAGCAGAAATTAGCCAAAAATTTATTACAACAAATTTTAAAATAAAAACGAGGACAAAACGAAGAGTGAAAAAAAGGAATACAACATGAGTTTTAATAAATAACAAATAAATTGACACAGAAGACAGGATCAAATATTACAGAGGTGAAACATGTGAGAAGATGAAGTGATGATTCTATGCACCACTCCCCACATCCAGAAGATCATGGCCATCGATTTTTTCAAATGACGTCGACGCTTCTATTCAAATTCAGATTACTTCGTTCTCTGTACCCGGTAGCAAACACGTGACCTGTCTGACCCCCAGCCATTATCTTGCCCATAGACTTAAGACAGCAACATTGGGTCGTCTGTTTCTTCAAATTTATGGTAACTCCTGTGTGAGCGCCCGACTGGCTGAGTTGTTAGAGCGCTTGTCTCTCGTGGCTAAGTTAGCGGGTTCCGGGAACGAAACCTGGTAGTGTCACGTAATAGTCTACCCAGCTGTAAATGGATATCTGTTTGGGCTTTATAGTTATGGAAGGCAAAAGCAGCGAGGAAGGGAGATTGTCAATTCACCTCATAAAAAGGCTGGACCTAGTATAGTGAAGTCGCTAACACATCATTCCCCTACTACAGTATCAGCAATGACACAACCTTTGACCTGTCCAGTGAGAGTTTACCTCTCTACTTTAACGCTGAAACATTTTTAATGTGTTTGTTTTTCTTTTATGTCAAGTTCTTTTCTTTTTTTTTTTTTAAACTTATTGTCTCTTCTTAATTATTTTTCCTTCGTCAAACTTTAATTTTGTTTTCTCCATAAATCCCTTCTCTTTCTTTCTTTCTTTCTTTCTTTCTTTCTTTCTTTCTTTCTTTCTTTCTTTCTTTCTTTCTTTCTTTCTTTCTTTCTTTCTTTCTCAGTTAATTACCAATATTTTATCACTCTGTGATATTGCATACCATATTATTTTTTAATTTATATATTTGTTAAAATATTGCACATTTGTCTATTTCTGAATTCGATGTAATGAAAAGAAGCGAGCAGAAAAAGAAAAAGAGATAGAAAGAAAGAGAGAAATAGAGAACGAGAGAGAGAAGTTAGTATGTTGTTTTGTTTTAGAATAAATCAATATTGTCCAACATCAAGAAGCAAAAACAAAAAAAAAGCCGCAGTTTCCCAACTTAATCTCAAAATTTTAGGAAACCTTGCGGGTACAAATTTAGCTGATAAAATGTCTTAACTGGCCTTGAACTTTAAGCAAAACACCTCTATGGCTGAAGTATGATTCACGTATAAGCAGAAAGTGTTAATATTATTTCTTCATTAAGTTTGATATTTGGACATGCGCCTTAGTATAATGAAAGGACCTTGTGTTTAGGATGAACGAGGCAAAATCAGGCAAAGTGCCTGAAGAATATGTCTTTTAACAACCAGATAACTGATCAAACCAACTGCCATCTCCACAACTAAAGTTGACCACAATAAATCTCTATGACGGTATTGCCTCCCTTGTTATGCAGTAATGATCCAACAATGGCTAAACTTTGAGTACAATGATGAGAGTATTCAAAGGTATCAACCGTCGCCCAAGATTACTCTTGGCAGAGATAAAAATAGAAGAAGGATGCCTCTGTTTAAGGTATCCTCACAGGATTTTAAAGAAAAGCAAGCATAACTACTGAGATCATCTAAGCTGTCATGAACGTATTATTCTCCCGCCCCATCTGTGAGTTAATATATTTTCGCTCGTATTTCTGAGCCCCCTGCTGAGGGTGATTCTTCTTCTTCTTCGTTCGTCCTGAAAAGGACGTTGGTTGCATTGTGTCCGTTTACAGCGAAGCTGCGATATTTGCGCCTTTCGGCCGACACATCCGACTTCAGCACGGCATTTTTAAGGACCGGGCTTGCCTTCCCTCTTCAATCCCTACTCTCTCAGCCAGACTGTAGTGATGCAGCCTGTTTCCAGGACCACCACTTGGAGGTGGAGTAGGGTCTTGGTCAGCTCTGGTTCGCTGACCCTGACGCAAGCAGTCAAGCTATAGGTCGCTTACTGCATTCCTCACCTTTGATGCGTCTTAGGTCCCGCTGAGGGTGACTAGTTTGAATGTATTGTATCATTGATTGCCATGGAAACGGCGGCCATATTAAATTCTATTGTTCTATTTCAATTTGCTTAGGCTTTTTTATTAATTAATCTATCAATACCAAATTTAAACAGAATGTTTATCATTGTATTTTAAATTTTTTGATAGATTGGAATTTTTGATAACTTATGTACATAGTGAGATATAAAACCTTAAAGTTTGTAAAGATAGTATCCATTTTTTTTTAAATTGTTACAACTTTATTTGCAAAACAACATATTTTAAATAGGATATCACAAATCCGATCTAATTTAAGTTTTATTATCCTATGGAAAATATTTATGCCTATCTCATACTGACTGACCAAAAAATGTGCAAGTTATAAGAACATTAAGAATATAACACAAGGTTCTGAGAAAATCTAGATTTTCTTCACAGGAAAAACACAATTACTGAAGAAGATAATATTTACAACATCAAAATATAAAAGGTCAAGGTAGTCCCATACCAGATACTGCCGTAGGGGAGTGAAGTGTTGGAGACTTCACCATACCAGGTCCAGCTGCGAGAGGTGAGGTGACCAGTTCCTTTCCTTGCTGCCTTTTCCTCCCCTAACTCAAAGTCAGGTTCCCTTTATAGCTGCGTAGAGTGGAGCGTGTAAATACCGTGATTCGAACCTATCATCATTGCCACGAGAGACCAGCGCTCTAAGCACTCTGTCAATCGGACAAAATCGGTATCAAAATATATCTGCTTAGAATGTGTTCTGACAAATGATTGTCACATATTTAGATTTAGGGAAATATGAATTATCTGAATATAGAATAATCCCAATTTTCATCTTTTGACTTAAAACGGGCTGTAGCTCCACCCTTTCAGCTAATAGCTCTATGTTGTTATGTATTTAGAACAATATTAGTCATACGGCTGCAGACATACACTTAATAGTGATAAATCAACTATAGCTTTACAGTTATAGATAAACAGATTTAATAATCACTTATAATTTAACAACAAAATAAATAAAACTGTTTATAAAACAGAAGCAGTTATATTTATGACCATCGGATGATTTAAGCTGTGGTGAAAAATTTGGAGATATTGAAATGTTTTCTGGCTGCTCTGTTATAGTATTTCACTTCCGGTGTGGGGTCGCTTGGTGTCTGCTTCAGCCGCTGATGCTTTTCACAGGTGCCTTGGACTGTACTTCTCTACAAGTCAAGTCTAGTGGCTGTAGCACGTCTCATGCATTAAGGATGAGGTAACTAGAAGGGTTGTTAAGCATCTTCAAGACCCGTATGATCTTAGTATCTAGCGTCGACTGCTGACAATTTGAACCACAAACTTGTACCATAAACAAATGTCTCTGCTCAGTATTGGGTCTCCTGATATAATCATTAGGCGACCTTTGCTTCCATCTACCATTTCATCTTCCTCAGAAATATTACGCTTAATGAGCGTTTGTTTTAAACCCAGGAATCGGATGAAACTGCTTGTGGACAGCGGAAGTCGACAATATATATATATATATATATATATATATATATATATATATATATATATATATATATATATATATATATATATATATATATATATATATATATATACATACATGTACAGTGTAATTTACTAAAGTGCTTGTATACTAAATATGTGCACCATGATATCATTCTCCATTCCCCGCTCTGTATGGAGCCTGGCGCCACCTCTGCTGTTGGTTCCTTGTGATAAAGCAGTCACCAGCTCTTGCAGTGGTGGACAATGTAACAAGTTATTTGCTGTGATGAGGTTGCCAGCCTCTTATGCCACTGTACATCCATAAGCAATTTATGACTTGTCAAAATGCAAATATTAAATGATAAAATATACATATTACAGCGTAACCCGAATTTATTTTCGGGCAAGCACAGACTTTTTACACAGGACACGTCCGACTATTGTCGGGTAACTGTTTAAGATACCATACCTTTCAGGTGAGTTAGGTGTCTAACGAGCGCACTTGAAATAGAATCCTAGAACTTAAGGCGCAAAGTGATGTCTCTGAGGTAATTATCTTCTAATCTTATAATTCACGTCCAATCGTATGGCCTGTCCTATATTTGGGCTATAATATTTCGCGTTCCTGGCTGTCTATGATTTCTTCTTGATGAAATTGGAAGTTAGTGAAGTAGTCTTACAACGCTGCAGAATATAGGCAAAATTTTCCGCCTAAGCTCCCATGTTGCTACTTTGAGGAGAGGTCCCATCAGAAGCAGTCTATCTTAGCATCTCAAATGCTAAACCATAGGATATTGCCCTTTTCATGTGATTTTTAAACTCCATAAACATATATAATCTTGCTTCTTCTGTTTCGCCTGTCATTTTTACAAACTCACTACTTCACACATCTAACATTATAATCTCCTCCAAGATGCTACTTTCTTGTATTTAATTATTACGATAAATTCCGTCTGCCGAAAGTATTATATCACTGTCCGTGTCGTAATCTTTACCAAGATTGTCATCCACCGTGTATTTGGGCACGCCAATGTTTGCATACTAGCACCTAATTATGTATCATCCCCAGACAAAAAGTATGGATTAACAATAGGAATGTCACACAGTTTAGACTCTTACGTCGCTCCTTCGCTACCCTTCGCCGACAACAAAGGAGGAAATAACCAGGGGAGAGGGGTGGGTGAGAGGTGTGACAAGATGTGATAAGAAAGCCTTGAACTATGAACGCGAAAACATAGAATTAGCATGTAAACGGAAAGGTAGAGCAATAATGCCGGAGATGAGTGCAAACCCGAAAAAGAGAACGAACGTATTTCATGACAATCTCCACCGTCTTCTGTCTCTTGTCTTAATGGTGCGAACTGATAGACTTTTTCCTGTCAATCGCTTGATGTTATCTTCCCGCTTATAGCGCTGTCTTCCTCTTGTATGTTTGCTTTCTTCTTTCCGTTATGGTTTTCACTAAGGTTTATGTATTTTTTTATGAACAAAATAAGTTCCCACATAAGCGCATACATGCATACACTAGATGTGAACCAACAAGGAACGAGAAGTCAGTGATCGACTATGCCATAGTTAGGAGGAGCTCATTCAAGTATGTCTGGGATGATAGAGTCTGGAGGGGGCCAAAGATTGGCATTGATCACTACCTGCTAACAATCAAAAGAACAACTGAAAGAGTTGCTCAGTCTAGGAACTGCCTAACATCACGCACGAAACTAAGTAAACGAACAGGAGAAATGAGCATTAAGACCTACAAGCTGAGAGAGCCAGAAATTAAGACCAGATATCACGGGCTTATTGCTACAGCGGTGAGAAACACAGAAGAACAACCTGATGACTTGGAAACCCTCTGGCTTAAATTCAATGACATCATTAAGACAGCTGCTGCAGAAGCATGCGGTGAAGTCCGACTTGGGAACAAGAGAAAAAGGACACCTTGGTGGACAGAGGAAGTCAAAGAGAAAATAAGAGAGAAAAAATGGCATGGAAACAATACTTAGTAGCTAAAAACACAACAGGACAAATGGAGAAATATAGAGAATTTGTGACACTCAGAACAGAAGCAAAGAACAAGGTGCTAGCACCAAAACAGAAGTCCTGGGAAGAATTTGGAGAAAAGCTAGAAAAAGATGCACAAGAAAACCAGAAATTGTTCTATAAGACCCTAAAGAACATGAGAAAGGAAAAACAATGCCCTCTCAAATTTATAAAGGACAAGCAAGGCAAATTGCTTACTGCCCCGGAGGAAGTAATGGAAAGATGGAAAGAATATTTCTCAGAACTCCTGGATGGTGAGCATGGTGAAGCATCAGAAATGATAACCACTAGCACAGAAGAGAAAACCAATGATGGTGAAGATGACATAAAGATGGAAGAACTGAAGGCAGCACTGGAGAAAATCAAGATGGGCAAAACAGCAGGGCATGATGGTATAACACCAGAAATGGTTAAGTACATGGGAGGATCAGGTGACCTATTACTCTTAAGGGTCCTACAGGCAGCGTGGTGCAACAAGACCATACCAAAGGATTGGGAGATTGCCATCATAACACCAATTTCCAAAAATGGTGACAATCGACAATGTGGAAATCATAGAGGCAAATCCCTTCTCAGTGTCCCTGGTAAAATCTACTCTAGAATCCTAGAGCAGAGACTCAGACGCTTAGCTGAGCCACAATTGGATGAGGTCCAGTGCGGATTCCGAGCACACCGAAGTACTCAAGACCTAATCTTCACACTCAGACAGCTGAGTGAAAAGGCCCTTGAGTATAAGAGTGAGATCCATCTTTGTTTCATAGATCTGGAAAAGGCGTTTGACAGGGTCCCCAGGAGCAAACTTTGGGACTGTTTGGCAAGGAAGAACATTCCAGCACCTCTGATTCATCCTATACAGAGCTTCTACAAGTCTTACATAAATTATGTGAGGACAGCAAACCATAAGTCAGAAGAGATCAGGACCACCACTAGTGTAAGACAAGGTGATATCCTGTCACCTTATCTTTTCATACTCCTCATGAACGATGTCATCAAGGCATGTAAGGAGAGAACAAGAAAGTATTCAGTGGGGTACTGGAAGATCTGACAGGTCTGTATTTCAGAGCTGGCATTTGCTGATGATGTTGCCCTGATTGCTAAATCAGAGGCACATCTCCAATCCAACCTGCAAGTCTGGAAGGAAGAGCTGGAGAAGAGAGGGATGATCATAAGCAGCTCTAAAACAAACACCATGGTGATATCACGAGAAGAAAGAAGACATCAGATTAAGCTGGGAGAACTTCTTCTTCCTCGTTCGTCCTGAAAAGTACGTTGGTTGCGTTGTATCTGTTTATACCGGAGCTGCGATATCTGCGCCTTTCGGCCGACACATCCGACTTCAGCACGGCATTTTTTGGGACCGGGTTTGCCTTCCCTCTTCGATCCCTACTCTCTCAGCCAGACTGCAGTGATGCAGCTTGTTTCCAGGTCCACCACGTGGAGGTGGAGTAGGGTCTTGGTCAGCTCTGGTTCGCTGACCTTGACGCAAGCAGTCAAGCTGTGGGTCGCTGACTGCATTCTCTATTGCTGCATCTTTGGGTCCCTAGGCTGGGAGAATAGGTCCTGGAGCAGGTCGACCACTTTAAATATCTCGGAGCTATTATAGACCGAAAGGGAGGCATCAAAGAAGCGTTGGTCACTCGAAAAGCAGCAGCTGTGACACCTTTTCAGACCATAAATCGAGGACTCCTCAGCAAGAGAGGTTGGTAAGAAAACGAAGATGGCTGTATACCGCTCCACCTATGTCCCAGTCTTGACATATGGATGTGAGTCATGGGCAATGACTACAACCCATAAAAGCCAGATCCAAACCTCAGAAATGAGGTATCTGAGGAAGGTGGTTGAAGTAACAAGAAGAGACATGGTCCGCAACCAGACGATACATCAAGACCTTAAATCCCACCCACTGCAGACCCAAGTAGAACAATCCCAACTAAGATGGTTTGACCATGTCTGCAGAATGGGAGAAGATCGGCTACCACGACAAGCATGGGAAACTAAGATCCAGGGATCCAGACCTCCAGGACGACCCAGAGTCCGCTGGGAGGACAAATTAGACAATCTTTGAAGGACCGAGGACTAGAATAGAACCAGGCGAGGAGGAAGGCAGCCGATAGGATAGTCTGGCGCTCTCTCTTCCAAACCTCTACACCTCACGGTAGAAGGGGAACGACTAAGTAAAAAAAATAGTAAAAAATAACAAAATATGTTATTTGTCTAACTTTGATCGCATTCAGTATTTCTCTGTTCATTCCTATCATTACTCTGACCTGTTCATTGGCTTTCTTCTTTCTCTAAGATACGTCCCCATTCAAAACCAATATGTTATTTATGTTCCGATATGCGCCATAATATAACCAACGAGCCGCAAGTCTAAGCTGAACAGATCAGTCTTCACAAAGACATGCCCAAAGATGTATAATTATAACTTTGTTGATGATTTTCTACTCCCACTTTCAAACTGTCAACAAGGAAAGAATAAATATAAATGATCCAATGAAGAATTGGAGCTAACAGTTACGGGTTGGTGCATTTTGTTTCTTCTTCAAGTACCATGTCTTGTGGCGTAGGAGATCATGTCTCTCCACAACTTCCTGTCTCTAATCCAATTTATCAATTCTGCTGTGGACTTATTTCCATGCCACGATGTCAAAACTGTCCCGTATTAAGGTCTTTATCTTGTGTAATCTGACCTATACTGTATAATAGGGGGAACGACAGAAGTGATTGCGTCATTAGGCTCGATCGCCCTAGGTGCAT
Source organism: Oreohelix idahoensis (assembly GCA_024509875.1). NCBI lineage: Eukaryota > Metazoa > Mollusca > Gastropoda > Stylommatophora > Oreohelicidae > Oreohelix > Oreohelix idahoensis. The sequence goes on from JAMPIV010006088.1 coordinate 86,175, forward strand.
ATCCGGTGTGTCGTGTTGCGAATCGTGCTAATGACCCCTGTCTACGAAGCATCATTTTTTGTGGTGCCTAGTTGGCAGGAAGGATATGACACACTGAGAAAACCTGATGATAGCATTACAAGGAAAGACCGACAAAAAGACAAGACGAAGAAATCTAGAAACAAAAATTGTGAACTTGGTGGTTCATAGAAAAGAGTTGTTTTAAAAAAGAAGATAATTTATTTCTGTCTTTGGGTTTTTTCACATAATAGGTAATCTCAGACTTAAGGGTCTTTTATATTTGGACATGCGCCCTAATATAACCGACTAGGTTGAACAGGACGCGCCTCGCCAAAACGAGGCAAAACTTTATTTTAAAAAATAAAAATTAAAAATAAATTTAAAAAATGTGGATAAATTTAGAATAACGAAAACACCCCGGTCCCCTCCCAGTCCACCACTCCGTAAGTTTTAATTGGAATAATAAAGACAAGAAAACATCTAGAACGCGCAAATACAATTTATTTCATAGAAAGTCTTTGAACGGCATACTGAGAATAAGAAGGATTCACGTGATTGCCTTTGATTTACAGGAGTGGAAGGGTATTAAGTGAATGAATGACTGAATGAATGAATAAAGTACCGTTTCTTACGTGCACAAAGTTCAAAAACCACTAACAGAAAGCCGAGAAAAGAGTCACAAAACATTTCTAGTGGTCAAAATTTAGATCACCAAAGAACGACAGTGCTAAAAAATGTCCTCTTGTTTTCTCTACAAGCGGCTTTGAGAGCTGATAATTTTATTAACGATGTCCTTGAGAATCATGCATGAAGCTGGCTGTTCATGTTTGCATGTTGTTTCACCCAAACTCGCATTCGTGTGGTCTGTGGAATTGGTTCTACATTGCAAATGAAGCAAAACAGAGCAGACACAGCAAGCACATTGATGAAAGGGAATGTCCAAAAGTCAAAAAAAAAGATTCAAACAAGAAACGCAACAGCAAAGTAAATTTAAATCTAGATTTACTGGTGCGTAAAGCTGTAGAAATATCGAATGTATGGCGACAAGTATTCCACATGAACACGCACGCAACCACAAACAAACATACAAACATTTTCAACTGATGACAAAGTTGTAATTGTGTCCAGGATAAAAGGAAATGAAATCTAATGTCGACGATCAGTGAACCGTACAATTCAGGAACACAAATCTGATCTGGAAAAGGGGAATCATCGATTGTTTAAAGTCCTGCTGTATTCAGAAATTTCAATTTATCTACTGTAATTTTGATGTATTCTTTAGAATGATCGGATGCTCAGGTATTCACGTGGGATGAATGCTGAAAAGAAATATAATCGAATTTTATATTATTTCAACTTCTCATACAGATTTTTTTTTAAAAATAGCTTTGCCACAATTACATGACGCTCCCACGGTTCAACCTAGACACGAAATCCGTTTATATATAGGGGACATGTAAAGATATAAAACCTCGTTATCCGTCATAATTAAACCGAGAGCTTCACACTCTTCCTCCTCTGATGTGCCATGCAGGGCCCTGAGGAGCTTAAGTCCTCAATCAGTTCGGCCCAACACCTCCTATCGTGTACAACCAGTACATGTTCTATGCCCACTTTATTCTTATTGTGCGACTCCATGTTTCTTCTCTATTCCGTGGGTTCTTATGTCTGTCTCTATTTGTTTCTACCCATGGAATTCCAAAGCAAGGAAAAAATTATGAAGAACTTGACATTTGGAGCCAGAGAATGTTTCAAACCAAACTGTGACAGAACCAAATTTCGTCCATTTGTTTCGTCTGTCTTTATCTTATGACTACGTCAATTTTCCATACAGTTTTCTACCTTGTCCTATAACAGTGCAGTTCTTAGTCATTCAATGCTACTTTCTTTATTCAAATGCCCTTTAGTATTACACTGTCTTCGTGGAGTAGCGTAATAGCGCGCCATGTACTGTTTGCCAGAACCTACTGTCAACACCTTTCTGGTCGTTCCCCATGCAAATTAAGTTAGGTTAGAACAGAGAACAGAGCCGACTACAGACTTTTCGGCTACTAGATGTCGAATCCTAACCGCAATGTAAGGTTAACACTTGACATCAAGAGTAATCTAATGCCTCTCAAGGATGGCGTAATTGATAAGTGAGCACCTATGGGTTTGCCCGGAGTACAAAGATGTCAATTCGGTATAACAGTAACAATAACAATAACAGTAATTGATAAGACTCAGCGACTAAGAGGTGAGATACAGCCGTTTAATTATTCGGGCAAATAAGGAAACCAGACATTTTCATTTCCCACCATACAGTTTCTGAACGGGGAAAGTTGACGATTCTGAGAACCTATGCAACAGACATCTGAACGGGGAAAGTTGACGATTCTGAGAACCTATGCAACAGACATCTGAACGGGGAAACTTGACGATTCTGAGAACCTAGGCAACAGACATCTGAACGGGGAAAGTTGACGATTCTGAGAACCTATGCAACAGAAATCTGAACGGGGAAAGTTGACGATTCTGAGAACCTAGGCAACAGACATCTGAACGGGGAAAGTTGACGATTCTGAGAACCTATGCAGCAGACATCTGAACGGGGAAAGTTGACGATTCTGAGAACCTATGCAGCAGACATCTGAAAGGGAAAAGTTGACGATTCTGAGAACCTATGCAGCAGACATCTGAACGGGGAAATTTGACGATTCTGAGAACCTATGCAGCAGACATCTGAACGGGGAAAGTTGACGATTCTGAGAACCTATGCAGCAGACATCTGAACGGGGAAAGTTGACGATTCTGAGAACCTATGCAACAGACATCTGAACGGGGAAAGTTGACGATTCTGAGAACCTATGCAACAGACATCTGAACGGGGAAAGTTGACGATTCTGAGAACCTATGCAGCAGACATCTGAACGGGGAAAGTTGACGATTCTGAGAACCTATGCAGCAGACATCTGAACGGGGAAAGTTGACGATTCTGAGAACCTAACAAGCAGACATCTGAACGGGAAAGTTGACGATTCTGAGAACCTATGCAGCAGACATCTGAACGGGGAAAGTTGACGATTCTGAGAACCTAGGCAACAGACATCTGAACGGGGAAAGTTGACGATTCTGAGAACCTATGCAGCAGACATCTGAACGGGGAAAGTTGACGATTCTGAGAACCTATGCAACAGACATCTGAACGGGGAAAGTTGATGATTCTGAGAACTTATGCAACAGACATCTGAACGGGGAAAGTTGACGATTCTGAGAACCTATGCAGCAGACATCTGAACGGGGAAACTTGACGATTCTGAGAACCTATGCAGCAGACATCTGAACGGGGAAAGTTGACGATTCTGAGAACCTATGCAACAGACATCTGAACGGGGAAAGTTGACGATTCTGAGAACCTATGCAGCAGACATCTGAACGGGGAAAGTTGACGATTCTGAGAACCTATGCAGCAGACATATGAACGGGGAAAGTTGACGATTCTGAGAACCTATGCAGCAGACATCTGAACGGGGAAAGTTGACGATTCTGAGAACCTATGCAGCAGACATCTGAATGGGGAAAGTTGACAATTCTGAGAACCTATGCAACAGACATCTGAACGGGGAAAGTTGACGATTCTGAGAACCTATGCAACAGACATCTGAACGGGAAAGTTGACGATTCTGAGAACCTATGCAGCAGACATCTGAACGGGGAAAGTTGACGATTCTGAGAACCTATGCAGCAGACAGTTACGCACAGATAAAGGACAGCCTATTTTTGAGATTAAATCTGCCTCTCTGGACCAACGCCTGCTTATTGGAGGATTGGAATACTTTTGACATTTTGAAACCTGCCCACCAAACACGTGATGATTGAAGGAGGGAACAGGACAACCTGTTAAATGTCTGGAACATACAGTGTTTGGCACTCAGCAAAGAACCAAGACTGGGGCCCGGTCATATAGGAACGATTCACACTGTGTTCCAATTGAGCGGGCAACATTTAATTAGAATTCAAGTCATTGTACTTAAAGACCTAAAGCCATCAAGAACCAGAGCAGTAGTGAATTCGTTGAAGAAGGGTAGGTCGATACATTTTAGTATTCATAATATCTTATTTGTATATCTAATTTGTAAATATAAATTTATGATCATTATTGAGATGTAGTTGCAGCTATATTTTCATTTCATTATAACATTAACTCTTGTTCACTGATAAATGCAAAATTCGCAATTTCTTCTAATTCAATCGCATAACTATTGACTGTCTTTGTATCACTTGTGCTGAACAGCAAGACAGATTTCATCCACTATGATCTACATAGATCTTTCTTTGGTCATCAAGCCAATGTTGTACCTCTACTCCAACTGGAGCCAGGACGAATATAGATTTATCAATCATTAACTTCCACTTCTATCATTGCTGAGTTCTGTGTTATTAATATATCAACTGCTCAATCACTCTATCTTGAATGTACAATATGAGTGTTAATAATGAACTGTTATTGATAATTATTTAAATGCACGTATGTCAATTTACTTGTTCGGGGAAAAGAATTTCTATATTTTTCATGATTAACCAAGCATGTATGATAGAATCGGGGTCAGTAAAGAAAGCGTAACTTTCGCACGGCCTAAGTATTGATAAGCCCTCGCTTGCCAAAGTAAACAAACAATAACCGAAGAGGCATGTTAGTAAATACGGAGGTTTACATTGTGAGTTGGGGAGGACAAGCAGAACGCGTGTACTTCGCGACCCTTGAGTTGCATCATAGGCCAATTGTTACCTGTTTTGTCAGGGACGCATAATTTGCTGATGGTCGGAAAATAGAAAAGGGAGGGAAGATCAAGTTCACCTCAGCAGGAAACTTTGGAGGTTTCCAATGTATGTATTTTCCAGTCCTAATGGTGAAGACTAAGTCCCTATGCAGTACCATTCTGATTCTGATTCACAACACGCCATTCATACCAAAACGGCGCAGCATACTAAATAAAGTGTAGGCTAGACGGACCAATAAAACGGCATCCGTATTCACGTATGTTTACAAAAGTATTAGGAATCTAACATGGCCGGACTCAAATCTGTGTTATCAAGTTCGGTTTGGAAATAAACTATAGGATTATGAGCGAAGTACCGCATGGAAGAGGTCAGTAATTCCATAATGGAACTGTTCCTTTATAAGTATGTGCAAAGATTTCCACGGAAAGTGTTATACTAACGAAGAAATTTTGAGGGGAATGCATCGAGACATCAGGCAAGTCGAAAATTTTGCTGTTTAGGCTGCGCCTATGAAAGGATGGACGAAGTAACGGAAAAGACAATTATCTAGAAAGATAAAGAATAATCCATTGCGTACTTTAAGCCTAAGATGAAGGAAATCGGTCCAGGAATAAAGGAGAAATGAATATTTTCAATTTTCCATAAATGCACAACTTGACAGATTCATGCCTACATTTGAGGACGCCAATATACTTCAGTCTTATTGTTCTCCAAGACATTCGGCCCTGACCTAAATAAGGATGTGCCCACATTTCGAAAGCTTGCCACAAAATTCAAACTACAGCGAGAGCGCCAGTTCTGTCAGAGAGACTCCATTGCCTTCTGCATCTGAGAGCAGACTGACTAGCCATTAACAGTATGTACTTGAGGGTAAAAAAGAATGTATAAATAAATAAATAAATAAATATATATATATATATATATATATATATATATATATATATATATATATATATATATATATATATATATATATATATATATATATATATATATATATATATATATATATATATAAATTTATACATATTTCTAATTAATTAATCAAATTATGCTTTAGGAAGTGTATAACTGTGTTATAAACCACTGTGTAATTATTGGAAGCAATCCAAGCCCGTGTATATTCAGATAAATTGAGAATGGAAGCTGAAAGTGTGTTGATAGTTTTAGAAACGCATTTAAAGAATTATTTCTTGAAGGAATGGAACAAACACCAGGAACGAAGGAAAGAATGAAAGTACTGGAATTACTTTATTGATTAAGATATTACATAGTATTTTCCACAAGGCCTAATAACTGTATGGAGGCGAATCATGAACAGATAGCTGTAACCAAGGAATTGGAGAAAGATAATATTCACAGTAAACTAGATTGTGTTATTTACTGATTTATTATGCACTGTGTGTCTACCTGCACATTGTCTGAAACTGTCTCTTATCCCCTACATCTGTGGTAGAGAGATCAAGATAGACAATACAGTGGTTAACCAAATATATTTCAGGTTACATCCTGTAACCAACGTGTACCTTTAAGGAGCCGGACACAACTGAAGGAGCTAGTGGTGCAAGAGCCCTATAAGTCTAAAGGGACAGCAACATAGTTACCTTGATGTCTGGAAGAATCACATCAGACAGTTTCTTTCCAGAGCAGTATTGTGAAAGGCCCCAGGACAAGAAGTGAAGATAAGTGGCCCTACAAGGCTACTGACCAGTTTATAACCAGCATTACCACAATAAATCAAATAAGACAGTATGATGAAAAGTCAGTGCATCTAGATAGGCAAAATCAGTGATTGACTTTATTTCATTAACTGTGAAGAATTCTTATTGAGCCTAACTAAAGACAGTCTACCACAAGATTAATTTCAGCCAGGAAAGGAGACCTGTCCTTAGAAATATACAGACTGTAGATATTTGTGAATATTGGACAAGTGATTTTATTAATTTTATACCTCAATCAATTTTGAGTTCAGTGAAAATTTCACAAAGAAAAGAAAACTTGTACAAAATAAATTGTAAATTTTACCAACAAACTTACTTGGATTATTTAAGTTAAATTTCAGTTCTTGTTGGTTAACAGTTTAGTTTAATACCGCTAGCAGAGCCTAACACTATAAACAGAGGAGGATCTTGAGAGGAGCATTTAAGAGCCTAGGATAATACACTATCATCATACCTAGGGACTTATACAGCTTGATCTTACCTTTGAAATCAGTACACAGCTTGATCTTACCTTTGAAATCAGTAAACCCTTACTCTTTTCAGAGAAGGAGGTATTTCTTATAAGACCAGACTATTATCTGGCACTATCCTGGTATCACCTGATACAACTTTGTGCAGGATATCTTTCATTTAAAACTATACTAACCTCTCGTGACACCAACCAAATGTGCTGAAGTAAATGACTGTAGTGAACAGAGATCCTGAGAGCCGAGGCAACCTATTGAGTCGAAAGCCGCCAACAACAACCCCGGAAGACCAACAAATCTTCCAAACGTTGAGTAAAAAACAACATCTATTGAGAAGCGAAACATACAACTTCACAAACTTTGAAACCAAGTGATGAAACTTGCTTAATGTAACACTAAATGTTCAATAATACCAGTGTAAATGTCATTCTGTATAGTGGGATTCTATTTGTTTTTTTCCTGTTGAAAATTCTATTTTATATTTGAATAACTAAACCAACCATGTCTGCTTTACTTTATAACTTGTCAGATGTATTGTTGTTGTCTTCAATGTGGTAATAAGTTTAAGATAAATTCTTATTCTTTTACCTGGGGGCTTGATCCGAAAATAATTGTAAATGAATTAATAATTAAATCAATCAGGGAAGGGATAGAAGTGAGACTAGAATACCAATCATCTGTCTCTATTTCACTCAATCAAGAGAGATACAGATGACCTTTCTACTAAATATTCCTTTTCAGTTTCACAATAGTAAACTACCCTGATAGTGAGAAAAGTGTTCTTGGATGTGTCTGCAGATATCAAGCATTCTTAATAGAATAGCCCTTGATTCTCTCACAGAATCTGTCGCTTTCACTCTTTCACTATCTCACTTAAATCCTGTCGTCACACTAACGTCTCACTTATTTGTCTTATTTACTTTTTCTCTTGCCCTTGCAATTCCAGAGTAGGGACTGTCCTGTAATGCTATTAACTGTTTTTCTTATTATGTGTGTTTTCTAATTCCAGCGGCTCATCATCACCTCTTGTTCAACTGGTGTTTGTTTTGTTCTTGTCATCAGTTCCATATTGGTGACCTTGTCACACTACGTCAATCCTTCTACTCTGAGTAAGCTACAGTTAGGAAAGTTTGTATCTTTATAGTTGTAATTTCTGTTGTTTTCCATGTTTCACAACCATACAATATGACAGTCTTGACATTTAAGTAGATATATGCAACCTCAAATTATAAATTATCGTATGGTCTGTCTAAGGAAGTAACAGTCCTATTTTTTCTCTGCTCCCGACACGCCCCCCCCCACCCCACACACACACACACAGACGCCAGGGAACGACGTGCTGGCTTTAATGAGCAAGCAAACACATCAACACACGAACAAATTTCAATAATCTTACACACAGACAAACGGACACACATAGATGCTAATAGTCAAGCATACCAACACAAGCTAAAGTAACACATTTTTTGTGTTCGACACAATCCGCAACCAATTACAGGAATGAAAAATTCGTATTTCATATGAAACTAATCAATATATAGTGTGGCGCAGGTTTAGCACTTTAATTAAACGAAACATAACACGACTTTGGGTAGACAATAGACAAAAATATGGAGTACAGTAATCACACTTATTTCTATAAGCAATAAATGTCGTAGCTATTAATGTAAATGATGTATGGGAGGTAACTTAAAGGAAGATAATCTTGGCAGTATATAACAGAATGAGCTTGTAAGACTGTTAGGGTTTAAGAAGAAATTTTGTATAAAAGATTTGCTGAGTCAGCATAGCTGAAAAAAATGTGAGGTTCAGTAGGGACATGTTACACACGGCTATAAATTACAATTAGTTTGGTGTAAGAATTCGTGAATCGGGGAAAGGGCGGAAACTGTATGAGTGGAAGTAAAGAATGAAATTACCAATGAGAAAAAGTACAGAAGTTACTCGCCGAAATTGAAAGTGAAGACTGCTCGATCAATTCACATAAAGGCAACGTGAGACTCTATATAATCTTGAGCAAGTGTAATCAATCACTCTAGCAATCTGATGTAATATATTTTATTTTGCTTTTAATTAGGAGTTTTGCCTCGTTTTTGCCAGGTGCGCCACGTTCAACCTAGACACAAGGGGCATCGATTATATTAGGGCGCAAGTTCACCTATAAAAGACCTATGGTCTAGTGATTTTACACTTCTGAAAATATAATCCCGACGAGAATTGGATTATCACAATATATCAAGTCAGACCATGTGAACGTTGATACGTGGTAGTCAGAATACTTGGCCACAGTTGATGTCATGTCTAAGGAAGCATAGTTTATGGTAGAGCGCTTATCGTACACAAAACAAAGATAACATCAGCATCATCATCAACCAGAAAGTCCCTGTGGTGCATAAGCCATAAACAAATCCAATACAAGCCACACTATCGTCTGCTTTCTGCTCAATGTCTTTCAGTGTTATCTTCCTCCATCTCCCGCCTGTCTCTATTTCTTTTTTCCTTGTGGTTTCCACTTTTCCTTCAGTTCTCCTACCCTGGATACTCTAAAAGAAGAACTGTCATATAATGCTTTCATCTTGTTTGCTCGTGGTATCCCGTCAACGTCTTATCCTCACGTCGTGTTCCACTGCTATTTACTTGATTCTTGTCATTCACTCCACGTTATTGATCTATTCTTGTCTTTTCCATCCTTCTGTTGTACGCTAGCGCCCATTTATGAAAATCTGTAAGTTCTTGATTGTCTTTTATTTCTCTCCGTGTATCAGAGCCACGCACAGACGTAACTTTACAGCAGAGATTGCTGTATTGGCAAAACCTCAGTATAGTGTCTATGACAACCGTCTAGACTGATCATTACTGAACTACATCACTATATAGTGAAGTGGCCAGATAGAGCAGGAACAACTGATGAGAGAACATTATTTGTGGTAATAAGTATAGAGGATAAGAAAGCTCTTTTATCTGATAAACTTTATAATGTTTCTATCTGTACAAACGTGTGTAAGATTTTTCATTATTACATCGGGCTGTCATTCATTTTCAGGACAAGTATTCTTCGTTGTCTTGTGTTATGGTAGTTACATTCCACAGTCACTTTTTAACGATATCCAATGAGACGTCAACGTTTCAATCAGATTTCGTTTCAGTGGAATTAACGTATCTCCTGAGAGAAACGTATATATAGATAATTGTGTCGTCTTGTAGGGCAACAACAAACTGATTCCACTTTGCTCGGTCGGTGGCCATCCTTCGTACAGTGCCCCAACTCTGGTTCATTCTTTGCATCTCAGCCTCCACAGTCCTCCGCCAGGTTGTTTTTGGTCGGCCTCTCTTTCGTTTTCCTTCAGGGGTCCATAACATAGCTGTTCTTGTGATGGCATCGAGGTCTCTTCTGAGAACATGGCCAACCCAGCTCCAGCGTCTGCCAGCTATGATGGTGTGCATGTCCTCTTGCTTGCTCCGAGTAAGCAGATCTTGGTTGGTGATGGTATTTGGCCAAAAGTTTCGGAGAATTTTTCTTAGGCATGTTGTGTGAAAAGAGGACAATTTCGACATTTCCTTCTCTGTAACTCTCCAGCTCTCCGCGCCATAGAGAAGCACAGAAAGCACACAGCTCTGATATAATCCTAATTTTGTGCTTGTGCTGTACTGAGAGGACTTTCAGATGTTGTTTAGACTAAAAAAGGCTGTTCTTGCTTTGTTCATTCTGTTGTTGATGTCTTTGCTTGCTCCGCCGTCTGGTGTTACTATGCATCCTAGGTATGTGAAGGCGTCTATCTGTTTCAGTTGCTGATTCCTTACTGATATGGGCTCAGGGCTGCTCACATTGAGCGTCATGACCTCTGTCTTCTTTAGGTTGATGTTCAAGCCCACCTGCTGGATATACTTATTAAGTCTATCCGTTTTTTCCTGGATGTGTTGATGTGAATGTGTTAGCAGTGCAATGTCATCTGCATATTCCAGATCTTCCAATGTAGAAAATGTAGTCCATCTTATTCCTCTTGGACTGCCCTCTGTTGTCTGGCGCATCACCCAGTCTATGACTGTTAAAAATAGAGTGGTTGATAAGGGGCATCCCTGTCGTACTCCTGTCTTCACTTCAAAGGTTAGGTTGTTCTGCCCAATGCTACACGTAAAGTTGGCATAAAAGCTTTTTATGATTGACACTATGCAGCTTGGAATTCCATAAGCCCTCAGTATTTTCCATAAACTGTCCCTATGTATGCTGTCAAAAGCCTTTTCAAAATCAACGAAATTAATGTACAGCTGTCATAGCCATTCTGAGCACTGCTGTATAATGTTCCTGAGGATAAATAGGTGATCTACACATCTTCTGTTCTTTCTAAATCCTGCTTGTTCTTTCCTCAGTTTGTGGTCTACTGCTTTTGAGATTCTCTGTATAATTATCCTGCCTAGTATTTTGCTGGGAACTGACAGAAGAGTTATTCCTCTCCAATTATTGCAGTCTGCAAGATCTCCCTTCTTGGGCAATTTGACAATTATTCCTTTGCTCCACTCTGTTGGTGTTGTCCCAGTTTTCCAGACTTGTGCAAATAGTGGTTATAATAGTTCTGCTGCTAGCTCTGGGTCTGTCTTAAATAGCTCTTCATTTAAGTTATCATGGCCAGGAGCTTTTCCATTCTTTTACCCATTGATTGCTGTGATGATTTCTTCTTTTCGTGAAATGTCTGTATTAACATCTAGATCATTTTCAGCCTCAGGAACATTCAAATGTGTCTCTGGTTTTTCCTTATTCAGAGTTTCTCTGAAATGCTCTGCCCATCTTGTTTTCTGTCCCTGTACTGTCGTGATGAGATTTCCTTGCTTATCTCTTACTAATGTAATGTTGTTTGCACCTCGTTTTCCGCTGATGATTTTAGTTATTTTGTATACTGTGCTTTGTTCATTTCTCAGTGCTGCCTCTTCTGCCTGTCTTGCAAGGTCATCCAGAAATGTCCTTTTGTTAGCACGGGTTTGACGTTTAACTTCCTTGTCCAGCTGTCTGTACTATTCACTATATATTGCCTTTAACCTGGGAGACTTAGCTTCTGTTTTCTTTCTTTTCATTTCCTTTCTCTTCGCAATGGTGTTTAGCGTATCTGGTGTTATCCAGTCTTGGCTCTTTCTTTCCTGGAATCCTAAGCATGACTTGCTACTTTCATTGTATATTGTTGAGATGGTGTTGAATCTCTGGTCAACATCATCTGTCCCTGTTCTTTCCTGGCTTTTGATAATCTCATATCGTCTCTTTACGTCGACCACGAAAGCTTTTCTGGTGAGGGGATCCTTAAGTTTCGTGATGCTATATCTTTTCTGTTTGACTGCAACTGGTCCAGCAGCTCTGAGTTTCACCTTCAGTCTTGCTACTACTAGGTGATGATCACTTCCCACATCTGCGCCTCTTCTTACTTTCACGTCTTGTAGTGCATGTCTCTATCTGCCATTGATCATTATGTGATCTATCTGGTTTCTGTCCCGTCCGTTTAGTGATTCCCATGTTAACTTGTGCACTTCTTTGTGTGGAAAAGGTGTTACTCCAATGACCAGGCTGTTAATACTGCAGAAGCTTATTAATTTGTCCCCATTCTCATTTACTGTTCCACAGCCGCATTTCCCCATTACTCTTTCGTTATAATTATTGTGTGCTCCCACTTTCGCATTTATGTCTCCCATTACTATAATAAGATCGTACCTGGGTGTAGTTTCCATTTCCTTTTGTACCTGTTGATAGAACTCATCCTTGATCTCTTCATCGCTGTCGTTTGTTGGTGCATAGCATTGTATAATTGTGGTGTTGGTGAATCTTCCTCTCAGTCTTGCTCTTATTAGTCTGTTGTTAATGGGTTTCCATTCCAGTAAAGACCTTTCCATTCCTTTCTTCAGGATAATGGCTACCGCTTCGTTGTGCTGACCATCCTCTCTGCCAGAATAAAGTACTGTTTCTCCTGTAGCTATTTTTATTCTCCCCTTCCCTGTCCATCTGCTCTCGCTTATTCTCACGATATGTATTTTGTAGTTCCTCATCTCTGCTGTGATTTGTCTCAGCTTTCCTGCCTCATTCATAGTTCTGACGTTCCAAAAACCAATTCTGGTTTCGTGTTTTGCGGTCAGGGCATCCGTTTTCATGCCAATGGCTTCCTTTCGGCTTTCACCACTGTCAGTCATACGAGCCTGAGACTCCGGATGTCCGTCCCGCATCAAAGTTTTTTCATTTGTTGTTGTTTCCGTAACATGTGCGATTTTTTACATAGACAGGGGTGTCGGCCTTGTGCTAAAACCCCCAACCTGGAGGACCAAGGTACCAGCTTTTGTCTGACCCCTACCCACGCAGACCAGTCCAGCTTGGTTGAACCTACCAGGAATAAATCTCCCACTGGCATAGCTCTGGGGATTGTCAGGGTACACAAGCTGTCATACCGCTACAAGGTATAAGTACCATTGATGGCAGTATCTATCGATCTATCTATCTATCTATCTATCTATCTATCTATCTATCTATCTATCTATCTATCTATCTATCTATCTATCTATCTATCTATCTATCTATCTATCTATCTATCTATCTATCTATCTGTCTATCTATCTATCTATCTATCTATCTATCTATCTATCTATCTATCTATCTATCTATCTATCTATCTATCTATCTATCTATCTATCTATCTATCTATCTATCTATCTATCTATCTATCTATCTATCTATCTATCTATCTATCTATCTATCTATCTATCTATCTATCTATCTATCTATCTATCTATCTATCAATCTATCTATCTATCTATCTATCTATCTATCTATCTATCTATCTATCTATCTATCTATCTATCTATCTATCTATCTATCTATCTATCTATCTATCTATCCATCTTATATTCTGATCATCAGAAGAATCCCCCCGTTGAACAAGTGTTTCGGCCCTTTACTCCTTTACACTCTAAGGGGGGCGGGCCCACTTGGGTCATGACTCCCAAGTGTCTCAGCCTCCTTTTGTCTTGTATCGAAAATGAACCCATTTCACTTTGGTAGCAACTTTAAATTCCACAACTTCGCCAACCGTGGAGGCAACTGTGAAAGTAACCAAAGAGAAGACAAATTATTCCGTTCGCTCCGCCGCACACCACGACTAGGGACAGACACTGACACACCTGCACGAAGCCGACGAGGCTAGCCACTGCGCGCTAGCAACTGTAATTCTGTGCCCAACACCTCTTATAAAATACGCCGCGTGTTGCCTGTCAGTCACAGCCCTTTCACCAGCACAACGAAAAACTCAACGTATTGTGAGACAAATTCCTGATGTTTCCTGTACCGCAGAGTTTACTGTCCCGAGTTCCATAGCCCATTGCGAATGTTCCACAGCCAGAATAATGCCTTTTCCGCAGTTTCACTAAGCCTCTTCAGTGCCCTTGTTCTCGACTGTCCCCTCAGCCCCAACAGTTTCAATAAATTATAAACTGATGCAGCCACGAGCCCTCTTGCACCCACCTCAACAGCCATGACCCTTGCAGTGAACCCATCATGTCTCAGATCTGCGGCCAGATCACTATACTTGGCCGCTTTGAACAAATGCTGCTCTTCCAATCTGGATTCAAATGGCACGGTCAGTTAAATCAATATAATCTGGTGCGATGATGAAGAATGCAGCACTATATCCGGCCGTCTTCGAGATTTCCTGATACTCTCTGGATATGCCCCTCGTCCAGGTAGGTTTACCGCCATCTCCCAGTCATTTGCACAATCAAGTACAGATGGTACACTGCTACCTGATTTACTCGGTTTTGGGTGTGCTGACTTTTCTGCTCTCAGAAAGTATGTGTTTGCGGTGTTTGGCCTGACATTGCTATTCGCCTTCATCCTTGCCAGATCTATTGTCGCAGCCAGCTGATTTAGCACTTTGTTGTGTGTCGTGAAATATTCTAATCCACATATATAAATTATTAGGTAAATATAAAGCCTAACAAATAAAATTAATAAAGAGAAGAGCAATGGGAAAATAACAGTGCTGTCACAAAGAATGTACTCGAAATCCCCCTTGTTTTCTGCTTCGTCTGCAAATTGTAACGCTTTCACGTTGATATAAAAGCTTACTGTATTATTACCCGCCTTCTTCAATGAAACGTGTGCTGCATTTCTAAGACAAACATTGAGACGTACTGCGTAATGACCTAAATTAATCCTAACATTAATTATATTACGTTACCAAAACGAACGAACAGATGGACAAAAGGATAGCGAGAGGGGAGGGCTGAAAATCAGGAACGCATGCAACACGCGACGCGCGATATACAAATGCTGGCATCACGCGTGTAAGTCTACAAGCACTAACTTTTTTTCAGACGGACAGTGATAAAATACACTACCCTTTCCCAGAGTTAGGTTTATAAATCAAAAAAAACTCTTATTAGAAAAGATAACATTAGATGGGTTTACGGTTGAAAACATAACAGTACCCAGACAGCACATCCTCGAAACAGGAGGTAGAAGAAATTGCATATTTTGAATGCAGCCACGTAGCTCCTTTAAATTTGTATTTTTGGGTTCCTTAGGGCTTGCTGACAAATAATATGTAAAACGTTACGCAAATAGTCCAGGAATTAATAAATTATACCCAAAATAAAATATTGGGGGTGCCTGACAGCATAAAATCATTTCTGCTCATAAGATTTTTTTTTAACGTGTTTGGAAAAAATTTACGTTACAGAAATAGCCTACCATGTAAACTCCAAATTGATTGGAGCGCAACAAATGAAAGCCTAACCACGATTGGTCGGGCTATAAATACTATGTTGGTTGTTAGGGGAAACGGGGAAAGGTAACATTTTTTCAAACACTTGTCGAAACGGGGCTCATTGGTCAGACTCGCTGATATACACACTTGGGAGCGTTAGTTCGAAACCACTTGTTTAAATAAGATTGATAAAGCATCAGTGCGTTGAAGCCAGCTTATATTTGGCTAAATAAAAGCCTGGAAGATAAGCAGATGGGAATTTGTGCCAGTTTGTGCCAGAATTCATTGCTAATCAACGTATCTGTGTTTATTCGTATGAATTGTGGTAAGCTTGAACCATTCAATATCTTTTAATGAAAATTGAATGTGAATTGTTGATTTATGCCTGTATATATATGTGTAGTTCAGTGGCCAACGTGAGGTAAAGCCTGTAATGCTCCAGCCTGAACAGAGGGTGTCGGAGAGAAGTAAAACGGCATGGAATGGCCAAACAGTACACTGACACCTGGATGATTGAATAGAAAGAAATAATGCTGGAATTGCAGAGGCGTAGTAACCATTAAGAAGGGTAATACTGGAATAAAGTATTTCAAATGAAGCTGACAGTTGGCCTAATGCTCTGAACTCAATGTTTGTGCTGTGTTGTGATCAGTGTAACAAGAGAGTTTAAGTTAGTTATGAAGTAGAAGGTACATCCTTCTTGATTTCAGGGACAGTGGTCTTGATGGTACTGAGCAGCACCTGGTCAGAGCTTTGCTGAATCCAGTGTCGGACAGCATACTCCTTGGTCCTTTTAGCTATCAGTGAGGTGTCTCCAGAGCCCAGAGGAGAATTCGAGCAGAGGAGTCCTTTCCTGCCGCCATCACGCCAGATAAGCTAACTTGGCCAGCTGAGCTCAACATTATGTCCCCTCATCTTGAAATGACTTTATAAAATTAACATTAAGAGGGGAATTTACTTGTCTTAAAATCAGGAACTGTGAACATCTCCAATACTAGTCCCTAAAGACAAACTATTGAAGTCATGATGACAAATACCAACAGAGCTTGAACAAAACAAAACCAGTATTACCTCATTTTTACTACTACACAACTGACACACATAGAACATTTGTAATAATATATGTCACTACAATATTCATATTAAATACATTCTGTACATAACTTGTAATTTAAATTGATTGTGATTCCTGGTTCCCTTGTAGTTGAATCCGGACACATATTCATTCATGCCAGTAATGAATACATATTGTTATTTGAAAAGTTACGAGTGACTTCTTTAAGATATTCTCATAGAGGGTTATATGTATGTGAGTGTCACAGTGTTGTTAAGAGTAGTGGATTAAATTAAATTGTTTATCTGTCTGTTGTTGTGACTTACACTTCATCATACACATACCCTAGACACATAACGTAGCATCACACTATTCCAGAATAATTCTGACTGAGATATATAGATATGTGGTAGCAAGTAAGGTTATATATAATACACTACTCTTATTAGATATATATATACCTTCACAGCTGATCTCAGTCAGTACACTAAGTCCCCTATAAATATTTATAACATCCCACTTCACCACATATATTGGGGTCTCGCTCTTGGGATTTTGAATCTTTCCCTATTAAAAATATTGGGGGTAATTCACTTCAGGGAATATAAGAATTAAAAGGTATCCTTGGGTGGAATTAAATAAGGTTGAGCTCACGGTGCCTGTGTTGTCCATTAGAGATTGACTTGTTGGTTAGACATTGTATAAATTTACATAATAGACAATGGCGGACCTGGCCAAATTTCGATCTGCTGCGGTTCAGACTGCAAAAGAGTTAGGATTCGATGGGCAAGTTATGGTTGCCTATGTCACTACGGAATGTGACAAATTTATTGAACGCGAAGAAAGAAGGTTTGAAGCCGAAAGAAAGTTAGAGGCTGAAAGGGAAATTAAGAAGTTACAATTTGAGGCTGAGGCTGAGACTAAGAGGTTGCAGATTGAGGCTGACAAAGAGGCTAAGAAATTGGAAGCAGAAGAGAAATTAGCTGCAGAAAGGGAAGCCGAGGAAAGAAGACAGGCTGCAGAAAGGGAGAGGAAATTAGCTGCAGAAAGGGAAGCAGAAGATAAAAGATTACAAAGGGAACATGAGTTACGACTAAGGGAGTTTGAGTTTCAAGGCCATGCTCCTGAAAATGGTGCCAGTCCCTTTGCCTCTGATGCTACGGTTACTCAAGGAGCCTCAACCTCAGCTATGAATTTTCATTTAGATCATTTTGTTGAGAAAGACGATGATATTGAGAGCTACCTAAATAGGTATGAACTATTAGCTACCACGTATGGGTTAGAGAGAGAAAGGTGGAGCTTAAAGTTATCTCAGGGACTTCGTGGGGCAGCTTATGAAGTTTTTGCAAAAAATGAGCAGAGGTGATCAGGAAAATTATGACATGCTAAAGCAGGCTCTTTTGTTAAGGTATGAAAAGAATGCAGAGTTTTACAGAAAAAAATTTAGGAATGCTAAACTACTGTCAGGTGAAACCTATCACCAGTTCTCTGCACGAATAGAGACATACTTGGAGAAATGGACTTCTCTGGGGAAAACCCAAGATCTTAAGGAAATGGTCCTTATAGAGCAACTAAGAGAGTCCATGCTCCAGACCTGAGAAAGTTTCTCATGGAACAAGGTGCAGAGAGGCTGGGTGAGTTGCTAAATGTTGCTGAAAGGTATCAAGCAGCTCAAGCAGAGGTAACAGGTAATAAAAAGAAACAAGTGGATAACTTTAAGGCACCACAGAACTTTAATAAATTTGATCCTAAGGATCAAAATAAAGGTAAGCACCAATTTGATAGGCCACGGTAGGAAAATAAAAATAAATTCCCACAATTCGATGAAAGGAAATATGATGAAAGAAAATCTTTCAACCAAGGAAAAAGGTGGTGTAAAAATTGTAAGATGAACAATCATGACACTGACCATTGTAGAAGGAAACCTCCTCATTTTGCTGCTATGACATCGGGGAAAAAGGAAAAGAAGGGCAAACCTGAAGAATTACAGGAACCATACCACCCCCCCAGTGTGTGAAGATGTCATCTGTAATGGTGTCACTATAAGATGTTTATATGATACCGGTTTAGATTACGATTCCGTTGTGAGTTCTCACCTGGTGCAGGCCGATCAATACACCACAGAAACAGTGGAGATTCAAACTGCAACCAAGGATGTAGCTACCATGACACTTCCCGTCGCCCGAATAAAAGTGAAAACGCGATATGTGGAAGGAATCATAAAAGCAGCAGTGATAAATGAGCCAATCTACCCTCTAATATTGGGGTGTAGATATGTCTTCTTGGGGAATCCCAAGAGACCTGTGATATTGGCAACAGTGCAGACCAGATCACAGACAAAGAAGGAGGAGGATAATCCCATAAATACTCACCCAGATGAGATGAGGAAGGCACAGGCTGAGGACAAAACACTCAAGCCATGTTTCAAGAAGTTGCCCAAATCTCATACACCTCCAGGCAAGGGAGAGTTTTATATGAAGAACAAATTGATATATATAGGAAGGCTGGATCTGAATCCAATGGTCACGGACAGCTGGTCCTTCCCACTTCATATAGGACTAAAGTGTTGGAACTAGGGCATGCGATTCCCTTCAGTGGTCATATGGGAATCAGCGCAACAGGACAGCGAATAGCTTGTCACTATTTCTGGCCAGGAATAACTGAAGATATCAAACGATATGTAAAATCCTGTCCAGAGTGCCAACGAGTAGCACCTAAACATTGGACTGCACCAGCAACTCTGGGGAAATGCCCATAGTGGGAACACCCTTTGAGAGAGTTGCCGTGGATCTTGTGGGACCTCTCACCCGAACCAAGAGAAGGAACAGCTACATTCTGACTCTGGTGGACACTTGTTCTATGTGGGGAGAGGCAGTAGCCCTGTCATCGATTGATTCTAAACATGTGGCAGAGGCATTGCTCACAATTTTCACAAGGTTAGGCTTTCCCAATCAAATCTTGACTGATAATGGCTCTCAGTTCAAGGGGAAACTAACTGAAGAGGTTTTCAGGATCTTCCAGGCCAAACACTTCCATTGTAGTGTGTATCATCCCCAAGGGAACGGCCAAGTGGAAAGATTTAACGGCACATTGATGTCGATCCTGAGAAAGTTGGCACACGAAAAACCAGATACATGGGACCAGTACCTGCACGCCGCCCTCTTTGCTTATCGGGAGGTACCCCATAGTTCAACCGGTATGGCCCCGGCAACATTATTGTTTGGAAGGCCAATAAAAGGTCCACTTGAAGCTTTGTTAAGAACGTGGACTGATGAAAAGGCAGAGGAAAACATTACATCTTCATACCAATATGTGAATGAGCTGACCACTCGGTTGAAAACTGGCTGGAAACTTGCCAATGAAAATTTGAAACAAGCCAGGAAGAAACATGCTGCCTATTATAACAGGAAGGCGAAAGACAGAAATTTGGCTGTGGGAGAGAAAGTACTGCTTCTTTTGCCTGGGAGTCAGAATAAGTTACAAATTGGATGGCAGGGTCCATATACAGTTTTAGAGAAGGTGTCTAGAACAAATTATAAGATAGATAAGAAGGGGAAAGAAAAAAATCTATCATGTGAATCTCCTGAAGAAATATTTGGAAAGAGAACATCAGGAAGAGACACACTTGTTGACCTTGTCCATCGCCATGGAGATGAAAAAGGAACCACTTTCATCATTTGAATATCCATTACACCCCTGTGAGACAGCAGCACAGGTGAAAATCAGTACACATTTAACGAAAACTCAGAAAGAGAGAGTGCAACAGGTTCTAAATAATCATGCAGGTGTTAACAGACCGACCAGGGCATACAAACCTATTGGAATATGATATGAAACTGATAGACCCCACACCTGTCTGTATGAAACCATATATTCGATTCCGTTTGCTAAGGAGAAAGCTTTGAAGGAAGAGATAGACTATCTGTTGAAGGAAGGAATTATTTCGCACAGTGAGTCTTCGTATAGTTCCGGTGTTGTACTCTTAAGGAAGCCCTCTGGAGAACATAGACTCTGTATAGATTACAGGAGACTGAATGCTATTACAGAAGGACAGGTGGATCCATTGCCGGATACAAATCAGCTGTTTGCCAGACTAAATAAAGCTAAATATTTCTCAAAAGTGGATCTGAGTAAAGGATACTATCAGATTCCAGTAAAGCCTGAGGTTAGACCTACTAGCTTTTAGTACCTCAGAAGGACACTATGAGTTTAATAGATTGCCATTTGGATTGAAGAATGCGCCTAGTGTCTTCTCTAGAATGATGAGAAAATTATTGGATCCTCTGAATAATCCCTGTATAACAAATTTTATGGATGATATCCTTATAGCAACAGAAACATTTGAGGAACACATTGACTCTCTGAACATGCTGTTTGATCGACTTAGGGAGGCAAATTTAACAGCCCGACCAACCAAATGTTGCGTTGGATGTAAAGAATTGGAATTTTTGGGACACACAGTTTATCAGGGAAACATGACCCCTGACCCAAAGAATTTAGAGAGACTACAGAAAGCCCCGAGACCACAAACCAAGAAGGACGTGAGATCCTTTGTCTCATTATGTGGTTTCTACCAGAAGTATATCAAGAACTTTAATTCCATATGTGCACCGTTAACTGAATTGACACGTAAAGGACTTCCAGATCGCATTACATGGACACCACAATGTGAAATGACTTACCAAGAATTGAAGGAAAAGCTCACAAGTAAACCCATTTTGAAATTACCTGACTTAAGTCAAGAATTCATAGTAAGGACGGATGCAAGTAATATTGGGTTAGGTGCAACTCTACTACAGAAATCAGATGCATTGGATGGGAAATTAAGCCCAGTGGCATATGCTAGCAGAAAGTTGAATAAAGCTGAAATCAACTACTCAACTAGCGAAAAAAGAATGTCTTGCAGTAATATGGGCAATAAAGAAATTCAATATTTATCTATATGGGAAGGCATTTAAGTTGCAAACAGATCACAAACCTTTATCGTTTCTAGCACAGGCTAAGCATGAGAACTCTAGGTTACTCCGATGGTCTTTACTTCTGGCTCCATATAATTTTAGCATTGAGTATATATCTGGAAAAACCAATCTGGGAGCGGATTTTTTAAGCCGCCATCCGTGTGATGAGAATCACCGTAAACCCCAGAAATAATAATAAATTTCTCTATGTGTATATAGAATAAAGGACTGACATATAATGTCTGTTTTAAGAGGGGAGGTGTCGTGAAATATTCTAATCCACATATATAAATTATTAGGTAAATATAAAGCCTAACAAATAAAATTAATAAAGAGAAGAGCAATGGGAAAAATAACAGTGCTGTCACAAAGAATGTACTCGAAATCCCCCTTGTTTTCTGCTTCGTCTGCAAATTGTAACGCTTTCACGTTGATATAAAAGCTTACTGTATTATTACCCGCCTTCTTCAATGAAACGTGTGCTGCATTTCTAAGAAAAAACATTGAGACGTACTGCGTAATGACCTAAATTAATCCTAACATTAATTATACTGCGTTACCAAAACGAACGAACAGATGGACAAAAGGATAAAGAGAGAGGGAGGGCTGAAAATCAGGAACGCATGCAACACGCTTCGCGCGATACACAAATGCTGCCATCACGCGTGTAAGACTACAAGCACTAACTTTTTTTCAGACGGACAGTGATAAAATACACTACCCTTTCCCAGAGTTAGGTTTATAAATAAAAAAAAAACTCTTATTAGAAAAGATAACATTAGATGGGTTTACGGTTGAAAACATAACAGTACCCAGACAGCACATCTTCGAAACAGGAGGTAGAAGAAATTGCATATTTTGAATGCAGCCACGTAGCTCCTTTAAATTTGTATTTTTGGGTTCCTTAGGGCTTGCTGACAAATAATATGTAAAACGTTACGCAAATAGTCCAGGAATTAATAAATTATACCCAAAATAAAATATTGGGGGTGCCTGACAGCATAAAATCATTTCTGCTCATAAGATTTTTTTTTAACGTGTTTGAAAAAATTTACGTTACAGAAATAGCCTACCATGTAAACTCCAAATTGATTGGAGCGCAACAAATGAAAGCCTAACCACGATTGGTCGGGCTATAAATACTATCTTGGTTGTTAGGGGAAACGGGGAAAGGTAACATTTTTTCAAACACTTGTCGAAACGGGGCTCATTGGTCAGACTCGCTGATATACACACTTGGGAGCGTTAGTTCGAAACCACTTGTTTAAATAAGATTGATAAAGCATCAGTGCGTTGAAGCCAGCTTATATTTGGCTAAATAAAAGCCTGGAAGATAAGCAGATGGGAATTTGTGCCAGTTTGTGCCAGAATTCATTGCTAATCAACGTATCTGTGTTTATTCGTATGAATTGTGGTAAGCTTGAACCATTCAATATCTTTTAATGAAAATTGAATGTGAATTGTTGATTTATGCCTGTATATATATGTGTAGTTCAGTGGCCAACGTGAGGTAAAGCCTGTAATGCTCCAGCCTGAACAGAGGGTGTCGGAGAGAAGTAAAACGGCATGGAATGGCCAAACAGTACACTGACACCTGGATGATTGAATAGAAAGAAATAATGCTGGAATTGCAGAGGCGTAGTAACCATTAAGAAGGGTAATACTGGAATAAAGTATTTCAAATGAAGCTGACAGTTGGCCTAATGCTCTGAACTCAATGTTTGTGCTGTGTTGTGATCAGTGTAACAAGAGAGTTTAAGTTAGTTATGAAGTAGAAGGTACATCCTTCTTGATTTCAGGGACAGTGGTCTTGATGGTACTGAGCAGCACCTGGTCAGAGCTTTGCTGAATCCAGTGTCGGACAGCATACTCCTTGGTCCTTTTAGCTATCAGTGAGGTGTCTCCAGAGCCCAGAGGAGTCCTTTCCTGCCGCCATCACGCCAGATAAGCTAACTTGGCCAGCTGAGCTCAACATTATGTCCCCTCATCTTGAAATGACTTTATAAAATTAACATTAAGAGGGGAATTTACTTGTCTTAAAATCAGGAACTGTGAACATCTCCAATACTAGTCCCTAAAGACAAACTATTGAAGTCATGATGACAAATACCAACAGAGCTTGAACAAAACAAAACCAGTATTACCTCATTTTACTACTACACAACTGACACACATAGAACATTTGTAATAATATATGTCACTACAATATTCATATTAAATACATTCTGTACATAACTTGTAATTTAAATTGATTGTGATTCCTGGTTCCCTTGTAGTTGAATCCGGACACATATTCATTCATGCCAGTAATGAATACATATTGTTATTTGAAAAGTTACGAGTGACTTCTTTAAGATATTCTCATAGAGGGTTATATGTATGTGAGTGTCACAGTGTTGTTAAGAGTAGTGGATTAAATTAAATTGTTTATCTGTCTGTTGTTGTGACTTACACTTCATCATACACATACCCTAGACACATAACGTAGCATCACACTATTCCAGAATAATTCTGACTGAGATATATAGATATGTGGTAGCAAGTAAGGTTATATATATATTACACTACTCTTATTAGATATATATACCTTCACAGCTGATCTCAGTCAGTACACTAAGTCCCCTATAAATATTTATAACATCCCACTTCACCACATTGTGACACCATGTGTATCGCCCTTGCCGTAATGACACCTTGCAAGATGAGAGCACGTGTTCAAGTGTCTGCCTCCCATGGCACTGGGAGCACTGCTCATCATCTGACTTTTCCCATCTCACAAGGTTTGTGGCCGATGGCAGGAGGCCATACATTGATCTAACAACGAAGCTGAGCCTAAGAGGTGCCATATGCCATATATCATTCCATGTCAATGACCTCTGCAAGGCTCCTTCCCATGTAGTCCATTGGCCTTGTTGGGCCTGCTGCACTGCTTTTTGCAACCTCTTATCATTCGCAGCTCCTCGTATCTCCTGAACTACCATGTCTCGACGCTCTCTGCTTGATGCCTTGGACCACCAGAGGATGTCTCCATGACCACATCCCCGTCTATTCGTTTGTGTGTATCCGATTACCTCCTTCAGTTTGAGCGACTCTTGGGCAGCATCAACAGCTTCTTCCAGTTTCCACTTCCTTCCCGTTTTCAGTGTGGGCTGAATGGACTTAACCACATCATCTGCTGACTCGCGTAGCATCATTGCAAGCCTTGCCTTTCCAACTTTGTACTCTTCAACAACTGACTTGAAAGAAAGCAGAAGTTTTGGCCTTTTTGCAGTAAAGTGCTACATCTGACAGACCTGCTGGTACCCCTAGCCATTTCCTCATGAACTTGTTGATCTTCTGCTCTATAGCTTCCACTGTACTTGTGCTTATTTCATATATAAGCATTGGCCACAGCAACTTAGGTATCAACATGAACTGGGGGCACCACAGTTTGAATTTTCCTAGGAGTCTGCTTTGGTCTATGATCTGTAGCCCTCTGCCTGCCATTTCTATTGTCTATTGCACTGCCTTCGAGTCTTTTAATGAAGCATCGTAACCCTGCCAAGACTTTTAACAGGTTCCTCAATGACAATAGGGATTCTTTGGTTGGAAACCATGAATATGACCTCTGCTATCTTCCCTTTCCTGACTGATAGGCTTCTCGACTTCTTGGGTTTGAAGCTCATTCTGCATCAGCTGACTAGTTCATCCAGGCGTGCTAACATCCTCTGGGCCTGATGTTCATCTGATGTCAGAATTGTTGTGCCATCCATGAATGCTTTGAGCGGTGGCATGTGACACATTCCACCGAGCTTTGGACCTATAGAAATTCCTTCAGCCGCATTGAGGATTACCTGCATAGCCATCACGAATAGTATCGGAGAGATGGTACATCCCATCGCAATTCCAACTTCAAGGCCAATCCACTTCGTTGTGTACTCTCTGGTTGCAAATCTGACAGAAAACCTTGCGATCCATCCACTCATCCATCCACCCACCCACTCGTCCATCCATCCACCCACCCACCCAATCAATCTAATCTAATTATCTAAACTATCTAAACTGTCTATCTGACTGGCTCTCTCTCTCTCTCTCTCTCTCTCTCTCTCTCTCTCTCTCTCTCTCTCTCTCTCTCTCTCTCTCTCTCTCTCTCTCTCTCTCTCTCTCTCTCTCTCTCTCTCTCTCTCTCTCTCTCTCTCTCTCCACCTCAGTCTGTTTCCTTAGTGCGAAATAAATTTGACAGTTCTGTAAATGTTTTCTTCTAGTAAAATTTTTAATTGTCCCAAATGTGTCTTTTAAACTGTCGCCTTTTCCTGTTTCTCCCAGTTGCAGTAACAAACATAAAATAGCAAGTATTGACGTTACAGAAAACGATCACATAACAGTCCGGACATCTGAATGACAAAAGACTTCATTGGCGACATAAAACCACATAATAATAGCAATGACGAAACTAGACAAAAGAAATAAAAACATATAAAGTAATAATAAAAAAC
Organism: Oreohelix idahoensis; assembly: GCA_024509875.1. Taxonomy (NCBI): domain Eukaryota; kingdom Metazoa; phylum Mollusca; class Gastropoda; order Stylommatophora; family Oreohelicidae; genus Oreohelix; species Oreohelix idahoensis. Next base: position 112,340 of record JAMPIV010006088.1, read on the forward strand.
GACCAAGAAAATAATGTGCCAGAGCATTTGTTGACTTAGTTCGAGTCGAGTCCAAGAGATATAACAAGAAAATAATAAAAAGCCTGCGTACGTAGTCGTTTCCTTTGGATCTTGCGCATTTGTCACGTTTGATAATGTTCCGCACAATCCCATAGACCTGTAAAATCGTAGAAGTTCAGAATGGCAAGTACAGACCAAAGTTAGAAAATTTAAACACAGAACAAGTAAGTATGGGGAGAAATCAGCATGTTAAAAGCTCCAGAACCACAGATCGTAAGAATCTAACACATATGTCTGACTTCTTAAAACTATGGATTCCACACAAAAAACGCACCGTCTTTCAAGTGCTTGCATAAGTAGGTCATCGGCTGCGTATCCAATTGGGTTTCTGAGAGGTCGTCTGCATGGGTTTTGCGAGTTCTTTTAAAGCTTCCTTCAGACCTGGCAAGACTAATTACTAATTCAGCAGACAGACAAATAAGACAAATTATCACTGATGTTGGAACTTCAAGATTGTCTGAATGATATCTGAGTTCTGCAGCCTGGTCTCTTGTGTCTTGTTTAAATTGAGAAGTATATTAAGATAGCTTTTAAATACCTGGGTAAGTGTGAAGAAATATATATAACTAGAAGTAATGAGTGAAATAATTCACGATTACATATTAAACGTAATCAACATTAGGTTCATTTTGTCAGCACCTTTCAGCTCCCCAAGGAACATAGGCCTTCACCAGTGGTATACTAAGTTCTCTTGTCACGTGACATCAGCTCAACGTTTGTCCATGTCTTCTTCAGCCCTGCAGTTCCCTTCTGCGTGTATTTTTCAGTCTCCCTCAAACTCTCTTAAACTGTGTCACGAAATGACATTCGATCATTCGTTAATTCTTTTCTATCCGTGTCCAACCTTCCCTTTGTCTGAATCCTAACCTGTCGGATTATAATATAATGCTGGCTCTATCTTGTCTCGCCTTCTAGTACTTTGGTGAAAAGACAAACACCTTCAAATAAAGGACTACTGTTGTGATGGTCCGGCTATATTTAAATCTGACGTGATGTTCTATAATTAGTTCTTAATGTTGTGACTACTGTATACAGAAGATAACAGTCCACAAACTGCGTCATCACCATCATTATAATTGGTATTGTCAGCACTCTTCCACTGTACTTGTGCTTATTTCATATATAAGCATTGACCACAGCAACTTAGGTATCAACATGAACTAGGGGCACCACAGTTTGAATTTTCCTAGGAGTCTGCTTTGATCTATGATCTGTAGCCCTCTGCCTGCCATTTCTATTGTCTATTGCACTGCCTTCGAGTCTTTTAATGAAGCATCGTACACCTTGCCAAGACTTTTAACAGGTTCCTCAATGACAATAGGGATTCTTTGGTTGGAAACCATGAATATGACCTCTGCTATCTTCCCTTTCCTGACTGATAGGCTTCTCGACTTCTTGGGTTTGAAGCTCATTCTGCATCAGCTGACTAGTTCATCCAGGCGTGCTAACATCCTCTGGGCCTGATGTTCATCTGATGTCAGAATTGTTGTGCCATCCATGAACGCTTTGAGCGCGTTCCAGTTTAGCACAGGTCTAACATTTTCTCTGGCGAACAAATTTATTATTTGGACACTCTTCTTAAACTATGCCTATCACGTGACTGTTTCTTTGACTTCCTCTGCTAAGGTTCTTCTCCACGTTCTCCTTGACCTCCTCGCTTTTCTTCATCTTGTGGGTTCCAGTCTCAAGCATGTATAATTACTAGAGTTTTTTTTTTTTTTTTAAATGAGAGTTTGTCCTACTTTTTCCGTGTAGCATTCCGAAGTCTCTGATGTGACAACGAAAGAGTTGCACTGGTGATATCTCAAGTATGTCGTGCGACGAGACTTATTCGACGTTGTACAGAGGGTTGTCAATCTCGTCATGTCAAATAAACGTTGAGCAACCATCTCTGTAAAAGCATATAAATGTTTTGGTGCAAGCTTCCAGTACAGGCACCAGCTGCTGTGGTAGATTCATGCTCCTTAGGGAGCCAGACGATAAATGATAATGAAATGATTGTGTCCTAGTTATCTCTACGTTCGCTTTAAAATCTCCAAATTAAAACTATTCTATTTAAATTGTTTTCTTCCTTTTTTTCTATTTCCATAGTTTGTAGTATTTCTTGGATTGATTTTTGTTTTTCTTCCACTCGCGTCTCTTTTGTGCTTTCTGTTCCATGACTAAACTTTTACCTCTGTAATGTGGAACTGTGCCCTTATCTGTGATTACTAAGCTAAAGATTATCCTGCACCTGGTGGGGCATTGATGAGAAATACGTTTGCAAAAATGAAAGATTCGAGTTTTGTTTCAGAGAGAAAACACCACAAAAATCGCGGTGGAACGTAACTATATAAATGTGATCATGAATTAAAGACATCAGGTTAGAGGACAGTCAAGAACTGAATCAATAATTATTGATAGATATTATTATTTCTTGTTTTGTTCACCGTAGCGCATCTTGGCTGATTTCAGAGTGCACGTTGTTAGGTGGCGAAGCAAGTTGGTTTCTTGACATTAGTCGAAAATTATTGTATGTGTAAACAGTTCACCATATGTTCGTGTTGTTCTTGTATGTTCACAACCTAATGTCCGAAGTTTTTTTAGTATGGAAGTTCGGTTGTCAAAGTGTTGGATTGATCGAACCATTGGATAATTGACAGGACAATCAGAATAGGTCATATGTATGGAACGCGTTAATACTTTAGACAAAATCCAGAGTGGTTGGAAATATCCACAAAATGATTATCCAGTAAGCTGACAGTAGTGATACATTATGGATTTTACAAATATTTATGAAGGATCGATATGAGATATTGAATAATCGTTTAAATAAATGTCAGCTGAAGACATATTAAACCGTGGGATTGGCAGAAATGTTTCGTGTTGTTATTTCAGCCTTTGTTTTGTTGGGATGTATAAGAGTGCTTAAGAATCAGCATAACAGACTCCTACACAATCTCACTTCTGACAACACCACCCCTGACGGAGGCCATACCGTCACCTGTTTTTTTTTTTTTTTTTCAATAACTACATTTTACTTCCGGAACGGTGTTGATGTTATTCACCTTTAAATTTAGTCATTAATAATTAACAGAAAAGAACACAGAACAGAACTAATCACATTACTAGAAGGCATTCAATTTCAAGCATCGTGGAATCGTTGAGCCAGACCAGTGCTACTGCGTGACTTGAATAAATACAATTAACAAATTAATTTGATCTGTGTTCCACAAAGAATGAGTTTTGCACTAAAATGATTCTGGCATTGTAGTGTTGCTGGCATGAAACAATACAAAACAATGAACAAATCCCACGACCGTCCATACCGTAAAAACAAATGATCCTTGACAACGCAATGTAATATATCTGATGGACCGCCAGTCCAGGCTGAAGGCGCGCTGTCTCGTCTAAACATAAGAATGTTCTACTCTGCAGTATTGTGACTCAAAATCTCGCCTATTCATCAAGCCATTAAGACTTGAGGCGATTTAGACTGTTAATGCTGAACCAGGAATTACACGAAATGTTCACAGGAAATTACGGTCCACATAAAAACGTCAAGTTGTTTGGGTCGGAAACATGGAGGGCAACAGAAGCAACAATAAAAAAGCTGCAGAATTTCATAACTGGATACTTGCGACCAGTGCCTGCCTTGCCGATGCGGGGTCTGCCTTGCCGATGCGGGGCCCGCCTTGCCGATACGTAGTTTGCCTTTCCGATGCGGAGACCGATTTCGATCATTTTGGTGGGGCCCCTGAACTTTTGTTTATGTCGGATTTGTTATCAGGAATATTTGCAATTACGCTGACAATAAGAAATAAACCAACATCCATATTTATTAAACTATATGTTGGCAAGTTACATGTGATGATGACGGTAACCTTGTCATCTCAAACAAATTGACATATAAACCACCTCTACAAAATCATGTGACTGCATGATGCAGGTTTCCTGCATGAAGACCAGCTACAGTAGTAGCTCCATGCTCTGTTAGGAGTGACAAGTAAAATGATAAGGATGATAATTGTGATGACGAAGATATTTTGACCCAAAAAAAGCGTGTGGAAAAACAAAACCACACTTATAAAGACGTAAGTCTTGATTTCTGTTCCACAAACTCTTTCAAAATGTTATTGAAACTAAGTTCTTTTTGCTTCATGACATTCTGTGGACAATATTGCAAGGTTGTTGAGTCTGTCTTCAACCTCTGATGGTGTTTGATCATTTTTAAATTGTAACAGCTTCTTTCTCTTGACGTCCCAGAGGCTGGAATGGTCAAAATTATGTGTAGAGCAAGAAGGAAAAAAATAATAATAACTATTGGTGTGAAAAACGAGCGCACAGCCTTATCGCTCTATTTTTTCCTACACCTTTCTTATTGTATTTTCTCCCACATCGTGCTCTTTCATCCCACGTTTTGCTATTTCATCTGTAAACTGTAATTTTGATTACTCGCATCTGGTATCTAAAGAACCACATTTGCCCTTTCATCGGGGGTAAAGAAATTCTTTTGATTCAGTTTCCCACCTTGTTAAACACATCTGTAATCTTTATTACTCGCGACTGGTATCTAGATGAACACATTTGTTCTTTCATCGGTGGTAAAGAAATTCTTTTGATTCAGTTCCCCACCTTGTTAAACACACCTTGTTTCATGAGGGGAGCGCGGCTGACACAAACGATTAGTCTAAGCCGTTGCTTAAACACACCACGGTCACCGTCTCGCTCAATACAATAGACCCGGCAACAATGACTCCGGGAGTGTTGAATCAAAGGCCCTCGACGCGGAACAAAAACCTTTGCTTCCAGATGGAATACAATAAGCCCGGCACGACAAAGGGACTTGTTAGCATACAAGCGACAATGGACCGAGGGAACAAAAGCCGCCACCAGCAGCATGCAACAAAGTTTACACGCGGGGCGATAGACAAACAGAAGATGACGGAGGGCTTTGTGATAGTTGGAACACGGGTGATTTTCTTTGCAACTGTTTGTCATACAGCACGGAATTGAAAGTTGGTAGCGAGTGGCCCACCCACCTTTAGACTGACAGGGGACAAGAAAGATTCTAGGTACGAGAGACCAGCTGGACTCTTTGCTATTGGTTGTATGGGCGGAGTTTTTCAACATTGTGATGTAGAGAAAAATCCCTAAAGCATAGCATGCAATTAATTCAGTGTGGATAAAATATTTCATATCTGTGGTGTATTGTGTTCTTAAAAGATTTTGCGATAGGAAAAGAAGGTTAGTAGATCTTATACAGATTATTAATACTTTTTTTCTATTTCTTTATTCATGTTAACCTCAAAGCTAAATGTGCGAAAGATAGATTTTCAATTAATTCTTTTCATAAATGATTAATAAAATCAGAAGATTTTCCTCTAAGATGATAGGCTGATAGGAAGTAATTAATAGTTCATACTTCACCTTCATCTAGCTTGTTAAATCATCATCACAGTCTTTCATGTGCACACACTCCATGCACAATATATTTAACATCATTAGAATCGAACTCATAGAGATCAATAGTGAGAAGTAGAATAAATGAAAGTCAACCAGTGATATTAAGTTTGAAAACTTACGAAGACTTTTGCGTGTCTTCAGTCCATCAGAAGTCTGAGTCTACACGCTACGTGTCTGATGTCTAACCAGAAAAAAGTTATCAAAACGGACATTTGGCTCGCAGAAATGGCCATAAGACATCCTTCATTCCTCAAATAAAAAGGAATATTTCTCGCCCACGATTAAGACGGTGGATGCAGCATTTTTCGTCATCTTATATCACGTGCGCACAAGTTCAATATATAGTTATATCAAGTTCAAATCACCCGAAAGCTTACTACATGAGTCAAGCTAAAGCTCACAGTTGATTACTCATATCAAGTTCAGCTCCATCGGAAGCTTACCATCTGAAGTCAAGCGAAGGAGCTCTAAAGTTGAATCTCATATTTATACAAAGGGCAACACTCTTAAGCGTATTCTAGGAAGCAGACTCCTTAGTCGAATCCAGTACAGCTTACTCCAAGTATATTTTATGAATCACGATTACATATTCAAGGTAATGAGTCTACATATCAAGAACAGTTCGTGAAGATATCCAGTCTGGCCAGTACACTTCGGAGATTAGAGAACTGACATTTTTCATACGACAACTGTTAACTGTTGATCAACGCTACAGAGATATTGTCAAACAGTGAAGGACTGTATATCGCCGACGTTCTCAGTACATCAAATGTTGTCATCAGAACGTCCTCGATTTAGAGATACCCCACTCGATATAACAACTTGGGACATTCTATGCATACATGTGAATCATCCTACCCTGGTGAAGCATTTAGAGACACGTGGACTGTGTAGTTTTCTCACCATTTTGGTAACACGTAATATATCACATCATCATCATTTCGCTTTACATAAGCTCATTCGTCTATTTAATTAACTACAATATTAATATCTCATCTGTGTGTTTTTGAGTGAATCGTCTGTTACTATCATCACGTTCTAACCACTACTAACCCTATATGTGGAGAGATTCAATTAATAAACCCACTAATCGTTTGATCATTATCTAGTTTGTTAATGTATCACTCGTGCTGTCGGTGTTAAATTTTTACATACAGCTAAATTTCTACAATCAGATGAGGTTGGGGACTTTTTCTGTAACAGGATCTAAGGGCAGAAGCTAAGGTCGTGGGGAAACAAAATTCTTTCCACCATTCAATAGAAAACACTGTTTTTATAGAATAAATGAAAGTCTGTTTTTGTCAATCTGATGTTACATTTTTTTTACTGCAAGCTATAAACTCTTCGAAAAATTATTTTTGGGTTTTTAGTGCATTAAAAGCGTGTGATTAAAATATTTTTATTTTTTATTTTCTTCTTTTTAGTGTTAGAAAAATTATGACATACTAAAACATAAACAATATTTTTATTTATTGTAAATCTGGTCTACAATTTCTTAAGCGATCCATCTCTTTTAGAGCATCAATATTACATGGCTGTGTGCCTGTTAATTACGTGCATCGTGGCATCAAGCGAATCAGGACATCAATTAATAATTGACTGATTATTGTACTGTCATGGGGAATACACAATTATGCCAAGTTTCAGAGCTATTGCTCATCTGGAAGTGATTGAAAAATCGATTGCAAGATTTGAAGGTGACATTCAAGTGAAGTTAAATAAAAGCGTGTAATAAAAATTAAGAACACTACAAGTGATTACTCCAGTTTCAGTTTGAAGGTAATATTTTGGTTTTCACAACTGATGCACTGGAATTGGGTTTTCTCTCTCTCTCAAATACCGGTTTAAATTGTTGTAATAAGTCACGTGCTTTCGTGTAATATGGAGAAAATATCGTCTGCTCAGCACTGTTTGTTCACTGAAACATTTGCTGTCAGCCGACAACGTATCGTGCTCTATTTCCGGGTTCCTTTTCGTGTTATGCACCTCTTTGATTGCCCAATGAAGGTTACGAACGTCTTTGATTTTTCGATGAAGGCTATCGACTTCATTTTGAAAAAAAAAAAAAAAAAACATGTGCATCATAGATTAATAATAAAAAACTTTACATTTTAAATTTTAGGTTGAGTACATAGACCGGATTCTCCAGTAAGCCACTAACGTCTGTTGTTTTTTTTTTTGTTGTCTAGTTTTCTACTTCTTCACGAATGCCTGAGACACACCTTTATGTATGTAATATTTATTTATTTACTGTTTACATGCCTCAAGTTCCTCTCTTTATTTGTTTAAATGAATACTCTTGCAGCAGTCGTCTCTGTAAAAACTTTCTGGATAATGAAGCTTCCAGTTCCAAGTATAACTTTATATTAAACGCCACTTATTACAAGCTTGAGGGAGCGATAAACATTTTCTTCCTTTGTCTCATCAAAGGCCCGAGGAAACTAGAATCAGTCTTAAAAAAAAACCTAAAATATGGGGGGGGGGAGGGGGGGGGAACAACACTGCAGTTAATTACAGAGGTGTATGAAAGATGGAAAAGCCAGCAGGATGTTGAGAGAATATTTTGTAAAAAAAGATAGTCTCAATCAAAATGTCAGAAAAATCATGGCCGGGTTCTTGATGCATGATGCCAGATACCTTCACAGTGAACGCAAATATGATGGCTTCATGTGGTGCCTCTAATGTGCATTGACATATTTTTTACCCAGTGTTGCGTCGATGCGTTCAGAAATGTTCAAGTGAAGAGGCCACAAATTAATAATAGAACTTTAAGTAGTTGTCAGTGATTCTCACACGGGGCACCACGAGGCACAATCATGAGGCCCCTAACAGAAATAAATAATGCTATGAAATAATAAGGGAATTTTTTGTTCGGTGATTGTCGTATGTTCTCTCTGTCCTCTATAATTCTTGTTTATTTGATTTAAACGTCGAAAACAATGTAACTGAAAAGATGTGAGTATAAAAAGACGAACAATGTCCCATCAAGAGATTGAACACGTGACAAATCTGTTTTTTTTTCTGGAATCTGTGCCTCTTTCCTGCAGTCTTGTTCTTTATTTTAAAACTTAGTGATGATAACAGAAGTCAGATTTCAGTAAACAGTTTCAGTAGTTCAATGTTTCTCGCTAATAGTGAAACATATTAAATCATCGAAGCTGATTGAGTCTATAGAAATATCTGGGTAGTTTCATAGTTGCGTGAAATGTCGTGAGAGTGACTGCCACAGGTAATGCATTTTCGATGATGGCCGTGTGTCCTGTCATAATTCTGTCTCGCAATGAGACGATGGCAAAGTCCTTGGTTCGCATCATTGAAGTACATATCACTGCTGATACTTTTCTGCCGTCTGATTTCCTACTTTCTTCCTTCTTTCTTTCTTTCATTCTTAAAGTTCCTAAAATCTGCGTATTTTCGTGTAAACTACTTCACTGCCCTCCTAGTTGACAAGCCAAAGACATAACAAAATGCAACTCAGTTTTTCATACCGACTAATACTGAAAGCGGTATCGAGGATCAGAATGGGTTATTGCATTACAACGTTCTGAAGCAAATGAAGAGACGGACAGAACGTTTCGATGAACTTCTACATTGACTAGCTTCACCAGATCTCACAGACAATCCAGCCATCGGAAAAAGAACTTTTTTTTTTTGTAAACTATGAAATACCAACAACAACAAAAAGAAAACAAGGAAAACGTAAAACTTCAAAGACATAGGAAACTTACGGACCCCAGATGGCACTAAGCCACAAACAATCAAAGGAGACTTTGGCACCACTGCAGCGATCTACAAATTTTACTTGGTAAAGTTTGACAGAGAAGAAATACCAGCAGACTGGAAGACAGTTAACGTGGTCAAGTTTACAAAAACAGGAGATTTGTTAGAGTGCGAAAGTTTCAGAGTGTTAATGTTACTATCTGTCACGGGATTGCCTCCCCTTGCTTTGCAGTAGTGGTCCACTAATGGTCACAACGCAAGCGTATCTAAAAGTAGGTCGTCCAAGGTATCTATCTTTGCGCAATATTACTCTTGGCAAAGTTGTAGATAGAAGATGAATGTCGTTTCTACCTTCGGGAAGCCTTCATAAGAAATTCCCAGAATTCAAGAAGAAACGCTGCTTAAGGGCTGAGCAAATTTGTTAACTTATTATCTGGTCCGTCGCCTTTTGTGAAGGGGTTATGCAATGATTCTGGCCCGTCAAGCCCCTAGTTGGAGTAATCCAACGAATGCCCTTTTATAAGTAATGGCTCTATATATAAATATATATACATATACATATATATATATATATATATATACTTATCAAGAAGAACTGGCTCATACGATGGGTTTCGTAAAAATAAACTAAATCAACTATTATTGTTTAGTTTAAAATAACATACAACAAATTTAATAGTCAATTAGTTCAACAAGTTAAAATAAGGATTAAAGGGTGTGAAAGTTATAGTAAATGTTTCCTCATTGAGGTTTTGGTAGGGCGTTAATAATAATGTCCGTATTTTTCCTGTAGCCTGTTATATAAAACTTAGCTCCAGATGCGTCCTGCAGCTGTGGTTTCCGTCACTTCTTTTTGGTGATGAGTACACTTCTCCAAATAATTCGTCCACTGTAGGCGGTTGGTGGTGATACTCTTCTCTCACACTAGTGGCGTAGGAACTTCAGAACTTAAGTCTGATGTCTTGTAACCACGAACTGTGACAAATTAGAAATATACAAATGCCTCAGTACATTTGTTCTCCGCAAACTAACAGGCCCATTTTCCTGCGCTCCACCCACGAATGTTAACCTCTCAGAAGAATTATATTCCCGAGCACACAATGTAACTCAGGGAATTTGATGAAAATTCACCAATATCCTTCTGGGTGTCAACTAGGAAATTGCGTCTGGAGTGCGTGAATAATGATCTGTCCGAATTACAATTAAAACAAAGTATATAAATCTCACAACATAATTCTATACACTTTAGGCACATGTGATGTAATCATCACTCATTACTCGTCGCTACACACGTCGGAGTCTGGGATCGCTCTTCTGTTGGGTTTCCCGCACGACTAGTCAGAAACAATCACCAGCTATTGCAGTAGTGGTTCATGCATATACTATTTTCATATGTTGAGGTTGCCAGCCGCATACATAACCACTTAGCAAGAAACCAGTAAAATTTACATTAGTAAATAAATTGTTTACACTTACCCCAAAACTTTGAGAATACACACTTCTCCTGGCGCAGATTAGAATGGACCCACATCCCTGTATTTAGATGCTGTTCGAATCACTTAAGTGTGAGAAATTCCTCTTATGACGGGTGAAACACTTGGTCTGGAAATCTATAATTCCTCTTATGATGGGTGGGACACTTGGTCTAGAAATCTATAATTCCTCTTATGACGGGTGGAACACTTTGTCTGGAAACCTATGATTCCTCTTATGACTCTTTGTGATAAAATTCCCAAGTTTCCAGTCTTGTATTAAAATTGCGGGTTTACTTGTACTTCCAAAGTTGCCCAACACTCGATCTGGTACTTATGGTTGTGGAATGATAAGTCCTATTCTCTTTTCTCTGACTTGTAGGAGGTGTTTAGTTGCCGCTGTGTTTCCTGCTGACTGTTCGAATGAATTATAGGGGAGTGACTAGAGACTTCATCATGCTATGTCCAGCATAGAGCAAAATAGTGAAAATAATGAATGAAAAGGCATGATTTATGCCAAATAAAAGCGATGTGAGAAAAATGAAGAAAAAGAAAGGATACTGCCGGACGGCTGAAGGTGTGAGAGATCACACAAAAGAGCATGTTTAGACGTTATTGTCACACTATCAGTGCCACGGAAAGTATTAAACAAGATTATCGTTGAGAGAATTTACTAGGAAAATAACATTTTTGAGAAAGGGACAGGCAGTTTTTTTTTGACAAAGGAAATCATATACAGATCTGATGATCACTTGTGCAATACAGTGAAACAAAACCTAGAACTGAATTTATCTGTGAGACTAGATTTGGGGAATGAAAAAAAGCCTTCGAATTTGAGGCAGAGAATCAATTTGAAAACTGATGGAAATACTACGAAGTAACCCTTAAGATTATTAACCTAGTAAAGAAAGCCTATAAAGTTATGTGCATTCTGTGTAGGCAAGGGAGAAAACCAAAAATGCAACCAATAAAAAAAATTCATTCACACTATCCTCAGTATCTGGTATGTCCACCGTGTGCTTGCAAACAAGCTTGGCAGCGGCTCCGCATGGAACGCACAAGTCTCTGAAGGAAATTCCGGGGAATCAAGTCCCATTCACGTGTACGAGCAGCTTCGAGCTGTTGCAGATTAGCTGGAGAACCTTGCATGTAGACTCTGCGTCCAAGCTCGTCCCACAGATGTTCTATAGGGGACATGTCTGGTGATAGAGCAGGCCAATCAATCGTCACAATGTTCTGCTGCTGTAGATATTGCTGCGTAATGCATGCGGTGTGCACACGTGCGTTATCCTGCTGGAGGAGCTGCAAGTCTGGATAATTTGTGAACGCAGGAGCAACCAATGCATCCAGAACCTCATCTCGATATGTCACAGCATTAACATTTCCACGGAAGACGTGAAGAGGCAAGCGATGGTGAAAACTGAATCCTCCCCAAATGTGAATACTGCAACCTCCAAATCGGTTGTGCTGACGAACACAGCAATCTGCAAAGCGCTCTCCAAACCGTCGCCAAATCCGCATACGTCCATCAGCAAAGGATATGTTGAATCTGCTCTCGTCTGTGAATAGGACAGCATTCCACTGCAGTCTAGTCCATCTGACATGTTGCTCTGCCCATTGCAGGCGCTGCTGACGATGTCTGTGAGTCAAGTTTGGCCCAACATAAGGTCGTCTTGCAGTAAGGCCTGTATCTCTGAGTCGTCGTATGACTGTCATTCGAGAGACTGCCCATGTCTATCCACTATTGCTCTTGCTGTTTGACTTGCCGTGAGAGAACGATTCCTTAGGTGACTCAGCACAATATGACGAACTTGCGCAGGGGTAGTAACTCGTGGTTGACCACTCCGAAGTCTGTCCCGTGCACTGCCAGTGGTTCTGTAACGTTCATTGAGACGTGCAATAGTGCTGTGGTGGCAATTCATCCTTCTGGCAATGGCCCGCGAGCTCATTCCGGTCTCCAACATACCAATGGCTCGTTGGCGGTCGTTTTCAGATAGTCGTGGCATTTCACGCACATGTACTTGGTGTTTTGTCTCAACGGCCTTTTTATACCGAGTATACTGCCACAACGCGTACACATTTTCAGGGTCATGGCTGTTGGGAATCGTGTTGCACGTGTAACTTTCATTGTTTTCATGTAGTCTGTACACAAATCCGTGGGTTGAATCATGCACTTTCCATTCCAGCAGCTATTCGCTCTCTACCTCATGACAAACACGGGGAAAATCCATTCCCACACCTTTTTTCCCCAGCTTCTTGGCATCAGTATATATAATAGTGGTGCGTTTTTAATGTGCTTCAGTATATATATATATATATATATATATATATATATATATATATATATATATATATATACATATATATATATATATATATATATATATATATATATATATATATATATATATGCTGCTCAAAAAAAGTTAAAGGCCACTTTCAATTTTTAGGTCATTTCAACTATGCTGTTTTTAAAAAAAACCTGAACACTCAGTCAAAAACGTTTTGCTGCATTTTGTTGCATGCTTAATCAATGTTTGTTAATCTGATAATAAATCAAATCTGTGTTACGTGTGTGTACCTCCAAGGTCAATCAAATGTACGTGGTGGAAAGGGAAATAATGCATGTGTTGAAAATGCTTCCTATGGCAAAGCCTGTTGATAACAGTGCTGAAATTTGCTTTCCACGTGCAAGTCGTGACTATAGTGAACACATTTCACCCACTTTTCGGAAGGAACGGGCAATGGGTATGTTTGTAACATTTACCATTTTAGCCATGGCTCAGCTAAGACGCTTGACCAATGTTGACAGATGGAGAGCGATGGCATGGCTGCAGGATGATGTAGGGCTGCGAGAAGTTGCTAGGAGATTAGGAGTTGCCCACTCTGTCATACAAACTCTGCATGATCGTTATAATGCAACCGGCAGTGTCGCAGAACAACGCAGGTCAGGACGTCCAAGGTCTACCACAAGACGGCAATGAGCTGACCCATGGCTAAAATGGTAAATGTTACAAACATACCCATTGCCCGTTCCTTCCGAAAAGTGGGTGAAATGTGTTCACTGTAGTCACGACTTGCACGTGAAAAGCAAATTTAAGCAATATTATCAACAGGCTTTGCCATAGGAAGCATTTTCAAACATGCATTATTTCCCTTTCCACCACGTGCATTTAATTGACCTTGGAGATACACACACGTAACACAGATTTGATTTATTGTCAGATTAACACACATTGTTTAAGCATGCAACAAAATGCAGCAAAACGTTTTTGACTGAGTGTTCAGGTTTTTTAAAAAACAGCTTAGTTGAAATGATCTAAAAATTGAAAGTGGCCTTTAAATTTTTTTGAGCAGTATATATATATATATCTGTTTGTTACATTTTTCTGACCAGTGAATGCTTTTGCAGGTTAGATGTTCCTTCTTATTATGAAAAATTAGGTTACAGATACCGTCGAGATGTAAACTTGAGAAACACTGAGTTAAGTATATGAAGTTACTGCTTAGTGTGACTACTTCCCGTAACCTGAGAGAATGGATTGTGTTATTGACTGGAAGGTTACAGAAGCGCGCCCACTATTGTGAAATATACATATTCATTAAATCATTCAAACGCTACATTTATAGTTAAGAAAAACAAAAGACAAACAAATAATTTAAGGATTAAAGAATGCACAAAAATGTGCAAGCGTGATTACTTGGGGAATTGTGGGAGATAGCTCATCAGTATTTGTTGCGTAGACGCAATATCGGAAGTGTGCAGCAGTGTCAAGGTCATATGGAAAATTGGCCAGGATGTCTTCGATAGCTCTTTGACAGATCAACAGAAGTTTAGCGTCTGTCAGTTAAATCTCTCGTCTGCTTTGAAATTTCCTCCCAAAAAAAGTAGAGAGACAGACATTTAACAGATAAAAATGCAGACGGACATTTAGACGGACAGATAGACGGACATTCAGACAGAAAGCAGACTGACATTCTGACAGACAGATGCACGTTCATACGGACAGACCGACAGACAGACCGACGGACAGACCGACAAACGGACAGACAGACGGACGGACATTCTGACGGATAGATCGACCGACAGACGGACAGATAGACGACGGACATTCAGATGGACATTCATACGGACATTCAGTTGGATAGACAGACGGGCATTCAGATGGTCATTCATACGGACCTTCAGTTGGACAGACAGACGGACAGATAGATAGACAGACATACGTTGTGTGTGTACACTAATATACAGGTATTGTGCGCGAAATTATTAACAGTATTCTTAACAACCGTAGAATTAACACACACAATTGGAAATTTCTGATGTTAGGGGTGGGGTGGGGGGGGGGGGGGGGGGGGGGGGGGGGGGGGGGGGGGGGGGGGGTGGGGGTAGGGTGGGGGGGGGGGGGTGGGGGGGGGGGGCGCTGGGGGGGTTAGAAGCGCTTTCTTAATTTAATATACACGTTTTTTTAACCCAAACAAAGGTTATAATTCTTATTTTTGGCTTCTTATTGTCTGAGCTCCCCTAGGTTGTCTTCACTTCTTACACCAGTAATGTCTGACTACCTATGGTCCTCTCATTCTTCTTTTATCCTTAGCCGTAGACTGTCAAAGCAGTCAGTGGCCATCACGCCTGGTGGCGTTTTGTAGGGCAGCAATAAACTGCTTCCACTTTGTTCGGTCGGCGGCCATCCTTCGTGCAGTGCCCCAACTCTTGTCCATTCTTTGCACCTCGGCTTCCACAATTCTCCGCCAAGTTGTTTTTGGTCGGCCTCTCTTTCACTTTCCCTCGGGGGTCCATAGCTTAGCTGTTATTGCAATGGCATTATGGTCTCTTCTGAGGACGTGGGCAACCCAACTCCAGCGTCTGCCAGCTATGATGCTGTGAATGTCCTCTTGGTTACTCCGAGTAAGTAGTTCTTGGTTGGTGATGATTTTCGGCCCAAAAGATTCGGTGAACTTTCCTTAGGCAGATTGTGTGGAAGGAGGACAGTTTCGACATTTCCTTCTCTGTTACTCTCCAGCATTCCGCACCATAGAGAAGCACAGAAAGTACACAGCTCTCATATAATCTTAATTTGGTGTTTGTGCTGCACTGGGAAGACTTCCAAATGTTGTTGAGGCTAGCAAAGGCTGTTCTCGCTTTATTCATTCTGTTGATGATGTCCTTGCTGGTTCCGCCGTCTGGTGTTACTATGCATCCTAAGTAAGTAAATGTGTCTGTCTGTTCTAACTTCTGGTTCCTTATTGTTTTTGGCTCAGGATTGCCCACATTGAGTGTCATGGCCTCTGCCTTCTTCAGATTGATGTTAAGACCCACCTACTGGCTTTATTTATTCAGTCTATCGGGGTTTTTTTGGGAACCTATGGTCATCAGTACCATCTTAATGATTCCATCAAACTAGCAGAATCCTTCTATTCTGTGGTAGTACACAATTATTCTTCTCTCACTCCCTAAAGAACATAGACATGCCATTGTACCTGGCCCTCTTTCAAAAAACCTGTATAAAAGCATTCATGTGCTCTAACTACGGTGGTGTATGTAGCAATATGTTATACGTCTTGAGGCTGCTGACGACACGCACAACCTTACATTAGTCACCTTTCAGACTTTCGTCAGGCATGAGAAGTTTTATATTCTTTCTGTCACAACAGAGACAGAGAGAATTACACGGGGCACTCAATTATTAATCTGTCAATTAAGCCCCCAACAAACACACGCCAAGTCATCCTGTCACGTGCTTTCAGTTCAAAGGTCTTTCTATGTCTTTCTCATCATTTGCCTATATTTTTCCAGTTCTCTTTCCCACGTGGTCTTCTGTCTGCGTCTATTTCTCTTGCCCTGGAATTCCAGATCAAGGACTACCTGGTAATGCTATCAACGGGTTTTCACAATTTGTGTCCAATCCATCACCAACGTCTTCTTCTCATCTCTTGTTCCACCTGTACTTGTCTGCTACTTGTCATCAGTTCCATATTGGTGACTCTGATGTACCATGTCAACCCTTCTATTCCATGCAAGCATCCATTTATGAAAGTCTGGTTGTTGTGTTTGATGTGTTTCATATTTCAGAGCCTACAATAGGATTGGCTTGACAACTCACTTGAAGAATCCTGAAAATTCCATGAGCCATAGTCTTGTCGTGTCGTGTCTTCGATCCACCATCATTGAGCGTTTGTTCTTGGTGAGTGATATGTTACTTATTTAATCGTTCCTCTTCTACCATGGGGCGTAGAGGTTTGCTAGAAAGCAAATGCTATACTATCATATCGGCTGTCTTTCTCCGGTCCTGGTTCAAATCTAGTCCTCAGTCTTTCAGTGACTGTCCAATGTTGTCGTCCTCCGTCCTCCCCCCCCCCCCCCCCAATCTCCGTGCTGTCTCAGAGGTCTGGATCCCTCGCTCTTCATTTCCCATATTTATTGTGGTAGCGGATCTTCTCCCATGCTCCAGACTTGGCCAAAACATCGTACTGTTCCACCTGGGTCTGCAGAGGTTGGGTTTTGAGGCCATGACGCATCGTCTGGTTGCGGACCATGTCACTTCCCGCTACTTCAACCACCTTCCTCAGATACCTCATTTCTGAGGTTTAGAGCTGGCTTCTGTCTTGGTGATATTCTCTGGCGAATTCTTTTAAATTTCTTTACAACAGATTGTACTGTTTAGAATTTTGCCAGCATAGATTATAATTATTACCTACAATTTCAGATTTTATTAAAACATTAAGTGTTGTTATTTCTCTCAAACGACGCTTCTTTTTTTCGGCACGTAACTGAGTAATCAAGGTAGACATTAAACCGGAAGTGGTTAAAAACGCATCAATTCATCTCTTTCTCCATGAATCGCCTCAAAATAGCAGTGATCATTGGCTTATAATCCAGGACACAATATGGCGTCCCACGAATTCCCCGTTTGCCTCTGACAGACTAGGACCACTACATCATCTGACGTGTCGTACCAGGCCACTAATATGAGGTTGTCCATGAGACTGGCAACCCTGGCATGTCGTACCAGGCCACTAATATGAGGTTGTCCATGAGACTGGCAACCCTGGCATGTCGTACCAGGCCACTAATATGAGGTTGTCCATGAGACTGGCAACCCTGGCATGTCGTACCAGGCCACTAATATGAGATTGTCCATGAGACTGGCAACCCTGGCATGTCGTACCAGGCCACTAATATGAGGTTGTCCATGAGACTGGCAACCCTGGCATGTCGTACCAGGCCACTAATATGAGGTTGTCCATGACTGGACCCTGGCATGTCGCACTAATATGAACCCTGGCATGTCGTACCAGGCCACTAATATGAGGTTGTCCATGAGACTGGCAACCCTGGCATGTCGTACCAGGCCACTAATATGAGGTTGTCCATGAGACTGGCAACCCTGGCAAGTCGTACCAGGCCACTAATATGAGGTTGTCCATGAGACTGGCAACCCTGGCATGTCGTACCAGGCCACTAATATGAGGTTGTCCCTGAGACCTGCAACCCTGGCATGTCGTACCAGGCCACTAATATGAGGTTGTCCTTGAGACTGGCAACCCTGGCATGTCGTACCAGGCCACTAATATGAGGTTGTCCATGAGACTGGCAACCCTGGAAGTCGTACCAGGCCAGTAATATGAGGTTGTCCATGAGACTGGCAACCTGGCATGTCGTACCACGCCACTAATATGAGGTTGTCCATGAGACTGGCAACCCTGGCAAGTCGTACCAGGCCACTAATATGAGGTTGTCCATGAGACTGGCAACCCTGGCATGTCGTACCAGGCCACTAATATGAGGTTGTCCATGAGACTGGCAACCCTGGCATGTCGTACCAGGCCACTAATATGAGGTTGTCCATGAGACTGGCAACCCTGGCATGTCGTACCAGGCCACTAATATGAGGTTGTCCATGAGACTGGCAACCCTGGCATGTCGTACCAGGCCACTAATATGAGGTTGTCCATGAGACTGGCAACCCTGGCATGTCGTACCAGGCCACTAATATGAGGTTGTCCATGAGACTGGCAACCCTGGCGTGTCGTATCAGGCAACTAATATGAGGTTGTTAATCGGGCTGAGAAATCTCTTCATGTATAAACAGCTCCCTCAGAATCCACCAATACTACAGCACGTGACTTCTTAGTGCATCCTTCTAGCAGGAACCATCTGCAGTGGTCGTCTCTTCCCCCCGAAGCAGCGCTAAGTAAAACGATGATAATAATGCGTTCGCCTCATGATGAGGCGCCTTCCCCTAGCTGGAAAGCGACACTCATTAGTGCCTATGCACCTACGATGACCAACCCAGGCGAGATCAAAGATAAGTTTTATGAGGATTTCGAGACGCTTATAGCTACAGTCCCTAAGTCTGACTAACTACTTATCTTGGACGATTTTAAAGCCAGAGTTGGTTCAGACTATACAGCAGGGTAGGGTATCATTGGTAGATATGGCAATGGAAAGTGCAAAAGCAACGGCTTACTCTTGCTGAAGGCACGTGCCAAAAATGAGCTCCTCGTCACAAACACGGTTCTCCGCCTTCACGCTCGGTGTAGAACCACATCTTCTTCTTCTTCTTCCGTCCTTAGCCACCGACCGTCAAAGCAGTCAGTGGCCATTACGCCTAGTGGCGTCTTAGGGCAACAGCAGATAGGTTTTCTTTTCCATTGTTTCCCATCACGCCTATTGGCGTCTTTAGGGCAACGGCAAATCAACCCATCTGCTGTTGTTTCCGTAATCGAAGTGACTGGCAAACGGGTGATCAGCCCGTTGGTGTAGAACCACATGGATGCACCCAAAGTCTCACCAATGACATCTTATTGACTATATCATCGTCAGACGCAGGGACCGGCAAGATATCAGAATAACAAAGAGCATGCGTGGTGCAGAATGCTGGACCAATCATCGGCTCGTTGTTGCCAAGATGAACTTAAAAGTTCAAACTAACAGGCGCCCCCAAGGGGAAAAAATATCACCGAGGCTTAACGTGCCTAAGCTGAAGTCCGAATCTATTAGGAAAGATCTCAACGAAGAGTTGGAGGGCAGAGTAGATGAGCTCCGGCTCAGAAACAGCAGCACTGAGGAAGACTGGACAGCCCTCAGATACATCATTCACTCAACAGCACTGAAACATCTTGGTCCAGCTACGTGCAAACACAAAGACTGGTTTGATGAAAAGGACGTTGAAATCTAGGACCTTCTAAATAAGAAGCGACAATTTCACACAGCCCACCAGAACAACATGTCTTCTTAATCAAAGAAAATAGCTTTTATCAATGCTCGTAGCGCAGCCCAGGCAAGGCTCAGGAAGATGCAAGACTCTTGGCTTAGTAGGAAGGCCGACGAGATCGAGGCTCTCGCGGAACGTCACGATTCAAAAGGGGTTCTTCGCAGCGGTGAAAACACTCCATGGTCCACAACCCTCTGGTAACTGTCCAGTTCGCAATGTGGATGGTTCATCACAACTTACAGAAAAGACCCAGATCCTTGATAGGTGGGCTGAACACTTCTGTAATGTACTTAATCTTTCATCAGTGATAAACGAGGAAGCCATTCAACGGATACCTCAAGTTCAAATAAAGATGGCGCTAGATGAACATATCAACGAGGCCGAAGTAGAGAAAGCCATAAAAATCCTCTCGCCTGGGAAGGCCCCAGGAGCCGATGCTATGCCAGCGGAGATATATAAAACAGCCGGACCTTGCCTCACTAGTAAGCTCACCGAACTCTTCCACCTCATGTGGGCCAAAGGTGAGATCCTACAGGAGATGAAGGATGCCTCAATAGTTCATATCTATAAGAGGAAAAGCAACGGACGAGAGTGTGACAATCACCGTGGAATATCCCTACTGTCAATTACCGGCAAGATCCTCGCGCGTGTACTGCTCAACCGCCTAAATGAACACATTGAACAGGACCATCACCTCACAGAAAGCCAGTGCGGATTCAGAGCCGGGCGAGAAACGGTCGACATGATATTTGCTGCTCGCCAACTCCAAGAAAAATGTCAGGAGCAAAATCGCGACCTATACACTACGTTTATTGACTTGACCAAGGCATTCGATACAGCAAGCAGAGGTGGACTATGGAAAATCCTGTTAACATGTGGCTGTCCTGATAAATTTATCACCCTGGTCAAACAGCTCCATGAAGGTATGCATGCCCGCGTCTTAGACAATGGAGAAGCCTCTAAAATGTTTGATGTCACAAACGGCGTGAAATAGGGTTGTGTTCTTGCTCCGACACTGTTCAGCATGATGTTTTCAGCCATGCTGACTGATGCTATCAACGGAAGTGAGTTTGGTATACCAATCAAGTATCGAACAGATGGCAAACTATTCAACCCCCGCAGACTTCAATCCAAAACCAAGGTGCAAACTGATATGATCCGCGAATTTCTGTTTGCTGACGATTGCGCTCTGAATAGTAGCTCCGAGCAGAAAATGCAGGAAGGTATGGACCGTTTCTCTGCTGCTTGCGACAGCTTCGGGCTAACTATCAATGTCAAACAAACTGAGGTTATGTACCAACCAGCCCCAGATAGACCGTACAAGAAGCCAACGATTACAGTGGGGGACAGAGACTGGTGGCTGTTGATAAGTTCACGTACCTGGGAAGCACGGTCCAAAGACTAGCCAACATTGACGACGAGGTGGCTAACAGAATAGCAAAGGCCAGTATTGTGTTCGGAAAACTGCGATCCTCAGTGTGGGAACGTAGAGGTATTAGCGTCAAGACCAAACTGAAGATGTACAGTGACGTCGTCCTCCCCACCCTCCTCTACGACAGAGAGAGTTGGACCGTTTACGCTAGACATGCTCGAAAATTAAATCACTTCCATATAACCTGCCTTCGTCGCGTGCTAAACATTCGATGGCAGGATAAGAACCCAGATACCGAGGTTCTATCAAGAGCAAATATGCCCAGTGTCACTGATTCAGAAAGCGCAGTTACGATGAACCGGACATCTGGTTCGCATGTCAAATGAACGCCTCCCAAAGAGGCTGCAATATTGCGAGTTTAGGCAAGGAAAGAGTACAAAGGGACGACCAAAGAAGCGCTTCAAAGACAGCCTGAGGGAGTCACTTTAGAGCTGCCAGATTAATACAACCATCTGGGAGCAACTGGCACAGGATTGCACAGCCTGGAGAGGCGCTATCAAAATGGGTGTTGCAGTCAGCGAGGCCAACCGTGTGAGGGTAGCCCAGAAAAAACGAGCAGATCGAAAGTCAAGCGTGGATGTGCAGCCTGTATTGTCTTCGGGCCTTGTATGTCGGTCATGCAACAGAACTGTTCTTGCCCGCATTGGCTTGATCAGCCATTTGTGCACCCACTTAACCTCTTAGACCGAACTGTACTACGAGAGATGTCGATGGTCCTCATCGAATACGATGGACTAATCATCAGAGACACCGGGTTAATTTCAGTGGGTTGAATTCAGGATGTTGACTGGTGAAGCCGTGGGTTATTTTGTATTGTTAGCATCATACTGAGAAATACACGAGTAATGTAGATCTACCTAGTACACCATTTGTATTGTGTGCACCACAATATCCATTTGTTATTGTGAAGAGTTATTGATGCATTAAAATATGGAGATTGACTCGGCGGTTATGGTTGATCATTACTTCCTGTGAATTGGTGTCCTGCTGTTACTGTGATATTAACTCTTAGATAATGAGTCTGACACGGTAAGGCCTAGAGGTGACTATGTGTCGTGAGTGTGTAATTTTAGAGGGTTTGTCGAGTAAGACAACTTGAGTGAACTGCAAGATTTATAGAGAAAACACAGATAAGGTTTGAAATTAGGGAGAACTTAAGAAGACCTGGATGGAGTTCTATTAACGCTATCACTCTTTCCAAGCCCACAACTCACTTTTGTAGTCTTAAGTATCACCCGCTCTCTCTCTTCTTTCTCACAGACAGGTAAAGAAATAATAAGAGGTTAAATAGGTATGGATAAAGATCGTAAACAGCACATTTAACAAAAGGTTAAAATTTATTAACGTTCTCTTTAACTTGTATAGAAGAAAATAATAAAAATCTCAGCACAACAATAACTGATCAAATAACAAAGTTAACAATTACATCAATTCATACTAAACCAACTAGACAGGAAAAATAAACAAGAGTTAACAATCCTTCCGCTTCTGTGGAAAAAATACAAAATTGTCTGTGATTGTGTGAGACTTTCCATGTTTAGCTATCAGCAATGAAATTTTGTATGAAGCTCGCAAACCATCACAGCTTTGTTGTGAAGTGTTGACAAACATGTCACGGACAGTGTTACGTTTCTGAAAGTTTTCACAAAGTGACTGAAAATATGTCAAACTTTTATCTGTTTTATCAGGGTGAATTTTTTTTCAAATATTCAAGGCCCTCTCACATAATAGACACATTGGCAGTTGTTGGTTATTTAGTGCTGGAATAAATCCATATTTCAGATATTCCACGCTGTATTGTCTGCACTTCTTTTTGGTTTGTTCTGCTTTTGCCATATTTCTTCTGAATTCTGGAGCAAAGAACTGATTTTACAATTTTGCAGATAGAAAAATGTTCGTCGAGTAAACAACAAAAACTGATTTAAAAGTGGCTTTACAAAAATGTTGACACAGATGTTCTTACCAGTTTACTTTTCTATTTTATAAAGTTTCTTAACCACAGCCATAAATAAATTAGAAAAATACAACAATCAGAAAAAAAAACACAATTAGCAACAGCCACACTAACACTGAAGTAACCCAATAATCATTTCATAAAGTATAATAATAGTTATTTAATTAATATGAAAAAAATATAAAATAACGCACTATATTGATAGGTCTTCAGATTTAAAAATTTGGAGACAGTAGCCTAACTACAAAGTGTGGAGATCCCGGTAACAAATTAAAAGGATGTAATATAATGGATTGAACAGCAATATTCAATATACGACAAATCTGTATCAAAATGTATCTGCTTAATTAATAATTAATGTTAGTAAAACTGGTGCTAGCTCTGTGCAAACAAACAAAAAATATAAGTATGAAAATTTACCTTATCGACAGGATGAAATTGTTTGATACCCGGTACACACTTATTTGAAACCACTGTTCACAAGAAAAGCTGAGAAAGTTTATTGGTTTTGCTCATAGCCAGCGCAAAGTTGTAATAGACGAGAAACGTACATCGCGCCAGTCGATTTATGAAAGTCTGAATGTAAGGTAGGAAAGCCGGTTCAGAGGTTGAAAGACTGATCTCTATTGCCAAGTACCGTTAAAAACTTGCTCCCTTGAGCCTTTTCTCTTATTTATTACCAATCTGCGAATATCTAGTTACCACTAGCCCCCGCAGATACTGAGACAATAAATTCCGCAACAAAGCAAAGTCGGTACTTTCTGAGTCACCAGCAGGTATGTAATATCGTCCATGCCATCGGCACGGATCATTTCTCTTTTTTCAGGAGTGAACGAATGGACAATAGGTGTTTGGTTAACCCCCTTTCCTAGCAGTTCCCGATTACCGTTTATGGTCAGCGATGGTTACCTAAGCTCAGAATGACACGCATAGACGAAGCTATGCCCTGCTTAATGATCCTAGTAATACAACCATCCACATCGTCCCCGCTTCACTGATGCTGTCTCTCAAATCCAGAATTCCTTTCTCCCCCGCACGTACTGAATTTAGCTTGTCAAATCCTGACCCCCCCCCCCCTTAATACTAAACGCTCACTGTTTACTACTGAACGCCCCCCTCTGGCCCCTTTTTTCCGTATCGCCCTCTTGGACCCTTCCAAAGACCCCAGGAGGGCGGTACCGCCCACTTCGGGAAGTACTGGACTAGAGGGAGAATTTATGCGTTCCCTCCGCTTGTTTTTTTAATCAGCTGTTTTAGCGGTGGGGGTTCCTGGAACTAAGACCAAATAAACACCCATTACCTCAAGTAAAATAAAATAGTAACTTTAATGTTACACTACGGTATGTGTTTTATTTTTGCTAGGCAAGTCTCTGTTATGTCTCTTCCCACACGAGTTGTCCTCCTGTTACTTCCACAATATCAATTGTCAACATGCATCCCGCATAAGCTAATATATTTTGTACTTATATGTACATCTCTGTAAAACCGACTGGGTGTCCTCTCCCAATTGAACATATGAGTGTTCCGACCATATGGTTCTCATTGCGAGGATACACCATTCATGCTATATCATTACTTGAATTTACAAAAAATATAAGCACTAGATACATTACACAATTAAACTGTATGCGCCCCGTCGGGTCGATACACACAAAGGAAAAGTAATAGCCTTCCAAAATAGAATACATACAGTGCAATGTGTATGCTATTATGATACATTGTGACTTTACATGGTATAGGATTCTTTCGCTGGCCAGTGGTTAACTTTCTAGACTGCCTTGTAAGTTAGATCTAAACTACACAATAGTCTTTCCCTGGTTCCACACCCTGCCATGAGACGTTGCTCCTCCCAAAAAAAATAAATGACTATCTCCCACTATTCAGTCGTTATAGCGAACACATTTTACTAGTCAGATTTATATGAATAATATACACAACTATAGTTCCCCAAAAGTAATGTCAGATTAAGCTTACCATTTAACCCATTGCAAACACTAACAAAACTATGAGGCTCTAAACAGATTAAGCATCTGTTTGCTTAGGATGCTGACTGCGCTACACTTGCACTGAATAAATTACTGAGGAGTTGTCACAGAAAAAAAAACCACAAGTCACTTCTATCAGTTATATGTACACTAATAACTCACCCCGAGAGACCAAGATTTTTTAGCGACACAGTCGAATCTTTTCCTCACAACTGCCTACCTCTCATTCAGTTTTAACCTCGGTTCCAGTTTGTTAACGAGTGTAAAGACAGTTAAAATCTATCAGGCTATATAGTCCAGAAAGGGACTCTGACCTGGCCATCTGCGTTCGCGTGCTTTGTGCGGGTATTCGGGTTGCTCAACATTCTAGCATAACGCCGAGTAACATAAAGATTAGTCTAGAATCTGCATCAGAGACACCAACATTCCCTGTAATTCCTAACTTTACCCAGCTTCCAAAGGGTTGACTGTCTGCGCAGCTCAAATACAAGAAACCCTTTTAAGGCTGCCGCCCATGCATCGACTAGAATGGTCAAAACAATTTTACGTGTGAGGACGTTCCCCGGGGTTGGCGTCCTACGAACATGCATGCAGGTGTTACTTATGTAATGTTATCGTATGCTGGCGAGCGCTGGCTACTGAGGACCGAGCAATGAATTTATAATGAGGGCCAGAAACTAAATCAAAAGCCAAACACGCTATGGGGTTGGGGGTGGGGGTGTGAGCGGAAAAAAATTACTAACACTACGGCCGCGATAGAAGAATTTAAAAAACTTAAGTTCATGTAGCCGGTAAGAATAGAAAATTTTAAAGAGTAAGGCCATGAGAGGGGCTGGGACAGATTGGGAAATTCAAATTTACTGTCAATTCGCGACACCATGTCTGTGATTGTGTAGACGTTATATACTCCGTGTCACTAACATTAGGTTCAGCATTGGTCTAGTAATTTAAAGGTGTAAAACAGAATAGCTAGAGGAACCACAGCTGGTAGATCACATGATTGATTTGGTGTAGACTTCCTGCACAGTGAATCAGCTGTAATAGTAACGCCGTGCTCCATGAGAAGCGAGCATGTAAATCATAATTTACTAATTCCATTCTGACGAAGATCTACATATTTCGTACGCATTACGTACAGAACAACACAAAAAACATGTACATAAAAACACTCTGTACCAACATATAACAACTTCTGCAAGCAGTGACCTATATGAACGTTTAAGAACAGAATTTACAAGCACACAGATAAACATTAACAACACGTTTCCTACCTTTAGAAGTTTTTACGTTTCCAAAAATCAAAGAAACATCCTCAAACATTACAGGCGAGTTTAGAGCATTGTCCATATGAACCTTGAAGTTGAGTAGGGTCAGCTCAAAGTACAAGTACGTTGCAAAGTCCTGCCAGAAATTAACGCTGGTGTATATAATATGCAAGTTCTGCCACTTGTACATGTCCAGGACCTTAGCCAACATGAGACCACTTTGGGAAAACCTTACGGCGAAACTCGCAGACTGTGCTCTAGCCAGTCTCAGTATAAACGTGTTTACAGCAATGTAGGCTTTCTTGTAGATTTCTGTAAGAGGTAGGAATGACATTTGAACATCATAAGTAGAAAGACTCAACACAGCATTTGTGGTTGAATTGCCCAGAATTTGATCTAGGACGGCCACAACATCTCGTGGCCTGCAAAAGGGATGTATGCTATAGTTTATTTCCAAAGAAGTTGGGTTTGAATGTCCTTCCGTTTCCTGTACGAAGGTAGTGAAATTGTCTATGGCGTCGTCCACGTGCGTTCTTATCCGAGAGATGAAGTTTTGGTCACAAGATTCAACCACCAGGATCCCAAGGTTTAGCTTTAACGAGGAGGAAGGCAACGAAGATGTGAATGTTACCGTTACTTGAAAAGTGAGTATGGAAACTAGCGCTACTGCGCATGACAAAGATTCACACTTGAAGCAGCGACGAAAGGAAGTAAAAACTGAAGACCGTCTGTGACACCCCGAAGATTTGTAAGTTTTTGGCAGAGTATATCCAGAACTGGATTCAAAGTAGTGGATATATGAATACGATTTTGGAGGAAGTGAAGAACAACTTTGATGATGGTGTCGATTTTTCTGTAGATCGATGAGGACGACAGACTGATCTACAGTTTCGTCGTTCCCCACCATCGCAATCACAGATAAACGTGTGTACCTACGCCGTGCATCTTATGAGACATCCACGTTGCAGAATCGCTGATGTTTTGTCAGTTCTCGTGGCTGTCTGGGAAGAGAAAGAAATAACGACATTTAGAAGTGAGGCTTATTTTGATACTAACAGAAAATTGCGGAGACCTTTTAAATTGCCTCTTGAGAAATACTAAAAGTAATTACATCTTGGCAATTGTTTTCTAGACACATTAACTTGCTGCTAATTTGTGATGTTGGTCTTACTGACATATTTCCCGCAGGATTACAATATAATTTATTTCGTTGAGAATGTTTTGTCTGTAATACTGGTTTGAATCAGCTCATTGAATCAGCAAAAGAAATACTTGGTAAAAGAAAGAAAATAAACAAACCATGGGTTACTGATGACATTCTGAAGTTATGTGATACACGGCGGGAAATGAAAAAGGTTAAGAAAGATGTTCCTGAAGCCGCATGGCAATACAGTATGGTGAATACAAATATTAGAAAGAAAATGAAACAGGCCAAAGAAAAATTGGTACCTGATCAATGTGAGTCCATTAAAACAGGGCTAATAAAAGGTAACAGCAAGGCAGCTTTCGACACATTAAGAAGACTATCAAAACCCCAACAGCCCAGGGTAACTGTCATAGAATATAGCAATGGGGCACTGCTCAATGAAAAAATAGCTGTACTGAGAAGGTGGACAGAATATTGTAAAGAATTATATAACTGTAAACTCGACAATGACTATTGCATATTAAACAAGATTAAGTGCGAAAATAGGGAACTCGGAAATGCAGCAATATTACGGGAAGAAGTGGAAGAGGCTATATGTTCGATGAAAGGGAAGTCACCGGGAGTGGATAATATCCCAGCAGAGCTCTTGGAATATGGAGGACCAGATATAGTAAAAATCATGACAACAATTTGCCAGAAGATATGGAGTACAAAAAAATGGCCAAAAGAGTGGACGCAGTCATTAGTAATACCGCTTCCAAAGAAAGGAAATCTAAAAATGTGCAAGAATTGCAGAACCATTAGCCCTATTAGTCATCCAAGTAAAGTGATTGTTGCGCACATATTTTTGACGCACAGATTACAAATGTACGATATGACTAATTGATATGAAAAAGAGATTACTTTGTTACAGTCAAAGTTATATCATCCATGATTTGATTTATACTTTTGATTATGTGGATGATCTCCCCTTGAATATTGATTTCGCGGATGAATACCGAATTTATGTAATTTCTCATGTGTTAGGGCCAGAAAATAGATTGATCTTGTTCAATATGTTTATGGCCTGAATTTATATGTATTACTTGTCTAGTACAAGAAGATTCAGTCTTATATTGTATATCTTTGTATGTTTAGGTCGGACTATATTCTTTGTGCCGATCACTGGGGCAGATATTCGTTTTCGAGGCATGCGTAGTGAGTCTCGATAATGCCGCCTGATATGGCTGAGTGTGTTTTTCTTCGGCTGGTACTTTTCAAGGTTGAAAAGTGATTTGTGCATGTTTTTTCAGGAGGAGTTAGTGTCTCTGCAAGAGTCTATTTGTCAGAGATTCTCCTCATGCACTTTGTTATTAATTCGGACTCCAGGTAATACCAGACCCTTCTTTTTGATGATCTCTATGTGGTTAGGCCTAGATGGATCGTGTTTCGGACATCGTTGGTCGTTGATATACCATTGAAGATGACAGGTTTCCCAACAGAGATGATGTCTACATGTAACAACCTTAGTAATGTGGAACTGTAGGGAAACTCTAGAAAATTATTGATATTCAAATTGTGAATTAACTTTGGCTTATCATTATCCTTCTGCTGGGTGAGTGAGCACAACTCAGGAAGGCAGCCATATTGTTTTCTTGTCATCGTTACGGATCGCTGTCAAGAGAACAGTCTATCAAACTTATTATCGGACAGTGATATGGAGATCTCACTTATATGAAAACCCCTATCGTGGTTTAACTTTATTACATAAATATTTGATATATGCCGCTGGAGAACTTAGCCAAAGAAAAGGTTCGGCCAGTGAACTCTATATATGTTTACACACCCACACCCACTGATGCGTTCAGTCAGTTAGGGGATGTGGCCATAGTCTGCCAGAACATTGAATGATTCCTTATATCTTTCA
Source organism: Oreohelix idahoensis (assembly GCA_024509875.1). Lineage (NCBI taxonomy): Eukaryota > Metazoa > Mollusca > Gastropoda > Stylommatophora > Oreohelicidae > Oreohelix > Oreohelix idahoensis. The sequence continues at coordinate 141,944 of JAMPIV010006088.1, forward strand.
TCATATTTGAATGCTGCATGAAATATGATCTACTGTTCAAATGCCTCATGATGTATACGTCAACATGTTCCTATGACTATGTTCCGTGCTGTCCAAATGTGTGCGTCCATATTAAACGTTGTGAAATGCCCGCTGCAGTTCAAGTCGTCATTGCCTTGCATGTGAGTGTGTGAGAAATATTATCAAGTGGTCTGTTACACCGAACGACTACACCATTCGCGTTACTTGACACTCCCACTCAATGTCAACATGACAGGTTCATTCGATTATGCAGAGGTAACTCGAAGAAGACTTTCTTCAGTGATGACCATGCACGACCCTAAAACATAACACCCGCATCCAGACATTACCAGTGAAGGCATTTTCGGCTACTATCAGTGATGCTAAGGATACTTTTGAACAGAATAAAACAGAAATCAGAAGAAATCTTGTCCGAGGAACAGGCTGGCTTTAGACCAAAAAGAAGTACCTCAGAACAAATCTTCAATATTAGATTACTGATCGAAAAACATCTCCAGCATCAACGCAATTTATTCCATAACTTCATCGATTTCACGAAAGCCTTCGATCGAGTCTGGCATGAAGGCTTATGGCAAATAATGAGAAAATTCAATTTTGATACCAACATCATAGATATCATTGAAGCACTATACAAGGACGCAAGCAGTGCTGTTTTTGCTAGCAATGACATTGGAGAATTTTTCAAAACAACTGTAGGAGTTCGTCAGGGATGTATCCTGTCCCCAGTGCTCTTTAATATATATCTAGAACATATTATGCAGGAGGCTCTCTACGATTATAAAACAACCATATCGATTGGAGGCCCACCTCTTTGCAATCTACGTTTTGCTGATGATATCGATCTTATAGCTGGAACAGAATCAGAACTTCAAGACCTTACCTCTAGACTGGAGAAAGTAACAAGAGCGTATGGGATGGAAATTAATATAGAAAAAAGCAAGATATTGGTGAATAGCCATAAGAAACATGTTCCGACCAACATTACGTTAAATGGGCAAACGTTAGAAGAAGTTAACACCTTTAAATATCTCGGGTCCACTACATGTAGTGATGGAAGATCAAGTAAAGAAATCAAGACAAGACGAGATGGCCTCAGCTGTCATGACAAGGCTGAATGTGATCTGGAAAAGTAACATCAGTTTTCCTTTGAAGATCAAATTATACAAATCACTTGTATTATCTATTCTCTTGTATGGGTGTGAGGGCTGGACACTCACAACAGATACGGAGCGAAGGATTCAGGCTTTCAAGTGTAAATGTTATAGAAGAATTTTGCGCATTTGCTATAAAAGAGCACAAAACAGATGTCTATGTTAGAGAGATAATAAACACCTATGCAGGCCACCAAGAACCACTTTTGTCAGTAGTCCTTCGAAAGCTTGCCTGGTTTGGGCATGTAACTCGTCATGACTCCCTTTCGAAAACGATCCTCCAGGGAACAGCCGAAGGTAAACGGAGACGAGGAAGGCAAAGAAATCCTGGGCTGATAACATCAAAGAATGGGCAAGGCACGGTTTTTCCACACTGTACGCATTGCTGAGGATAGAGAGCAGTGGAGGACCCTGTCTGCTGATGCTTCCACCATGGCACCCATACGATCCATGACGGGTTACGGGTTGAGATGAGATGATGAATGCTGGTTTATGTATACACAATTAAATAAATACCGGATAGTCATAATACCTTGGATGTGCTGGTATCCAGCAATGTAGTTTTGCAGCATGTTAAGTGATATTATTTTTACAGGCTTTTCTTTAACTTGCAACGTATGTCACGCTCTTGTCACCTTCAAATTTTACAATCGATTTTTCATTCACTTCCAGATGTGCAATAGCTCTGAAAATTGGCATAGTTGTGTATTCCCCATGACAGTACAATAATCAGTCGTAAAAGTAATAAAATGAAAATTAATATTAATTTTTTTTTAATTGAATCATCAGTGAAATGGGCGATAACTGCAAATAATCTAGGTGTATTCTTTCCAACAAGATTGTCTCTCTTGAGAGAAATATTGAAGCTTCTCCCCCCCTTCCACACACGCACTGTCGCACGCCCGTGCACAAACTTACACACAATTGACAACTACATTTTTACAAATGTAATTTACAACTAGTATCAAAATTTAAAAAAATATATATTAACTTTCTGTGTAATATACTGAATAATGAAATCCGCCTTCTGTGCTCTGAACTCATTTATCGCAAACTGATAATGTCATTAGCGGATCGATTACATTTGACTTAAATTTAAAAGCAACCAAAAAAAAAAAAAACACTAAAAAGAAGAAAATAAAAAAACTTTTAAAAAATATTTTAAACACAGGATTTTAATGCACTAAAAAGCCACAAATAATTGTTCAAGGAGTTTACAGCTTGCAGTAAAAAAATGTAACATCAAATTGACAGAAAGTGTGGGGCGCTTAAGCGCTTATTATATATTTTATCCATAAGTGTGTAATGAAGTATAAAGCAGAAGTTAATTTCATGTAGAATCATCGCCCCAGGCTTTTTGTCAATTTGATGTTACATTTTGTTTTAGTGCAAGCTATAAAGGAAAAATTATTTGTGGCTTTTAGGGCATTAAAAGCCTGTGTTTAAAATAGATTGGCGTACGTTTGTTGAAGGCCTATGCTCCTTAGAAAACTGAATGGTAAAACCATGATACATAACATGGTAGTATATTCACTGAAGATTTGTTAACGTTTTATAAGTCTAGCATACTGTGACGGTATTGCATCCCCTGCTTTGCAGTAGTGGTCCAACAGTGACTAAAACTCAAGAGTATCTAATATGGGCTTCAAATGTATCTACCTTCGCACAAGATTACTCTTGGCAGAGATGTAGATAGAAAGGTGATGACGCTTCTGTTACACAGGGAGTCTTCACAAGATATTCAGAATAAGGATTCCGTTACACGCCCATTGAGGCATATTAGGAATATGATGTTAGGCCCATATTTTCTTGACCATCGGCACACTAGGGGTGATGTGGTCAGCATCACCCGGCCACCTTAACCTTCCCAGAAGCTGCTCTGGTACCCAGTTGGGGCTGGGTCGACCCAGGAGCCGTTTGCGGCCTAAACAAATTCCACCTCATCTGGGGATCGAACCATACACCACTGAGCTAGGAAGCCAGTGCACTAACCACTATGCTACCGCGGCTTCAGAATAAGGGAGAACAATACTGCTTTGGCTGAGTATGTAATTCTGCCGACACTTTTGTAAAGGATTTAAGCACTTATTACTTTCAGCTCGTTTAAGCCCCCACCCCTGATTTACTCAGTGGAATTCTATTATTCTAGTATAGCTCCGTTTAGAGTGTGTGTAGTAATTTGACTGAGACAAACATACAGTAACTTTAAAATGATTAAATCGAAGTTAAATTTGTAACATTACAAATAACATAATTTAATAATCACTTTAGGTTTTAACAGTTGGAAATAATTTGAATAGTTCTGGATCAAGAAAAGTTATCATCACAGTCTTTAGGGAATGTGAGATATTACAAGAAGTTCAAGTGGCAGCATATATTTGAACTTAGCTGCCAATGACGGTTCTGCTCCTTCTTATGTGTTGGTTCTTTTCACTCTGCTCACGCTCGTCTCTGATCAAGGTTGTCGGGTGTAGCTCGTTTCCCAGAAACGTCAAGGAGAGTCTACCACGTGCGTCCTTCGTCTTAAAGCTTAGGCCAAGGTTCCTTTCTTGTTCCAGAGATGGTACTTTCTGCTGGTACCACCAATATCTATGGTAACAGAATAGAACGAAACGCTCTTCTGAGTATGGCGTTTTCCACCCAATAGTTATGGGTTCCTATCTTCCCATACCACCATCCCAATTACTCAGACTTTACCCTCGATGAGAATTAAATTTAATCCCTCGGGATAAAACTTTTTTTTACATTTAAATAGAATAGCTTTTATAGTTACTTTATATTCAAATGAAAAGGTTAATAATACAGATAGAGTCTGTTTACATATACATCTCCACTGATTGAAAAGTGTTCACAATATAAATTGAATATGCTTTCATTTATGTTTTACAATGATTGAAAAGTTTGAAACTTCCATTACTTTAAAATGAATATTTTCACATAGACATTTACACAGGTTTAAAGCTTGAAAACTTACATTAATTTTAAAGTGACTATGTTTATAGGGACATTTACACTGCTTTGAAAATGTAACTATTATTTTAGAATGTACATCATTTCTTTCATCTTTCCCTCCCTGCTCCATAGAGAACCTGGAACTACTTTATGCTTTTAGTTCTCTTTACGAAACTATCAATAAAGCAGTCACCATCCCTTGCAGTGGTGGTTCATGAATCATCATTCTAGATACTGAGGTTGCCACCCTCAAATGACTTTGACATCTAATGGCGAGTTTCACCCATTAAATTTTACATGGTAGTGTGATAGGGTAGGCGAGAGATGATGATGCTATTGTGATATGTGATCAGTTTCTTGCACACTCGCACCGACCCGAACAACAATAAAACTCTTGATTCTAAGGCAGGGGCTGTATTTATTCATACAACCCTGTCAGTGACCCAAACCCACAAAGCAAACTAATGAACAAACATTAAACAAGTAAGCAAACAAACCAAACAAAACACCCAGCCAGTGCTCAATTGCTCATCTGAAACGCAAACAAAGCACTGACTAGTTAAAATCATAATAAATAATTAACGAGAAACACCGTGCTCTCACCTGCCAAACAGTCCGTTCTTCCACGCTACCTGAAACATACCATTATTACACACACATCCACTCTCATACATGTCGTCTAATGAGACTAGTGTGATGTTGTGCATGAGGCTGGCAAAGTCACCATGTAACACAGATTGCTACCGAAACTACTACTGCATGAGCATATGAATGCTTCATGCGGAGGCCAGTCATATTGGTGGCCCCATGCTCCATAAGGAGGCCAGCCACATTGGTGGCTCCATGCTTCATAAGGAGGCCAGCCACATTGGTGGCTCCATGCCTCATAAGGAGCGAGAAGAGAAATATATATCTCCAAGTGAACCCACGTGCTCTCATAAATTATCCGACACATAAATGTTACGCACAAATAATTACTTTTTTCAAAGCCTTTGTATGATCATTTTTCGTATGTATGATCATTTTTTGACTGAAGTGTGTATGATGTTATTTACAGTCAAAGGGACATAATCCGAGTTATCGAGACTACAATTTTTTAGGAGTTTGCCTTCTCTTGTATAGAGACACGTTCGGTCTCTAATTTCTTGAACGAAGCGTGACCATATCTCCTTATTTGGTAGTATCAGTCAACTGTTGTAGATGCCTGAAACCTTTCTTAACGCTTCTTTTCATGACCATAAAAGGCGCGACTGTGTAAGACTTTTATCTCGAATGTTCTTAGAATCGTCTTATTGTGAACGGAGACTCAGAGATTGTCGTTCTGCGCATGTCTCGACTTGGTTTTCGTTTGTTGTTCCGGCCAGCTCGGGGAGTTTAGAAATGGTCTAAGTCGCGAGCAGACGCGACCTGCGTCTTGTGATTTTCTGAGGGAAATACATTGTCTTTGTGAGTTAGTTAGCTAACTAGACTATTTCCCAGTATTATTCAAGCCTGCCTGGAGGCATATGTTCATGGTTGATTTTCCGAAATAAGGTAATTCCTCTTGTATCGAACTTTATGCTATCATCTAGAGGTTCGTCATTTTGTCGCCTTTTTTGCTCGCCTGTGTGATTCAAAATGGAGAGGTACTTTGACTAGGATTAAGTCACCGGTATCTTTATACCTGAACTAGTTTTATATATATGGGTCGCTCTAGACCAACAAGACTATTGTCTGTGTTCCAGGATTCGTTATATCAGAGATCACGTCCAAGTCAGATGGTTAGACTTAGGAAGGTTATAAAGGTCGAGCTGACCTGTAATCCATGTATGCTATTCACGTGCAGACAGTAAACGGACTGATTGTATACATCTGATCTGCTAGCATCAGGAAGGGAATATTTATTATTGTCTATGAACAGTGATGATCTGCAGCTGACACTGTTGCAGAATTTATATATATATTATTTATACAGCTTCACGAACTAGAACTCTATGATTTTGAATGCTGAACTCGTTGAACTATGTTGATGATATAAATATCCTGACTGTTTTGTGGCGTGCAATAAAATGGAAAAAATCATACAACGAAGTTACCATTTCTATGACTCTACACATCATGTTGCCTGTGTTATACCTTGTGAACTGTTCTACTACCGCATACACAGCAACATCCTAAAATCAGAGAAGACACCTACATCTTGCACTTTAATACCAGGTGTCGATAGGGGTGGCAAGTGGTCGTCAATCTTATACGGAGCTAACGTACCTGGCATTGTGGCGCACCATTATCATTTAGCCTAAATCCACCCTTATCATTTTTGGTGGCCATATGTTGGTTTACTCTGATACCAGCTATCAAGGGGGTCAACAAACCCAGACATCATCAGCAGACTACAAGACAACGTTGCAGTTTCTATTCATCACCTTCGATGAAATTTTGTTGAAAGTACCCGGCATTACTGACAGTTGTTGATATTTTGAAACTACCCGGCGCTGCTCGGCAGTATTGAAGTTTGTCTACAACTAGAAGGACAAGTACCGAGCGAATGGATTTCCTGATCTGTTAAGAAGAAGGACAAGTGCCGTAACAACTGTTCCGGTTTGAGAGGTACTGTTGCAGATTCAGAAGGTCAAGTTCAGAAGCTGTTTCCTGTCAGAAGCTCATTTCCCTCGTCATGGCTGTCTATGGGAGCAGATGTTAATCAACGTTGGATCTTTATCCTCAGAATGCTGACGACATCCTGTTCTGCACCGTGCTGACGTTTGGGACATATAGAAGTTAAGTGGCCTGTTTTGTTTGTGAACTGTGCCCTTATGTTCTAACTGAGCCTTCTGTCTATCACATTTTCGCACTATTTACATGTTTATATGTTATATGTTATTTGTATTTGTATATTTATATGTTTATATTCAGCGGGTTTTCTCGGTTGGGCGGTGTCTTTCAGTAGAAGATACCACGTCACAGAGGTTCTACTGTTAGCGTTTTCGTTAGGGACTGTGCGAATTTCCTACTGTGAAATTTGCTAGCGACAATCGTTGCTATATCTGTTTAGTTGTGACGAGTTGTGCTTTATTTTTGTTTCTTGTATATTTTTTTTTCTTTTTCTTTTCTCTCTTTCTTTGTGTTTTTTAGTTTCGATTTCGATTGTTTGTATTTGTAGGTCTCCCCTATCTATTATTCAGTTCTTTAAGTATATTTTTGTGTATACACTGTAGCGTCATTTGTTTGTCATATCTTCGCATTTTGTCATCACATTTCTTTTTAGTTTCGCTGTTTATTTATTTGACTTATGCGAATGTTTTCATATTGTTTGATCTTTGTTATTGTTTACATTGACTCTGATCTTTGTTGTTGTTTACATTGACTTTGATCTTTGTTGTTGTTTACATTTGACTTTGATCTTTGTTATTGTTTACATTGTTGGTGACCTTTGTTATTGTTTACATTGTCTTGTTATTGTTTGCATAGTTCTTGCATAGTTAGCTTTCACTATTGTTACATATATGCTCATGCACTATTGATCTATAGTGCTCTTATCATAACTAACTGGTGGTTTTTGCTTATGCACTATTGTAGTGCAGTTATGATAAATAACTGATGGTTATGCACTGATTTGGGTAGTGCACTGATAATTAAGAGGTGACTTGTGATATTATTATACATTTGATAATACAAGTTGGTGTCAAGTCTTGTTGCCCACAGAGATTGGAGTAAACATATTGATTACACAAGCACTTTATTAAGTCTTGTTGCTATTAAGATTGAAATAAGATAATTAATTATTTCAGGTTCTGTACTCACATTTTAGACATCATGTCTACATTTGAGTACTTTATTGAGCAGGGTAAAGCCCTTGGGAAGACAGGTGATAAATTAGAAGAATTTGCGACTGTTCAATATGCCAAGGCATTGAAGTCGGAGGAAAAGAAAATGAAAGAACTAACTGAACAAAAGAGAATAGATGCTGAAAATTTAAAACTGCAGATGCAGGTAGATGAAAAGAGATTACAAATGGAAATGGAAAAACAAAAAAGAGAAGCAGAATCACAGGAGAAGAGACTTCAGGCTGAGGTTGAAAATAAGAGACTTGAAAAAGAAGCTGAAATTAAGAGACTTGAAATAGAGGCTGAAAATAAAAGATTAGAAAAACAGACTGAGGCTGAAGAAAGAAAGTTACAGGCTGAGGCTGAAGAAAGAAGGTTACAAAGAGAAGCTGATGAGAGAAAAGCAAAAATGGAGCATGAAGAAAAACTCTTAGCTTTGGAGTTAGAAAAGTTGAAGTTATCTAGTAATGCTAATGATGCTAATAAGGTATCATCTGCTAATAAGTCTAATGCTGTTGATTTCAAGCTTAATTTACCAGCATTCAATGCTTCAATTGATGATATAACATTTTATCTAGATAGATTTGAAAGTGCATGTAAGGTGCATAATATAGATAAAACATTATATGTTTATCATCTGTCCAAGATACTTAGAGGTGATGCTTTGACTTTATTGGGTATGGTAGATGTGCCTGACAAAAACAACTATGAGGTTGTCAGGGCGGCATTGTTAAAGAAGTACCAACTTAACGAGGACGGATATCGTCTTAAATTTAAAAACATGTTACCAGAAACTGGAGTTGAATTCTCTGAATTCATCTCAGGCATCCGTCTTACTTTTTTACGATGGGTTGAGTTGTCTAAAACAGAGAGTACATTTGAAGCTCTTATGGACTTACTACTTAGAGACAAGGTTATGTCTTCTGTTAATGAAGCTTTTCTTTCTTTTCTTCATGAGCGTAAGCCTAAAAACATAAAAGAAATGGAAGAATACTGTAGCCAGTATGTTACTGCGCATCCTCACATAACCATTAGCAACTCTAAAGTAAAAGAAGGTCTGCCAGTTGCTTCGGCAGCACCTTATGGCCCAAATTTTATGCGTAAATTTCAGGGTAGCCAGCAAAATTTCAATAAAAAGAGTAACCGTAATTATGCCCAGAATCATAGTAATCAATTCCAGGGTGATTCTTCTTCCCAGAACTGGAGACATCCTAATACTACACGTTATTCTACTCCGGTTAACTTTAGAAATTTTCACAAAGGTAATCGGTATAGAGGAAAATATTTTTCTCAGAAACCTCAATACCAGGATAATAGAGGTTCTCAACAGTATAGAGATAGTAATGACAGTTATGGAAACTGGAACTCAAACCAGGATAAAAATTACAGTAGGGACTTTAATGATAATTGCAGAGGCAATAATGGTCGCGGTAGATCGCAACATAAGAGAAAAAAATATCAACAGACAAACTCTGCTCAACAAGAATCTCAGGGAGTAGATAAACAGGTTAATGATAATAAAGACCATAATGCCATCGGATGCTCATCTTTTGATTTTGGTAGGGCAAATAAATGTATCCAATGCAGTACTTTATTTGACCCGAAGACCGTTACTACTTTAAGCTGTGGTCATCCTTTGCCCGTTCTTCCTGCTAATGTTGCTCATGATGGGAGAGGTTCTCTTATATTACATAAGGGGCTTGTAAATAGTAATCCAGTCTCAGTGTTGTTTGACTCTGGATGTACTACTGTCGGGGTTAGGCAATCTCTTGTAGATCCATCCTGTGCTACAGGAAAGGTCATCAAATGTGTCACATTTGGTGGCACGTTGGAAAAGTATCCTACTGCTATAATACACATTGCTACTCCTTTCTTCACGGGAGAGGTCCACGCGTGTCTACTTCCAAACCCTATTGCGGACCTTATTATTGGTCGTATTCACGGAGTTAGGGAATGTACCCCACAGCAGATTGCTGTTTGGGAAGAGCAAAACATTGAAGCTACCAATGCGGTGGTCACAAGAGCACATGCTCTGGATCCACCTCAAACTTCATTAACTAATAATGATGAAGTAAATGACCAAGATAGTCACTTGACTATTACACGTGACTCATTTATCAAATTGCAAGAAGAAGATCCTTCTTTACAAAAATTCTTCATTCTAGCAAAAAAAGGTGATCCTAATCAAAATACTAATAGAAAATCTTGGATTTCTATGAAGAACGGCGTACTTGTACGTATGGTACAAGACTCGACTACGTCCACTCATTCACAAATTCTTGTGCCTAAGAGCATGAGATTGCAAATATTGCAACATGCTCATGACTCGCAATGTGCTGGACATATGGGTTTTTCCCGTACAAAGTCGAGAGTTCTTGCGGCTTTCTTTTGGCCATTTGTGAGCAAGGACATACGAATGTACTGTCGCTCTTGCAAAGTATGTCAGGAGGTCAAATCTAAAGGACCACGACATGCTGCGCCTATCCAGGCTGCTGACATTCCTATTCGCCCTTTTCAAAAAATGGCAATAGATATTATCGGTCCTTTTAGAATTAAGTCGGCTAGAGGACATCAATTTATCCTTACATGTGTCGATATGTGCACACGTTGGCCAGAGGCAATACCTCTCAAGAGCATCTCAACTGCTGACATCGCAGACGCTCTTTGGCTGATATTTTCTCGCTTGGGTTTTCCCGGAGAAATATTGTCAGACCATGGCACTCAACTTATATCAGACACTATGTCACAGGTAATGTCTATGCTACACATTAAAAGGACTCTCAGCAGTATCTATCACCCAATGTCTAATGGGTTAGTCGAACGTTTAAATAGGACTCTGAAAACTTTACTTGGTAAAATAACTGATGATCGTCCTCAGGATTGGGACAGGGTCTTACCCGCGGCTCTCTTTGCGTATAGAGAGGTCCCCAATGAACATACGGGGTTTTCCCCTTTTGAACTTGTCTTTGGCGCGCAACCGCGCGGCCCTATGTCTTTACTTCACGATCTAATCACTGCCGATAATATTAGCGATGAAACTCAATCTTCTTATGAGTACGTCATTGCTCTTAGGCAAAAGATCATCGAGGCATGCAAACTAGCAACTTCGTCTTCCGAATTTGCTAAAGAAAAGGCAAGGCAGTTTGCAAATAAGAATAGATGTCTACGACAACTTTGTCCAGGTGACAAAGCTCTCGTTCTACTTCCTTCAAGGGAGAACAGACTTCTAATTGCATGGAAAGGTCCATATGCAATAGTCTCCAAAATTTCTGATGTCGACTATGTTGTCGATATTGATGGAAAGCATAAAACTTTCCACATAAATATGCTCACGGAATTTCATGAAAGACCAGCCTATTTGCAGCCTATTTTCCAGGCAACGGACAATTCTCAAGTACCTCATGGTCAGTACTCATCTCTGTCAGTTATACAGGATGAGGAAACTACTTTTTCTGATGTCAATCTTCCTCTTTCTATGGTCCCACTTTATTCTACGGAATCTTGGAAAAACGTGACCGTTTCTCCAAATCTTTCCGCTGAGGAACATCGACAAGTTTCTTCGATGTTGCAAACATTTCAGGATGTTCTTACAGACATCCCGGGACACACACACATGTCATTGAACATGACATTGTGCTTACTGATCACAATCCTATCAGAGTCAGACCTTATCCTATACCTATCCATTTCCAGTCTCAAGTCGAAAAAGAATTGGATGAAATGATACGTTTGGAAATCATTGAACCATCCACTTCAGCATACTCTTCGTCTATGGTTATTGTTCGAAAGAAGGATAATAACATTCGCATTTGCGTAGATTATCGCAAATTGAACCAAGTTACGAAGTTCGACGCTGAACCTATGCCTTCATTAGAAGAACTACTCAATAAACTTTCTAATTCTAGATTCTTTACCAAACTAGATTTGTCTAAAGGTTATTGGCAAGTTCCTCTAACCGAACGTGCCAAACCTTTTACAGCTTTTTTTCTACACCTAGGGGTTTATTCCAATGGAATTTCATGCCTTTTGGTCTTATGAACGCCCCTGCTACATTCGTACGCATGATGCGGCGAATTCTCGCATATCGTACAGATGTCATAGCATACCTAGATGATATCTGTCTATTCAGTGATTCCTGGGAAGATCACTATTTGGGTTTATACGAATTACTGTCCACTCTTCGCGAGTATAACTTGACTGCAAAACCCTCTAAAGCCTTTATAGGATTTAGTGAGATTTCTTTCCTAGGTCATCGTGTTGGTCATGGTCTTTTAAAGACAGAGGACCACAATGTTTCAAAAATACTTAACATTTCGGTCCCTAAGACGAAGAAACAAGTAAGGAGTCTATTAGGTTTGATCCAATTCTACGGACGATTCATTCCGAATCTGTCCTCCATTATGGCACCGCTTTCTACTTTATTGAAGAAAGGGTCGCCTAATCTGATCCGCTGGTCTAAAGAATGTCAATCCTCATTGGACCAGGTTAAAGCCCTATTTTCATCTCCACCTATTCTTAGGTTACCTAGTATTGAGAAGACTTTTGTTCTTCGAAGTGATGCCTCGTCAACTGGGATTGGGGCAGCACTAATGCAGGAGTATTCTGATACTCTGCATCCGGTGATGTATATCTCTAGGAAATTAAATGCTGCAGAAAAGAATTACTCGGTTTTAGACTGTGAGTTATTGGCTATGGTATGGTCTATTCTGAAGTTACAAAGATTTCTTCTAGGCGCACATTTCATTGTGGAAACCGACCAGAAAGCGCTTACTGCTATTCAGAGCAAAAACTTGAAGAGCTCGAGGTCCACTCGTTATGCCATAGCTCTTCAACCATTTCATTTCTCGGTTCGAGCTATCCGTGGTTCGGATAATGTGATGGCAGACATTCTGTCCAGATGCCCACACGATTCCACATGATTCTTCTGTCATATATATATATTTCCTGATATACAGTCCAATGTTATAATGACATGTTAGTAGATTTTGTCTCACTTTTTTGAGGGAAATTTATAACATTGTACCATGTAATTATCTAAGAAGGCTTAGTTTCATTTCTCGGTTCGAGCTATCCGTGGTTCGGATAATGTAATGGCAGACATTCTGTCCAGATGCCCACACGATTCCACATGATTCTTCTGTCATATATATATATTTCCTGATATACAGTCCAATGTTATAATGACATGTTAGTAGATTTTTTTTTCTCACTTTTTTGAGGGGAATTTATAACATTGTACCATGTAATTATCTAAGAAGGCTTAGTTAGTGATATACGGGCCAAAAGATCACTCGGCCACATTTAAACAATATATTTGCATAATTGTATTGAGAGATTTACCAGTTGTCTTTAAGATTTGTGTTATTGATATTTTCGCAGCACATCATTGAAGATGCGAGATTGTGTCCATTGTGGAACTTTGAGTATATCAAGTCCTGTCCTAGATTGGGAGCGGATGATGTCCACATCTTCTTCTATTGAATGTTTTATGTCAACGAAGATCAACACATGTATTACTTATTAATTACTGTTGCTTTATATAATGTAATAAAATAGTGCGGTATATTATGTTACACCGCTGTTTGCACAACACATTATATGATATCATAATAATATATTTAATTTCATATATTGGTATGAGAACCGCGCATCATACGTGCGTTAGGAGCCTAGATTTTTTCCGGCTCCAGGATTTAAAAAAAAAAATGTTTCATTTTTTTTTTCCCGGGAGGGTGCGGTAATGTTACGCACAAATAATTACTTTTTTCAAAGCCTTTGTATGATCATTTCTCGTATGTATGATCATTTTTTGACTGAAGTGTGTATTATGTTATTTACAGTCAAAGGGACATAATCCGAGTTATCGAGACTACAATTTTTTAGGAGTTTGCCTTCTCTTGTATAGAGACACGTTCGGTCTCTAATTTCTTGAACGAAGCGTGACCATATCTCCTTATTTGGTAGTATCAGTCAACTGTTGTAGATGCCTGAAACCTTTCTTAACGCTTCTTTTCATGACCATAAAAGGCGCGACTGTGTAAGACTTTTATCTCGAATGTTCTTAGAATCGTCTTATTGTGAACGGCGACTCAGAGATTGTCGTTCTGCGCATGTCTCGACTTGGTTTTCGTTTGTTGTTCCGGCCAGCTCGGGGAGTTTAGAAATGGTCTAAGTCGCGAGCAGACGCGACCTGCGTCTTGTGATTTTCTGAGGGAAATACATTGTCTTTGTGAGTTAGTTAGCTAACTAGACTATTTCCCAGTATTATTCAAGCCTGCCTGGAGGCATATGTTCATGGTTGATTTTCCGAAATAAGGTAATTCCTCTTGTATCGAACTTTATGCTATCATCTAGAGGTTCGTCATTTTGTCGCCTTTTTTGCTCGCCTGTGTGATTCAAAATGGAGAGGTACTTTGACTAGGATTAAGTCACCGGTATCTTTATACCTGAACTAGTTATATATATATGGGTCGCTCTAGACCAACAAGACTATTGTCTGTGTTCCAGGATTCGTTATATCAGAGATCACGTCCAAGTCAGATGGTTAGACTTAGGAAGGTTATAAAGGTCGAGCTGACCTGTAATCCATGTATGCTATTCACGTGCAGACAGTAAACGGACTGATTGTATACATCTGATCTGCTAGCATCAGAAGGGAATATTTATTATTGTCTATGAACAGTGATGATCTGCAGCTGACACTGTTGCAGAATTTATATATATTATTTATACAGCTTCACGAACTAGAACTCTATGATTTTGAATGCTGAACTCGTTGAACTATGTTGATGATATAAATATCCTGACTGTTTTGTGGCGTGCAATAAATGGAAAAAATCATACAACGAAGTTACCATTTCTATGACTCTACACATCATGTTGCCTGTGTTATACCTTGTGAACTGTTCTACTACCACATACACAGCAACATCCTAAAATCAGAGAAGACACCTACATCTTGCACTTTAATACCAGGTGTCGATAGGGGTGGCAAGTGGTCGTCAATCTTATACGGAGCTAACGTACCTGGCATTGTGGCGCACCATTATCATTTAGCCTAAATCCACCCTTATCAATAACAATAATTAAATAATACTAAAATGAGCATAAAACAGTATTAAACGCTATGTACAACGAATACTCTCCTTAACGAGAATAAACTACCACCTTGCAACTGATCCATATCAATATTCGTTCCTGCACTCTGAAGCATGTCGTATATGACGACTGATGAGATTGGGAATCTCATCATATGAAACCCATTGTTACAGAAACAAACCACTGCCACAGCATATAAATGCTTCGCACAGGCTTCTGTTGGACCCAACTGCACTGGTGTCTCCATGCTCCGCAAGGAGCAAACAGAGAAACGCTTATGTCTCCAAGTGCCTTACGCACAAAGGGGTGGCATTACGCGTACAAGAAATCTTTATACCTAAAGCTAGATTCATCTTTTTAAAGGGCATTTAGCACCACAAAACTGTGTACAAAACAGATGTAATTAAACTTATCTCAAAGTAACACCATAACATTATTCGTTAACTTACTTCGAGTTCCACTATAATAAACTATCTTGGCATGATTGGAGAAAATTATATTAATCTTGTACTACTAAAATAGCATCTCTTATAATAAACCAATTTTCATCCAACACCAAATAATTAACATGTTCAACCCACTAAAGACATACAGTAAAATTATAATCAATCATTGTGAAATAGACTAACTAAATTACCTTCGCAGTAAAGAATAAACTAAAATAACTCTTGGACTAACAAAGCTAACAAACGTTATAATTGGCCCACTGCGCTCTCAAATAATAAATAGCTCAACATCATTAGGCGTATAGCACGTAGTAACTAAACATGTTATTGTCGCTCACATTGTCATCTTTATGCACATTTAACACGTGGCTCTGGCTGCCATCTTGCCAACAGTTAATAATATCCAAATTTCAGTCCCTGATATTCTCTCTGTCCAGTTCCATATATGAAATAGGTTCTTTCTATATTCTCACAGCCGTGATCTGGACTTAACACTAGTAAAATCTATCCACACATTATTTCCACACATCGATAACTTTAAAACTAATGATAATGTTCTAAAAGAAATCTCCTTAGGAAACATTGATATCTGTTTTCTCAAACATTAGAACAGACTCACGCTGAATATAATTCTAAAGCTACAGGGAAATAATGGTAATTTCACTAGGAAATAATCTAATCTACATTAAAATCAAACGTGTTCTCATACCCTGTGCAAACTTCTGCTTACTCTGGGTGTCTCACATCTTGCCTCTACTGCGAATCTCTGCAAACTGACCGCTTCTCCTGCGTCAGACTTTTCACACACCAGCGATGAGGGCTTTCGCAGTCACGTGGGCTGGGGCTTTATTATGGCCTTCGCGCAGTCACGTGGGCTGGCGTACTCGTTGGAGCGCGCACATCGAAAATAAATGGGCGTTAAACACATAAATATGACATGAACTTGAGGGGGCCTCTGGGGTGTTTTTATTTCCCCATCAAAGTAATACATACAAATATATGTTAGTTCACATGTTAGTAATAAAATATGAAAAGTAGATCACAACTTACGCCAATCCTGACTCACATACATTTTGCTCAGATAAATAAAAGAGACTTGAATCGGCCTCTTACACGCGTCTGGGGTGTCGTTAATTTTAACTTCAACTCCCTCTGACTCCGTGTCTTTCTTCAGTTTTCTAGTCCCGGTGTTCCTTTTTAAAATGTAGACTTTCCTGTGCTTTGTAAGTCTTATTTGGTTCTCCAATAAAAGGTCCGGTTAAAAAAAGGAATTATGAATCTAATCTTCACTCCAGCGAAGTCTGATGTTGTCTTGGCGAGCGTGAAATTCACAATGAAATCAAACTGCCAAATGGTCAGACTATATTCCTATCTTCCCACGCATTGTTGTTATGAATCTTATCAGAAAGATCCAATCATTTTAAATCATGCAGATAGGGTGTGATATTTTCAAAATAGTCCCACGTGAAATAAGGTGCGTGCCTGCTAAGGTTACGTATTAACATATATGGACATCTGATGCCTCGCATACACTCTCACAGGCAGATCGGTAGACACACATGACAAAATGGGTAAGCTGTAATACTTATTACTTTATTAGAAAGTAATGTTGTCATAACAAGTCGGCTCGGAAGCGATTATGTCACACTTGTCTGCCCACATGTGTCACACAGACAGTAATCTAGTTATCTGTCGTATGAGTACGCAAAAACTCCGTGTCTGCCCATCTGGGTTACCAAACGAGTCGTCTTATCAGCGGTTTAATCTAAACACGCCGGCGACTATCTAATCTCAGTGTCTCACCGCAAGCTAGGATGACCGGGTAACGAACAGGTGACATCACAGAGAGGAGTGTCAACAAATGGTTGCACCTACAAAATATTTGCCACACAAGCAGAAACAGAAAGAAAGAAAAATGCGACAATTGAGAGCAAATAATAAAATTCAGTACCACAAATGTACCGATACTGCCGGAGTGAAACCAAGATCCTGAAGAGGTCGTCCATTTCGTCACACATACCCCCGGTAGGTCTTTAGTGAAACAAAGACAGAATAGTACTGCTGTTCCCTCATGCATGTCGTAACATACTAATATGATGTGCGTGCGTCAAGCCAACCATCACGCAAAAGAAATTGTTACAGAAACGACAGCTGCATAAGCACATGCATGATTCTGTTAGGCCTTCTTGCACGAGGGCGAGCTTCACTCTCTGTTCGTGCTTTATATCCCGCTAAAAGTAAAATCCATAAATGCAGGAATATTATAAGCACCAAATACGTTTGTGCATACGTGGTGATACCTGAATGCAGTCAACCGACATACAAGTCCGCCTATGGGGGGACAATGTAGAGTATTGTGGCGTACCTTAAGGCCCCTGGGGTAAGAGGTACAGGTTGTCTAATAGCAGACACTGCAATTGGGAATTGAAATGTCAAAGACTTCCCTTCCTAAATGTAGCTTTACGAGCTGGTATGACCAGTTCCTTTCCTCAATGAATTAGCCTTCCTTAACTCAAGAAGAGAATCGGGTACCCATTTACAGCTACGTGACGCTACCACGTTTCTCGGAATCCAGTAACTGTGCCGCAAAAGGAAAGCGTTCTCTCTGCTTAACCAATCAGACGATGCAATTGTCAAGCATCTTTCCTCCACAATTAAGACTAACGGCTCCACCATTAAGACTACGGCTCCACCATTAAGACTAACGGCTCCACCATTAAGACTAACGGCTCCACCATTAAGACCCACGGCTTTTTAAAACACTTTTATTTAATTCGATATGAGCGTTGTTTGGATGTTTGAAATCTTTGAGTACCCTAGGTTTCAGACGACATAAGAAGCTGCAATTGGACGCTCTATCGTGCACCATTTTAACTATCAAAACTCGAAGTAACCTGGAGTGACCTAATCCTGGCCCGCCATTCAAAAATTAAAGCCGAAAAAGTCATGAGTTTTACAAGAACATAGCTGTAAAATGATCACAGAACGTGGTGACGTTATACACGAAATTGTCACCGAAGATCCTTGAACTTGGTGGCGTACACAAAATTGTGAAGGGGATCGCAGAACTGTTCTATTTTTAACGCATTTAAAAATAAATGCTGTGTGGCCTGAAACGTGTTGAAGAGTGCAAACGTTTGAAAATACTTGATCTACATTTGTTCTCTGCTAACAGGATTTTCCTTTGAGGCAAATTTAATTAGTTCTTCGCTAGAGCTCTTGTTTTAGACCAACCAAACAATTGATGCTACTTTCATGTCTCACTTTCTTTCGTTTTTCTTATTTTCTTTTTCTTTATTTTCGAATTCACCCACTTCTTCTGCAAATTTATTGACACTAAATTTGTAGTCTGTCTGACCGTACTGTATACCCCTTCTTCCGTCTGTCTGCCTGACAGTATAGAATGCCCGTTCGTCCGTCTGTCTGATCGTACAATATGCCCGTCCGTCCGTCTGTCTGCACTACCGGCGGGACTTAGTCCATCATATTTTCAAACACGTGAGAAGTTGAGGCACACGCCCTAACAACAACGCCAATAACCGTCGTGGACAAGAAGTATAATGCTAAAGCCAAAATAATATTCCTTCGAAATTTCCTATCAGTCATAAAATCCCTAAGAAGTCATAAAAACAAGGAATTAGACAACCTCTTAGAAACACTAATGGAAACCAGCTATATATTCAACAACGTGAAAGTTCAGTGAATTCCAACCCACTCCAAGCTAAGTGGAAATAGAAGGCAGATAGACTTGGCAAGGCAGGAAAGCAAATTGAAGCCAAAGACAGGACAGTAAGAATAGATAAAATCAATATAAAAAAAATTCACAGAGAACTGACATAGTGAACACCCAGACTCAAATATAACACAACTGTAAGAACACGTTACTGCTTGATGTAGGCTTCCTGCAAGAGATAGCGGCATGCTCCACGGGGAACGACAAGGAAAACGAAGATGATGATATTACAGAGAATAATGACGAAGAATAAGTTAATCAGGCATCCAGGTAGCTCATTTTGTTGCACAAGAGTAAAGGTTGAGTAGTTCATTCATACCAACTATATACTTGAGAAGCAAACATAGACACGAAGTAAGGGCCAGATCCAGAAACCTATACAATTACATTATATACATTGCCAAAGAACTCATTCACTCCCTCACTCACTCACTCACTCTCTCTCTCTTCTCTAACTCTCTCTGTCTCTCTCTCTCTCTCTCTCTCTCTCTCTCTCTCTCTCTCTCTCTCTCTCCCTCTCTCTCTTTCCTCTAACTCTAACTCTCTGTTTATTTTCACCACCCCAGAAAGCTCTGACTTGTACCTGTTCTTGCTAGACCTTCCTCTCCCATGCCGAATGTTAAAACTCTTAACGTTTAGTCAACATGATATTAACCAGACCTAAAGGTTTTTTATGTTTGAACATGTGCCCTATTATAACCGACGAACCCTGTGTCTAGGTTGAGCGAGGCGCGTCTCACCAAAACGAGGTACAGTTTTATTATTTAAAAAAAATACAAAATGGTAGCCACGATTTTCTGAAAATCAAAAGAAAGTCAACACAAGAATAAGAAATATTGAACTCAAATGTCAAGTCAGTCCTCTCGTGTGGCTATGAAACATTAGACAACAACAAGTGACAAACAGAAAGATACAGACTGTCATAAATGGGTGTTCACACAGAATAGAAGGATTGAAATTGTGTGGAAAGATCACCAATGTGGAAGTGATGACAAGATCACCAATGTGGAAGTGATGACAAGAAATAGACGATTACCAGTGGAAACAGAGCTGAGAAAAGACGTTCACGTTGGACAGGACACTGCAGAAACCAGTTGACAGCTCTACAAGTTAGTCCTTGATGTGGTATACTCAGGGTAAGACAAATAGAGGGAAGCGTGAACTTGTAGAAGGCCTATGCTCCACAGGTAGCAAGATAATAAATGAATGAATGAATTCTTCTCCAGTTCTTAGCTTCTGCAGTTCTTCACTTCTCCAGTTCTTCGCTTCTCCAGTTCTTTGCTTCTTCAGTTCTTTACTTTTTCAGTTCTTCACTTTTCCAGTTCTTCACTTCTCCAGTTCTTCATTTTCCAGTTCTTCACTTCTCCAGTTCTTCACTTCTCCAGTTCTTCACTTTTCCAGTTCTTCACTTCTCCAGTTCTTCACTTCTCCAGTTCTTCACTTCTCCAGTTCTTCACTTCTCCAGTTCTACACTTCTCCAGTTCTTCACTTCTCCAGTTCTTCACTTCTCCAGTTATTCACTTCGCCACGTTGTTATTTATCTTGGGTGGGGGATCTTAGTTTAATTAATACAAGCAGAAATAAAATCGGACAGATCAAATAGAAGAGAAAAATATGATGCCTATCACCAGTTATCTAGGCGAGACCAAGTCATCATTTTCCATTTACGTACTGGTCACAACAGGTTGAGGTACCATCTATTTCACAAGTACAAGATTGGTCCTACAGATCTCTACTCCTATGGTACCAGCCCTATGACAGCCGAATACCTGCTCCAGTCCTGCCCAACTTACAGCAGTGAACGGAGTGGCATATGGCAACAACCTACTTCTCTCAACGAAAAACTGTTTGGAGCTGTCAGGAACCTTGAGCTGACTACTGTCTTTATTAGAGTCATTAATGTAGAATTCTGAGGGCGAACGACATGTCAGGAATCATAAGCTGACTACTGTCTTTATTAGAGTCATTAATGTAGAAGTCTGAGGGCGAACGAGATGTCAGGAACCATAAGATGACTACTGTCTTTATTAGAGTCATTAATGTAGAAGTCTGAGGGCGAATGAGATGTCAGGAACCATAAGCTGACTACTGTCTTTATTAGAGTCATTAATGTAGAAGTCTGAGGGCGAACGAGATGTCAGGAACCATAAGCTGACTACTGTCTTTATTAGAGTCATTAATGTAGAAGTCTGAGGGCGAACGAGATGTCAGGAACCATAAGCTGACTACTGTCTTTATTAGAGTCATTAATGTAGAAGTCTGAGGGCGAACGAGATGTCAGGAACCATAAGCTGACTACTGTCTTTATTAGAGTCATTAATGTAGAAGTCTGAGGGCGAACGAGATGTCAGGAACCATAAGCTGACTACTGTCTTTATTAGAGTCATTAATGTAGAAGTCTGAGGGCGAACGAGATGTCAGGAACCATGAGCTTACTACTGTCTTTATTAGAGTCATTAATGTAGAAGTCTGAGGGCGAACGAGATGTCAGGAACCATAAGCTGACTACTGTCTTTATTAGAGTCATTAATGTAGAAGTCGAGAATGTCAGGAACCATGAGGGCGAAGTCTGGGGGGCAAACGAGATGTCAGGAACCATAAGCTGACTACTGTCTTTATTAGAGTCATTAATGTAGAAGTCTGAGGGCGAACGAGATGTCAGGAACCTTGAGCTGACTACTGTCTTTATTAGAGTCATTAATGTAGAAGTCTGAGGGCGAACGAGATGTCAGGAACCTTGAGCTGACTACTGTCTTTATTAGAGTCATTAATGTAGAAGTCTGACGGCGAACGAAGAAGAAGAAGAACGAACGAATTTATTTTATTTTCAAAGGGTTGAGAATTGGGCACGCAGGCCCGTCTGACATTCTGTCAAGTCAAAGCTAGAATTTAATTTGAAAATAAAGGGAGAGCTATGGAAAATAAAATGAGACACCTAGGGAAAATAAAACAAACATTAATCTGGAAATCTTATCAGAATCAATAAATAGATCAACTAACGTGACGTACTTTCTATTTATAGAACGTCTGAAGCTCTATGAAAACCACAAAGATGGATTAGTGACTAAGTACATGAGAGAAGTGGTTAAACCGATGTATATAGAAGGTGAAAAACTGGAGGCTGGGAATAAAATATTTATAACAATTGTGGTGAAGTGGGATGTTATAAATATTTATAGGGGACTTAGTGTACTGACTGAGATCAGCTGTGAAGGTATATATATATCTAATAAGAGTAGTGTATTATATATCACCTTACTTGCTACCACATATCTATATATCTCAGTCAGAATTATTCTGGAATAGTGTGATGACTACGTTATGTGTCTAGGGTATGTGTATGATGAAGTGTAAGTCACAACAACAGACAGATAAACAATTTAATTTAATCCACTACTCTTAACAACACTGTGACACTCACATACATATAACACTCTATGAGAATATCTTAAAGAAGTCACTCGTAACTTTTCAAATAACAATATGTATTCATTACTGGCATGAATGAATATGTGTCCTGATTCAACTACAAGGGAACCAGGAATCACAATCAATTTAAATTACAAGTTATGTACAGAATGTATTTAATATGAATATTGTAGTGACATATATTATTACAAATGTTCTATGTGTGTCAGTTGTGTAGTAGTAAAATGAGGTAATACTGGTTTTGTTTTGTTCAAGCTCTGTTGGTATTTGTCATCATGACTTCAATAGTTTGTCTTTAGGGACTAGTATTGGAGATGTTCACAGTTCCTGATTTTAAGACAAGTAAATTCCCCTCTTAATGTTAATTTTACAAAGTCAGTTCAAGATGAGGGGACATAATGTTGAGCTCAGCTGGCCAAGTTAGCTTATCTGGCGTGATGGCGGCAGGAAAGGACTCCTCTGCTCGAATTCTCCTCTGGGCTCTGGAGACACCTCACTGATAGCTAAAAGGACCAAGGAGTATGCTGTCCGACACTGGATTCAGCAAAGCTCTGACCAGGTGCTGCTCAGTACCATCAAGACCACTGTCCCTGAAATCAAGAAGGATGTACCTTCTACTTCATAACTAACTTAAACTCTCTTGTTACACTGATCACAACACAGCACAAACATTGAGTTCAGAGCATTAGGCCAACTGTCAGCTTCATTTGAAATACTTTATTCCAGTATTACCCTTCTTAATGGTTACTACGCCTCTGCAATTCCAGCATTATTTCTTTCTATTCAATCATCCAGGTGTCAGTGTACTGTTTGGCCATTCCATGCCGTTTTACTTCTCTCCGACACCCTCTGTTCAGGCTGGAGCATTACAGGCTTTACCTCACGTTGGCCACTGAACTACACATATATATATACAGGCATAAATCAACAATTCACATTCAATTTTCATTAAAAGATATTGAATGGTTCAAGCTTACCACAATTCATACGAATAAACACAGATACGTTGATTAGCAATGAATTCTGGCACAAACTGGCACAAATTCCCATCTGCTTATCTTCCAGGCTTTTATTTAGCCAAATATAAGCTGGCTTCAACGCACTGATGCTTTATCAATCTTATTTAAACAAGTGGTTTCGAACTAACGCTCCCAAGTGTGTATATCAGCGAGTCTGACCAATGAGCCCCGTTTCGACAAGTGTTTGAAAAAATGTTACCTTTCCCCGTTTCCCCTAACAACCAAGATAGTATTTATAGCCCGACCAATCGTGGTTAGGCTTTCATTTGTTGCGCTCCAATCAATTTGGAGTTTACATGGTAGGCTATTTCTGTAACGTAAATTTTTTTCAAACACGTTAAAAAAAAATCTTATGAGCAGAAATGATTTTATGCTGTCAGGCACCCCCAATATTTTATTTTGGGTATAATTTATTAATTCCTGGACTATTTGCGTAACGTTTTACATATTATTTGTCAGCAAGCCCTAAGGAACCCAAAAATACAAATTTAAAGGAGCTACGTGGCTGCGTTCAAAATATGCAATTTCTTCTACCTCCTGTTTCGAAGATGTGCTGTCTGGGTACTGTTATGTTTTCAACCGTAAACCCATCTAATGTTATCTTTTCTAATAAGAGTTTTTTATGATTTATAAACCTAACTCTGGGAAAGGGTAGTGTATTTTATCACTGTCCGTCTGAAAAAAAATTAGTGCATGTAGACTTACACGCGTGATGGCAGCATTTGTGTATCGCGCGACGCGTGTTGCATGCGTTCCTGATTTTCAGCCCTCCCCTCTCTCTTTATCCTTTTGTCCATCTGTTCGTTCGTTTTGGTAACGCAGTATAATTAATGTTAGGATTAATTTAGGTCATTACGCAGTACGTCTCAATGTTTTTCTTAGAAATGCAGCACACGTTTCATTGAAGAAGGCGGGTAATAATACAGTAAGCTTTTATATCAACGTGAAAGCGTTACAATTTGCAGACGAAGCAGAAAACAAGGGGGATTTCGAGTACATTCTTTGTGACAGCACTGTTATTTTCCCATTGCTCTTCTCTTTATTAATTTTATTTGTTAGGCTTTATATTTACCTAATAATTTATATATGTGGATTAGAATATTTCACGACACCTCCCCTCTTAAAACAGACATTATATGTCAGTCCTTTATTCTATATACACATAGAGAAATTTATTATTATTTCTGGGGTTTACGGTGATTCTCATCACACGGATGGCGGCTTAAAAAAATCCGCTCCCAAATTGGTTTTTTCCAGATATATACTCAATGCTAAAATTATATGGAGCCAGAAGTAAAGACCATCGGAGTAACCTAGAGTTCTCATGCTTAGCCTGTGCTAGAAACGATAAAGGTTTGTGATCTGTTTGCAACTTAAATGCCTTCCCATATAGATAAATATTGAATTTCTTTATTGCCCATATTACTGCAAGACATTCTTTTTCGCTAGTTGAGTAGTTGATTTCAGCTTTATTCAACTTTCTGCTAGCATATGCCACTGGGCTTAATTCCCCATCCAATGCATCTGATTTCTGTAGTAGAGTTGCACCTAACCCAATATTACTTGCATCCGTCCTTACTATGAATTCTTGACTTAAGTCAGGTAATTTCAAAATGGGTTTACTTGTGAGCTTTTCCTTCAATTCTTGGTAAGTCATTTCACATTGTGGTGTCCATGTAATGCGATCTGGAAGTCCTTTACGTGTCAATTCAGTTAACGGTGCACATATGGAATTAAAGTTCTTGATATACTTCTGGTAGAAACCACATAATGAGACAAAGGATCTCACGTCCTTCTTGGTTTGTGGTCTCGGGGCTTTCTGTAGTTTTTCTAAATTCTTTGGGTCAGGGGTCATATTTCCCTGATAAACTGTGTGTCCCAAAAATTCCAATTCTTTACATCCAACGCAACATTTGGTTGGACGGGCTGTTAAATTTGCCTCCCTAAGTCGATCAAACAGCATGTTCAGAGAGTCAATGTGTTCCTCAAATGTTTCTGTTGCTATAAGGATATCATCCATAAAATTTGTTATACAGGGATTATTCAGAGGATCCAATAATTTTCTCATCATTCTAGAGAAGACACTAGGCGCATTCTTCAATCCAAATGGCAATCTATTAAACTCATAGTGTCCTTCTGAGGTACTAAAAGCTAGGTAGGGTCTAACCTCAGGCTTTACTGGAATCTGATAGTATCCTTTACTCAGATCCACTTTTGAGAAATATTTAGCTTTATTTAGTCTGGCAAACAGCTGATTTGTATCCGGCAATGGATCCACCTGTCCTTCTGTAATAGCATTCAGTCTCCTGTAATCTATACAGAGTCTATGTTCTCCAGAGGGCTTCCTTAAGAGTACAACACCGGAACTATACGAAGACTCACTGTGCGAAATAATTCCTTCCTTCAACAGATAGTCTATCTCTTCCTTCAAAGCTTTCTCCTTAGCAAACGGAATCGAATATGGTTTCATACAGACAGGTGTGGGGTCTATCAGTTTCATATCATATTCCAATAGGTTTGTATGCCCTGGTCGGTCTGTTAACACCTCTGCATGATTATTTAGAACCTGTTGCACTCTCTCTTTCTGAGTTTTCGTTAAATGTGTACTGATTTTCACCTGTGCTGCTGTCTCACAGGGGTGTAATGGATATTCAAATGATGAAAGTGGTTCCTTTTTCATCTCCATGGCGATGGACAAGGTCAACAAGTGTGTCTCTTCCTGATGTTCTCTTTCCAAATATTTCTTCAGGAGATTCACATGATAGATTTTTTCTTTCCCCTTCTTATCTATCTTATAATTTGTTCTAGACACCTTCTCTAAAACTGTATATGGACCCTGCCATCCAATTTGTAACTTATTCTGACTCCCAGGCAAAAGAAGCAGTACTTTCTCTCCCACAGCCAAATTTCTGTCTTTCGCCTTCCTGTTATAATAGGCAGCATGTTTCTTCCTGGCTTGTTTCAAATTTTCATTGGCAAGTTTCCAGCCAGTTTTCAACCGAGTGGTCAGCTCATTCACATATTGGTATGAAGATGTAATGTTTTCCTCTGCCTTTTCATCAGTCCACGTTCTTAACAAGCTACATATGGACCTTTAATTGTGTGGACCTATTTGTCCATGCACCGGTATGGTCTCTTCCACTCGAAGCTTTATAGTGATGATTTTTCCTCCCAGAATTTTCATGCACAAAACGACCGCTACCAATTTTTCTTTTGGGGCTTTCTCCCCTCTTAAAATTCTTGATGAGAGATTTCCTCCCTACATCCTCTTCCTCCAGTTTGTTTAAGTCCGATTGAGGGATTGTCGGCTTATCCTGGGGTAAGACATCTTTTTGCACTCTCCGCATAGTGGCCATTGTAAAACAGTTAAGTGAAGCTTGTCCGTGAAAAGGGGCTTCCCATTCCATTTGGTCCACTTTATCAAATCTATTTCTCTTTTTATTATCAGGCCTAATTTTGCCCCGTGGCGTGTCCAGGTCCTGATCCATGTTCCCACTTGTGGGTGTTCCCTCATGTGCTATGCTACACCTTTCTACAAAGTTCTCAATGTCCCATCTTGCTTTGGGCCAATAATAATTGTGAGCCACCTTTTGAATGATGGTACCTATCTTCTCATGGTCCCCATCTGGTTTCACATGTAGGC
This sequence comes from Oreohelix idahoensis, assembly GCA_024509875.1. Lineage (NCBI taxonomy): Eukaryota > Metazoa > Mollusca > Gastropoda > Stylommatophora > Oreohelicidae > Oreohelix > Oreohelix idahoensis. Next base: position 169,242 of record JAMPIV010006088.1, read on the forward strand.
TCCTTATTAATTCTGTCCTGTATCTTTTTGGAAGAACCAGCTGTCCGTGACCATTGGATCTAGCTCCAGTCTTCCTATACATCAACTTGTTTTTCATATAAAAATCTCCCTTGCCTGGAGTTGTATGACAAGTTGACAATTTTCTGAAACAAGGCTTGAGTGTTTTATCCCCAGCCTGTGCCTTCCTCATCTCTTCTGGAGTGGTATCTAACATAATATCCTCCTCCTGTCTTGAGGTCGACCTGACCTGAAGGGTTGCCATATACACAGGTTTCCTTCTGCAACGGTCAGTGTCATGATTGTCCATCTGACAATTCTTACACCACCTTTTTCCTTGGTTGAAAGATTTTCTTTCATTATATTTCCTTTCATCGAATTGTGGGAATTTATTTTTATTTTCATACCGTGGCCTATCAAATTGGTGTTTACCTTTATTTTGATCCTTAGGATCAAATTTATTAAAGTTCTGTGGTGCCCTAAAGTTATCCACCTGTTTCTTTTTATTACCTGTTACCTCTGCTTGAGCTGCTTGATACCTTTCAGCAACATTTAGCAACTCACCCAGCCTCTCTGCACCTTGTTCCATGAGAAACTTTCTCAGGTCTGGAGCCATGGACTCTCTTAGTTGCTCTATAAGGACCATTTCCTTAAGATCTTGGGTTTTCCCCAGAGAAGTCCATTTCTCCAAGTATGTCTCTATTCGTGCAGAGAACTGGTGATAGGTTTCACCTGACAGTAGTTTAGCATTCCTAAATTTTTTCCTGTAAAACTCTGCATTCTTTTCATACCTTAACAAAAGAGCCTGCTTTAGCATGTCATAATTTTCCTGATCACCTCTGCTCATTTTTGCAAAAACTTCATAAGCTGCCCCACGAAGTCCCTGAGATAACTTTAAGCTCCACCTTTCTCTCTCTAACCCATACGTGGTAGCTAATAGCTCATACCTATTCAGGTAGCTCTCTATATCATCGTCTTTCTCAACAAAATGATCTAAATGAAAATTCATAGCTGAGGTTGAGGCTCCTTGAGTAACCGTAGCATCAGAGGCAAAGGGACTGGCACCATTTTCAGGAGCATGGCCTTGAAACTCAAACTCCCTTAGTCGTAATTCATGTTCCCTTTGTAATCTTTTCTCCTCCTTTTCTGCTTCCCTCTCTGCAGCTAATTTCCTGTCTTCTCTTTCTGCAGTCAATCTTCTTTCTTCTGCTTCCAATTTCTTAGCCTCAGCCTCAATCTGCAACCTCTTAGTCTCAGCCTCAGCTTCAAATTGTAACTTCTTAATTTCCCTGTCAGCCTCTAACTTTCTTTCGGCTTCAAACCTTCTTTCTTCGCGTTCAATAAATTTGTCACATTCCGTAGTAACATAGGCAACCATAACTTGCCCATCTAATCCTAACTCTTTTGCAGTCTGAACAGCAGCAGATCGAAACTTGGCCAGGTCCGCCATTGTCTATCATGTAAATTTCTACAATGTCTAACTAACAATTCAAATTCTAAATATATATAATGGACAACACAGGCACCGTGAGCTCAACCTTATTTTATTCCACCCAAGGATACCTTTTAATTCTTATATTCCCTGAAGTGAATTACCCCAATATTTTTAATAGGGAAAGATTCAAAATCCCAAGAGCGAGACCCCAATATATGTGGTGAAGTGGGATGTTATAAATATTTATAGGGGACTTAGTGTACTGACTGAGATCAGCTGTGAAGGTATATATATATCTAATAAGAGTAGTGTATTATATATCACCTTACTTGCTACCACATATCTATATATCTCAGTCAGAATTATTCTGGAATAGTGTGATGACTACGTTATGTGTCTAGGGTATGTGTATGATGAAGTGTAAGTCACAACAACAGACAGATAAACAATTTAATTTAATCCACTACTCTTAACAACACTGTGACACTCACATACATATAACACTCTATGAGAATATCTTAAAGAAGTCACTCGTAACTTTTCAAATAACAATATGTATTCATTACTGGCATGAATGAATATGTGTCCTGATTCAACTACAAGGGAACCAGGAATCACAATCAATTTAAATTACAAGTTATGTACAGAATGTATTTAATATGAATATTGTAGTGACATATATTATTACAAATGTTCTATGTGTGTCAGTTGTGTAGTAGTAAAATGAGGTAATACTGGTTTTGTTTTGTTCAAGCTCTGTTGGTATTTGTCATCATGACTTCAATAGTTTGTCTTTAGGGACTAGTATTGGAGATGTTCACAGTTCCTGATTTTAAGACAAGTAAATTCCCCTCTTAATGTTAATTTTACAAAGTCAGTTCAAGATGAGGGGACATAATGTTGAGCTCAGCTGGCCAAGTTAGCTTATCTGGCGTGATGGCGGCAGGAAAGGACTCCTCTGCTCGAATTCTCCTCTGGGCTCTGGAGACACCTCACTGATAGCTAAAAGGACCAAGGAGTATGCTGTCCGACACTGGATTCAGCAAAGCTCTGACCAGGTGCTGCTCAGTACCATCAAGACCACTGTCCCTGAAATCAAGAAGGATGTACCTTCTACTTCATAACTAACTTAAACTCTCTTGTTACACTGATCACAACACAGCACAAACATTGAGTTCAGAGCATTAGGCCAACTGTCAGCTTCATTTGAAATACTTTATTCCAGTATTACCCTTCTTAATGGTTACTACGCCTCTGCAATTCCAGCATTATTTCTTTCTATTCAATCATCCAGGTGTCAGTGTACTGTTTGGCCATTCCATGCCGTTTTACTTCTCTCCGACACCCTCTGTTCAGGCTGGAGCATTACAGGCTTTACCTCACGTTGGCCACTGAACTACACATATATATACAGGCATAAATCAACAATTCACATTCAATTTTCATTAAAAAGATATTGAATGGTTCAAGCTTACCACAATTCATACGAATAAACACAGATACGTTGATTAGCAATGAATTCTGGCACAAACTGGCACAAATTCCCATCTGCTTATCTTCCAGGCTTTTATTTAGCCAAATATAAGCTGGCTTCAACGCACTGATGCTTTATCAATCTTATTTAAACAAGTGGTTTCGAACTAACGCTCCCAAGTGTGTATATCAGCGAGTCTGACCAATGAGCCCCGTTTCGACAAGTGTTTGAAAAAATGTTACCTTTCACGTTTCCCCTAACAACCAAGATAGTATTTATAGCCCGACCAATCGTGGTTAGGCTTTCATTTGTTGCGCTCCAATCAATTTGGAGTTTACATGGTAGGCTATTTCTGTAACGTAAATTTTTTTTCAAACACGTTAAAAAAAAATCTTATGAGCAGAAATGATTTTATGCTGTCAGGCACCCCCAATATTTTATTTTGGGTATAATTTATTAATTCCTGGACTATTTGCGTAACGTTTTACATATTATTTGTCAGCAAGCCCTAAGGAACCCAAAAATACAAATTTAAAGGAGCTACGTGGCTGCGTTCAAAATATGCAATTTCTTCTACCTCCTGTTTCGAAGATGTGCTGTCTGGGTACTGTTATGTTTTCAACCGTAAACCCATCTAATGTTATCTTTTCTAATAAGAGTTTTTTATGATTTATAAACCTAACTCTGGGAAAGGGTAGTGTATTTTATCACTGTCCGTCTGAAAAAAAAATTAGTGCATGTAGACTTACACGCGTGATGGCAGCATTTGTGTATCGCGCGACGCGTGTTGCATGCGTTCCTGATTTTCAGCCCTCCCCTCTCTCTTTATCCTTTTGTCCATCTGTTCGTTCGTTTTGGTAACGCAGTATAATTAATGTTAGGATTAATTTAGGTCATTACGCAGTACGTCTCAATGTTTTTCTTAGAAATGCAGCACACGTTTCATTGAAGAAGGCGGGTAATAATACAGTAAGCTTTTATATCAACGTGAAAGCGTTACAATTTGCAGACGAAGCAGAAAACAAGGGGGATTTCGAGTACATTCTTTGTGACAGCACTGTTATTTTCCCATTGCTCTTCTCTTTATTAATTTTATTTGTTAGGCTTTATATTTACCTAATAATTTATATATGTGGATTAGAATATTTCACGACAACAATACATGACACAAAGTTTGAGACATAAGATATAATTGGAGGAAGAAACAAAACAAAACAAAAGAGTAGAGAGCACACACAAAAATTAACACAACAAACAAACAAATTGTCGTAAGTTGAGTCAGAAATTCTTTCACATTTCTCGCCTTTAGGACCGCCCTTTTTATATTTGATTTTATCGCCTCCCCTTTACTTCTCCCTATCGTCTGCGAATAAAATTCCTGGCTCCGTTAAATTAGACAGCCCGTAGTTCCTTATGTAAGTGGCCATTGCCTTTGTCTTAACTCGAAAGCAATATTAAAGAACACAACTCTTATATCCATGATTATCATTCATTCAGTCATTCATCTAGACATTCAGTCATTAAGTCAGTCATACATTCAGTCATTATCCTTTGGCTCCACAAGGAGTACTGGTATACAACAAATTGATGTAAGTACTCCCTATACAACAAATTGATGTAAATACTCCCTATACAACAAATTGATGTAAGTACTCCATGTTTGTGTCATCTGTTCATTCCCTTTTCATGTCTGTCTCCAGTTCTCTTCTTCATATGCTTTTAGTCCGTCTATTTCTCTTACCCTGGGGATTACAGAACAAAAACTGCCTTGAAATGCTATCTGTAGGTGTCCCAAATGTATGACCTATCCATCGCCAACGTCTTCTCATCTCTTGTTCCACCAACACCTGTCTGGTTCTTAACAGGACACATAATTTACCTGACCACAGCAGCGTCACAGATCGGAAATTCCCATATAAATGAGGATACATTATCATCCTAATTATATCTAAGTTCTCGAGTACTGAAGTTCGTGCTTGACAGAAACAGGAAGTCTGTAAATTGAGTCCATTCATCTTCATGCCACTCGTGATACTTCTTCTCTCGTGTTTTAAACACGAAAATAAACAAACAATCTTACTTACTTACTTAGTCGTTCCCCTTCTACCGTGAGGTGTAGAGGTTTGGAAGAGAGAGCGCCAGACTATCCTATCGGCTGTCTTCCTCCTGGCCTGGTTCCATTCTAGTCCTCGGTCCTTCAAAGATTGTCCAATGTTGTCCTCCCAGCGGACTCTGGGTCGCCCTGGGGTGGATCCCTGGCTCTTTGTTTCCCATGCTTGTCGTGGTAGCCGAACTTCTCCCATTCTGCAGACATGACCAAACCATCTTAGTTGGGACTGTTCTACTTGGGTCTGCAGGGGATGGGATTTTAGGCCTTGATGTATCGTCTGGTTGCGGACCATGTCTCTTCTTGTTACTTCAACCACCATCTTTGATGTAAAATTATTAGCGTCTTTACAAAGGCTGGTATTGGATATGTCACGCAATGAGAAGCATTACTTCACAGTACGTTTAAAGGAATCCCTATGGTAAGAGACTGTTACGACACGTTTAACGATGTCGTCTGCTACAGTTGTGAGCACTTTTAATGTTACGCATTAGATGCTTGAGAAGCTATAAATATATGTTTTTCACGCTTCACGGTATGTTATTGAACGAGAATTATACAGTAATCTTATGACGTGGCACGGTTGGTATAGTGCCACTTGACTACGTTCTACTTTTACCCTTTTGATTATAAGCTCCGAGCGAGTCTGATGTATCTTGCTTTACTCCCAGTGATAGCGTAATAGTGCAGAAGTATCTCTTTGAGATTTTGGCCAGAGTGTCGGCCTTTATTATACTTAAAGTAATAATGAACCACTAATGGTTATGGACAACAATTGTTTATTGAAAGTCAAGATTTACGGGAATTGTTGATCATTCTTTATGATCCACGTTCGCAAACTGGTAGGTCTCACTTTCGGTTGACTGCACTGCAGCAACGCGTATATAAAGCCTACTATGTTTTGACGACATTAATAATTAATCTACATGACTGGAACGCACTACACTGAATATATATGAATAGTAAGATGATTCCTGCCATGAACTGATATGTTTATTGTGATGTAATAAATATGTTTTATATGGACTCTGAACAACAGGAGTGATTCTAATTGAAGTTGGATACCTGTTACGCACAGAATTTTTTCCGAAGACATTGTATAATCATTTGCTAAAGACATTGTATAATTAGCTTGTCTGAATTGTACACTTTAATTTTTTCGGTCAAAGCTAGATAACCCTAGTTTGACTGTGATTACCATTTTCAATGATGGTTACCTTCTCTTGTGACGGGACGCGTCGGTCCTTTTTTTTGAACGATATGTGGTCATTCTCCTTATATGGTAGTATCGGTCAACTGTTTCTTGGAATGATTGAAACCAGTGTTGAGGTTTTTATTCCTGTCCATATAAGGCGCGATTTATTACAAATCTTTATCTGGAATGTTCCCTACATCGTCTCGTTTGATTCTTACTCAGGTGTATGCGTTCTGCGCATGTCCGGACGTTAGGTGTGCCTGGGAAGCTTTCCTGTCGGGGAGTCGATGAAAAGTTGTGAAGCAGAGAGAACGCTTCTTGCGTCTCTGTGATTCTTTGATAGGGAATTAGGAGCCCTATTGTGAGTTAGTTTAGCTTACAAGGTCCTTCCCTTGATGATTCAAAAAAAAAAAAAAAAACGCCTGGAGGCGTGTGTGTTTTGTGGTGTTGATTTCGAAACAAGGTAATACCTCATTTATGTTTCAAATCTGTAATCTAACTTTATGTTGACAATGGTCGATCTCTGCTCACTTACGAATTACAGAAATAGAGGTTCTTCTACTAGAAGTCACGCCCCAGGTATCTTCATACCTGAGATTAATATGTACACGGGTCATACTTAGCCCGAAGGACAGTTCTATGTTCTATGAACGTCGCTATGTCAGCGATTGCACCTACGTCGAGGTTAGACTTAGGAATGCTTGTAAAGGTCAGCTTGACCTATACTCCTGGAACACCATCCTCGTGCGACTTATGATTAGACTCATTTAGCACATCTGATCAGTGAGAGGAGTATTGATGCACTTTTGTAATATTGGAGCCAACAGTATAATCCCCTTGGCGCCATATCATTTTTGAGTATATGCCAGATGCATTGATGAACATAACTTATGCTGATTTTCGTGAACTGTCATGACTATGGTTTATTGTGAAATGGATGTACAGTTACCTGTCTTGTGGCGTCAGATAATAAACATTGGAAACGTCAATAGCAGTTACACCTTTATATGACTTTCCATGTCATGCTACATATGTTGTGAACTTGTGAACCACATCACCCACACTCACAGCAACCAACAACAGACCAGACAAGACACCTCACACTGCAACCTATTATATCCCTGGTGTCTATAGGGGTGGTACTCTACTGGGATGCTGACTATCAACGAATTCGGACTGATACCTATAACGTCCATAGTGGCCAGATTTGTGGTCTATCATTTTAGTGGCCAGTAGTCAGCCTAAATCCACCCTTATCAATACCCTATTCAGCATTTTTACTTATACTTATACTCAGCACGATTCTCTTAAAATGAAGAACGATTCTATTGTAAAAAAAGATAAAGGGGTCCGTAAGGAAAGAAAATCTGATGACACCCGCTACTCTCAAAAGTTGAATAATGCCTATAACCTTTTGACCCATTACAATATAATGAAAGAACCCAGGCAACAGAGACATAGAGTGAAACACACAAACACGTGGAGTCGGGAATTAGACATAGACATGATGGGGATGAGGAAAGCATAGAAAGGCCTGGAATGGATAGCACAGGGCGTGAAGGCTTAGCGTGTATTTGTTGAAGGCCTATGATCGATTGGGAACTAAATAAAATGGGTTCAGAAATGACCGCTGCATGAACACACGAATTCTTCGATAAAGGCTTCTGCAAGAAGACCAGCTGGGTTGGAGCTCCTATGCTCCGTGTGGAACGAAATGAGACGCGATGATAATGTTGATTTTGACAGTCTGCGACGGTGCCTTTTTTCAGCCAATAATAAGCCCGGATCTTGGTATATGGAGGTGGAGGGTGTTCTCCTCGTACGTCAATGTACTGGAATTTTGAAGTACCATGACTGGTAACGTAATCGCTCATGTCTCTTCACAACTTCTTGTCTTCAGTACTGTTCATTCAAACCGTTGTTGACTTTATTCCATGCCACGATGGAAGAGACCAACGCACTAAGGAAGCGTATTACTCATGTTAGAAGGATTCAATTCACTGTCTTCGGGCATGGTATGAGTAGACGAAAGCTGGAATGTGTCGAGGCAACATGAGAGATTGAAGGAAACAGACTTAGAGGAAGCCAAATAAAGAATATTCTGGACAGTTTGGCATCAAGGCATGGACAGAAATTTGAATAATTTAATCTAATTTTTGAAACATGTTTACGACAACCCGTACATTGTCAAAATATATTTTAAAACAGTCACAAGAGATTCAAATATATCGTCATCATTGCTGGTGACTGCAGCAACTATCTGTTAAAACTAATTACAAAATCTAAATGATCAATATTGTCTCTTACAGTTTCAAGCACGTCCGATTGGTACAGTGGTTAGAGTGCTAGCCTCAAGCAGCAAAGGTACCAGGTTCGAAACTCCAATCTACCCAGCTGTAAACGAGTACCAGAATCTGCTCTTCAGTTATTGAAGGCAAAGGCAGGTAGAAAGGGAACTGATCACCCACCTCTCGAAGCTGAGCCTAGTCTCTAACACTTCATTCTCCTACGGCAGTATCTGCTTTGGGACTAGCTTCACCTGCAGGTCACGTGGGTCTTTGAGGAGTGAAATAGGAAACAAGACCAATCCTCTTTCAAGCATGTCGTAAGAGGCGACTAATATGATGTCGTACTTGGGGTTGACAACCTCATTCTGTAAAAGAAATTGCTCCAGAAACCACTGTTACAAGAGGTTATGATTGATTGATGCCTGCCTCCATGCTCCAGAAACCACTGTTACAAGAAGTTATGATTGATTGATGCCTGCCTCCATGCTCCATAAGCCACTGTTGCAAGAGGTTATGATTGATTGATGCCTGCCTCCATGCTCCAGAAACCACTGTTACAAGAGGTTATGATTGATTGATGCCTGCCTCCATGCTCCATAAGCCACTGTTACAAGAGGTTATGATTGATTGATGCCTGTCTCCATGCTCCATAAGCCACGGTTGCAAGAGGTTATGATTGATTGATGCCTGTCTCCATGCTCCATAAGCCACGGTTGCAAGAGGTTATGATTGATTGATGCCTGTCTCCATGCTCCATAAGCCACGGTTGCAAGAGGTTATGATTGATTGATGCCTGCCTCCATGCTCCACAAACCACTGTTACAAGAGGTTATGATTGATTGATGCCTGCCTCCATGCTCCATAAGCCACTGTTGCAAGAGGATATGATTGATGCATGCCCCCATGCTCCAGAAACCACTGTTACAAGAGGATATGAATGATTGATACATGCCCCTATGCTCCATAAGCCACTGTTAGAAGAGGATATGAATGATTGAAGCATGCCCCATGCTCCATAAACCACTGTTACAAGAGGTTATGAATGATTGATGCATGCCCCCATGATCCAGAAAAAACAGTTGCAAGAGGAGATGAATGATTGATTGATGCATGCCCCATGCTCCATAAACCACTGTTGTTTGTTTCTAGTGGGACGTGTAGACACATTGTTGTTATCTAGGAGGACGGGTAGACATATTATTTGAATCTAATAGCACGGGTAGACACATTGTTTGTATCTAGTGACACGAGTAGACACATTGTTTATATCTAATGGGACGGGTAGATACATTGTTTGTATCTAGTGGCACATGTAGACACACTGTTTGTATCTAGTGGCACGTGTAGAAACATTATTTGTATCTAGTAGCACGTTTAGACACATTGTTTGAATCTAGTGGGACGGGTAGACACAATGTTTGTTTCTAGTCGCAAGCGTAGACAAATTGTTTGTATTTAATGACACGTGTAAACACAGTGTTTGTATGTACTGGCACTGTAGAAACATTATTTGTATCTACTGGCACGGGTAGCCACATTGTTTGTATCTAATGGCAAGTGTAGGCACATTGTTTCTATCTAGTAGGACTAGTAGACACATTGTTTGTATTTAGTGGCACGTGTACACACATTGTTTGCATTTTGTGGCACGTGTAGACACATTGTTTGCATCTAGTGGCACGGGGAGATACATTGCTTGTATCTAGTGGCACACGTAGACACATTATTTGTATCTAGTGGAACATGTAGACACATTGTTTGTATCTTGTGGGACGGGTAGACACATTGTTTGTATCTAATGGCTCATGTAGACACATTGTTTGTATTTTGTGGGACGGCTAGACACATGGTTTGTATCAAATGGCACGGGTTGACACATTATTTGTATCTAGTGGCACATGTAGTCACATTGTTTGTGTCTAGTGGCACGTGTAGACACATTGTTTGTATCTAGTGGAACGGGCAGACACATAGTTTGTATCTAGTGGCACGTGTAGACACATTGTATCTAGTGGCACGTGAAGACACGTTGTTTATATTTAGTATCACGTGTAGACACATTGTTTGTATTTAGCGGCACGGGTAGACACATTGTTTTGTATCTAGTAACATGTACAAATATATATATAAATGTCTTGTTTGTATTTGATGCTAAATGAAAAATGTCGTATTTGTAAAATTTACTTCGTGAAAATAGCGTGTTTTATTAAATTGTTGACTGCGTCATTTGATCTTTTTGTTTTCCTGTGATTTGATGTTTTTTCTGTTACAAATCTAAAGTGATTTATAAACATAAATTTAACCTTTCTGGTAATTCGCTTGTTCAGAGATCTTCATCAGTATCTATTATTAAGTGAATCATAAGTGACTTCGTAAGCTCTTATGTCTCTATCTATCAATGAGAAAGGTGAGAGAGAGAGAGAGAGAGAGAGAGAGAGAGAGAGAGAGAGAGAGAGCGGGGGACTCTTAAGAATGCATAAGTGAGTTGTGGGGCTGGGAAAGAGAGATAACTTGAATAGATCTTTTCCCAGGCTGTCTTAAGACTCTCAAAATTACGCAACTTATATTTATTTAATTTTTCCTATCTAGCAATACTCTAGAGTTTCTAACTCACAAAATACACATTTTCTCCTCAACTCACGACATTGGTATTTAGTAAAATAGGTTATTTGTAATTATCGCCAAATGTAATTGTTGCTTTTGTTTTTAACGCTACTTCAAAATATAGTGTTTGTATTTAGTGCAACTTCAAATGCCGTGTTTGAAATGGTTTTACGAGAAAATGATACGTTTGTATTTAGTGTTACGTGAGAAAAAAAATATTTTTTTGGGGGTTCTACGTGTAAATGGCGTGTTATTGTATTTAGTATTGCGTATAAATAGTTTGCATGTATTTAGTGTAGCATGTAAATGACTTGCTTTTACTTAGTATTACATATAAAAAGCTTGTTTATTTGTATTTAGTATTACGTGCAAATCGCTTGATTGTATCTAGCATTACGGGTAAATAGCGCATTTTCATCTAGGTTTACGTGTAAATAGCTTGTGTTTGAATTTAGTGTTACGTGTAAATAGTCGCTGTTTCTTTAGTGGTATCTTCTTCTTCTTTAAATGACTAGGACATTCACTAGCAATTTTCACATATTAATATTTACATGGCAATATATACATATTAGTTCACATGTTAGTAATGAAAAATATAAAATGTAAAATGTACAAATTACGCCAAACTTGGCTCACAAACTGTTTGCTTAGAGAAGTAGGTTAATGCACTAGCAGATACCTTTGTACACGTGTTCTTGAGGGTCGTTACTTTAACAATAAATTCCCACTATAACTCCTGTTCCAGATTCCTCAAATCCCGGTTTTCCTTGTTTAAAATGATAATTTTCCTGTGCTGTTTAAGTCCTTCGAAATGCTCCAACAAAGTCCGGTCTGATAAATGAATCTTGATTCTAAGCTTAACTCTGGCAGTCTGATTTTTGTCTTGGCAAAGCGATTTCTCACAGTGAACTAGACTTGCAAAAAATGTCAGATTATATTGCAAGTTTTCGTCCCACGCCTTGTTTGTCACAATTTTAGGCGGCGCCCAATCAGGGATTTGGTTGTTCCTCTTTTCAAATGCCCGCCAATCGTTTCAGAAGTTGCATATATTTAGGTGGGGTATTTAAAATTATTTGCGCCTGAAATTCTGTGCGTGATGCAAAAGGTCACGTCTCTCATATATCTGTGACACTTTACAAGATCAATGACTAAATATGTGTGCCCGCGCACACGTAACGCGCACACGCCTTCCTTCTCACACTGAGCCATCTTTTATGCTGGCTTCCTGTCTGTGGCAGCTTGTTTACATGGCCAGACACATTTATGGAAAATTAATATCCGATCCGCGTTATGTTTTGTTTGATTTGTTACTCTTGTTTCACAATACCAATGGTCATATTTATAATGCAGGTATTGTGTGAATCAATTATTCCACTCTGTTATATTTTGAAAAGCAGATTAAAGTACGAAGTAGGCGCTGTAGATGAGTGGGACACATATATAGGAAACATGTTGACAACATTACCAGGTAGCCTTTGTTCTGGAATCCATAAGATAAGAGAGGTATAAGAAAAGAAAAAAAGTACACGGAGAAGAGAACTGGAGACATAAATTAGAAGGATAAAGAAGACATGTAAGATCGGGAGCGGATGGCACAGGTCAAAGAACTTGGCATGAATTTGTTAAAAGGCCTATACTCTATAAAGAACTAATGGTTATGATGATGATATTAGATGGAAGATAATTAGCGAAAGATCTTGAAAAAGTGGATGAGCTTTATCATTAATCATATTTCAGAGTAAAACACAAATGTGGTTATAAATCAGTGTAAACTGTAAAGATACAGTAAAATGTAAAGTAACAAAATGTTACGAGCAGATTTACCGACTCATCTCACTGGCAAGTATTTACCGCGCATCAAATGATCAGATGCAACAAGAAACCCAGGTTTAAAGAAAAGACCGAAAAACAAGTCAGTCTTATTGTATAGCTCTGAAACATGGAGAACAACAAACACAAGAATGGGAAAGCTACAAACTTTAATAAATGGGCACTTGCTTAGACTGAAAGGACTGAAGTGGTGTTGGTTTGGTTTGAAAGGCCATCTTCATTGCACAAGGACAACTCCATTAACCTCATGGAAAAGTTTATCGTAAAGTGCCCTAAATATAAATCGGAAGAACAATAGCTGGAGGGTATCTCACGTCCATGTGGGAGTTGAAATTAGAATTTTGAAAATATTCTTCAGAACTCTCTGGCCCAGAATGAATTTAGATGTCAGACTTAGCCTGATGGTGCAGAGCTATGTGGCTTCCTCCTGGACCTAGAGAGGATTGTGGACTTTGTTCTAATGACGAAGATCTAGCTTGACCAATGACCTGAACGCAGAACAATCAGCAGCAGCCCTGTAAAATTATGAGAATGGCGTTAAATGACTTGGAATAACAAGAAAAAAAGTCCAACATATCGTCAAAGAAGCTCTTCCTCAGGGCGCAACAAACAAATGAAGCAACGACCATATATATATTTGTGGGTAGAAAGAGTGTTACTATATAGTCAATGATTCCTTTTTTATTATTTTAAACTTTGTTTTATTCTTTCGATGGTGCTGTTATGGCTGGTGGAAAGATCAATTGCGTGTTAAACATTTTGAATGACTTGTTCGTACAACCGCTGACCTAAATTATCCTAAAGAATGAATTGCTGAATTTCTTGTATTAATTGCTGTTGACATATTGTTGGTGTTCCTGCCTTGTTGTATACATTTTTTTTAACTGATGGATACAAATATCCTGGTACAACCATGACGTATTATACATAACATCTATAATTTTAGAAAATGTGTTAAGGAATTCCATAGACACTGGCTCTCTTTCTGTATCCATTCAGTTGTCTGTTTTCATCATGCTGGGTAAGTTGTTAAATATACTGATCATATTGTCAGCGTATGGAAAGTTTGTAAAGGCCGTTATATTTATAAAAACTATGGCAAGGCACAAGCAAAGAAACAAAGTTACAACTGATCAGAGCATGCATATTCACAGTAGCCATATACGGCTGCGAGACATGGACACTCAATAAAACAGTTGCAAAAAGGATTACATCATTCGAAATGAAATGCTACAGAAGTATGTTGAGAATACCCTTGAGAGAAAAAAAAAGACCAACAGAGAAGTACTGCACTCAGTAAATGTAGAGGAAAATTGGCTCCTAAATGCCATCGCAATAAGGAAGCTGACATTTTTCGGTCATGTAAAAAGACATGTTAGTCTGGAAAAATTAGTAATGGAAGGCATGGTCCCTGGAAAAAAGAGGAAGGGGACAACCTAAACGACGGTGGATCTAGGACATCACAGAGTTGTCTGAACTTGTCTTTGGTTGATACAGGTCGACTTGCCCAGAATCGTGATGCGTTCAGAGAAGCTGCAATGGAGACAACGTTCTGGAGAGAATACGTCACATGATGATGATGATCTTAGATTTATACTTAGCAGAAGATAATCAATGGAGTTCATTCACTCTTCAGTCAAACGGATGTATACAGTATACATGACAATATACAACAATCACTTCTGTAGTTTATAACTGATCACAATTACATTTAGGAGATTGAAAATAATTCGAGCGGACTTATGTCCCATTTCGTCCAAATAATATGTTAATATGTCGGCCATATGATGAAGATTTGTAGACAGAGCAATAAAAGATTAATGTGAAATTTTGGTGCGTGAGTTTGTTTGTTTGCTTGTTTGTTTGTTTTTTTCATACATTGTTGTACTTGCTGCAGAAAACAGCACATAACAATCCAAACCCTTCATTTTCTGACCGGTTACTTACTCGTAACTGAAATTGACTGACATTTGACTCGAAAAAAGCTTCTTGTTAATGTTATTGCTTATTGTTATGATAATTCCTAATGTATTCTATTAAAAGTACAAATTAACTAATCACAATTATTACAGTTGTAAGGCTGAAAAAAATTGATTTCGCCAAAAAAATTATTGATATTTCAATCGATTGTGTTGCCTATTTTGGTAACGATTCATAGGCGGAGTAATACAATTTTTATTTGGAATTTTTGTATCTGAGTGTGTTCGTCCGTCCGTGTGCAAATCTGTTTTCATTTGTTTATTTGTTATTTGTTTTGTTTTTTTACACGCAGCAGAAAAAGCACGCTATAAATCAAACCCTTCATTTTCTGACCGGTTACTTACTGGCAACTGATATGGAGGGACATTTGATACCACAAGAAAGCTACAAAAGACAAAAGCAAGAACTGCAGTGTGCTTTAATGTCAGGCCGTTTCTTACAAGGCGTCTACTGTGGGTGGCAGACAACTAATGCGATTGGTTACCGTTTATAAATATTTGCACACGTCTCAGGGTAAGCTTATAATTTATCAAACACTTCCGAACCTTCTAGAATCATCAGACGTTCTAAGCCAGGATTATAATAAAAGAGAAACTTTGAATTCGAGTCGATTCTAAAGACATGAATAACGCATGATAAGTGTGCGCGTGTGTACGCGCATATTTTTTGTACGTAAATGGAGAATTCTTCGTCTTTTGGAACCAATGTGTACGCGTGCTATTGGGTGAGACAGTACGCCAGATTCTCCCAAAAAAAAAATTACCCACGTTTTATAATCGTGATGTTGACACCGACATTTTCTTGCGCAGAAAGAAACTCGCTAGACATTCGTGTACCAGATTTCAACTCATATGGGACAAAATTGTAGCCGCCAAAATTAGGTTGTCTCATGTATGGCCGAAGACGAGATTTTCAAGAAAATCGAAAACCTGAGACCGACGACTCCCAGATGGGCCAGCTCACCCGTATTATCTGGTCAAACAGTCAGAACACTTTACCACCTCCCGTAAAATTAAATACCAGTAACCCGGACTTTTTGCAGAAGTTTAAATTGGTCCATGTAATCATGCGCGGTGTCGTGAATTATTCTAATCCCCATATATAAATTAAAACGTAAATGCAAAGCCTAACAAATAAATTTAATAAAAGGAAAGAAGAATGGTAAAGAACAGTGCTGTCACAATGACTGTACTCGAAATCCCCCTTGTTTTCTACTTCGTCGGCAAATTGTAACGCTTTCACGTTGATAGTAAAAGCCTACTGTGTCGCTGCACGCTTTCTTCAATGAAACGTGTACTGTATTTCTTGGAAAAACCTTGAGATACGCAAGCTGATCAATGACCTAAATTTAATATTTCATTCATTCCATTTTATACACGGCGTAACTAAAAGACAGATGGACTAAAGGATAGAGAGAAGGGAGAGGCAGAAAGCAGGGACACGTGCAACACTAAACACGCGTCGCGCGATACACAATTGCTGCCATCACGCGTGTAAGGCCACATGCACTAACTTTATTTCAAATCGACAGTGATAAAATTCACTACCCATACCAGAGTTAGGTTTTAAAATCCTGAAAAACGCTTATTGGGAATTATGACATTATACCGGTTTACGTTTGAAAACATGACAGTACCCAGACACCCTCAAGTTTGGAAGTGAGAAGGTAGTAACAGCACGACTATCCTAGAGGAAAATGCATATTGGCTCCATTAAATTCGTATATTTGGGTTCCTTAGGGTTTGCTGACAAAGAATATGTAAAACGTTACGCAAATAGTCTAGGAATTACCAAGTTATGGCCAAAATAAAATAGTGGGGGTGCCTGACAGCATGAAATCATTTCTGCTCATAAAATTTTTTTATAACGTGTTTGAAAAAACATTACGTTACGGAAATAGCCTACCATGTTAACTCCTATTTGATTGGAGCGCAACAAATGAAAGACTAAACACGATTGGTGGGACTATAAATACTATCTTGTGTTGTCAGGGGAAACGTGAGAAAGGGGTACTTTTTTGAAAAGATGTGTAGACATGGTTTGATTGGGTAGAGCTGCGAATATACTCAATTCAGAGCGTCTGTTCATTGCCACATCTTGTAATAAACCTACTAAGAAGCAGTGCGTTGAGCACCAGTGTATATTTTTTATAAAATAAAGCCTGGGACATCGGCAGATCGGAGTTGTGCTATATTCATTGCCAGTCAACGAAACTGTTTATTATTATTTCCATGAATTGTGGTAAGCTTGAAATATTCAATATTTTTAAATGAAAATTGAATGTAAATTGATAAATTATGTCTGTATATATGTGTGGTTCAGTAGCGAACATGATGTAAAGCCTATAGTGCTCCAGCCTGAACAGAAGGTGTCGGAGGAAAGTAAAACTGCATGGAATGGCCAAACAGTACACTGACACCTAGATTATTAACTAGAAAGAAATAATGCTGGAATTGCAGAGGCGTAGTAACCATTAGGGAGGGAAATACTGGTATAAAGTATTTCAGATGAAGCTGACAGTTGGCCTAACGCTCTGAACTCAATGTTTGTGATGTATTGTGCTCAGTGTAGGAATAGAGTATAAATTAGTTCTGACGTAGAAGGTACAACCTTCTTGTTTCAGGGACCGTGGTCTTAAAGTTATTGAGCAGCACCTGGTCAGAGCTTTGCTGAAGCCAGAGGTGGACAGCATACTCCTTGGTCCATATAGCAACCAGTGGGGTGGCTCCAGAACTCATTAAAGTAATCGAGCAGAGGAGTCTTTTACTGCAGTCATCACGCAAGATAAGAGAGTGTGGCCATGGAGCTCAACATTATGTACCCCCATCTTAAAATGACATTGTAAACTAAAATTAAGAGGGGAATTTAATTGTTTAATACCAGGAACTGAGAACATCTCCAATACTAGTTCCAATAGAAACAAACTATTGAAGTCATGATGACAAATACCAACAGAGCTTGAACAAAACAAAAACCAGTATTACCTCATATTACCACTACACAACTGACACACATAGGATACCATTAATAATATATGTCACTACACGAATCATATTAATAAATTCTGTACATATAACTTGTAATTAAAATTGATTGTGATTCCTGGTTCCCTTTGTATTTGAATCAGGACACATATACATTCATGACAGCACTGAATACATATTGTTATTTGAAAAGTTATCAGTGACTCCTTTAAGATATCCTCTTAGAGTGTTTTATGTATGTGAGTGTCACAGTGTTGTCAAGTGTGGTGGAATAAATTAAATTGTTTATCTGTCTGTTGTTGTTATGACTTACACTTCATCATACACATACCCTAGACATATAACGTAGTCATCACACTATTCCAGAATAATTCTGACTGAGGTATACATATGTGGCAGTAAGTAAGGTTATCTATAATACACTACTCTTATTAGATATAGATACCTTCACAGCTGATCTCAGTCAGTACACTAAGTCCCCTATAAATATTTATAACATCCCACTTTACCACACGCGGTACACCGGTCACAAAATCTGCCACATTAAATGTGAAATGGAACGAATTCAACAACAACAAATAGTCATGAAGCATAACTTTTCGTGTTGTTGGAAAGATAAAAGCTAGCGAACATGCGCATTTGCATTATTGTACCTGAGAATAGTGGCCTACATGTACTTGTCATTTTGATAATGCGTTGGGTATGTGAGTGCGTGTGTGCGTATGTGAGTGGGTTTGTATTGTGCTACTTGACAACATTACTGGGAAACTTAGACAAGAGCCACTTTTTAACGTTATTGCTGAAGGTTTTCATATTTCCTAATGTCTTCTATCATAAATATAGATTTACGCAAACTATTTCACAAGAACAGAAAGCACAACAGAGAATAAAAGTGTTTATAGAAAAAATAAGGACACTAAAAGACAAAAGAGCAAACCATTAAGAAGAAAAAAGGAGATGTTAGACAAAAGGGCAGAACATAATGAAAAAAAAAAGTCGCCAGACAAAATAGCAAATATTATGTCACATAAATAAACAGTCGCCAGACCTAACATCAGACATTAAAACACACAAAAAATAGACATCAGACAACAGAGAAGACCATTATGGGAAAACATACAGACACCACATAAAATAGTGGACTAATAACACACACACACAACGATGCCAGACAAAAGCGAAGACTAAAAAGAACAGACATTTGACAAAGCGTTGGCTAGTAACACGATTAACATGCGCCGGAGACAGCCGTGATTAATCAGATAAATACAGTCGCGAGATAAAACTGGAGATCAATATGATGAATACAGACACTGGACACAGCAAAGGCTAATACTAATAAGACAAATACAAATAGCAAGCAAAACACAGGATAATACAAAATACATATATTAGACATGACAAAGACTAATAGGAATACACACATTAGACGTGGCAAAAACAAAAGTGGTGACAACTCAGAATGTGTGAGATGCCTGACAAAAGGTGAAGCAACAGAGGCGATGACAGGTGCCTGACAACAATTAAGAATTCTGTCGTATTGTTATTGTCGCTCCGTGTGGAGCATGGACCCAACACCACAGATTGTTCTCTTGCGGGAAGTTTGCACCAAAGCATTCATGTACTCTAACAGTACCGTAATTGTTTCTGTAACTATACGTTTTACATAATTCAGTTGTCAACCCTATGCCCAACCTCATAATAGTTGCCTCTTACGACATGCATGAGAAAACAGTAATCCCGTTATTTGTTTATCTCCTCAGTAACTTTCGGAACTAGACGGGGCATAAGATAATGTGGGAAGCGAGAAAAATAGTGCCTCCGACTAAGAGGGAAGACCGTGTCAACAATAAGAGAAGAAAACAAGAAATTCTAACAGAAGTGACAACTTTGACCTTCAACTTTTAATATGACGTAGTGAGAAGGAAAACAAAAACAGAGACGATAATAATTGTAAAGGTAGCAAAAATAAAACATTAACTGCTCTAAACGATGACACGGTTGAAAGGAGAGGAATCTTCGGTGGTGGGTCAAGAAAGTGAGTTAGATAAGAGGGAAAAGAAAATGTAAGAAAATGAGGCATTCAAATAGGAGAAGAGTCAAAGACAAAATAAATGTCGAAGTTGGAACAGATGAATTAGAGAATATAAGAAGAAAGATAAAGTAGAAGTCGGTAAAGATAACAGAAAGGATAAAAAAAGGAAGATAAAGTAGAAGTCGGTACAGATAACAGAGAGGATAAAAGAAGAAGGAAGAAGATAATGAAGAAAGCGAAACTAATCAGATGAAAATAGAAGTAAAAGAAAATGGAGAAGGTGAAATAGAGGAAGAGAGGATTCTAAGAAAGAGAATTCAGTACTGTATGTGTGGAATAACATAGATCTAGATAAGAGGACATGAGTGAATTAGATGGAAGATGGAGAAACAAGACGATTATGTAGAAGATGACACAGATAATAAAGACGACGAACCATCTTTCATTACTAAGTCTAAGAAGTTAAATACACACTAACAAATGTCTTCACGAACGATAACTTTTTAAGCGGAATAATATTACGTCATATGTGAAGGCGGGAGACAGCACGCGGAATCTCCCGAGAAAATGTGTTGACATGTGACAGATTGCTGCGCAACGGAAGCCAATCGTTCATGAGAATTGTGGGCTTTCTTTAATATAATTCACGCAACAACAGATCATACAGGTAATCATTCACACAGACATGTTGCATGTAGAGGTAGACCCGAGATACACATGGAGAAGAGAGCTAGAGACAGATATAAATATGGTGAGACAGACAAGGAAAGACAAGAAGCTGATGGCACGTGACAGGAGAGACTTGGTATGTGTTTGCTGAAGGCCTTTACTCCTTGGGGAGCGAAAAGGTTATGAATAAATTAATACTTCTTGCATTGTTCATGGACAATTAATTAATACATTGAAGGATCATATTTAATGCACATAAAGAACATAACTAGTAGTCCATTCATTATTAATGCTAATGTCAACTTGTTTTTGTATTAATGCAGAGTTCAATCAGACAACAGCTGTGACGTGTAATGTAAAAAGAGTCTACAGTAATCTGACAGCTTAGTGCCATCTATAGCTGCCCTCTGATTTGCTAGCTAGAAACCATGTATCAATACCCACTGTTTATTTACACAAGCTTACTCTCTTGTCCCGCCTCTCTGTTTAACACGAGCTAACGCAGTGTTTACAAACTTTCGTGACCTGCCCGTCATAACAGGTAGCGAATCAGGTTTGTTTTCCTCGTCTTCTCACGCGAGCTCATCTGTCAATCATATGATACCTGACAGACCGCACGTGAAAAACACAGACCCTTTGAAGTTCGTACTCAGTGGAGTTAGAAACCCCTGAACTCTTTGATCTTCAGAAGCGGGCATTCGTACAGAGAAAACCCGTTAAGGAACAGTAAGTCTTTTGATGACGGTTGAAAACGCCCGACCGAAGACCGATCATAAGCCTTTATCTTGGAACTCTGTTTCTGATTCTCCGTTACACATAGTAGCGCGAAAATTAACAACATCTATAGATCAGAGAAATATAATGATATATAAACTGTGTTTTCTTAAACCTGCTATCAGTGTCACTCAGAATTTTTGAATACTCTAAGCACACAGTTCTAGAACCATTATTGTGGAAAATGTGTTTTTAGCATTCGTGGGGATTTTTTCATTCTGATTTTCTGGTAATAGAAATAGGCTAATATGTGGTTTTTTTTAAAGTGTTAGCTTTTACCATTATAATTCACTTAGATTTTTCTCGCTGTTAAAACCAAGTGAAATAAAATAACGTGCAGCGATTTCATACCAGAGAATTAAACTGTTAATTTTCGCCACACGCTTTCTCGCACGAGAAGAGATGGTTTTAGTTGACTGGACTTAAAGGATAACACGTCTGAAAGTGATAGTAAAGAATTCACGATATATTTCATTTTGTGTATTTATTATAAGTGCCTATTAATTTAATACCATACGATGACTAACAGACGCCGACAAATTTAATAGCTATTAACGACAGGCGATATTTTGTGCAAGTGCGCATATGGATAATTAAATAATAATTAACATTGTACGCTGACTGCCGGCGCGAGCAGGAGCGGAAGAGTTGCATAACTCCATCCGACATAAACTTAGCGCTAGAGAAGCCTGGCCGTGTAGGCGTAGAGGAAAACACCGTGTGCCTTTTAAATTTAATCAGGACTGACGGAGTGGAGAAGAGATCGTCTTGTCCCCGTCTGTGTGTGTAGATATAGTATTAGCATAATTTATATATATATATATATATATTGTTTCTTGTAATCTTCGCAGACCTGATCACAATGGCGTCCAGCGGTCTTTTTTCTGATTGGTTAATGTTGTCTCTTTCTCTTGGCTTGTGCGTCACCAATTTCATTTGTGAGCAAGTATTCGCCAAAGATACATGAGAAACATTTTAACTTATAAGTTTAACTGGACTTACAAAACCCAGATATTTTTTCCAATTTTACCAGCCCACTGGGGTGTACAAAATAACATTATTGTTCCTGACTTCTGACAGTCGTATTCAAGCGGATTTATCCAGATTTTACGCAGTGCAGAATCGGAGCACTAACATAGAGTTGTCCGATAGGATTATCAACATCATCCTTTGTAACATTTTTTTAGCAACCAGATGTTTCCCAATACTGGAAGTATTTTTCTCTTTTAGCTGTGAATCCCAACAGCACGTTCTTACATCAACTATTCGCGGTGACATTTTGTTCATCCAGGAAAAAAAACACCATATCGGCGTTCACCTCACTAGTCTTTGTTTGTTACAGGATGAACTGGGGCCAATTGGGGAAGTGAACCGGATAAAATATATATTCAGGGACAATTGTATGTCCAAGGAATATCACCAAGAGTAGGTAAGAGTGAATGAGTGGCCACTGGTTTGAAATGAGTGTGTGAGTATTTTTCTTTGTTTCAGGGAATTTACCAACATTGGATTTGCTTAAACTTGTTTACTTTACTGGGTTGCATATAGTAGGAACGTGTTTACTTTACTGTCTACTCTGTAACATAGTGCTAACCTTCCTGTGGGCTATTAACATTTGGGTTCTTTTTTCTCCATAGGGGGAGGGTGCATTTATTCTACTATTTCATATGGATGTAAATCTGATTTTATTTGATCTTTCTTTAGATATTTGATGTTGTCGAGTTTAATGATAATAAACTACAAAGAAACTTACCTTTGTGTGTTGGTCAGACCCATACCAATTTAACCGTAGTTTTTTTCACGTTTATGTGTCTTGTTGTCACAGAGCTGTGTGTGTGTGTATGTAGGTTAACTTATCTATTCTGGATAGAGAGATAAAAGCTGTCTTGCTCTAAAAGTACAGTCGTACTGGAAGAGATTTCCTAATTCTCCAGAGACAGATTTTTTTTTCTCAATTCTACCACCTGTACTATACTTTCTATACTTTCTCGCGTATCTGTCGACATCCACTCTATATACTCAGACGGGCCAAATAACACAATTAACCTTCCGTACGACAACAGCCAATGCAGACAGATGATCACATAGGCATTTATTAATAAACAGTTAAATACAGAGGATATTTTACATAATCCCCGGTTACAATATATAATAATTGGGGCAGACAACAGTTTAAACATAGAATGGTTGACACAGACATCAGTTCATAAAGACAACAGTTCTACAGACAACAGTTCATACCGACAACTGCTCACACAGACAACAAGTCGTACAGACAACAGTTCACACAGACAACAGTTCATACCGACAACAGTTCACACAGACAACAAGTCGTACAGACAACAGTTCACACAGACAACTGTTCACACAGACAACTGTTCACACAGACAAAAGTTCACACAGCCAACAGTTCACACAGCTGAACTATCATCGTACAAGTCTGAGAACCTCAGGTGGAAGGTTGGGCATATTGTTTTGCAGATGTTGTCAAGAGCCAGCATTTGGCGTATTTTACGATGGCTTATGTAAATAAAGTTCTACGTTTAATATGAAACCTGCTGTCATCGTAACTCATTTATCAACTGTTGTTCTGAGTAACGTTGTCGTCTGAAAGAAAGAATATTCTTACCATACAATAAGCAGCCTACTGTCAGGGCAGAGATACGAACTTGTACGATCAACAAAATAGAAGTAGGGTATAACAGACTAGCCGTCTGACAACGGCCGCAAGTTCATGCAGACAACGGTTCATATGGAGAACAGTTTATTTAGAGAACAGTTCACACAGACAACAGTTCACACAGACAACAGTTCATACAGACAACAGTTCATGCAGACAACAGTTCATATAGGGAACAGTTTATTTAGAGAATAGTTCACACAGACAACAGTTCATACAAACAACAGTTCACGCAGACAACAGTTCACACAGACAACAGACAACAGTTCGCACAAGCAACACTTTATTTAGAGAACAGATCATACAGAGAATAGTTCATACAGACAACAATTCATACAGACAACAGTTCATACAGACAACAGTTTACACAGACAACAGTTGATACAGACAACAGTTCATACAGACAACAGTTCACTCAGGCACAAATTTACACAGACTACAGTTCCCACAGACAACGGTTCACACAGACAACAGTTCACACAGACAAAAGTTTATACAGACAACAGTTCATACAGACAATAATGCATATATATCACAGTTTATACAGACAACTGTTCATACAGACAAGATTTCAAACATACAACATTTCACACAGAAAACAGTTCATATAGACACCAGTTCAGACAGACAACACTTCAAACAGACAATAGTTCATTCAGACAATAGCTCAAACAGACAACAGTTCACACAAGCAACAGATCATACAGACACCAGTTCAGACATGCAGCAGTTCAGAAAGACAATAGTTCACACAGACAACAGTTCCCACAGACAACAGTTCACACAGACAACAGTTTACACAGACAACAGTTTACATAGACAACAGTTCACACATACAACAGTTCACACAGACAACAGTTCACACAGACAACAGTTCACACAAACAACAGTTCATTTGGATATTAGTTCATTGATATAATTGGACATCAACATTTATTCTAGCAATAAAAAATATAGAACATTTATGTTCTACATTTTAGTACACTTAGTGATAATATTAAAAGTGAATCCCGAAAACGTATTTATTTCCTTGACTGTTTTGCTTGTTAACATTGCCATTGTCCATTTCTCTTTTCCTCAGTCATCCTGCTTGTGTAATGTAATGTTCTGTTACAACAACACTGTTATTTTCCTCTTTCCCTGACTCAAGTTATTCGTTCACTATTATAGGCTTGAGTGTCCCGGAGAGAGAGCGGTGGGAGGCACGGCAAGACATAACAAGGTTTTCTTGCCAGCAAATGAACCAGTCAAGTCTCATAATCCCTGATTCCCTCAGACAACAGAAGCGTATTAGCATGGCCTTGAAAACGTCCTGCAGAGCGCGCGCTAACTTTAGCATCTCAGTGCCCCAGTATTTTCTTGACCACCCGCACACTATGGTTGATGTGGTCAGCATCACGCCGGACGCCTTAACTTTCCCAGAGTTGCTCTGGTACCCAATTGGGGCTGGGTCGACCCAGGAACCGTTTGCGGCCTTAAAAAATTCCACTTCATCTGGGGATCGAACCATAGATCACTGAGCTAGGAAGCCAGTGCGCTAACCACTATGCTAATTATGTACTGTACTTACAAAAAATATTTTAAAAAATAGTATAGGACTTTAATGGCTGCTATTGTCGTTGCTGGTGGCTACAGTTATCTCGGCGGAGCTGTCTTGAGCATTAGACGACTGGTTAGCAAAAGGTTTTGTTGACGTTGAAAATGTTTTCCTGTCTCCAGAAATAAAAGGCAAGGCTAGTTGGTTAATGGGGGCTGAAGATATCTGAGGAAATTTTAAAAAAGATGCGAATCGAGCTTGCTTTGCGTTGAAACAGCGCTATATCGAAAAAGCGCTAATCTAACAGCTCAGAACAGAGCGATTGATGTATATGTATGTTTTATCTTGAAATATTTATTTTGCCCTGGGGATTTCAGAACAAGGACTGCATTATGATAACATACCTTTATATTTGTTTCATATTAATTTCATATTAATTTATTGCTTTGCGTTGCCTCCTTTGTCTCTTCAAGAAGCAACTAGTAGCAATTAAGATTTTGTTCTATGTTACGGATTACCATAGAAATGCATTTAACTTGGGGGTCAGGCTTCATTATGCTAGACATTGCTTCTTTTTAAGCGTATAACGGGCCTATGGCATAAAATGGAAACAGCGCTATATCGAAAAAGCGCTAATCGAACAGCTCAGAACAGAGCGATTGATGTATATGTATGTTTTATCTTGAAATATTTATTTTGCCCTGGGGATTTCAGAACAAGGACTGCATTATAATCATTCTACGTAACTAGACGTTAAATTTCCGAGTGACAAGATCTGTCCCCATTGGCTCTTCGGCGGCGCTGAACACCATCATCCCTCGGGACTGGCGAAGGTGGGCGTGTGTACGTCCCAATGACAATACTATTTGGGAGCAAACTTTAATGTGTGCAGCCTAACAAATGTATTTAGAGAACAAACAGACAAACAAACAGAAGTGTATGGCTTTAACCGGGTGACATTGGGGAAGCAACGATGATACAGCTGTGGTCCAGCAATTCGTGGTAAACAAAAAATCGATGGTAAACAACCAAAAACATGAAGTAATTATGTTTACAACAAAATCTTAATGACTTGAACTTAAAGATCTTTCTAAATTAAAAAAATGTAAATAATTGAAACATTTTTTTAAAACAACATTATGTGACAATGGAATCATAGTAAACATTGTGCTATTTACATAATATACAGGGTGTCCTAAAAGTTACTGTGTGTTATATACAGGGTGTCCTAAAAGTTACTGTGTGTTATATACAGGGTGTCCTAAAAGTTACTGTGCAGTAAAGTACCCCTGTACGAGGTGCAGTACCACGCAGCAGTTTCTTCTACAGCAGATGCTGGAAAGGTCCACAATGGGCCTCAAGACATGTCTGAACACGCTTCTTTGTATTGTCGAAGGGTAGAACGGACAACTCTCACATCGAAACCGCTACTCTAGTCTGCCGTATATTCAAGTGCACAATAAGTTTTCGGAAACCCTGTACTTACTTACTTAGTCCTTCCTCTTCTACCGTGAGGTGTAGAGGTTTGGATGAGAGAGCGTGTCACATAATGGATTGGGGCGACCCCTTCTTCTTCAGTTGGGGTCTCGACTTGGGATTGAACGCGGTCGCACAAGTGTGATAAGTCACAATTGGGCGACTCGCTCCGGGATCGATTATAGAACCTGTCTAGTAATTCCCCTAGACGACTGATTTACTGAAAGAATAGTGTCAAGAGTGTGTTTGTGGTAAAACTGAGCATACATTGCATTCATAAATAACAGTAAAAGTAACTGTGTAAAGAATAATCTAATAATTTAAAGAAACAATATCTTTTGTAACAAAAGTTAAAGTTAAATAAGAAGTTCACTTGGTGTGGCCAATTAAGTGTTGCAACCTTGTGATTTTACTAGTTAGTAGCTGTTGTACATTTGTGTAGCTTTGTAAACAGACTTTTCGCTCAGAATGGCAGAGTCCCAAAACCTCCATGCCTTTTACCTTAATCTAGGCGCGAACTATGATTTTCGGCTAAAGGACTTTCTGACTTTGTGCTTACTTCGGTGCGAGAACAGAAAGAAAGAGGAAAAAGACAGGATGGAGGCAGAGAAAGCCGCACTCCGCGAGGAGAAAGCAGCCGAAAGGGAAGAGAGAAGGATTGCCAGAGAGCACGAAAAAGCCAAAGCAGAAAATGAAGCAGCGGAGAAAGAAAAGGAATAAGCGGAGAGAGAAAAGGAAAGGGCATTCCAAGAAAAGAAGGAACAGGCCGAAAGGGCATTCACTAAAGAAAAAGGAACAGGCCGATAGAGCCCATGCCATTTGAATGAAGGAATTGGAACTCGAAGGTAGAAGAGTCGACTCTGGTTCTAATAATGGCGGGTCTGACAGTTCTCAAGGTAGCGATGGGGGAAACATGTCTCAGGCAGCAGCGCCTAGTGCCTGTGACGTATAATGGAAATAGAGCCTACAGTAATCTGACAGTCGAGCTAATCTGTCAATCACACGATAACTGACAGACCGCACGTGAAAAACACAGAATCTATTGAAGTCTACGAAGGGTTTCCCGAGTACGTTTTGAAGTAGACTCACGGGCAAAGTCTTCGAGAGACCCTTCAGACGTAAGAATTCTTCTGATGTCGAATAGCAACGCTCGACGGTAGACCGACCGTAAGACCTTTTATCATGATTCTCTGTTTCTGATTCTCGTTACACATAGTAACGTGAAAAGTAACATCATCGATAGATCAGAGAAATATAATGATATATAAACTCTGTTTTCTTAAACCTGCTATCAGTTGTCACTCAGATTTTGTGGATAGTCTAAGCACGCAGTTCTAGAACCATTTCGCTAAATGTGTTATTAGCACTCGTGGGGATTTTTCAGTCTGATTTTTTTGGTAATAGAAATGAGTGCTTACATATTTAAAAGTGTTAGCTTTTACCATTACAATTCACTTAGATTTTCTAGCTGGTAAAACTAGTGAAATAAAATAACGCGTAGCCAATTCATACCAGATGTTCAGTTGTAATGTTAATTTTCCCCGCACGCTTTCTCACACAAGAAGAGACGGTTTTAGTTGATTGACTTATATGCTAGGCACGACTGATAGTGACAGAAAAGAATTCACGCTTATTTCATTGCGCGTATTTATTATAAGTGCCTACTATTTAATATCATACGACTAAACTATCAGACGCCGACCAAATTAATAGCTACTTAAGCGACGTGCGATGGTGTAGGCATAAAAGAAAAACACCGTGTGCCTTTTCAATTTAATCAGGACTGACGGAGTGGATGAGAGACCGTCTTGTCCCCGTCTGTGTGCGTAGATATATAGCTATATGGAGGAATAGCATTTTCCCACATTGTTTTCTTATATTCCAAGCAGACCTGATCATAAGGGCGTCCAGTGGTCTTTTTTTCTGATTGTTTAATGTTGTATCTTTTTCTTGGCTTGTTCGTCACCAATTTTATTTGTGAGCGAGATTTGCCAAAGATACATGAGAAACATTTTAACTTATAAATTTAACTGGACTTACCAAACCCAGCAATATTTTTCAATTTTATCAGCCCACTGGGGTGTGCAGAGATAACATTTATTCCCGACTTCTGACAGTCGTATTCAGCGAAGCATCCAGAAATTTACGCTGTTTCAGAATCAGCACTCTAACATAGAGTCAGCCGATAAAATTATCATTATTTATCAATTATAACCCTTTTAGCAACCAGACGTTTCCCAATACGGGAAGTATTTTCCTCTTTTAACTGTAAACCCCAAGATCACGCTCTTGCATCAACTATTGGCGGTGACATTTTGTTCATCCAGGAAAAACCCACACCAGATTCGGCGTTCATCTCACTAGGCTTTGTTTTGCTAGATGAACTGTTGCCAATTTGGGAAGCCAACCTGACCTTACATATATTCAGGGAAATTGTATTTCCAAGGGATACCACCAAGAGTAGATAAGAGTGATTGAGAGGCCACTGTATGAAAGAGAGAGTGAATATTTTTCTTTGTTACAGGGAATTTACCAA
This sequence comes from Oreohelix idahoensis, assembly GCA_024509875.1. Classification (NCBI taxonomy): domain Eukaryota; kingdom Metazoa; phylum Mollusca; class Gastropoda; order Stylommatophora; family Oreohelicidae; genus Oreohelix; species Oreohelix idahoensis. Next base: position 198,843 of record JAMPIV010006088.1, read on the forward strand.
CATTGGATTTGCTTAAACCTGTTTACTTTACTGGGTAGCATATAGTAGGAACATGTTTACTTTACTGTCTTCTCTGTAACATAGTGCAAAACTTCGACCTTTGGGTCATTAACTTTTTGGGTTCTTTTCTCAATAGGGGGAGGGCACATTTATTCTGCTATTTCATATGTATGTAAATCTTTTTTTTTTTTTTTTTGATCTTTCTTTAGATATTGGTGTTGTCAAGTTTAAATGATTGTGGTGGTTTTAGATGTTATGAAGGTTGGTGTTATTTTTATAGTGTAACTGAGTGAGGTCAATCTGTGAAGGCCCCTGAGTATGTCAATTGATGAGGTGTGTTCTCAGGGAACCTTTCTGCTACCACCCTAATATCTCACTCAGACTTATTTTAGACTAGTATGTCTGATAGCTACGTCTGATGTCTAGGGTAATGAATTTGTGGTGTGATGGTAACCCAATACTCAAGACACTCACAAATATTAAGTTCTATGATCAACTCGACTAATACTGTGTTTTAAGTTTGGTATTAGAAAATCTTTTTTTACAATTTTATTAGTCCTGAACCTAATATTCTTTTGGTCAGGACTGTCAAATCAAATGAAATCAATTTATATATATATATATATATATATATATATATATATATATATATATATATATATATATATATATATATATATATATATATATATATATATATATATATATATATATATATATATATATATATATATATACATCTAGATATTCAATTCAATCAAACAAAAAGGACAAACTGTCCAAGCAGATACTGTAAAATCTAATAATGATGTTGCTAAACCGCATGGGGTGTCTAAAACCAGCCGGTCTCAACACTTTTCACACCTTTGTCTGAGGTCACCCTTTCCTCTCTTGCTCTATTTTACTCTTTCCACTCTTATCCTATTCTTCTATTTGTATGCCAATATACATTTGTCTTGATTTTTTATTTCATATTTATTTATCTCCCACTCATTCTGTCCTCTTCTATTTCCAGTCCCCACTTTTATCACGTTGGGTAGTTTATTGTCCGGTTTCGTTTTTTTTAGTTTCTTAGTATGTATTGTGTACATCCGGTGGCGGAAGTCACTTCCTGTTCAGCCACGCGCTCATCAGCAGACAGCGATTTTGATAGGATTTCGGTTCTTGCCTTCAGGGAAGTACCTAGGTTTTATTTTATTATTTTATTAAGTTTTTATGTGTCCTATCTAGCCTTCACTTTCTTTCCTTTCCTGATGAAGGCCTTGTGGCCGTAACGTAGACTATTTTCTTTGTCTTTTGTCCTCGTAAGACGAATCACCTGTTTTCGATTTTTTTTCAAACCCATCCATTTCATTCTACTCAGGGAGCATATTACATTGGAGAAAGGTTTGGTCTATAGACGGGTGGGGAATAAGAGACAGTTAGTTGTCCCATTACCCTATCGCACCCGCCTAATGCAGGAAATGCATTTAACCCACCCCCACCTCATTAAATGTTCATATGCCCTGGTAAGGCATCTTTTCTTGAATTACTTCTGGCAAGGTTTGCGACACGATGTTAGACAATATGTGAAAGATTGCTCTGCTCGCCATCACCTGTATAATTAGAAGGACGAAACTACCAAGAAACAGTTGGATCAGAGTATCCAACACTCAACATTGGATAACTGGTACCACAACTAGACATTTATGTGTAGTAAAGCAGATTTGCGACAAGCGCAGATGGAAGACATTACTCTAGCGCCATACTCTGAACAGAGTCAGATCAAGATAACCCATGCCTCAGCTGGAACTTTCCACAAAGAGGATGGAATTATTTATCGACGGACGAGGCAAGTGAAGCAACTCTTAGTGCCCCTCCCTTTAAGACCTCCGTTATGGAAGCGGCTCAAATATCCTCATCGGGGGAACATGTTACCGCGGGTACCACTATGAGTAACCTTAAAGAGGTATATTTTTGGCCCAACCGATGGAAAGATGTGCGTGAGTACATTCAACACTGCACACACTGCCAAGCGAGAAACTCAGTCTCTCGCCAACGATATAGGGAGGAGAGGAAAACTGTCGCACCGAGAAACCAAACCAGTGCACAGCAAGCCCACGAAGAAGTGACCGTCCCAAAGCTGGATACTCTACAAATATCTTAGGATAAGGGGTAGGTCACAGAATTGATTGGGGCGACTTCTTCTTCCTAATCTATTTTTTGCTAAGGCAGTAATCGGTACATTTCTGGTACGGATTGTATTGCGTGCTTTCAATTGTCGCACTTTTTTCCTTCTCTGTCAACTGGAGCAGATATTTTCTACCTAAATTATTTTGCTACTTTCAGTATATTGAATCTTGTCTGCTTATCTGACACTCCTTGTGAATGATAATACTAAAAATTTGCAGGAGCGGCTGAGAGAACATTATCGACAACCAAGTTGGTTAGTCGCAGGCGCGGCCGATATGAGTACACAGATTAACACGTATATCGCCCAGCGCAGTCTGCTTAATCACTGATAAGGCACGGGTGCGTCTCCGCCAAGGTTGTAAAGAGACGGATTTTGTGTGTGCTCAAGCAACAGATAAGACATTACTTTAGCAAAAGTAATAATTCGTTACATCTTACAAACATTGTCGTGTGAGGTTACCGATATGTCTGTGAGTTCGCCTGCCGGCAATCGGATGTTTACAGCCCATTTTCAGAAAAGTAATGTTTGAAATTTTGCACTAGATGAGTCATGCAAAATATGCAAATCAGATTGACTGATCATTTGAGCCCCATAACAAACAGAGCGGGGTAAGACAGTGAATATAACCTGACACATATCAGTGGTGCTTTCACTGTGAGATTCACGCTTGCCAAAGACACCAGACGTGCCAGTTAGAATTCAGAATTTCCATTTATCAGATTGGACACCTTTTATTGGAGTATTCATCAGGACTTACAATTCAGCCCAGGAATCTCTATAATTTTAATACCGAAAGCCGCTGTCTGTGGAAACTGAAGGAAACACACGGAGTCAGAAAGGGAATTAAAGTTCAAATTAACGACCCCAAGTTCACGTGTAATAAGGCAGTGCTTGTTATTCATCTGAGCAAAACGTCTATGAGCCAGGATTGGCTTAAGTTGTGGTTTTACATTCTACATTTCATTACTAACATGTGAACTAACATATATATGCATATTGTCATGTGAATTTTAATATGTGAAAATCGCTAGTGGATGTCCCTGTCATTTGACGATGGCAACCTCAGCGTATAGAATGATGATTCATGAACCACGACTGCCAAGGGCTGGTGATTGCTTTATTGATAGTTTCGTCAAGAGAACTAAAAGCATAAAGTAGTCCCAAGTTCCATTAAAATTAATGGAAGTTTCAAACTTTTCAAATCAATGTAGACATAAATGAAAACATTTTCAATTTATATAGTGAACACTTTTCAATCAGTGGAAATGTAAATGTGAACATATTATATCTGTATTATTAACCTTTTCATTTAAATGAAGTGTAAAGCTAAAGCTATCCGATTTAAATGTAAAAAAAGTTTTATCCCGAAGGATTAAATTTAATTCTCATCGAAGGTAAATTCTGAGTTAACGGGGATGGTAGAATAGAAGAAAGGGGACACATAAGTATGTGTCGGGAAACGCAATACTCAGAAGAGCCTTTCGTTTCTATTATTTATTATAGTTATTGTTGGTACCAGCAGAAAGTACTATCTCTTAAACAAGAAGGGAACAGTAGCCTGAGCTTTAAGACAAAGGACCAACTTTGTAGACTCTCCCTGACATTTCTGGGAAAAACGCTACGTGTAGCATTGGGCAGAGCAACCTAACCTTTGAGGTGAAGACAGGAGTACGACAGGGATGCCCCTTATCAACGATTCTATTTGTAACAGTCATAGACTGGGTGATGCGCCAGACAACAGAGGGCAGTCCAAGAGAAATAAGATGGACTACATTTTCTACATTGGAAGATCTGGAATACGCAGATGACATTGCACTACTAGCACATTCACATCAACACATCCAGGAAAAAACGGATAGACTTAATAAGTATAGCCAGCAGGTGGGCTTGAACATCAATTTAAAGAAGTCAGAGGTCATGACGCTCAATGTGAGCAACCCTGAGCCCATATCAGTAAGGAATCAGCAACTGGTACAGACAGACACCTTCACATACCTAAGATGCATAGTAACACCAGACGGCGGGGCAGGCAAAGACATCAACATCAGAATGAATAAAGCAAGAACAGCCTTTTTTAGCCAAAACAACATCTATAAGTCCTCTCAATACAGCACAAGCACAAAATTAAGATTATATCAGAGCTGTGAGCTTTCTGTGCTTCTCTATGGTGCGTAATGCTGGAGAGTTACAGAGAAGGAAATGTCGAAATTGTCCTCTTTTCACACAACATGCCTAAGAAAAATTCACAGAATCGTTTGGCAGAATACCATCACCAACCAAGATCTGCTTACTCGGAGCAAGCAAGAGAACATGCACACCATCATAGCTGGCAGACGCTGGAGCTGGGTTGGCATGTCCTCAGAAGAGACCCCGATGCCATCACAAGAACAGCTATGCTTTGGACCCCTGAAGGAAAACGAAAGAGAGGCCGACCAAAAACAACCTGGCGGAGGACTGTGGAGGCTGAGATGCAAAAAATGAACCAGAGTTGGGGCACTGTACGAAGGATGGCCACCGATCGAGCAAAGTGTAATCAGTTTGTTGTTGCCCTACAAGATGCCACTAAGCGTGATGGCCACTGACTGCTTTGACGGTCGGTGGCTAAGGATCAAAGAAGAAGAAGAAGAGCTACACCCGACAACCTTGACCAGCGACGAGTGTGAGCAGTGTAAAAAGAACCAACCCATCAGAAGGAGCAGAACCGTCATTGGCAGCTAAGTTCAATATATGCTGCCACTTTAATTTCTTGTAACAAGTTACCTTCTATCACGATCGTGATGATAACTTTTTCTTGATCCATAACTATTAAAATTATTTTCAAACTGTTAAAACTTAAGTGATTATTAAATTTTTTTATTTGAAAATTTACAAATTTAACTTCGATTTTATCATTTTAATGTTACTGCATGTTTGTCTCAGTTAAATTGTTACACACACTCTAAACAGAGCTGTACCAGAATAATAAGAATTACACTGAAAAAATCAACAAAGGGGCATAACGAGCTAAAATTAATCATTGCTTAATTCTTTACAAAAGTGGTCGGCAGATTCTAGAATTAACGTGCTCAGCCAAAGCAGCACTGTTTTCGCTTACATGAATATCTTGTGAAGACTTCCTTTGTGATAGAAGTGTCTTTGCCCTTCTATCTTCATCTCTGCCAAGAGTAATCTTGTGCGAAGGTAGACACCCTTGAAGCCCATTTTAGATCCTCTTGAGTTTTGGTCACTGTTTGACCACTACTGCAAAGCAGGGGAGGTAATTCCGTCACAGAGCGCCATACTATCATATCGGCTGTCTTCCTCCTGGCCTGGTTCCATTCTAGTCCTCGGTCCTTCAAAGATTGTCTAACGTTGTCTTCCCAGCGGACTCTGGGATGTCCTGGAGTTCTCGATCCCTGGCTCTTAGTTTCCCATGCTTGTCGTGGTAGCCGATCTTCTCACATTAAACAATTATTATCTGGTGCACATAATTTCTTTCAGAAATAGCGAAAATGTATAAATGGCGTGCACTCGTATGAAAAGAACGAAAGGCAGATGAGAAGAAAAACGTCAAAGGAGTTGTAGACATTACGATCTACTAAACACGATCATTAGGCTACGTCAAAGAAGTTGCAGACATTACGATCTACTAAACACGATCATTACATCAAAGAAGTTGTAGACATTACGATCTACTAAACACGATCATTACGTCAAAGAAGTTGTAGACATTACGATCTACTAAACACTATCATACGTCAAAGAAGTTGTAGACATTACGATCTACTAAACACGATCATTACGTCAAAGAAGTTGTAGACATTACGATCTACTAAACACGATCATTACGTCAAAGAAGTTGTAGACATTACGATCTACTAAACACGATCATTACGTCAAAGAAGTTGTAGACATTACGATCTACTAAACACGATCATACGTCAAAGAAGTTGTAGACATTACGATCTACTAAACACGATCATTAGGCTACGTCAAAGAAGTTGTAGACATTACGATCTACTAAACACGATCATTACGTCAAAGAAGTTGTAGACATTACGATCTACTAAACACGGTCATTACGTCAACGAAGTTGTAGACATTACGATCTACTAAACACGATCATTACGTCAAAGAAGTTGTAGACATTACGATCTACTAAACACGGTCATTACGTCAAAGAAATTGTAGACATTACGATCTACTAAACACGATCATTACGTCAAAGAAGTTGTAGACATTACGATCTACTAAACACGATCATTACGTCAAAGAAGTTGTAGACATTACGATCTACTAAACACGATCAATACGTCAAAGAAGTTGTAGACATTACGATCTACTAAACACGATCATTACGGTCTCTTCATAATCGTCTTCATCATTACTATTGTCCTGTCCACTGTCCGTAGAGCATGGAGCACTAGTGTAGCTGGCCCTGCTTACATCAATCCTACATCAAGTATTCACTTGATCTTGCAGTGCGCTTGTCTCTGTAACAATTTGTTCCACATGAAGATGTTACCAGCCCTATGAACAACCTCATATTAATGGCCTTGTACGACACGCATGAAGGAACATTAGACCTATTATTTCTTTGTCTGATAAGATACTCCCCCCCCCCCCCCCCATCCCGGGAGATACACGGTACATGACGGTCTTGTCGTGGGTTATTCGGTCTACACTTGTGACTAGGACAATTATGAAAGTAATAAGGTCTGCCTTGATCATTAAGGTCTGATATTTCATAGTTGGGATTGTGTTGTGAAAGCGACTACCTCCAGTTATACATTGAGGGTGGTGGGGGGATGTATGATTCCACATCTTGTAGTGGTTCTTCTTCCAGTACACTCTTGTTCTCGTTTTCTGCTTCTATTTTTATTATCTTAGTTTTCTTCCTTAGTATTTTCAGACCCACTTGCTGTAATCTCTCATCAAGTATTTAAATTTGATCTTGCAGCAGATTTCGGTTATGGGGCATAAGTGCCAGGTCATTGACAAAATCTAGATCGTCAACTCTTTTAGTCCACTGAATTCCATGGGTGCCGTGTTTTCAAAATCCTATCAAAAGCCAATAGGAAGAGAAATGGAGACAAGAGGCATTCCTGTCGACTTCAGTTCATATCCCAAACGGTTCTGAAGGTTGTCCTTCATGAAGAACTCTGTATGTCATGCCTGCATAAGTATTCTTTATTAAATTAATGATCTTCATGGAAACTCCATAATACCTCATCAATTTCCAAAGTGATTCTCTGTCTACACTGTAAAATGCATTTTCATAGTCCACAAATCAGATGTATAGCAGTGAACCCCATTCCAGAATTTGGTCAACTATTATTCTCAGTTTGGCTACCTGGTCTGTAAAGGTTCTGTTTTGTCGAAAACTGCTTGTTCATCTATCATTTGTCAATGGAACATCACACAGTAATAAAGAGTTTATATAGCATTTTATCACTTTTTAAAGATTTCATTTTCATTTGTTTGGATCTTAGTATCTGTCTCATGTCGTTGACTGTAAAAAAAATAAAAAAAGGATTTCGTTCCACGCTGATTGAGGCATATTCGGAATAGAACTTTAGACTCATATTATTTTACCACCAGCACACTAGGGATGATGTTGTCAGCACACTAGGGATGATGTGGTCAGCATCACGCCGGCCGCCTTTAACCTTCCCAGAGTTGCTCTGGTACTCAATTGAAGAGGTTGGGTTGACTCTGGAGCCGTTTGCGTTCTAAAATATCCCACCTCAACTAGGGATCGAACCTTGGACCACCGATCTAGAAAGCCAATGCACTAACCACTGCGCTACCGTTGACTGTAGCAATGACCATTTCCAACTCCTTCTTGATGCCTGTTTTACATCTGCCATCATCTGCCATTTTGTGCCCAAGATATAAGAAATGTGTCACTGTTACGATTAAAATTCATAACAGGAGTGACGTATTTAGTTTAGTTCAGTGGGACTCTGTGTTTGTTTATTTTTACACGGGTCACTGAGAAAGATAGGTGAATTACGATAAGCCGTCAGGCGTGGAGGGTATCTCGTGAGGCAGGTGACTGGTGGGAGAGAGGTTCAGAGCGATGGTGTATTTTCAACAGAGTGGACGTGTGTTGTTTTGAGCTCCTGAAATATATAGGATTTATGTGATAGATTCCTACATGTTACCTTTACCTCAAGATCATTGTGTGAGGGTGCTGCGTTACTTTTATATTATCATTTGTAGTTTGGAAGAACTGATGAAAATATGTGCATATGTGCGATCTTGCTGTGTTCACGAATGGTCTGGGTGATCAAGAATATGAGGTTATACATTAGCTCCAAAACGCCTTGGTTTGGGTCCACTATAATAAGTATATTTATTGGCTTCAGACAATTCCACAATTCAAAGTACATGGCATATTATTAATACATGCATTAAAATGCGTCTCCTACTGTCCTTTACGTATCGAAATACATCACGTCTTGCTTTGACGGATTCACATAACGAAAGGCCAAGATCGACCGTTTTAATCAATTAGCGCGACACCTCATTACGTCATCATTGCTTAGAGACCTCAACCTATTATCGCGTTCATTTATAATTACTAATAGTGCAAAACATACCATGTTGACTCCAGATAAAAATGCTACCGCGTAGATTAAACTGCTAACAGATCTAAGTGAGGCCAACATGTAAAAATACATAATAATCTTCTTTAACAGAGGGGTACGAGATTTATGCATGATAAAAGGACGTATGTATTTCTCTGAACTGTGTAAAATATTATATGAATAAACTGTCGGGGACAGTGTACTGGTTTCTGACGATACATGACCTTACGGAAGACGAGAGATGTATATTATGCTATATGCTATAATGGATTTAAGTTGATATTGGCGGAGCTAAGCTTATGTGAATAAACGTTTGTTTAACTGTCCACTCTGCTTTTGTTGTGACGTGAATACTTTCAAGTTGAATGGCTGTGAGCGATGTCCATCAGTAGTACCCCTAATGTGTACCTGGCCAGAGTAACCAGTCGTTACTAAAAGAGACATCATATTTTATAAAAGGCTCGCTACAGCTAAATGGGGGCCAAGCTATAGAAGAATAAGGGTCTAAAGCTGAAGTTTCCTGAATCAAATATTCAATAGTGATATCAGGAGTATTTTTTCAAGTCGTTGGACTATGATTTCGTGCAGTACATAATTTTTTCAAGATGGAGATGTAGATTGGCTGCTGGCTGCATTACTAAACGTTACCTGCTCTTTACGAAGTGTATTCATCATTCTGTGAGAAAGAGGCGTCAACAAAGAAGATTTATTGTTCTGGGCAAACAGATAAGTACATTTAAAGTTACATACAGCGTGTGATGCTGAGAATCTTGTTTGTCAGAGTTCTTTTTCTATGTTCTATGTATTTTCGTGTATATATGTTTGTGTAATACGCGGGAGGTTGGAAGGGAACTTTGAGTTTACTATACCTCTATGGACGGTCGGAAATTAAACGTCGTTCTGTAGGTTTATGCATCTGATCTTTTTCTAATTAAGGGGTCGGCATGCATAGCTGAGAGTTGTCTGCCTTAATTGAATTAACCAGATCCATTATTTGTCTAGTTGTGAAGTACTGTTATTTGGCAAGTTTGTTTGATTGTTGTTAAGTTAATTGTAATTTTATTTAGTTTTTCTGCATTATTGTTTGTAAAATTGTTGGTCTATTCTTGCTGTTTCTTGTTTATTAGATGTCGTATATGTTGTGAAATCGTGCTTGCCTTGTTATAAGTGTGGTAGAGCTACATTATTTTGTGTTCCATTCCTTTTCTCAATAGCTCATGTATTTCTGCCTTAGTTGATTATTTGTATTCTCCTCAGTTGGCTCGTTCACTGTATACTGTCATCTTGTTCGTATCAATTTTTTTTGCTACTGTATAATATCTATTATTACATGCAGTTAATTGATTTTGGATGGTGAAAAAATTTGTGCCTAATATTGCTCATATATATATATATATATATATATATATATATATATATATATATATATATATATATATATATATATATATATATATATATATATATATATATATATATATATATATATATATATATATATTCAAGTGTTCTTGAACAAGTGTGTGTCACAATATTAGTGTATTATGGCTACCTTTAAGGATTTGGTAAAGTTTGGAAAAGATTTTGGTTTGGAGGATGAAGCTTTGAAAACCTATGTAGACAAGGAACTCAGAAGACAGGAAGAATTAGATGAGAAGAAGAGACAAGATGAAATGGCTCTTGAAGAGAAAAAAATTACCCTATGCTCAAAGAATAGCAGAATTTGAGTTGGAAACATTAAAAGTCCAACTTAAACAGGAAAACCCAGTTCAGGAGGCTGAAAAAAGACTATGCTTCCACTTTTAAGTTTAATTTGCCAACATTTAACTCAAAAATAGACATGTATATATAGATATAGCTTTCTGAATAGGTATGAAACGTAGTGCCAAGAGTTTAAGATTGATAGATCTACATGGCCTAGTAGGTTGATGACTTTATTGGTTGGTGAGGTTCTGACTGCAGTCTGCACCATGGATGATCAGAGTCGAAATGATTATGAAGCTGTAAAAGCCTTGTTACTAAAGAAGTATTAATTGGATGAGAATGGATATAGGTTGAAGTTCAAATGATTATTACCAGATTCAGGAAAAGATTTTACTGAATTTGTTTCATCTATTAAGCTTTATTTTCTAGATGGGTTGAATTGTCAAGAATTGAAAAAACATTTGATGGGTAGGCTGATTTGATTCTAAGAGACAAAGTGCTGCCTACAATCAGTGGTGACTTTTTAACATTCCTTCAGGAGAGAAAACCTGAAACTTTATCTGCTATGGAAAATTTAGAGAGACAATACCAAGTGGCACATCTTGGAAGGAACCTTAGCAAAAATAACTTTAAGGATCCATTGCCAGTGGCATCTGCTATGACTCTGGTGCCTAATTCACATAGACAGAGATCTTATAGCATTGATAAGAACTTCCAAGTAAATAGAGATCATAATAATGAGGGAGATATAGCTTAAATAACAGATCACAACAGCCTCAAAGAAGTTATAACTCATATGATGATGGATATTTTCAACCACAATCATCATTCAGGCCTAATGAACATCAGAACAGAGGTAGATATAATTTCAGATCAGGCAAAGGACAAGGGTCATTTGACAATTCTTTTAATAATAGAGGTTATCAACATAACAATAACAGTGGTTCTCAACAAAACAATAATTTTAGGCAATCTAGAAATCCTGAACGTTCCAATACTGTTGTAAATGTAAATGACAATAACCCAGTTCAGAAAACTAATGGTGTCGCTCATGCTAATTCATGTAGTGTAGATTTAGCTAACAGTACTAATTGTGCTGAATGTAATTCTTTGTATCAGCCAGAGGGAGTCCCTAGGCTCCGGTGTGGACATCTTTTACCAGTTATGTCCTCGTATAATGGGACAGGATCAGTAGTGTTTGATAAAGGTTTTGTGAACAAACAACTAGTTTCATTACTTAGGAACACTGCATCCGCCACTGTGGGAGTTCAAAGTTCATTAGTGGACCCTGCAGGTTATACAGGCGAAGAGGTTCAGTGCATTACTTTTGGGGTACAGTGCAATATTATCCCACTGCAAAAGTGTTTTTAGATACCCCGTATTTCACAGGCAGGACTATTGTATGTCTGTTGTCAAAACCAGTAGCTGGGATAATTTTAGGGAATATCCCTGGAATTCATGATTGCACTGATGATGATATTGTGAGGTGGGAGCAAAAACGGCATGTATATACTGCCAGGGTTGATACTACCAGAGCACAGGCTCTTAGGCGAATACATGCACGATCGCATGGTCGAACTCAAATAGACGCAATTTTAGGTGATGATGATGGTGCTAATACCAAATTTCTTCTTCCCGTTACTGAGGAATCCGTGGATGATTTCCTAGCTATTGAGAAATCATCAGATGTCTATTCTGACTCGTGTGAGTCACTGGTTGTTGATATGGAACCAACCACATCCATCAGGGATGACGTGACACCCACAATTACCAATGATATTGTCACTAAGGTGGAACCATCTACTTGCATTATTGCTGATGTCATACTAGGCATTGTTGATGTCAAGGTTCATCAGTTGTCGAGTTTTAATTGGTCGTATTTCTTCCAGTCCAGACTGTCTGTTTGGCTGTGTGTTTTCTTGTTTGCCATTGCATGTGTACTATGTGGTTTTTCTTTTTCAGGTAGGAACTTTAACGGAAATTAATATCCCTTCAGCTGTGTTGTTTCAGATGCTGACATACACTGTGCCCTTGTGGCATGTACTGGCCACTACATTGATTTGTGTGGCAGTTTTAACAATACTTTTCCTTGTTTCAGGTATTACAGGTCGTGTTGCACCGTTTCAAGAACATAATAACTTCTACATTGTTCCTTTGCAGGGATATGATTGTTTTCTTTCCGCTTGTCATGTTCTGAAGGTTTTATTTCCCTTTTGTACTTATGATGAGGTTAATAGTGTTGTTCATTTTAGGGGTCATTCTTCTGTAGAATGCACACATCTTGAGACTACTCTTTGAGTATTTCAATGCCCTTTGCTATGCTGAGCATCTGTATGTGTTAGATTCTAAACTTAATGGTATATTTACTGCTACTGTTGTTCGCAGACGCGAAAGATTTTCTCGGTTAGTGATGACTTCATAACTTATATTGATGGTGTTTGTTTTTTCATCAGCATCATCGTACGGCAAAACCTTCAAAAACAAGATTAGGATTCACTGAAATGTCTTTTCTTGATCATAGTGTAAGAGGAGGTTTTCGAAAACCTGAATATTCAAGTATTTCTAAAATCTTGAAATTCTTAGAACAAAAAAACAAGTTTGCAGTCTGTTAGGCTTAGTGAATTTCTAGGGAAATTTCTTGCTTAGGTTTTCAGAAATTACCTCAGTTCTGTCTTCGTTGTTAAAGAAGAACTCGCCAAACAAAATTGTCTGATCCCATGTTTGTGATGTTACTTTAAATATTATGAAATTCTGTTTTGCTAAATCACCAATTTTGAGATTACTTGACGCTCGATTTCTTTTCACCCTTATGAGTAGATGCCTCTAAATCAAGAAATGGTGGGACGCTTATGCGAGAGTCAGAATGTTCTAGCGGACGTTCTATCCCGCTGTGTCAAGGATCCTTTGTCACCAATAAACTCGAATATTGTAGACGTCGTGGGATGTTGAAATCAACAGATGAACTAACTTCGTGGCATGGTGACCATGGAACATTGATCGCATGGTAACACTTTTTGTCAGACAATATCCAAATAAAACAGAATTATCAAGAGGTTGGCTGAAATCCAAGCGTAGAAGATATCGTAACCTGCTACCACATGCTAAAGCTGAGAACTGTTTTGGTTTGTCATATACCTGATGAATACTTTTAATGACGTTTGAAACCCTACTAACAACGACGAATCGGCTCACATGGCACCTGATGGTGATGAATACTTCAATGCTAAAGGTCGAGCAATAACTCTATCAACTCAGTACAGGCCGTGCATGTATTGCGCCTTATTGACAGTGATCAGAGTGGATATACAGACTTACAAATGCACATTCTGTGAGGTTATGAAAATGCTGTGAGTTGAGAATATTTTCTGCAGATATTTCTGTTTATTGCAATATGAAGAATTACATCTACAGATGAAGGGACATAACTCTACAATAACTCGTATATGCAAGTTCTTCTTCTTCTTCCGTCCTTAGCCAAAGACCGACCAAGCAGTCAGAGGCCATCACGCCTTGTGGCGTCTTAAGGGCAACAGCAGATTGATTTTCTCTGTTGTAGTTTCCCATCACGCCTAGCGGCGTCTTTAGGGCAACAACAAATAGATCCATCTGCCGTTGTTTCCGTAATCGGTGTGACAAGCCAACGGGTGATCAGCCCATTGGGCTATATGCAAGTTAAGATGACAAAAACATTTCTACATGACTATTTTTTGCAGTTTTCACTTATTTCGACTGGAACATTGGTTACTCATATAACGATAATATTCTCTGAAGGAGAATCAAGATCATTGACAATGGCTTATTTGGACATGGTGTCACTGGACTTGGTCTGCTGGACATTTTGTCATGGAACTCTAGTTTAATATATTATGACAGTATATAATTTTATTACATATATATTTTACCTAATGTGTTTAAATTGAGTGTTACTTTGATACAAATCGTTTTCACACTCACACTGACTTTGGGAATTAATTTATTGCTGATAGTACGTACTATTATCTGGTTGAACAACATATCAGCATACTCGTATTCAATGGCTCATGCATGAGTGTTAAATGAAAATAATATGTTAATAATATTACAGTTCACTTTTGTTGACTATGGCGTAAAAAGGTAAAATTAACCGTAAATTTTTGGTGGATTCATTTACTTTCTTGGTATAATTGTCTGCCTCGTGTCATCTATTCACGTTATTGCATTTTGATGTCCTATTTAATGCTTTGTATTATTGCATTGATTTATGATAGTTTAAGTGACTACGGATACTGGACTGACGAATAAGGATATTGGACGGTGTGATTTGTGTGTGAGTGCATGTATTGCTATCATGTTCAGTACTATTAGTTATGGTTACCTCACCGGGCTGTTAAAACGATTTTTGTCATATGTAGTCGTTGGCTGTAGTTTTTACTATTGTCCTCACATTGAATGTTTAATTGCCTACTATGTGGCAGAAACCTAGGTGCTATACTATGTAGTACTGTCTGTAAGACTTGATGATACCATATGGTTTTTGGTGGTGTTATATTCACACTATGAAAATAATGAAAACTGTGTTGGTCAGAAACCAACAATCAAACATATCTGTGGCGCTCCCAGCTTATGAATGGGATAAACAAAGATGAAATAAGTAAAGCTTGTTATTTATATTCATGACAAATTCGTGTACCTTCTTGTTTGCCACTTTTTAAATAGTGTTGGTCTTAACAGTCTTCATCAAGACAACATACTAGCTTTGTAATAATCGCAAACTCACATTGCAGTTTGAAAATGACATCATTACAGACTTTAAACACTCCAACATATACGTTACA
This sequence comes from Oreohelix idahoensis, assembly GCA_024509875.1. Taxonomy (NCBI): domain Eukaryota; kingdom Metazoa; phylum Mollusca; class Gastropoda; order Stylommatophora; family Oreohelicidae; genus Oreohelix; species Oreohelix idahoensis. The sequence continues at coordinate 214,106 of JAMPIV010006088.1, forward strand.
AATCTACAAATTAACAAGTAAACACACTTTTTAAAAAAATGAAGTATCCCATTCAACCCTTAATGGGTTATAATTAGGACATATGGTGTACTAATTCAAGAAAATAAAGTCAGATTTCCAATATCCAAATATAATACCTTCTTCCCCCCTCCACTCAGCCCAAATGGAGTAATTCAAAACTAAATTTGTGAATGTTTTTGTGGGTAATTTCCTATCTTTCGTACCTTTTTGCTCCGCAGTGAATATGTATAGTTAGGTGTTGTTTCGTAGCGCTTAGGGTTAGGATTAGGGTTAGAATTAGGGTTAGGATTATGGTTAGGATTAGGGTTTGTGTTAACCATAATCCTAACCCTAATCCTAACCCTAACTGCTACGAAACAACACCTAACTACATATATTCACTGCGAACCAAAAAGGTACGAAAGATAGGAAATTACCTTTTTGTGTGTGACCTCCTCTCTCCAAGAAACATTTTTAAAAAAATGAATTTAAAAAAAAAAGTAAATAAAGTCTCCATTAAACACACGTGCTTTTTCGTTCAGCGATCACTTTTGAATAGAAAGGAAGTCCTATAGTTGGAAGGGGCGTTCTTTGGCTCGTTAAAGTTGCAGAATTGCGCTATCAGCAAAACAAAATAACAAAGGTGCGAAATCGGCTTCCAATCGTAACAGAACAACCTCTCAATCCGATTGATCGGCTCTCAGTAATTAAAGAGTTAACCTCAGTAGGCTACCCTTAAAAAACAAATAAATAAAATAAACAACATACCAGCATCTAGTCCACTGTTCATAAGATAATCCAGGTTTACGATTGTAAAGGTCCATGTCCATAGTTCAGTAGTTATTCCAGTGTTCGAATTTTAAATTTCTGATACATTGACTTTGCTCCTTTTTGTGGTAGTCAAAGCTCGGGGCAGTTACAAAATGATAAACTCGGAACAGTTATCAAAACAATCTGGAAATATTGTTACTGATACATCGTCAGAGAGAGATAGTTCGTGCACAGCGTGTGAGGAAGGGAAACCACTCGCCAACTCGCGGCATCAACCTCCAGGCAATCACTAAACATTGATCTCTCTTTCAGCCAATCAGAGGACAAAGAATTACTGTCGTTAGCCAATATGTGAATAAGAAAATCCGAAGAAAAAAAATGTTGAAAGGACATTTAAAGAGAAAAGAATTATCGAACGCGGTCATCAGGAATACGAAGCGGCTGTAAAAGGAACATTAGAAAGGTTGACTCTCGTATTTTATCAATGCTCTCCCTTGCATACAAAAAAAAAAAAAAAAAACTAAATAAGAGAGAGAATAAAGCTAAAACGTAAATTTTGGTGCTAATTATTTATTTAACAAGCAAACTAACACAAGTAAAGCACCACACAAGTAAATAACGTCATAACCCTTTAACTTGTGATGATCGAGACTATGGTGACATGGAAAGACCTTGAACAAACTGTGGAATAAACATAGAGTTGGCGTGAGTATGTGACTTCATTTACACCACAGAAAATTGGAGAGTAATGAAAACATTTTTTACAATCATCCCCGTTTTAAAAATAATATTTTACAAACAATTTAGCGAACTAGTCGCGTTAAACATTTTCTGTACGGCATAAGGTATTGAGAATAAGGATTTGTGTGGCCTGTCACTCATTATCATCAGCTGTCATCTCCACAATGAAGGTCGACTGCAGTGGATGTCCAACGTCTTCTGTCTCTTGCCTTGATGGTGCACTCTGATAGGTTATTTTCTGTCCATTACCTTGATGTTATCTTCCCACTTATAGCGCTGTATTCCTTTGCGCGTTTGCCATCAAGTCTGTCTTCTGTTATGGTCTTCTGCAAGGTGCGATATCTTTTATTTGTAATGGCCAAAATATTTTAGTTGTCTAATTTTAATCTCTTTCATCAATTCTTTTTTCATACCTAGGTTTTCTATGACTTCTTTATTTTTTGTCTTCTTCATGAGATGTGCACCATTCTTCTATATATCAACATCTCTTGCGCCTCAATTATTTCTTTCAATTGTTTATTCATTTTCCATGTTCCTACACCATGCAGTAATGAAGAATGTAACTTCCGGTCAACTTGGGGGCCTTGACAAGAAAAAGAATACTGAAATTATTTAGGCCCCAATATTATATCTCAGACAGGAGAGAAAACTGGAATACAGTGAACATTTAACACACAGCTGGAGGATCTAGACTTTGCAGATGATTTGTGCCTTCTGTCACACAGACAGCAAGATATGCAGGAGAAAACAAATAGATTAGTAACAGGAGCAGCAAAGATGGGACTAAAAATAAATGTTAAAAAAAAACAAAGGAAATGAGGATAAATAATAGACAGATGGTATCGATGAAGATCAATGATCAAGTCATTGAACAAGTAGAAAGCTTTACATATCTGGGGAGTAATACTAACAAAGGAGGGGGAACCGATGGTGACGTCTGTTCTAAGATAAATAAAGCCAGATGCGCTTTTAATGCCCTTCGACCAATATTGAACTCCTCAGCTATATCCAGAGAGAACAAAATCAGAATCTTTAACTCAAATGTAAAGTCAGTCTTGCTGTATGGCTCAGAGACATGGCATGTCTCAAAGAGTATCACCTCCAAGCTACAGACATTTGTAAATAGATGTCTCCGACGGATCCTCCGTATAAGATGGCCAGATGTAATAATAAACGTAAAGCTAAGGAAAAGATGTGGGCAACAGCCAATACAAATGGAAATTAAGGTAAGAAGGTGGGGATGGATAGTACATACACTCAGAAGAGAACAATTAAGCATAGCCAGAGGTGCCCTTGAATGGAACCCACAAGGGAAAAGAAGAGTGGGGAGGCCAAGGAGAACTTGGAGAAGAACTGTGGAAGAGGAGGCTAAGGAAATTGGAATGACTTGGGCACAGCTGAATAAGACAGCCCAGAATAGAAATCGATGGACAGCAAATGTTTACAAGTCCACAAATGGGGAGTACCAGACATATCCCCGAGGAACAAGAGGTGAGGAAAATGCACTTATGCTGGACAGGACATATACTGAGGGAGCCAGCTGACAGTATTACAAGGCAGTCCTTGTTCTGGAATCCCCAGGTAAAAGAAATAGAGGAAGATCCAAAAAATAAATGGGGAAGGGAAATGAAGACAGAGAAGAATGGAATAACAAGACATGTAAAGATCTTGAATGGATGGCACAGGACAGGAAGGTTTTTGGGTACATTTGTACAAGGGCTGTATTCCACAGGGCAGGAAGGTTTTTGTGTACATTTGTACAAGGGCTGTATTCCACAGGGCAGGAAGGTTTTTGTGTACATTTGTACAAGGGCTGTATTCCACAGGGCAGGAAGGTTTTTGTGTACATTTGTAAAAGGGCTGTATTCTACAGGCTAGGAAGGTTTTTGTGTACATTTGTACAAGGGCTGTATTCTACAGGCCAGGAAGGTTTTTGTGTACGTTTGTACAAGGGCTGCATTCCACAGGGCAGGAAGGTTTTTGTGAACATTTGTACAAGGGCTGCATTCCACAGGACAGGAAGGTTTTTGTGCACATTTGTACAAGGGCTGCATTCCACAGGGCAGGAAGCTTTTTGGGTACATTTGTACAAGGGCTGTATTCCACAGGACAAGAAGGTTTTTATGTACATTTGTACAAGGGCTGTATTCCACAAGGCAGGAAGGTTTTTGTGTACATTTGTACAAGGGCTGTATTCCACAGGGAAGGAAGGTTTTTGTGTACATTTGTACAAGGGCTGTATTCCACAGGGCAGGAAGGTTTTTGTGTACATTTGTACAAGGGCTGTATTCCACAGGGCAGGAAGGTTTTTGTGTACATTTGTACAAGGGCTGTATCCTGATGAGTTGGCCTATCAGGCCTCTGCCCTGGCAAAATTTAAAAATTAGAAACCTACCCACCACAAAATAATTTATAGAATGTGTGACTCCTATATACACACATTGGGATTCTCGCCGGTGCTACGGAGTTCATGCACTGTGCTGCGATCCTCCTTGTGTGACCTAATGGAGGAGTTAGAGCAGTGATGGAGTTGTCCATGTGCAGTGAAGATAGAAATAAAACCAAAACCCACCCACTGACACTTGGTCCTCTTACAGGAAGCCTGCACTTGGTCCTCTTACAGGAAGCCTGCACTTGGTCCTTTTACAGGAAGCATGCACTGCTCTAGCAGTGGTCACCTAGCCGCGGTAGCATAGTTGTTAGTGCACTGGCTTCCTAGCTCAGTGGTTTATGGTTCGATCCCCAGATGAAATGGGATTTCTTTTAGGCCACAAACGGCTCCTGGGTCAACCCAGCCTACATGGGAACCAGAGCAACTCTGGGAAGGATAAGGCGGCCGGCGTGATGCTGACCACATCACCCCTAGTGTGCCGATGGTCAAGAAAATATGGGCCTAACACCATATTCCCAATATGCCTCAACGAGCGTGTAACGGGATCCTTTCCTTTCTCCTTTCTAGCAGTGGTGGGTTCCATGACTATTTGTATTCCATGATCAGGTTGCTAGCCCCATGCACCTTATATTAGTAGCCTTGTATGAAAACCTAACGCAACAGAATGTTCAGACTTCAGAACAATCAGCCAGATGAGTCATGCAATTAAGATACTGCTTACAATCATACAATAAAGAATAAAAAGTAAGGTAGACAGCGAAATCCAAGAAGAACAGTTTGGTTTTAGACGGAACAGTGGAACAAGAGAGGCAATATTTTGCATAAGAATTATTGGCAGAAAAATATACAGATGTCCAAAAAAAAGTATGTACATGTGCTTCATTGACTATAAGAAGGCTTTTGACAGAGTCCATCATGAAAAAATAATTGAATGCCTCGAAGACATAGGTATTGATGGAAAGGATATAAGAATACTCAGTAACCTTTATTGGGAGACCAGGTGTTCATGGTTCAAACCCGGGCGTCAGCGTTTGAAGAGATGTTTACGGCCGGAAATTTGACTAAATAGCCTGAACGGCTCCTGTGATAAACCCTCTGTGGATGGGAAGGAGCGAAGCTCCTGACCGGGTTGGAAGGAAAGTCCTCAGGTTCCCCAGCCTCGCAATGACATGTCATTGGGCCGAAGGGCTGAAAGCCCAAGTGCCGCTGGTTAAAGAAAAAAAAAATTGGGAGCAAACTGCCACAGTAAGATCGGGAAGGAATTATTCACCATACATAGACATAAAAAGAGGTGTCAGACAAGGTTGTGTGCTGTCCCCCTGCCTATTTAATCTATACACCGAAACAATTTTCAAACAGATACAGGAAATACCAGGACTGAACATCAGTGGAAGGTCAATAAACAACCTTAGATATGCAGATGATACCGTGTTGTTAGCTGAAAGCGAACAGGAGTTACAAGAACTAGTGAAGCAAGTGAACAGTATAAGTCAGGAATATGGACTCGACATTAATATTGAGAAAACAAAAACTATGATAAATAGCAAAACAGACGATAAACCCACATTAAAGATAAGCGTAAATGGGAAAATCCTGGAACAAGTCAAGAACTACGTATATCTTGGTCATATAATAACAGAAGATGGCAGATGTGAAACAGAAATCAAGAAGAGAATAGGAATGGCCAAAGCTACATTCAACAACATGAAACATATGCTGACATCTAAAGTTATCTCACAAATTAAAACTGAGAATCATAAAGCGTTATATATATTCTGCATTACTGTATGGTGCAGAAACATGGACGATGACTAAGCAATTGGAAGAAAGAATTGATGCTATTGAAATGTGAATATACAGAAGAATGGGGCGTATCTCATGGAAAGAGAAGAAAACAAATAAGGAGATCCTAGAAAATCTAGGTATGAAAAGAGAACTAATGAGGGAGATCAAAGTTCGGCAGCTAAAATACTTTGGCCACATAAAAAGACATAACACCTTGCAGAAGACCACAATAGAAGGGAGAGGTGAAGGTAAACGTGCAAGGGGAAGACAGCGCTATAAGTGGGAAGAACATCAAGAGATGGACAGGAAAGAGTCTGTCAGAGTGCACCACCAAGACAAGAGACAGAAGACGTTGGAGATCCATTACAGCCAACCTTCGTTGTGGAGATGGCAGCTGATGATGATGATGACATGTCAGAGCGTGAAGTAGTCCTACTGTAACTCTACAATCATAGCAGCAGCCTCATCCATATGTCAACTTTGATTTGCATCTTCCCCCTGCTCCACGTAGAAATTGTTTTTCTATGTGAATAATTTTCGTGATCTCTGTGCTGCACTATTATATGATAATATGTATATGAGAATGTAAACATATGTCACTGTATTTTAGAAGTATGTAAAGCTGTCATTTGTTTAGCATGCGAATATGTGTATGATTATGAGTAATGCTCTAAGATGTTTTTTCTGCTACAGAAGTGTGTAAGAAAGTTTTTTTTTCCCCCTACAATGTGATTATATATGTGAGAATGTGTTTTTAGTATTGGCGATACATGCACAAATTCAGATTAACTGTTTACAATTTGACCTCATGAGTGAGTACCGGGATACTGTATGCCAGTTAAGATAAAGGGCAGGATGTAAGAAGGACATGTGTGCCCAATTATCAATGCTTTCAAAATAAAGTTTGTTCATTCATTCATTCTTTCTTTGTCTCTTCAGAGACATCCAGAAATTTGACTACAGGCTATTTCAATAATGCTGCCCTTAAAATCAAGTCTAATATAAAATATACCTGTACTCCAAAAAAGATTGTTTCCTGGCCTTTTCAGGCACGTAGTAAGTGCTAACTTTCCACCACATCTGTAAACAAAAAAACAAAAAACAAAAACAAAAAAAACACTGGGAAATGTAAAGAAATCAGAAGAAATTGTCCAACACAAAAACGAAAATCTAGAACTCAAATGTCAAGGCTGCCATTCAAACATGGAGAACAACCAACAAAAAATATTACAGACTTTAATAAATGAGTCTTTGGACAGAACAGAAGGAGTGAAATGGTATGACAAGAATACCAATGGGGAACAGTTGGAAATAAGCAGATAAATAAAAGTGGAACAAGAGTTGAGGAATAGGTGCTAGCATTGGATAAGACACTCTTGAGGCAATCAGCTGATACCAGTATAAGGCAGTCTTAGTTCCAGAATCACCAGGATAAGAACAAGCAAGGAGATATAAGAACACAAGAATAAAGGAATTAGAGACTGTCATTCAAGGGATAATATAAGTCATGGGAAGATCTTGAAGGGATGGTACAGGACAGAAAGACATGACATATGTTTATTAAAGGCCTGTGCTCCGTATGGAGCTGAAACGTAATGATGATAATGATGATGATGAATTTTACTGGTCTTCAGTTCTGCCTTCCACCATGATTGGGATTTAAAACATTTTCAAGTTGTTACTGGTAATAATTATAATAATACTTCTGGTATACCAATACTTTTAAGGGGTTGAGTGGCAGTGAATCTTAAGTCAAATAGGACAAATACAAAAACTGGGATTAGTGTACGTTCTGATAATTTATATTCTCTTAAATCTCATCATCATGTGACGTATTCTTTCCAGAACGTTGTCTCCATTACAGCTGCTCTGAACGCATCACGATTCTGGGAAAGTCGACCTGCATCAGCCAAAGACAAGTTCAGACTCTCTGTGATGTCCTGGGTCCACCGTCGTCTAGGTCGACCCCTTCCCCTTTTTCCAGGGACCATGCCTTCCATCACTGTTTTTTCCAGACTATTATGTCTTTTTAAATGACCGAACAATTTCAGCTTCCTTATTGCGATGGTATTTAGTAGCCAATTTTCCTCTACGTTTAGTGAGTGCAGTACTTCTCTGTTGGTCTTTTTTATGTCCAGGGTATTCTCAACATCCTTCTGTAGCATTTCATTTTAAAGAATGTAACTTTTTTTTGCAACATTTGCTAACATCAGTTATCTTCCACTGCACATTTTCATTAATTTGGTGAAATTTGTAGGAAAACTATAGCTTTTTTTCATTATTTTATGTTTTCGTTCTTCATGCTTCCTATACAAATAAAAGGCTAATGAATGTATGTCTGTTCTGTTGATTGTATATCTGTCCAGCTGATTTTTTAACTACCAGGGGACTTAATTTAGGGATCTGTGCTTCTTAACTAGGGGCGCGACACTCCACTTCCAGGTGTGCTAGACTTGCAGATATTTTATAATGTGAATCATCATAAACAAATATAATACATAGAACTCAAATGTATTTGTACAAAATAGAACAATGACAATGTGAATTAGATACTGAACATTAGTCACATTCTGTAAATACTATTGTCTCAAAACATTTTTATCTCTTTTAAGCATTTCTGGCACATTTCACGAGCTAGAAGATAAAGGGGTGTGAGGCTTCTTAAGATGCTTTAAAGGGGTGTGAGGATTCTTAAGATGCTGTAAAGGGGTGCAGGACCTCTGAAAGATTAAGAAACACTGTTATGGAGGGACAGCTGAACATGTGCACAAACATCAGGCGACCTGGAATTCCACTTCCAAGGGGCAAAAAAGAGGAAGGGGAATTAAAAAATGGTGGCATATAAAAGATGTGTATGTCTGTCCAACTGATTTTGCATACTTCCCTAGGATCTGGGAATCTGAATTTAGGGATGCCATAGAAGGACCCCTGAAATGTGTGCAAAAATCAGGCAACCAGGAATTAAGGTATCCCTCCTGCAAATGTGGCTATTGTGACTCATGACTGCTTCTCTGATCTTTAACGCAAGAATGCCCTTTGCATTAAGATGGAGTCCAGCTGGTATCAGTGGATCAGGGACCATTAGAGATAACTCTACACGAAAATCTATCAGGGCTTAATGGATCATTTGCACTCCCAAGCATCCAAAAGTTTATAGGCAGCCCCCAGAATACACAGCAATACTATCCGGATGTCATGTTCAGAAATACTGCACAGCAAACCAGATCCTTTCATTACAGTGATGTGTAACCCAAAATGGAAGGAAATGACAGACACCATTTAAAAAAAAATTAAAAGGTGGAACACTGTCAGGACTTGGTGGCACGAGATTTGACATTGCTAAAGTTGATGTAACTGAATTTCTAAAAAGGGGGCTTACTCAAGCATATGTGCTGTTTTTCCTTGCTGATGAAAATAAGTCTTGGTACAGTGAGGCGATCAATAAAATTGTTTCAGTAAAGATACCAGATAAGAGTAAATCTCCAGGAGTACATCAAATCATTCTGAAGCACTTGATATATGAGCCACACGGGAGTCCTTAGTTCAAGATTTCCATGTATGGAAGATTGCAGGCGCAGTCAAGAATTCCTAAAACCATACCAGCTTGAAACCATCAGTAATTTTAATGGATATCCCAGGTACCAACACAGCGATGATGGTAGGAAACTCATTGTAGCAAAAATCATGGGGCATTAACTTGTAAACTATATTTAAGTCTGAATTTCAACTGTTACACCAATGTGGTAGTATGGTAATGAGCATCAAGAATTTGTTTCAATGTGTATTGCAGACTCACACACAAGAAAAACTTTACCCTAGAGAGTCATTATATTATTATATGTTTAAATATAACATTCAGTAGACAAATTCATGTAGATCTTCATGCCTTTTTTGTAGATTACACCAAGGCCTTTGACTGCGTACAACATCAGAAACCGTGGAACATCATGAGAGACATGGGGTTTCCAGTGCATTTGATCCATCTAATTGAAACACTATACCATGAACAACAAGCAGCTGTCAGAGTAGCGGGGGAAACATCAGGATGGTTTGAGGTGAAAAGGGGAGTAAGACAGGGTTGCATCCTCTCTCCATACCTGTTTAACATCTATGCAGAAAATATAATGAGAAATGTTCGGAGTGACCAAGAGTGTGAACATTACGATCCGTTCACAATTGGTGGAAATGCGATCCCAGAACTCATGTACGCAGATGACACTGTTATTCTTTCAAACAGTGCCAAGGGACTAGAACAGTTAATCCTGTCTGTCAAAAGACACAGTGAGGATCAGAACCTTTTTCTGAACACACAAAAAAAAACAAAGATAATGTCCACAGACAAAACAAGATGCCAACCAAAAATTGGTGGAAATGCGATCCCAGAAACTGAAAATGTCACGCAGATGACACTCAAAATTAACAACAATGGAGACTGCTCAAAAGAGGTCAGAAGGAGACTGGCCATAGCAATGCAAAGGTTAAATAAAATGAAGAACCTGTGGCATAACACCATAAATTAATAAAAGTAAAACTTCTGAGAACGTGCATCTTTCCGGTAGCAACGTATGGATGTGAATCATGGACCATTACTCAAACATTAAAGAAAAAAAATCGAATCTTTCGAAGCAAAGTGTTATAGAAAAATTATCAGAATATCTTGGACCAAGAAGAAGAAAAATATAGACATCCTACACGACCTGAAGAATAAAACAGAAATCAGAAGAAATCTTGTCAGAGGAACAGGCTGGCTTTAGACCAAAAAGAAGTACCTCAGAACAAATCTTCAATATTAGAGTACTTATCGAAAAACATCTCCAACATCAACACGATTTATACCATAACTTCATCGATTTCACAAAAGCCTTCGATCGAGTCTGGCATGAAGGCTTATGGCAAGTAATGAGAAAATTCAATTTTGATACCAACATCATAGATATCATTGAAGCACTATACAAGGACGCAAGCAGTGCTGTTTTTGCAAGCAACGACATTGGGAATTTTTCAAAACAACTGTAGGAGTTCGGCAGGGATGTATCCTGTCCCCAGTGCTCTTTAATATTTATCTAGAACATATTATGCAGGAGGCTCTCTACGATTATAAATCAAAATCGATGGAACCTCTGTGCAACCTACGTTTTTTGACCTGATAGCTGGATCAGAATCAGAACTTCAAGACCTTACCTCTAGACTGGAGAAAGTAACAAGAACGTATGGGATGGAAATTAATAAAGAAAAAAGCAAGATATTGGTGAATAGCCATAAGAAACATGTTCCGACCAACATTACGTTAAATGGGCAACCGTTAGAAGAAGTTAACACCTTTAAATATCTCGGGTCCACTATATGTAGTGATGGAAGATCAAGTAAAGAAATCAAGACAAGACTTGAGATGGCCTCAGCTGCCATGACAAAGTTGAATGTGATCTGGAAAAGTAACATCAGTTTTCCTGTGAAGATCAAATTATACAAATCACTTGTATTATCTATTCTCTTGTATGGGTGTGAGGGCTGGACACTCACTGCAGATACGGAGCGAAAGGATTCAGGCTTTCGAGCATAAATGTTATAGAAGAATTTTGCGCATTTGCTATAAAGAGCACAAAACAAATGTCTATGTTAGAGAGAAGATAAACACCTATGCAGGCCACCAAGAACCACTTTTGTCAATAGTGAAACATCGAAAGCTTGCCTGGTTTGGGCATGTAACTCGTCATGACTCCCTTTCGAAAACGATCCTTCAGGGGACAGTCGAAGGTAAACGGAGAAGAGGAAGGCAAAGAAAATCCTGGGCTGATAACATCAAAGAATGGGCAGGACACGGTTTTTCCACACTTGTACGCATTGCTGAGGATAGAGAGCAGTGAGGAATATGCTTCCACCATTGATGACACGACCTGAACATCGAGGAAAACTGGCTCATAAACAATATCATGTCCCGGAAACTGAAATATTTTGGCCACATTAAACGTCATAATGGCTTAGAGAGAGCAGTGATGGAGGGTATGGTACCTGGAAGGCGAGGCAGGGGCCGACCAAGACGACAGTGGACACAGGACATTGAAGGCACTTTGAACATGACAATGGAGAAGGCAGGAGGGCTGGCTAGAGATCGAAAGTCTGTCAGGCGGGCTGTGATGAGAGCGACGTTCTGCAAAGGGCATGCTACATGATGAGACAACTCTCTAACAGACTCACAGAAAAAGGGCCAATTATTTCTCCATATCTAACCTCCTCGCAGACTAACTGGTATGTTTTCTACATCAAAAATCCCAATTGAGATATTTTTGTTCCTTACCGTTGAGATAAGCTTGCAGGCACAGATCTAAAAGAAACTTTAAAATTTATTCTGATTGTTGACATAGAAATGGATTAATGGGTCACCTGTTAACATTTTAAATAATTTATGTTCATGCATTTCAACCAGTTATTGTACTCCTCTGGGAACTTGTGCCACTATTGTGGCTGACCCACCTGCATGAAACCTGTTCGCACATCATCTGTTTCTGAAGCATTTTTTAGCTTTGTGGTGACATCAGAACCAAGTTATTTCACATGACGAGGCTGCCACTCTCATGCATAACTTCATCCTGGCTGTTCCTTATGATATACTTGATGTAGCATAACTTCATTCTTTGTCTCTTAAGACATCACACTGGTCATCACATGGGGCAGACTGATTCACTATCAAACTAAATATTACAACACACATCATCAACCTTCAGAAATCACACTGGTCATCACATGGGGCAGACTGATTCACTATCAAACTAAATATTACTGCGGCACAACACACATCTTCAACCTTCAGACATCACACTGGTCATCACATGGGGCAGACTGATTCACTATCAAACTAAATATTACAACACACATCATCAACCTTCAGAAATCACACTGGTCATCACATGGGGCAGACTGATTCACTATCAAACTAAATATTACTGCGGCACAACACACATCATCAACCTTCAGACATCACACTGGTCATCACATGGGGCAGACTGATTCACTATCAAACTAAATATTACTGCGGCACAACACACATCATCAACCTTCAGACATCACACTGGTCATCACATGGGGCAGACTGATTCACTATCCTGATGACCTGGCGACCTGATGACCAAACAGTGTTAGGAATCTTTCTTTTTTTGATGGGTTTTCTATTTTGTATATCTATGTGTATATTTTTTTTAATGAACAATGGCCACAAACTACTGCCCTAGTTACACTAAGGCTGGCAAAGCTTTCTGCATTTTCTTAAATAGAACAAAGAAAGATAGATAATACTTGACCATGACACTGCACTGTGACCAATAATATAAGACAGCAATTTCTTCCGAGGCACAAATTGTTGCTTTCATGACATCAAATGTACAGAATATTGGTCACAGAGACCTTATTTACTGGTCCACTGCTAATTTGCATTATCTCTTAATTTCTAACAAAATTATCTCTGAAGTCAGTCCCATGAGTTCCTGTGGAGGTGGGGGGGGGGGGGGGGGGGTCTGACAAGGCAAAGAAATAATAAGATTACTGCTACCTCAGGCATGTCGTACAAGGTGACTAATATGAGGTTGTACATGGGGTCCAGCTGTAATGGTGGCTCTATGCTCTGGAGGGAGCATCAAGAAAAATGAGGATTAAGTTACATATGTGATAAACACCTGATATCAGCATAAAGCAAAATGATGATGATTAAGTTATGTATGTGATGAACACCTGATATCAGCATAAAGCAAAATGATGATTAAATCTTTCAGTGCCAAGACTGAACATTCATTGTATGTATAAATAACAGTAAAAATAACTTTGTAAAGAATAATTGAATAATTGAAAGAAACAAAATCTCTGTAACTAAAGTTAAAGTTATAGTTAAATAAGAAGTTCACTTCATATGGCAAATTAAGTGTTGTAATTTGATGTATAGTGTTAGTAGCTGTCGTGCATTTGTGTAGCTTTGTAAATTGACTTTTCGCTCAGAATGGCAGAGTCCCAAAAACTCCATGCCTTTTACCTTAATCTAGGCCGAACTAGTGTTTTCAGCCAATGAACTTTATGACTTTGTGCTTACTTCGGTGAGAGAACAGAAAGAAAAAGATAAAGAGGAAAACGACAGGATGGAGGCAGTGAAGGCAGCCGAGAGGGAAGAGAGAAAGATAGCCAGAGTACATGAAAAGGCAAAAGAAGATAAAAAGAAAAGCAAATGGTTTAAGAAGCCGCAGAGATAGAAAAGGAAAGAGTGGAAAAGGCACAGGAGAAGGCATTCCAAGAAAAAAAGGAACAGGCCAAAAGGGCATTCGCTAAGGAAAAGGAACAGGCCGAAAGAGCGGAAAAGGCACAGGAGAGGACATTCGCAAAGGAACAGGCCGACAGAGCCTACGCTATTAAAATGAAGGAATTAGAGATTAAAGGAAGAAGAGTTGATTCTAGTTCTAACAATGGTGGGTCTGGCAGTTTTCAAAATTGCGAGGGAGGAAGCACCACTCAGGATTGGCACATAGTGCAGTATCCTTTTAATTAGATGTTTACTCTGAGGCTTCAGGGGAAATTGACATCTATCTCTACAGATTTGAATCCTTAGCAGTTACATATGGCTTGGAGAGTGAGAGATGCAACGTGAAGCTATCCCAAAGTCTTAGGGGATCTGCTTATGATGTGTTTCTCAAGATGCCCACGGAAGAACAGAACAACTATATGTTGAAGACAGCTCTGCTTCAGTGTTTTATGCTAAACGGAGAGACTTTCGTGGTAAATTTTGTGAGGTGAAAGGACAGAAAGATGAACCTTTTCGACAGTTTGCTACACGTCTAGAAACGTACATGGAGACGTGGGGGTCCCTCAGCATCTTCGATGAATCTTTCGAAGGGAAGAAGGAGATGATTGTCGTGAAGCAGTTCAAGGACTCGCTCATCCCTGAATGAGAAGGTTCCTGGCTGAGCATGGAGCCGAAACTCTTAAGCAGGTGGTACTGTTTGCCAATAGGCACTAGAGCGCCCAGTCAGAAGTGAATCCGTCTAAAAGGCGCCACCATGATAGTCACACCAAACAGAAGAATCACCCAGATGATAGCTCCAAAAGTACGGACAACAGAACACACAAAACAGCCCACCAACAGCAACAACAACCACAAGATCACCAGAGACAGAAACAGAGCAATTCAGCCCAGAGAACTAGAAGACGATATTGTAAATCGTGCAAAACTGACATGCATTTTACATTGGATTGTAATAGGCCTAAATCCGGCCTTTATAGTGTCACTTGCCTGATCAGGGGGCCCATAGGGAATCATGACCCCCAGGCATACGAACAACATCCTAGTTAAACTTCCATTACTGAACACGTAACCGTTGGTAACCAATCCATTCGATGCCTGTATGATTCGGGCTTAGAATATTCAGCTTTAGTTTGTCCATCTTTGGTGAAGGCCCACCAATACACTGGTTAAACTGTAGAAATACAGGGATCTCAGAAGAGTTTAAAACGCATGCTTTTTCCGGTTGCGGAAATTGATGTTTCAACCCGATATGTCTGGGGAAAAATCAAAGCCGCATGGTAGATGACTTAGTCTATCCTGTCATTTTGGGAAGAAAATGTGTTCCTTGGAGATCCCTTAGGTGACTCCAGGCCGACACAAAAGATAGAGAACCCAGGACACGCCTCAACGGCCCCTCAGTTGTCATTTTTATACAGCCTGAATATTTCAGAGTTGAAGCAGGCACAAAGCTCCGATCAAACCCTCAAGCCTTGCTTTTCCAAGCTGTATGGAAATTACGCCCATACACCTCGGGGAGCATATTACAGGGAGAAAGGTTTGGTATATAGACGGGTGGAGAATAAGAGACAGCTATTTGTCCCATTACCCTTTCGTACCCGACTCATGCAGGAAATGCATTTAACCATGCCCCATCCCGTCAAAGGTTCATATGCCTTGGTAAAACAGGTCTCCTTGAAATACTTCTGGCCAGGTTTGCGACATGATGTTCGACAGTTTGTGCGAGATTGGGCTTTTGGCCATAGCCCTGACAACCAGAAGGATGAAACTTCAGAGAAAGAGTTTGAGCTGAGTTGGATAACTCGCACCTTAACTCGACATTTTTATGTGGTAAAGCAGAGTTACGACGAGCGCAGATGGAAGACATTACTTTAGCGCCATACTCTGAACATAGTCAACTCTAAATAAACCATACTTCAGCTTGAAATTTCCACAACGAGGATGGGATTATGTTTCGACGGATGAGGCAAGGGAAGCAACTGTGGTGCCTCTCCCCTTAAGACCCTCCGTCATGAAAGCGGCTCATGTATCATCATCAGGATAACATGTTTCAGTAGGAACTACCATGATTACCCTTAAGGAGGATTACGTTTGGCCTAGACAATTGGCAGATGTGCATGAGTTTGTTCAAAGCTACACATACTGCCAAGCGAGAAACTCAGTCACACGCCACCGAGATAAAGGAAGAGAGGACAACTCTACGAGAGAGAGAGATAACCCGGGAGACAGTAGAACGCATCGAGAAGTATCCGCCCATAGCTAGATATTCTACAAATCTCTTAGGAGAGGGGGTATCTGTGACGAAATGGACGACCTCTTCGCGATCTTTGGTTCTCTCTGGCTGTATTGGTACATTTGTGATACTGATTTTTATTATGTGTTGTCAATTATCGCACTTTTCTTTCTTTCTCCATTAATGTTCTGCTTGTAGAGCAAGTAGTTTGTGTGTTTGTGTGTTCAAACATTTGTGACACTCCTTGCAGATATTGTCACCGGTTTTTTACCCAGTCATCCTGGCTTGCGGTGAGCAACTGAGATGAGATAGTCTTCCGCGTGTTAGATTTAACCGCTGCTAAAGCGACTCGGGTGGTAACCCAGATGGGCAAACAAGGAGTTTGCGTACTCATACAACAGATAACGAGATTACTGTCTGTATAACACATGTGGGCAGACAAGTGTGACATAATCGCTTCTGGTCACTTGTTTACAAGTAATAAGTATTACAGCTTACACAAGTTGTCACGTGTGTCTACCGATCTGCCTGTAAGTTTGTACTCGTGGGCATCGGACAGCATATTACTATATATGGGAGACGTGACCTTTGCAAAAATTGGTCATGTCGGAAATATTTTGAAAGTTCCACTCCCGACCTGTTTGAATATGATTGGAGCGTTTATTTAACTCCATAACAAACGAACGCTTGGGAAGAGAGGTAATACAGTCTGACCATTTCGCAGTTTTATTTCAATGCGAATTTCACGCTCGCCAAGACAACATCAGACCACGCCAGAGTGAAGACTAGATCCAGAATTCCTTTTGTTAACCGGACCTTTTATTGGAGAACCAAATAAGACTTACAAAGCACAGGAAATCTCTATAATTTAATGAGAAACCCAGGCACCAGGAAACTGAAGAAACAAACGAGTCACAGTGGGAATTTATGGTCAAAATAAAGACACCCCAGACGCATGTAAGGGACCAACTCGTCCCTTTTATTCATCTGAGCAACAAGTCTGTAGCCAAGATTGGCTTATTGGTGGTGATAGCAGAAAGTACTATCTCTGGACCCAAGAGAAGGTAGAAGTAGACTGACATTGTGCGAGACGACATCATAAGAGGTTCTTATAGACAAACGCAGACCCAGCTTGGCTGTTACTCCTAGACGTTCTGGGAACGTGCGGCGCCTGAACTTTGACCAGAGACGAGCGCGAGCAGAGTGAAAAGAATCTACACAACAGGAGGAGGATTAGAATCATCATTGGCAGCTAAGTTAACCTATATGCTGCCGCTTGAACTTCTTATCCAAAAACCATCACCCGAGTGATGAAAACTTCATTTTGTAACTAACTGTTTTTCTTTTCTGTTACACTTAAAGTGATTATTAAATTTTGTTATTTGTAATTAAACAAATTTAACTTCGATTCAATCATTTTAAATGTACTACATGTTTGTCTCAGTCAAAGTTACCAAACACGCACTCGAAAAAGAGCTTTACTATTGTAATATAATTCCAATGAGTAAATCAGCGGTGGGGCTTAACGAGCTAGAATAAACCATTGCTTAAATTCTTCATAAAAGGTGTCAGCAGATTACAGAATTAACGTGCACAGGAACAGCCAGCATTGTTTTCGCTTATCTGAATATCTTGTGAAGACTCCCATGTGACATAAGCTTTACTACTCTTCTATCTACATGTCTGCCAAGAGAAATCTTGTGTAAAGATAGACTCCATTGAAGCCTATAATAGACACTCTTGAGTTTTGGCCACTGTTGGACCACTACTGCAAAGCAGGGGAGGCAATACCGTCACAACTGTTGGACCACTTCTACAAAGCATGGGAGGCAATACCGTCACAACTATATACTCAAATTATAACCCACATGGGATTAAACTTAGTATTCCATGCACAAGAGTAACACCAATATTTCTGTGCATGGACCACAAACCAAAATAAGAGACACGTGAATAAACAGGTTATTATATTTTCTTCCCTCCTTTTCTTCCAATTTTGTATTACCTTCTTTAGGCTGCTTCACCGCAAAAAACTCTTTCCTTATGATAGGACGTTCAGTACCTGCAGAGAAAAAAATGCAGTGAATGTACAAACCTTGAATCTGATATAATTACTGCATCAGTCATATTCACTATCATATTCTTGTATTATGATTTTTCTGAATATGATTTATTATAAACAATATTTTTTCCTTTTAAAGCCTTATTTCCTTGATATATTTTGCTCTTAATCTCCATTATGAATTTAGTTTAATGTGTTATCCCTGTCCAACAGTATTTGAACTTGGATTTCTATTTTTAAAATATTAGACATTTCGGTAGAGAAATTTTATTCTTATCTAACATTATTACTGTCCTGCAGTATTTGAACTTGTGTACCTGTTTTAATATTATTTCATTAAATGTTTTTGTAGAGATAATATATTAATCATTTATGTCTTCTTGCTGTTTATTCAAACTAGAGTTGCCTGCATACTGAATTGTGCCGTATTTGAGTTACAAGAATCATACATCATATGACGTTAATCAGATGCTATATTTCAGATGTTATAGTATCCACTTAGAAATTTTTAAACATCACATAAGTCGTTTGGTTTATATAACTGTGCTCCATGCAAAAGTGGGCAATATGGTGGACAAATTGAATCAATGATAGCTGACTGGATAATTAATTAGCTGCATAAAGGACAGTAATAGACCATTCACTATTCTGTTCCCTAATACACGCAGCTGGTCACAAATATAAAACTACAATACTGGTCACAGTCATACATACAACCAGAGCTGACACATGTGAACTAGAATATTAGTTACTGATGGTTGAAATGAAATATAGTGGTACGTATGTGCAGTTTTTTTTTCTCCAAATGTCTATTGATCCGGCGTCCAGTTAGGTCGCTAACATCACTATGGCCTTCAATATGAATTCAGAGATGTAGTAATAAAGAGATATAAATTAGGAACATTAACCACAACCCTAATCCTAATGTTGTGGACAACTTAACTGGCTGCCAGATGGATAGACATTTGGGTAAAATCAGATATACGTCCCATCGTCCTACATAAAGATGATCTAGAACAATAATTATAGTCATGCGTGTACCTGAACATTAGTTACAGATACACATTAACTATTTCATTAGTTACAGACATAAACGAACTAGATCATTAGTTATAGACACACACACGAACTAGATATTCGTTACAGACATTTTTGAACTAGATTGTTAGTTACAGATATACATGAATTAGATTATTAATTACAGACATACATAAGCTAGATCATTAGTTACAGACAACGACAAACTAGATCATTAGTTACAGACAAACATGAACTAGATCATTGTTTATAGATATACAGCTACTAGATCATTAGTTACAGACATATATGACGTAGATTATTAGTTACAGACATGCATGAGCTAGATCATTAGTTACAGACATACATGAGCTAGATCATTAGGAACAGACTAACTTCGCAAGAAAACCAAACTGAATGCGAGACAAACATGTAATTTTGTAGGTGCTGTGACTTCTAAAATTGTAAACAACGCTATTAACTTACAAGGAATCAGCCTTGACGTGAAATTAGCAAATTGTTGTTGTTTTTCACAAAGTATCTCGTTCAACCCTTGATGGGTTATAATTAAGATATATAGTGTAGTAAATTCAAGATAGTAAAATCTGATTTCCATTATCAAAATATAGTATCTTCTTCTTCCCCCACACACATCCAAATATAGAAAATCAAAACTGTAAAATTGTGTGAATGTATATGAACTCCCTTTGCTAGAAACAAACAGACAATAAAAGTAAACAAAAAAAGTAAAGTCTCTCATAACTGCCCTGTTGTTAACAGGTGAAAAAATCCCATGGGTGTCTGAGATTACACCAAATCCACCAATTATCTGCCATCATCCACACGAGCACCCCATCAGGCAACCTCCTATCCTCACACCATCATTGATCTTTATATATTAATTTTAGTTCTTGCTATATACTGATTTACTATATTGTGCAGTTCTCTAGGCCTATCTATTCTTAACACCTGCTCCACAGTCATGGATGAATTGCTTGCTTATAAATACTCTAATATTGGTTTTTTCTGTTGTTCATACTTCCTACATTTTAGTAGGCTTTGCTCAATATTGTTTTTTTTTTTCAAGTAAGGTTCTTCTATTCTAAAAATAGCACATTCCCAGTTGCAGTCTAAGAAGTTTCTTATTGCTAGGAATTTTTAGTTCTCTAGATACCTGACACCATGAATATCTAAGTTTACACTGTGTCACGGTGAAACCGCGAATAGCTCATTAAATCAGTCGAGGTTCCTTAGATGACACGATCGTACTTGGATAACTGTGGCAATTCTAGAGCTAATACATGCTTACCAGGCGAACTTCTGTCTTTATTGACTGTGCTTGGCGCCTTGTCTCCGGGCCCTCCCAGTTTTTTCAACAGAGGCAGAAAGATGTGTCCGTTTCCAGATCTCTCGCACAGTCCGGCATTCTCCTCAGACCGTCGGGCCTTGAGGTATCTGCGTCCCTTTCAAAGTAAAAAATGACTGGAAGGGCCGCACAATGTCCGGCATTCCTCAGACCGTCGGGCCTTGAGGTGTCCGAGTCCCTTATAAAGTCAGAAATGACTGGAAGGGACGCAAAATGTCCGGATTCTCACAGACAATCTGCTCTCGAGGCGTCTGTTTCCCTCATATAGTCACAAGTGGTTAAAAGGGACGATGGATTGGAGGGCAAGTTCCATATCCTACTAGTGACAGGCTGTTGCTACTGGTGTCAGACTGTAGCGGCTAGACCGTTCCTCTGACGTCCAGGCCGGGTCTTGCTGCATGGGCAACAGCTCGATCTACAATTGCTCAACCTCGTGCCACCGAAAGTTATTTCGGGAGGTACGCTCCTATGGTCAGTAATGACTGGAAGGGAAGATAGATGCCTGACACGTTCTTGTTGGAGTCTTGAACAATTTATATTCACAAAGCCCAGAAGTCTACAAATGAAATATTTGTGCAGACGATGTAATCCTAGTTTCTTGTACTTATTTTAATTACAGGTGGTGAAGAGTTCATGCGAATGGCGAAGTAAAAAAATGAAGAATGGTATAGTGACAGAAGACGTTGGAGATCCATTACAGCCAACCTTCGTTGAGGAGATGGCAGCTGATGATGATGATGATGATGATAGTGACAGCGTACAAATTAGCGATACGCACTTTTCGAGTTTCAAATGCATCGATCATTTTAAAAACTGACATCAGTTTTTTTTTTTTTTTTTTTAAATAATCTCTCTCTCGCTAAACGCTTACCGCAGTTCCTTTAATTTAATTAGATCCAACTATGTTTTCATATTTCCAGATTACCCAACATTTAAAACAGAACGCTCAATACCTCCCATCTAGGGTGTCTAAACCACATCCTTGGCATTTCATGGAAGGACAAAGTGACAAATGTGAAGGAGCTGGCCTTTAAAGTATGTACACTTACGTATGGCATAAGCGGTGACTAATACATGGTTGTGCTACGGATTGGCAATTTCATCGCTTTAAACAAATATCTACCAAAAACACAACACTGTAAGAACACATATGTTTTTTGTCGAAATCATTCAGAGGGACGAGCTGCGGTAGTGGATCCATGGTCCGTGAGAGTAGTGGATCCATGCTCCGTGAGAGTTGTAGATTCATGCTGGGTGAGGTTTGAAGATCCATGATCCATGAGGTTTGTAGATTCAAGCTCCATGAAGGAAGTAGATATATGATCCATCAGTGTAGTAGATCCATGAGGGAAGTGGATCCATGCTTCCTGAGAGTTGTAGATCCATGCTGCGTGAGGTTAGAAGATCCATCATCCATAACGATTGTAGATTCATGCTCCGTGATGATAGTAGATCCATGCTACGTGAGGGTAGTAGATTCATGCTCCGTGAGTGTTGTAGATTCATGATCCATTAGTGTAGTAGATCAATGCTTCGTGAGTGTAGTATATCCATGCTCCGTGAGGGTAATATATCCATGATCACTGAGGTTAGTAGATTCATGCTCCTTGAGGGTAGTAGATCCACTATCCGTGAATGTGGTAGATCAATGCTCCGTGAGTGTAGTAGATCCATGACCCGTGAGAGTAGTAGATCCATGATCCTTGAGGGTAGTAGATGCAAGATCCGTGAGTGTAGTAGATCCTTGTGTCGTGAGTGTAGTAGATGCATGCTCCGTGAGTGTAATAGATTCATGCCCTCTAAGTGTAGTAGATTCATGATCCGTGAGTGTAGAAGATCCATGATCCGTGAGAGTAGCCAATCCATGATCTGTTAATGTAGGAGATTCATGATCTTTGATGGTAGTAGATATATGAGTGTTGTAGATCCATGATCCGTGAGGGTAGTAGATCCATGCTCCGTGAGTGTTGTAGATCCATTATTCCTGAGTGTAGTAGATCCATGATCCGTGAAGGAAGTAGATCCATGATCCCTGAGTGTTGTAGATCCATTATTCGTGAGGGTAGTAGATCCATGATCCATGAAGAGAGTAGATCCATGATACCTGAGTGTTGTAGATCCATTATTCGTGAGTGTAGTAGATGCATGATCCGTAAGGGTAGTAGATCCATAATTCCTGAGAGTAGTCCATCCATGATCCGTTTGTGAAGTAGATCCACAATCCGTGCGTTTGGTAAATCCAGGCTCTGTGAGTGTAGTAGATCCATGATTCGTAAGGGTAGTAGATCCATGATCCTTGAGGTTAGTAGATCCAAGATCCGTGAGTGTAAGGGACCCTTGCTCTGTAAGTGTAGTAAATTCATACTCCGTGAGGGTAGTAGATTCATGCTCTGAGGGTGTGATATATTCATGCCCAGTGAGCATAGTAGATCCATGCTCTGTAAGTGTAGTAGATCCAAGATCCGTGACGGTAGCACTTCCAGGATCCGTGAGAGCAGTGGATTCATGCTCCGGGAGTGTAGTAGATCCATGCCCCGTGAGTATAGTAGATCCATGCTCTGTAAGTGTAATAGATCCAAGATCCGTGACGGTAGCACTTCCAGGATCCGTGAGAGCAGTGGATTCATGCTCCGGGAGTGTAGTAGATCCATGCCCCGTGAGAATAATTGATGCATGTTCCGTGAGTGTAGAAGATACATGCTCTGTGAGGGTAGTGGATCCTTGAACCGTGAGGGTAACAGATCCATGATTCGTGAAGGTAGTAGATGAAGGTTCAGTGAGGGTAGTAGATGCATGATCCGTGAGAGCATTGGATCCATGTTCCCTGAGTGTAGCAAATCCATGTTCCGTGAGGGTAGTAGATCCATGCTCCGTGATGGTAGTAGATCCTTGATCTGTGAGGGTAGTAGATCCATAATCCATGAGATTATTAGAGCCAAGCTCCGTAAGGGTAGTAAATCCATGTTCCGAGAGTGTAGTAGATCCATGATCTGTGAGAGCAGTAGATCCATTATTCGTGAATGTTGTAGATTCATGATCCGTAAGGGTAGTATATCCATGCTCCGTGAGTGTAGTAGGTTCATGATCCGTGAGGGTAGTAGATCCATGTTTCGTGAGGTCCGAAAAAGAAAACTATTTTAAAAAATTTATTTATGACAAAATATCCCTTCAACTTTTGCTTATGTTATAGTTAGGATTTATAGTGCGGTTAATTCAAGATAATCAGTTGGTTTTCCGATATCTGAATATGGTAACGTTTTGCGCAGCCAATCAGCCTCTATAGAGTAACTTAAACGAAGTGAAGGTAGAAGTGGACTGACATTGTGCGAGACGCCATCATAAGAGGGTCTTATAGACAGACGCGGAACGAGCTTGGCTGTTACTCCTGGACGTTCTGAGAACGTGCGGTGAATGAACTATGACTAGATACGAGGAGGTGGATTAGAATCATCATTGGCAGTTAAGTTAACCTATATGCTGCCACTTTAACGCCTTATCCAAAAACCATCACCCGAGTGATGAAAACTTCATGGGTTAAACTTAGTATTCCATGCATAAGAGTAACACCAGTTTCTCTGTGCATCTACCAAAAATCAAACTAAGAGACACGTGACTAAACAGGTTATTATATTTTCTTCCCTCCTTTTCTTCCAATTTTGTATTACCTAAAATATAGTCAGGCTCCGTCAGCACATTGTGCTCTTCCAGTTCATAAAAAACTTCAGGACCTGCAGAGAAAAAATTGCAATGGATGTACACAACTTGATTCTGATATAATTACTGCATCAGTCATATTCACTTAATATTATTTTCTTGTATCATGATTTTTCTGAATATGATTTATTATAAACAATATTTTTTTCCTTTTAAAGCCTTATTTCCTTGACATATTTTGCTTTTAATCTCCATTATGAATTTAGTTTAATGTGTTATCCCTGTCCAACAGTAATTGAACTTGGATTTCTATTTTTAAAATATTAGACATTTCTGTAGAGAAATTTTATTCTTATCTAACATTATTACTGTACCACAGTATTTGAACTTGTGTACCTGTTTTAACATTATTTCATTAAATGTTTTTGTGGAGTAGATCCAAGATCCCTGAGTGTTGAAGATCCATTATCCGTTAGTGTAGTATATCCATGATCATTGAGGGTAGTAGATCCATGATCCGTGAGGGTAGTAGATCCAGGATCCAAGAGGGTTGTTGATCCATGATCCGTTAGAGCAGTGGATCCACAATCTATGCGAGGGGTAAATCCATCCTCCGTGAGTCTAGTAGATACATGATCCGTAACGGTAGTAGATCCTTGATCCGTGAGGGTAGTAGATCCAAGATCGGTGATGTTAGGGACACATGCTCCGTGAGTGTAGTAGATTCAAACTCCGTGATGATATAGTAGATTCATGCTCTGAGAGTGTAATAGATTCATGCCCCGTGAGTAAAGTAGATCCATGCTCCGTGAGTGTAATAGATCCAAGATCCGTGAGGGTAGCACTTCTAGGATCCATGAGGGCAGTGGATCCATGCACCGTGAGTGTAGTAGATCAATGAGCCGTGAGGGTAGTAAATCCAAGATTTGTGAGGGTAGGGGACCCATGCTCCGTGAGTGCAATAGATTCAAACTCCGTGAATGTAGTAGATTAATGCTCTGAGAGTGTAATAGATTCATGCCCCGTGTGTAAAGTAGATCTATGCTCCGTGAGTGTAGTAGATCCAAGATCCGTGAGTGAAGCACTTCCAGGATCCGTAATGGCAGTGGATCCATGCAACTTGAGTGTAGTAGATCCATGCCCCGTAAGGGTAATTGATCCATGATCCGTGAAGTAGTAGATCCATGCTCCGTGAGGTCCAAAAAGGAAAACTATCTTTGTTTAATTTTTTTATTACAAAATATCCCTTTAACTTTTGCTGATATTGTAATTAGGATTTATAGTGTGGCTAATTCATGATAATCAGTTTGTTTTCCGATATCTGAATATGGTATCATTTCGCGCAGCCAATCAGCCTGTATAGAATAACTTGAACACAGTGAAGGTAGAAGTGGACTGACATTGTACGATAGAATTCCAATAAGTAAATCAGCGGTGGGGGCTTAACGAGCTAGAATAAACAATTGCTTAAAGTCTTCATAAAAGGTGTCGGCAGATTACATAACTAACGTGCTCAGCAACAGCCAGCATTGTTTTTGCTTATCTGAAAATCTCGTGAAGACTCCTATGTGACAGAAGCTTTACTACTCTTCTATCTACATTTCTGCCAAGAGTAATCTGGTGTAAAGATAGACTCCATTAAAGCTCATAACAGATACTCTTGAGTTTTGGCCACTGTTGGACCACTACTGCAAAGCAGGAGAGGCAATACCATCACAACTATATACTCAAATTACAACCCACATGGGGTTAAACTTAGTATTCCATGCATAAGAGTAACACCAGTTTTTCTGTGCATCTACCAAAAATCAAACTAAGAGACACGTGACTAAACAGGTTATTATATTTTCTTCCCTCCTTTTCTTCCAATTTTGTATTACCTAAAATATAGTCAGGCTCCGTCAGCACATTGTGCTCTTTCAGTTTGTAAGAACCTTCAGGACCTGCAGAGAAAAAATTGCAATGGATGTACACACCTTGATTCTGATATAATTACTGCATCAGTCATATTCACTTAATATTATTTTCTTGTATTATGATTTTTCTGAATATGATTTATTATAAACAATATTTTTTTTCCTTTTAAAGCCTTATTTCCTTGACATATTTTGCTTTTAATCTCCATTATGAATTTATTTTAATCTGTTATCCCTGTCCAACAGTATTTGAACTTGGATTCCTATTTTTAAAATATTATACATTTCTGTAGAGAAATTTTATTCTTATCTAACATTATTACTGACCCGCAGTATTTGAACTTGTGTACCTGTTTTAACATTATTTCATTAAATGTTTTTGTGGAGTAGATTAAATGTTTTTGTGGAGTAGATACAGGATCCCTGATTGTTGTAGATTCATAATCCGTGAGTGTAGTAGATCCATGATCCGTGAGAGTAGTAGATCCATAATCCATGAGGATGGTTGATCCATGATCCGTTAGTGGAGTAGATCCATGATCCATGAGGAAAGTAGATCCATAATCCTTGAGGGAATATGATCCGTGATGCGTTAGTGGAGTAGATCCACAATCCATGCGAGGGATAAATCCATGCTCCGTGGGTGTAGTAGATCCATGATCCGTAAGGGTAGTAGATCCATGATCCGTGAGGGTAGTAGATCCAAGATTCGTGAGGGTAGGGGACCCATACTTCGTGAGTGTAGTAGATTCAAACTCTGTGAGTGTAGTAGATTCATGCTCTGAGAGTGTAATAGATTCTTGCCCCGTGAGTAAAGTAGATCCATGCTCCGTGAGCATAGTAGAACCATGATCCTTGAGGGTAGTAGATCCATAATCCTTGAGGGAAGTTGATATTTGATCCGTTAGTGCAGTAGATACAAAATCCATGCGAGGGGTAAATCCATGCTCCGTAAGTGTAGTAGATCCATGATCCGTAAGGGTAGTAGATACATGATCCGTGAGGGTAGTAGATCCTTATTCCTTGAGGGTAGTTGATCTAAGATCCGTTAGTGCAGTAGATCCACAATCCATGCGAGGGGTAAATCTACGCTCCGTGAGCGTAGTAGATCCATGATCCGGGAAGGTAGTAGATCCAAGATTCGTGAGGGTAGGGGACCCATGCTCCGTGAGGGTAATAGATTCAAACTCCGTGAATGTAGTAGATTCATGCTCTGAGAGTATAATAGATTCATGCCCCGTGTGTAAAGTAGATCTTTGCTCCGTGAGTGTAGTAGATCCAAGATCCGTGAGGGTAGCACTGTAGCAAAGTTGATTTTGCTGGGGAGGTTATGATGGTATCCTAAAAGAATGAAAAGGTGTCTGCTTTAACCTTGTGAGGTCAAGCACATGTAGGCCTCTGACTCTATAATGATGATGATGAAGTATGTGCAGAGAACCTAACGCTACCTCCCTAGGTCTCACACGGTCACTATTCTGGCTCTAGTGTATGGTGTATGGTGTACCTAGTGTCTAGGGGAGAAATGAAATGATGGTACACAACAGTCAAACACTTTAAGTTTCTATAAAGAAGATAATAAAACTAGCAGTTAAGTTTTTCTTTGAACAAATTTTTACAATTTATTTTGCCTGTCCATTCATAGCTTGTGGGCAGGTCTTTGAAAATAAGGACAAGATAGTTTACAGAAAAGAACAATTAAAATTTTGGGACAAATTGCCCAATAACTAAAAAGTTATTATGTATTTATATATGTCTTTCCTGTAGGAAATATTAAAAGAGTTCACTTTATTCATCTAAAGGGAGAGTTACTGTATATGAGGGCTGTAGTTCATCCTACCCCCATAAACGTCCTGTGTAATATTTTGAACCACAAGAAACTGTCAGAGATGCCCCAGATGTCTAACTCATCACCTGGGAGTCCTTGTTGTAAGATATTTCAATGTGTAGTTGCAGAAAGTTCAATTTCACCACTCGCTAAAGCTCCTACTGTTATCTTCGACAGCATATAAGACTGGTTGGAGACTGGTTGGCGTTTATTAGTACTCAGCAGGTTTCCTGTCACCAGCCGGCAACAGGAACATAGACCCTCTGCAACAAAAGGACACCCTGGCCTTTTATCTATGATCACTTATTCTAACACTTAATTTCTTACGTGGGTATGGGGTCAGCCTCGCGTGCCTTACAAGTGCACTCGCCCCGAATTGTACAGGACTCCCACCTTGCTGTGATCACACCTCAGGTCCTCATAGTAGATACGCCCCTGTACGTTTACATACTTTTCATCAATACAATAATGTGGAGTAACCACATTTCCTTTGATATGATATTATCTTCTTTTCTTTTCAATTATATTTGCTTCAGGCATGTAAACAGTGTTCATTGAACACAGAGGCTTACTAATCTATTTTAATACAATAATATAACAACATAATCATAACAACATACATCAGTTAGATACCGTTTAATGTGAGGACTCAACAATGTCTGCTTCCGACATGTCCTTCACTTTTTCCCAATAGCAGTATCTAACTTTGTAGTTGGACCAAACATATTAAATTTCATAAAATATCCTTATCACAATCAAGAAATATATAAACAAATGACGCTGACTGTGTGAAGAAATGGCCTCAGCTTCCTCCGAACTGCACAGACTGTGAATTTATTCTTTATTTAAGTTTAAAATTAACACAGCTGTTTTTCAGCGTATCTGAATACAATTTTTAGTTCAACTGGCAATGAATAGTCAAAGCCTTTTGCTAATATTTACTAGCACTGGCCAATCGAAACGTTCGACTACTTGAATTCAAATGCAGTTTGAATGAAAAACCAAAATAATTTCGAACAATTTCTGCGTCTGGTGGTCTATTGGCAAGTCTGCTTTTGTCATGCCCAATACAAAAAGATGTTTCGTTTAGGATTACATTTTTTCCTACCGCTCCCCTTTCCCAGTTATACTCTGTTTACCCAAGCGAATTTGAATGTACCTCTCTGCCTCTTTTCCCAGCTCGCGTCCCCCTAACGTTACAAAAAACATAAGCAGGAACGCCATTCTGTCTAGACGATTGTCCGTAGATATTAGTATTTCTTCAATAACTTCTCTAATACTTGGACTATCGTGTTATTTAAAGTACATTCTTACTCATCAAACTCTACGTCATACTACCATATAATTTTTATGGGGAACTTAATAATGGTTTAAAATTTCAAATTTAGGTCATCGTCAATCGTCAAATAAAATTTTACACAAGTCCGCCATCTTTCCTCTCCCTCATCTCGCTAGCATGTATTTTTGCAAATAACTAACTTGTTTTAGTTACGTCAGAAATGCTACCACTAGGAGGGAAATAAAATTGTCTGCGTGGTTTTGCTTTGGCTGGCTTTTCCGCAGTGTATATATATATATATATATATATATATATATATATATATATATATATATATATATATATATATATATATATATGCGTTGCAGATTGTGTCAGCGAAGCGGTGTGTAGACGGGGCGGGTTAAGAATAGGCGTAATAATTAGTATTGTATCGTGTAATACTACCAAACAATGTAAGGATTACTACTAATTTTGCTTTAAAGTTGACAGAAACCGTTAATTCAGATAGTTATTTTTCGGCACGCTTCCGCCAATTGTTAATTATAAGGCTAGACTACAAAGTGTATGCAGCAGATTGGGCAAAAGTTAAATATTAGTAGTTTTTTTCGAAAACGAAACTAAAAGCGTATCAGACTATTACCGTGAAATCGGTCTATAGACTTAGCACTGTGCAAAAAGCAGCGCTGCTGGCGTCGAAGATGCCAACCGTCAAACACATGCGGGCTAATGTATTTATTATCGTTTTATGCCTAAATCGTACTGAATTGAGCGTTTATTCTCGCAGATTTTGCTACAAGCACTTACAGAATCCGTGAGGGCAGTGGATCCATGCGCAGTGAGTGTAGTAGATCCATGATCCATGAGAGTAGCATTTCCAGGATTCGTAAGGGCAGTTGATCCTTGCTCTGTGAGTGTAGTAGATCCATGCCCCGTAAGGGTAATTGTTCCATGATCCGTGAGGTAGTAGATCCATGCTCCGTGAGGTCCAAAAAGGAAAACAATTTTCTAAAATTTTTTTATCACAAAATATTCCTTTAACTTTTGCTTATGTTGTAATTAGGATTTATAGTGCGGCTAATTCATGATAATCAGTTTGTTTTCCGACATCTGAATATGTTATCATTTCGCGCAGCCAATTAGCCTGTATAGTAACTTGAATCAAGTGAAGGTAGAAGTGGACTGACATTGTGCGAGACGCCATCATAAGAGGGTCTTATAGACAGACGCAGAACCAGCTTGGCTGTTACTCGTAGACGTTCTGGGAACGTGCGGCGCCTGAACTTTGACCAGACACGAGCGCGAGGAGAGTGAAATGAACCTGCCCATCAGGAAGGGGATAAGAGTCATCATTGGCTGCTAAGTTAAACTGTATGCTGCCACGTGAACGTCTTATCCAAAAACCATCACCTGAGTGATGAAAACTTCATTTTGTAACTAACTGTTTTTCCTTTCTTTTAAACTGTTAAACTTAAAGTGATTATTAAATTTTGTTATTTGTAATTATACAAATTTTACTTCGATTAAATCATTTTAAATGTACTACATGTTTGTCTCAGTCAAAGTTACTAAACACACACTCGAAAAAGAGCTATATTTTAATAATATGATTCCAAAGAGTAAATCAGCGGTGGGGGCTTAACGAGCTAGATCAAACCATTGCTTAAATTCTTCATAAAAGGTGTCGGCAGATTACAGACTTAACGTGCTCAGCAACAGCAACATTGTTTTTGCTTATCTGAAAATCTCGTGAAGACTCCTATGTGACAGAAGCTTTACTACTCTTCTATCTACATTTCTGCCAAGAGTAATCTGGTGTAAAGATTGACTCCATTAAAGCCCATAACAGATACTCTTGAGTTTTGGCCACTGTTGGACCACTTCTGCAAAGCAGGGGAGACAATACCGTCACAACTATATACTCAAATTATAACGAACATGGGGTTAAACTTAATATTCCATGCATAAGAGTAACACCAGTTTTTCTGTGCATCTACAAAAATCAAACTAAGAGACACGTGAATAAACAGGTTATTATATTTTCTTCCCTCCTTTTCTTCCAATTTTGTATTACCTAGAAATATGTCGGGCTGCTTCGGCGCATTGTACTCTTTCATTTTGTAAATACGTTCAGGACCTGCAGAGAAAAAATTGCAATGGATGTACACACCTTGATTTTGATATAATTACTGCATCAGTCATATTCACTTAAAATTATTTTCTTGTATTATGATTTTTCTGAATATGGTTTATTATAAACAATATTTTTTCCTTTTATAGCCTTATTTCCTTAACATATTTTGCTTTTAATCTCCATTATGAATTTAGTTTAATCTGTTATACCTGTCCAACAGTATTTGAACTTGGATTTCTATTTTTAAAATATTAGACATTTCGGTAGAGAAATTTTATTCTTGTCTAACATTATTACTGTCCCGTAGTCTTTGAACTTGTGTACCTGTTTTAACATTATTTCATTAAATGTTTTTGTGGAGTAGATACAGGATCCCTGATTGTTGTAGATTCATTATCCGTGAGTGTAGTAGATCCATGAACCGTGAGAGTTGTAGATCCATAATCCTTGAGGGTGGTTGATTCATGATCCGTTAGTGGAGTAGATCCATGATCCGTGATTGTAGTAGACCCATAATCCTTGAGATTAGATGATCCATGATCCGATAGTGGAGTAGATCCACAATCAATGCGAGGGGAAAATCCATGCTTCGTGAGTGTAGTAGATCCATGATCCGTAAGGGTAGTAGATCCATGATCCGTGAGGGTAGTAGATCCAAGATTCTTGAGGGTAGGGGACCCATGCTTCGTGAGTGTAGTAGATTCAAACTCTGTGAGTGTAGTAGATTCATGCTGTGAGAGTGTAATAGATTCATGCCCCGGGAGCAAAGTAGATCCATGCTCCGTGAGCATAGTAGAACCATGATCCTTGAGGGTAGTAGATCCATAATCCTTGAGTGTAGTTGATATTTGATCCGTTAGTGCAGTAGATCCACAATCCATGCGAGGGGGAAATCCATGCTCCGTGAATGTAGTAGATCCATGATACGTAAGGGTAGTAGATACATGATCCGTGAGGGTAGTAGATCAATAATCCTTGAGGGTAGTTGATCTAAGATCCGTTAGTGCAGTAGATCCACATTCCATGCGAGGGGTAAATCCACGCTCCGTGAGTGTAGTAGATCCATGATCCGTAAGGATAGTAGATCCATGATCCGGGAAGGTAGTAGATCCAAGATTCGTGAGGGTAGGGGACCCATGCTCCGTGAGTGTAATAGATTCAAACTCCGTGAATGTAGTAGGGTCATGCTCTGAGAGTGTAATAGATTCATGCCCCATGTGTAAAGTAGATCTATGCTCCGTGAGTGAAGTAGATCCAAGATCCGTGAGGGTAGCACTTCCAGGATCCGTGAAAGCAGTGGATCCGTGCACAGTGAGTGTAGTAGATCCGTGATCCGTGAAGGTAGTATTTCCAGGATCCGTAAGGGCATTTGATCCTTGCTTTGTGAGTGTAGTAGATCCATGCCCCATATGAGTAATTGTTCCATGATCCGTGAGGTAGTAGATCCATGCTCCGTGAGGTCCGAAAAGGAAAACTATTTTTTTAAATTTTTTTATCACAAAATATTCCTTCAACTTTTGCTTATGTTGTAATTAGGATTTATAGTGCGGCTAATTCATGATAATCAGTTTGTTTTCCGACATCTGAATATGTTATCAATTCGCGCAGCCAACCAGTCTCAA
Organism: Oreohelix idahoensis; assembly: GCA_024509875.1. Lineage (NCBI taxonomy): Eukaryota > Metazoa > Mollusca > Gastropoda > Stylommatophora > Oreohelicidae > Oreohelix > Oreohelix idahoensis. Next base: position 247,178 of record JAMPIV010006088.1, read on the forward strand.
TAGAGTAACTTGAATCAAGTGAAGGTAGAAAAGGACGGACATTGTGCGTGACGCCATCATAAGAGGGTCTTATAGACAGACGCAGATCCAGCTTAGCTGTTATTCCTAGACGTTCTGGGAACGTGCGGCGCCTGAACTTTGACCAAACACGAGCGGGAGCAGAGTGAAATGAACCTGCCCATCAGGAGGAGGATTACAATCATCATTGGCAGCTAAGTTAACCTGTATGCTGCCACTTAAACTTCTTATTAAAAAACCATCACCCGAGTGATGAAAGCTTAATTTTGTAACTAACTGTTTTTTTCTTCCTTTTTAAACTGTTAAACTTAAAGTGATTATTTAATTGTGATATTTCTAATTATACGAATTTAACTTCGATTAAATCAATTTAAATAAACTACATGTTTGTCTCAGTCAAAGTTACTAAACACACACTCGAAATAGAGCTATATTATAATAATATAATTCCAATGAGTAAATCAGCGGTGGGGGCTTAACGAGCTAGAATAAACCATTGCTTAAATTCTTCATAAAAGGTGTCGGCAGATTACAGAATTAACGTGCTCAGCAATAGCCAGCATTGTTTTCGCTTTTCTGAAAATCTCGTGAAGACTCCTATGTGACAGAAGCTTTACTACTCTTCTATCTACATTTCTACCAAGAGTAATCTAGTGTAAAGATAGACTCCATTGAAGCCCATAACAGATACTCTTGAGTTTTAGCCATTGTTGGACCACTACTGCAAATCATAGGAGGCGATAACGTCACAACTATATACTCAAATTATAACCCACATGGAGTTAAACGTAGTATTCTATGCATAAGAGTAACACCCGTATTTCTGTGCATGGACAAAAAACCAAAATAAGAGACACGTGAATAAACAGGTTATTATATTTTCTTCCCTCCTTTTCTTCCAATTTTGTATTACCTGTCCTACTTCTTTTAGGCCGCTTCGGCACATTCTGCCCTTTAAATTCGTAAGAACCTTCAGAACCTGCAGAGAAAAAATGCAATGAATGTACACAACTTGATTCTGATATAATTACTGCATCAGTCATATTCACTTAATATTATTTTTCTTGTATTATGATTTTTCTGAATATGATTTATTATAAACAATATTTTTTTCCTTTTAAAGCCTTATTTCCTTGACATATTTTGCTCTTAATCTCCATTATGAATTTAGTTTAATCTGTTATCCCTGTCCAACAGTATTTGAACTTGGATTCCTATTTTTAAAATATTAGACATTTCTGTAGAGAAATTTTATTCTTATCTAACATTATTACTGACCCGCAGTATTTGAACTTGTGTACCTGTTTTAATATTATTTCATTAAATGTTTTTGTGGAGTAGATCCAGGATCCCTGATTGTTGTAGATCCATTATCCGTTAGTGTAGTAGATCCATGATCCGTGAGGGTAGTAGATCCATATTCCTTGAGGGTAGTTGATCCATGATCCGTTAGTGCAGTAGATCCACACTCCATGTGAGGGATAAATCCACGCTCCGTGATTGTAGCAGATCTATGATCCGTTAGGGTAGTAGATCCATGATCCGTTAGGGTAGTAGATTCAAGATTCGTGAAGGTAGGGGACCCATGCTCCGTGAGTGTAGTAGATTCAAACTCTGTGAGTGTAGCAGATTCATGCTCAGAGAGTGTAATAGATTCATGCCCCGTGAGTAAAGTAGATCCATGCTCCGTGAGTGTAGTAGATCCAACATCCGTGAGGATAGCACTTCCAGAATCCGTGAGGGCAGTAGATCCAAGCACCGTGAGTGTAGTGGATCCATGATCTGTGAGGGTAGTACTTCCAGGATCCGTGAGGGCAGTTGATCTTTGCTCTGTGAGTGTAGTAGATCCATGCCCCGTAAGGGTAATTGATCCATGATCCGTGAGGGTAGTATATTCATGCTCCGTGAGGTGCAAAAAGGAAAACTATTTTTTTTTAATTTTTTAATGTCAAAATATCCCTTCAACTTTTGCTTATGTTGTAATTAGGATTTATAGTGCGGCTAATTCAAGATAATCAGTTTGTTTTCCGATATCTGAATATGGTATCATTTCGCGCAGCCAATCAGCCTGTAAAGAGCAACTTGAACCAAGTGAAGGTAGAAGTGGACTGACATTGTGCGAGACGCCATCATAAGAGGGTCTTGTAGACGGACGCAGAACCAGCTTGGCTGTTACTCCTAGACGTTCTGGGAAGGTGCGGCGCCTGAACATTAACCAGACACGAGCGCGAGCAGTGTGAAATAACCTTCCCCATCAGGAGGAGGATTAGAGTCATCATTGGCAGCTATGTTAACCTGTAAGCTACCACTTGAACTGCTTATTAAAAAACCATTACCCTAGTGATGAAAACTTCATTTTGTAAATAACTGTTTTTTCTTTCTTTTAAACTGTTAAACTTAAAGTGATTATTAAATTTTGTTATTTGTAATTATACGAATTTAACTTCGATTCAATCATTTTAAATGTACTACATGTTTGTCTCAGTCAAAGTTACTATACACACACTCGAAACAGAGCTATTGATATGTCCAAATTTAAGCAAGGGCAGTAATCGTTATGAGTCTCGGATGTACAATAGATTATAATGATTATCCCACTTGAACAGCTGTTGTCTGGCTGTTAATTTATTAAAAAAATATATGAGTGTATCGCATTCGAATCGTCGAGATTCAGAATGCTTGTCACGGTGGCGTAGTTCCACGTGAGTTAAGTGTTCTAAGCTATTTTTGAGCTGTGAGCGAAAGTTCTCGAAAAGTTAGCCTCAGGCTTTTGTGATTGGCTGGGGTGTAATGGGGGAGAATGTTTTTTGGTGTCAGTGTGTACTGGGCGAGTGCACTGGAGAGATGTAAAGTGTTTTTCAATGTGTACCAGTGTACAGGCATTTATGCTGAGATATATTATGTGTGATTATCCCAGATGAGATGTATTAGTTAAGGAGATGTTTCTTGGGCCTTTGAGTACACAGGCCAGTGTTTAAAGATTATGTACATTTTTGAAGAGTTTGTGTCCTGGGCGTGACTGGAGAAATCAGCCCAGTGTTTTCGAGGGAAGCCTATACACGGCTTGATGTGTCGACTTATATTATGAGGCCTACTATTATTTATCAGCAGTCTTCTAGATGGATTAAAGACAGTGCTTGATATGTCGACTTATATTATGAGGCCTATTATTATTTATCAGCAGTCGTCTGGATGGATTAAACTGCGTTGAGACGTCATATATTGGTGAGGCCTATTATTTATCAGCAGTCTTCTGGATGGATTAAACTGCGTTGAGACGTCATATATTGGTGAGGCCTATTATTTATCAGCAGTCTTCTAGATGGATTAAACTGCGTTGAGACGTCATATATTGGTGAGGCCTATTATTTATCAGCAGTCTTCTGGATGGATTAAACTGCGTTGAGACGTCATATATTGGTGAGGCCTATTATTTATCAGCAGTCTTCTAGATGGATTAAAGACAGTGCTTGATATGTCGACTTATATTGTGAGGCCAAGGTTTGGACCGGCCGTATTATGATTAACTGCAGTACAGCGATTTGGTGGAGCTGTTAGGAAGCTGTTAAACTGCGCTGAGACGTCATATATATTGAAGGCCTATTATTTACTAGTACTAGTACTGCGATTCCCCAGCAGTCTTATGGATGAATTAAAGAGCGCTGAGACGTCAAATATTACAGGCCTATTATTTACTAGTACTGCAATGGTCAGCAGTCGTATGTACATGAATTAAAGAGCGCTGAGACGTCATATAAATTTGAGGCCTATAACTATTGGCACTGCGTTTGCCAGTAGTTCTTCTTGATGGATTATTGTTATCATATAATGTGGATCCTTCTTTTGGTATGCTATTATGACCTGTGTAACATGCTGTACTTCGTCTACGTTATTGTGACCGTGTTGTGGTGTAATAAAACTGTTCTTTAACTGTCACAAGGCGTTTAACCCTCCATGACTCGTACGTGAGCTATCGTGGGGTGAGTGACTGTTTTCTACACACCCTTCACATATCATACCCGGTAACAGCACAGCAGTACACACATGAATATTTAGCCTATATAGCGTATGCAATGAAGAAACTGTTACCTCTGCAGTGGTGAATACACATGAACAAACATTATGTAAACAGACAGGAATGGAATAACAGTATTTATCAATTGGAACAACATACTTTATCAGTTGGAAGGAATACTAGGAATAAAGCTTTCTTTATCAGTTGGTGGTTTACAGTCAAGTTGGAGTCAATACAGAAGAGGTTACTGCTACTGCAAAGTGAAAACAAAGCGGTAACATTCATGGTGGCCAAGACTGGTTTTATCTTCTGTTCCAGTTCAAGTTGGATCGAACTTACGACATTTATAATAAGGGCCTGTGTGGCGTGATATAATATATAGCGACCTTGGTATTCGACTACTCTATGGTTAGCAATTGTACACTTCATCTGCAACAGTGGATGCAACATCGTTTTGCAACAAATACTGATTGTTACAGTGGCGGCAATAATAATCCTAGCGGCAACAGTCGTGGACAAAACTTTCGGACGTGATCCCACGTCATCTGCGTTATATGACTTTCTTCTATGCTGTGTGGCGCATTTAAGAATCCATCGTCATTAGCAAACTTTACATTGATGACATCACCAACTACGGATGCAATAGTAGTTGTTTTCAAACTTACATGGTGTGATACCTACTATAAAAGACTTGCCCCAAAAACAGACGTTAACATAACTAGGCGGGAACATATCTGATGGAGTGCAGCTTATTAATACCCATCTACATACAGGACTATAACATATCTAACATTTCCATTGCCAAGATATGTAGAGATAACCAGTTCTCCTTTTTGAATTGAAGTTTTCAAGTGAGCTGTGCCAGTATTTTGGTGGCGCAATTACAGAAGTTTACCATCAAAGTATACAAGAGATGTCAAGTACCTTCTTTCAAGTGGATTATCAAAGAGATTGAGAGACTGTGTACCCCTACAGTTACAGAGGGAATTCAAGCTGATGTGCAGTCATTCTACACGGGTGCCTCAAGTAGATGATTGGCAGTAATACAGTTCCTGTTTACCTGTGCGGTGTACGAGCACACATACCGTAGTGAGGACAAAGGACCTGAATTGAGAAGTGTCAAGATGCGGTGACCTTATGCGATGAACTGTTTTCCTCAGCAGACTTTATGATGTGCAGCGTTTTGGACGGACGTATTTGCCTTTTTTGAAGATAAGTGGTTTATATTGTGAAAACTGTGCCATTTTATCTTGTGTCAACAAGTCTTCCTATATATATTGTGCACTATTTGTTGTAATGAATATTTCATGTTAAATATTCTATGTTTCATGTCTACTTATGAAGCATTCTTTAAGATTTGCTTAGTAAGTGTCAATTCTGTGACAATTCCGGTTTAAGATTACAAACCTTACCGAAGTTTAGATTACTAGTTGTCTCTTGGGACAAGTAAATGTATAGTTATGAAGTAACGTTATCGTTTGTTCTGTAGTACCTTGTCTTTGTAACCGTGATTCCTATTGTCTATATAATATGTTAGTTGTTGGTAACTTATTGTAAGACTTTAGTGCTTAACTGTTTAAGGCTATTTCACATAATATTGACATCACTCAAATTGACATAAAGTTATCCCTCATATTGGTATATACTTTTACAAAGGTTCTATGCACATGAACTTATGCTACTATGGTATACAGTGATTAACTTATATTTGCAATTACTTGAAAGGATACCTAGCTTTGTGAGCTGAAAAGGTAATTGTCCGAATTTTTAGGGACATAAACTTGTGGTAATTATAACTGGTGAATATATATATATACAGTGGACTTGGTAAGTGGATCACCATGGATCGTGATATGTACCCTACAGATATAAGGCCTATGTTGGAGTCTGCATTGGTAGTAGGTAGAGATGGTAAGGGATTGAGAGGTGCACGACTTGGAGAATGGATAATGGATGATTTTTTGATTAATGTGTCAACATCCCTGGAGTTATTTGCTAAACATAACTTTAAGTTTGTTTGCAATTTGGTAATGGCCGAGGATTTGGTGAACTTGCTACGGCACCTTCGTGTGTTTTTGCGACAGTATATTGAGCTCGAACACGGACATATAGTGCAAAGCATGTTCAAAATAATCCACAACCATACTTCTGATGAACAGAAAGAGAAGTTAAGGGATGAAGAGCAGATAGAAGGCATTAAACAAAGTGCGCTTCAGGAAAGGGCAAAGATTTTAGAAAGTGTTGCTAAAGAGAGCAAATTACAGGCAACAGTTACTAAACTTGAAAGTGATTTATATAAATCAAACTTGGATCTTGAAAGAGGGCAAGAAGCATTAAATTCGGCATTGTGCAGGATTGAATACTTAGAAGCTGAGTTGAAAGTCGAGCAAGGCAAAACTATTAATCTCGAGCAGCAACTTCAGGAAAAGAAAGAGAGGTGTGGCAAACTAGAAGCTAAGACAATTGACCGTGATAGGTCTTATACAGAGACGCTTCTTGATTTAGTGAGTAGAGTAAATTCTTGTATTGAAGAAGAGATGTATACTGTATTTCCAAATGGAGTTGAGGAGCTAATGAATATTGAGAATAGTGAATTTGAAACACAGCAACTAAGAGGAGATAAGGGAAATGATGAAAAAGAGACATTGGAAGAGTTAATAATGGAGGAAGATAAATTAGCTAAGATTGAGAAATCACTAGCGGAGGAAAGATGTAGAGTTTTGACATTTAATGACGTAATTAAGAAACAAAGTGAACAGATTTCACTTAAAAATATTGAAATTACGGAATTAAGGGAAAGAGTGGACGGTTTGGTTGATATAATTTTAGGTAGAAAAATGCTGTCTACTGTCAATGTTGAAAAAGTTAGACAGAAAGACGGTTATCAACACGTCTTAAAAACGTCGAGTCAGCAACAGACACTCGATGCCAATACTAACATCAAACGTGGTGAGCGGAAATCCTTGCGTGGTAGATATAATTTTCAACGTACTAGTGACTATGCTGGTAATATTAATAGTTCCTGGCGACAGGCCAACAGGGTTAATTCTACTGTGATACTTGATTCTGTACATCACAGTAAATACAAGGATAATTGTCATGTCAATGTTCAAGAAACTAACATTGTATCTAAAGTTAGAAAGCCTCATAAAAACATAACAAGGGACGAGACTAGTAGGACTGGTGCCCAAAGTAATACTCAATATGTTAGTAATCATAAGGATTTTATTATTCCTATTACTGATTCAGATGTTAAGCACGCTGCCACAGAAAAGAAGAAAAACAATCTTGACAGGAAAGATAATACAGACTTTAAACATTATCAAGGGAGATCAGCAAATTGTAATCTGTCTTCTCCAAGAAACCAGAGACAGTTATACAGATCTAAATATTTTGGTTCTGAAAATTTTGAGAAGTATGGTAAAAATGATTACATGAAAGATTATCAATTTTACGATAATAAGTCTAGAAGACAACAAAAACAATTTGGCAGATATTTTTATCAAAAGAGAAATAATAATGGCAACTTTGTTAACTTTTCTCAACAAAGGCCTAAAGATATTGATAAACAAGGTGATAATAATAAAAAATAGAGTCTCTAATACAACTGCTTGTGGTTTTGAGAGAGTATCTCGCTGTTATGAGGGTAGCAAATTTTTTTCAGCATCCAATAGCGACGACCTTGAGCTACGATCATTTTCTGCCCCATAAGCCTCCTGTGGTGTTTACACGTGTCAAGGGAAGGCTTGTTGATCGGTAAAAGGGCTACAGGTTCATACAAGCCACAGTTTTAGGTAAATGTAACGTTAATTTCCGTTTTACATCGTTAACTCGGACTGTGAATTAAAATAGAATTTTTTCATTTGTATATTTTCACAGCGACAGCTTTGCAATGAAAGTCTATGTTCCGGTGTTACATTAACAGAGAGAGTAAGGTATGCCACCTTGTATCCATGTGGAACCAAGTGAAACCGGATAGCAAGTTGACTCTGAATTGTATGCGGTTATCTTGCCAAGTTTATGAGACTATTCAACACGGCTAGAATTATTGCCTGTTCAACATTGTTTAAGATATAGATATTATTGTATCGTATAAATATAGGATATTATATAGAAATGTATTAAGATACCATATAATTTCTATTAGATAATGCGTAATCTCATTGTTTTATGCACTGTTTATGCACATATTTATTTTATGTACGACGATGTTTTGATGATGCAACTATTAATTTCATATTATTCTTACACTATTGTGTTATGACGAATATTGTGTGTATTATTAGCGCAGTAAGGTGTAAGATATCAGTTGCGAGTGACTTGTCTCTGTAACTTTTTGACAAAAGCAGTGGACTATAGTATTTACGCACGCTAGTCAGAAGACTATGCTCGTTTAGTCAATTCATGGTTGACATTTATGCTCTGTTGTGAGCTTAGCGCTTCGAGAGCTGATACATCAAACATTGATGTGTTTTTGCAGAGTTGATTATTAGGACTGTTTTATATGCATGATGAGTTTGTCAGCCCAATGCACAACCTCATTAGCTAGGTATGGTGCAGTAGTCATCTTTAGAGAGTCACTGTACTCCCTAAATTTAGAATTTTTTCTTGTGTTTTGATGTCATGTTTATTTACGTATTAGCATTCTAAGACATTATGTAGGGTAACCATTATATTGTGAAACATAATTTTGGAAATATAGTTTGATTATATCAGAGTTAATTTTGTATTGCAAGTTAAGAATATATTCTGAAACATTGGTTTTTGAGGTTTTTCGAAACAATAACACCTGTGAGCTTAAAATAATGTGATTTTTTGTTCTTGCAATTTAGACATGCATCATTTTTTCCAGCAGATTGTTTTGATTTTGTGTCTGCTTAGGTATAAAGATTTTTGTATGTCACACATTTTTGTTAGCCTAATTACATTGTTGGTATATTAATATAAGGTAAAGCTTAAAAAAAAAAATAATTTAAAATACCATTTTTATTTAACTTAGCGTCATGAAATATTTTTGTTTTTTACTTTTTGGAAAATGTTTTCTAAGATTGTAAAATTTTTTCGGTACCCTGCGCTTAACTGTGCGCTAGAGGGAGTAATCATGTGTTTTTTTTTACTTAACGCTTGATGGTGCGTTAGTTGGAGTTTATTTATAACGGCATTATTTTTTGTGTATGATGTCTGATGGTTGATGGTTACTTATGAATAAGTTGTATAACGGGGTTAAGGTTAGATTGTGCTTCGTTTATCTACAGCTTTCTTTTGTGCTTGTTAGATATACACATACATTGTCTTTGTGTCCTATACTTTCTTGTCATGATTATATGTATTTATATAATACGTTTTTGATCAAATGGTTATTACGATGTATTAATCCATCGTTCTCTACAGACATACCTGTGTTTTTTCTTTTGTCTGTCCTGATTATTCTTCATTTTATTCCATTTCTTCTACTGACTATTCGGTAGCGGTTCATATGTTGGTTATACTTTCATGTTGCATTTATATGTCACTTGATACTATTTGTATTCTTATTCATCCTACTATACTGAACCTTGAATCATGTATATTGTTAGGTTAATTCTATACTGTATGGACTTAACTTTGTTGAAAGCAGATTATTTTGGTAGACTTAGCTGATTATTTTGTATGCTTTGTTTTCTGCTTTACTCATAATGCTCATATTTTTTGGATGATATATAGTATTTGGACTTAACAGGTTGATTAATTTTCCTGATTACAGCTTTATTACCCACGTAATTTTTTGGCGGAGTAATGTTCTAAAAAAAAATGATGTTATCATTTTTTTCCCCCGGAGGGTGGTGTAAACTGATAAGTCCAAATTTAAGCAAGGGCAGTAATCGTTATGAGTCTCGGATGTACAATAGATTATAATGATTATCCCACTTGAACAGCTGTTGTCTGGCTGTTAATTTATTAAAAAAAATATATGAGTGTATCGCATTCGAATCGTCGAGATTCAGAATGCTTGTCACGGTGGCGGAGTTCCACGTGAGTTAAGTGTTCTAAGCTATTTTTGAGCTGTGAGCGAAAGTTCTCGAAAAGTTAGCCTCAGGCTTGTGATTGGCTGGGGTGTTTTGGGGGAGAATGTTTTTTGGTGTCAGTGTGTACTGGGCGAGTGCACTGGAGAGATGTAAAGTGTTTTTCAATGTGTACCAGTGTACATGCATTTATGCTGAGATATATTATGTGTGATTATCCCAGATAAGATGTATTAGCTAAGGAGATGTTTCTTAGGCCTTTGAGTACACAGGCCAGTGTTTAAAGATTATGTACATTTTTGAAGAGTTTGTGTCCTGGGCGTGACTGGAGAAATCAGCCCAGTGTTTTCGAGGGAAGCCTGTACACTGCTTGATGTGTCGACTTATATTATGAGGCCTATTATTTATCAGCAGTCTTCTAGATGGATTAAAGACACTGCTTGATATGTCGACTTATATTATGAGGCCTATTATTTATCAGCAGTCTTCTAGATGGATTAAACTGCGTTGAGACGTCATATATTGGTGAGGCCTATTATTTATCAGCAGTCTTCTGGATGGATTAAACTGCGTTGAGACGTCATATATTGGTGAGGCCTATTATTTATCAGCAGTCTTCTAGATGGATTAAACTGCGTTGAGACGTCATATATTGGTGAGGCCTATTATTTATCAGCAGTCTTCTGGATGGATTAAACTGCGTTGAGACGTCATATATTGGTGAGGCCTATTATTTATCAGCAGTCTTCTAGATGGATTAAAGACAGTGCTTGATATGTCGACTTATATTGTGAGGCCAAGGTTTGGACCGGCCGTATTATGATTAACTGCAGTACAGCGATTTGGTGGAGCTGTTAGGAAGCTGTTAAACTGCGCTGAGACGTCATATATATATTGAAGGCCTATTATTTACTAGTACTGCGATTCCCCAGCAGTCTTATGGATGAATTAAAGAGCGCTGAGACGTCAAATATTACAGGCCTATTATTTACTAGTACTGCAATGGTCAGCAGTCGTATGTACATGAATTAAAGAGCGCTGAGACGTCATATATATTTGAGGCCTATAACTATTGGCACTGCGTTTGCCAGTAGTTCTTCTTGATGGATTATTGTTATCATATAATGTGGATCCTTCTTTTGGTATGCTATTATGACCTGTGTAACATGCTGTACTTCGTCTACGTTATTGTGACCGTGTTGTGGTGTAATAAAACTGTTCTTTAACTGTCACAAGGCGTTTAACCCTCCATGACTCGTACGTGAGCTATCGTGGGGTGAGTGACTGTTTTCTACACACCCTTCACATATCATACCCGGTAACAGCACAGCAGTACACACATGAATATTTAGCCTATATAGCGTATGCAATGAAGAAACTGTTACCTCTGCAGTGGTGAATACACATGAACAAACATTATGTAAACAGACAGGAATGGAATAACAGTATTTATCAATTGGAACAACATACTTTATCAGTTGGAAGGAATACTAGGAATAAAGCTTTCTTTATCAGTTGGTGGTTTACAGTCAAGTTGGAGTCAATACAGAAGAGGTTACTGCTACTGCAAAGTGAAAACAAAGCGGTAACAGCTATATTATAATAATAGAATTCCAATGAGTAAATCAGAGGTGGGGGCTTAACGAGCTAGAATAAACCATTGCTTAAATTCTTCATAAAAGGTGTCGGCAGATTACAGAATTAACGTGCTCAGCAACATCCAGCATTGTTTTCGCTCATCTGAAAATCTCGTGAAGACTCCTATGTGACAGAAGCTTTACTACTCTTCTATCTACATTTCTGCCAAGAGTAATCTGATGTAAAGATAGACTCCATTGAAGCCCATAACAGATACTCTTGAGTTTTGGCCACTGTTGGACCACTACTGCAAAGCAGGGGAGGCAATACCGTCACAACTATATACTCAAATTATAACCCACATGGGGTTAAACTTAGTATTCCATGCATAAAAGTAACAACAGTTTTTCTGTGCATTGACCAAAAATCAAACTAAGAGACACGTGAATAAACAGGTTATTATATTTTCTTCCCTCCTTTTCTTCCAATTTTGTATTACCTGTACTTCTGTTAGGTTGCTTCAGCACATTTTGCCCTTTCAGTTCGTAAGACCCTTCAGAACCTCCAGAGAAAAAAATGCAATGAATGTACACACTTTGAATCTGATATAATTTCTGCATCAGTCATATTCACTTAATAACATATTCTTGTATTATGATTTTTATGAATATGATTTATTATAAACAATATTTTGTCATTTTAAAGCCTTATTTCCTTGACATATTTTGCTCTTAATCTCCATTATGAATTTAGTTTAATGTGTTATCCCTGTCGAACAGTATTTGAACTTGGATTCCTATTTTTAAAATATTAGACATTTCTGTAGAGAAATTTTATTCTTATCTAACATTATTACTGTCCCGCAGTATTTGAACTTGTGTACCTGATTTAACATTATTTCATTAAATGTTTTTGTAGAGTAGATCCAGGATCCCTGAGTGTTGTAGATACATTATCCCTGAGTGTAGTAGATTCATGATCCATGAGGGTAGTAGATCCATAATTCTTGAGGGTGGATGATCCATGATCCGTTAGTGCAGTGGATCCACAATCCATGCTAGGGGTAATTCCATGGTCCGTGAGGGTAGTAGATCCATGATCCGTAAGGGTAGTAGATCCATGATACGTGAGGGTAGTAGATCCAAGATTCGTGAAGGTATGGGACCCATGCTACGTGAGTGTAGTAGATTCAAACTCCGTGAGTGTAGTAGATACGTGCACGGAGAGGGGAATAGATTCATGCCCCGTGAGTAAAGTAGATCTATGCTCCGTGAGTGTAGTAGATCCATGATCCGTGAGGGTAGTATTTCCAGGATCCGTAAGGGCAGTGGATCCTTGCTCTGTGAGTGTAGTAGATCCATGCCCCGTAAGGGTAATTGATCCATGATCCGTGAGGGTAGTAGATCCATGCTCCGTGAGGTCCTAAAAGGAAAACTATTTTTAAAATTTATTTATTACAAAATATCTCTTCAACTTTTGCTTATGTTGTAATTAGGATTTATTGTGCGGCTAATTAATGGTAATCAGTTTGTTTTCCGATATCTGAATATGGTATCATTTTGCGGAGCAAATCAGCCTGTATAAAGTTATTTGAATCAAGTGAAGGTAGAAGTGGACTGACATTGTGCCTGACGCCATCAGAGGAGGGACTTATAGGCAGACGCAGAACCAGCTTGGCTGTTACTCCTAGACGTTCTAGGAACGTGCGGCACCTGAACGTTGACCAGACACGAGCGCGAGCAGAGTGAAACCAACCTGCCCATCAGGAGGAGGATTAGAGTCATCATTGGCAGCTAAGTTAACCTGTTGGCTGCCACTTGAACTTCTTATTAAAATACCATCACTCGAGTGATGAAAACTTCATTTTGTAACTAACCGTTTTTTCTTTCTTTTAAACTGTTAAACTTAAAGTGATTATGAAACTTGTGCTTTTGTAATTATACAAATTTAACTTCGATTCAATCATTTTAAATGTATTACATGTTTGTCTCAGTCAAAGTTACTAAACACACACTCGAAAAAGAGCTATATTATAATAATAGAATTCCAATGAGTAAATCAGAGGTGGGGGCTTAACGAGCTAGATTAAACCACTGCTTAGATTCTTCATAAAAAATGTCGGCAGATTACAGAATTAACGTGCTCAGCACCAGGCAGCATTGTTTTCGCTTTTCTGAAAATCTCGTGAAGACTCCTATGTGACAGAAGCTTTACTACTCTTCTATCTACATTTCTGCCAAGAGTAATCTGGTGTAAAGATAGACTCCATTGAAGCCCATAGCAGATGCTCTTGAGTTTTGGCCACTGTTGGACCACTACTGCAAAGCAGGAGAGGCAATACCGTCACAACTATATACTCAAATTATAACCCACATGGGGTTAAACTTAGTATTCCATTCATAAGAGTAACACCAGTATTTCTGTGCATTGACCAAAAACCAAAATAAAAAACACGTGAATAAACAGGTTATTATATTTTCTTCCCTCCTTTTCTTCCAATTTTGTATTACCTGTACTTCTGTTAGGCTGCTTCGGCACATTGTGCCCTTTAAATTCGTAAGAACCTTCAGAACCTGCAGCGAAAAAATGCAATGAATGTACACACCTTGAATCTGATATAATCACTGCATTAGTAATATTCACTTAATATCATATTCTTGTATTATGATTTTTCTGAATATGATTTATTATAAACAATATTTTTTTCCTTTCAAAGCCTTATTTCCTTGACATATTTTGCTCTTAATCTCCATTATGAATTTAGTTTAATGTGTTATCCATGTCCAACAGTATTTGAACTTGGATTTCTATTTTTAAAATATTAGACATTTCTGTAGAGAAATTTTATTCTTTTCTAACATTATTACTTTCCCGCAGTATTTGAACTTGTGTACCTGTTTTATTATTATTTCATTAAATGTTTTTGTTGAGTAGATACAGGATCCCTTATTGTTGTAGATCCATTATCCGTGAGTGTAGTAGATCCATGATCCGTGAGGGTAGTAGATCCATAATCCTTGAGAGTAGTTGATCCATGATCCATTAATGCAGCAGATCCACAATCCATGCGAGGGGTAAATCCATGCACCGTGAGTGTAGTAGATCCAAGATCCGTACGGGTAGTAGATCCATGATCCATGAGGGTAGTAGATTCAACCTCCGTGAGTGTAGTAGATTCATGCTCTGAGAGTGTAATAGATTCATGCCCCGTGAGTATAGTAGATCCAAGATCCGTGAGGGTAGCACTTCAAAGATCGGTGTTGGCAGTGGATCCATGCACCGTGAGTGTAGTAGATCCGTGATCTGTGAGGGTAGTTCTTCCAGGATCCGTAAGGGCAGTGGATCGTTGCTCTGTGAGTGAAGTAGATCCGTGCCCCGTAAAGGTAATTGATCCATGATCCGTGAGGGTAGTAGATCCATGCTCCGTGAGGTTCGAAAAGGAAAACTAGTTTTAAAAATTTTTTTATGACCAAATATCCATTCAACTTTTGCTTATGTTGTAATTAGGATTTATAGTGCGGCTAATTCAAGATAATCAGTTTGTTTTCCGATATCTAAAAATGGTATCATTTCGCGCAGCCAATCAGCATGTATAGAGTAACTTGAACCAAGTGAAGGTAGAAGTGGACTGACATTGTGCGAGACGCCATCATAAGAGGGTCTTATAGACAGACGAAGAACCAGCTTGACTGTTTTTCCTAGACGTTCTAGGAACGTGCGGCACCTGAACTTTGACCAGACAAGAGCGCGAGCAGAGTGAAATGAACCTGCCCATCAAGAGGAGGATTAGAGTCATCATTGGCAGCTAAGTTAACCAGTATGCTGCCACTTGAACTTCTTATTAAAAAACCAACACCCCAGTGATGAAAACTTCATTTTGAAACTAACTGTTTTTCCTTTCTTTTAAACTGTTAAACTTAAAGTGATTATTAAATTGTGTTATTTGTAATTATACAAATTTAACTTCGATTCAATCATTTTAAATGTACTACATGGTTGTCTCAGTCAAAGTTACTAAACACACACTCGAAACAGAGCTATATTATAATAAAAGAATTCCAATGAGTAAATCAGAGGTGGGGGCTTAACTAGCTAGAATAAACAATTGCTTAAATTCTTCATAAAAAATGTCGGCAGATTACAGAATTTACGTGCTCAGCACCAGCCAGCATTGTTTTCGCTTATCTGAAAATCTCGTGAAGACTCCTATGTGACAGAAGCTTTACTACTCTTCTATCTACATTTCTGCCAAGAGTAATCTGGTGTAAAGATAGACTCCATTGAAGCCCATAACAGATACTCTTGAGTTTTGGCCACTGTTGGACCACTACTGCAAAGCAGGAGAGGCAATACCGTCACAACTATATACTCAAATTATGACCCACATGGGGTTAAACTTAGTATTCCATGCATAAGAGTAACACCAGTATTTCTGTGCATTGACCAAAAACCAAAATAAAAGACACGTGAATAAACAGGTTATTATATTTTCTTCCCTCCTTTTCTTCCAATTTTGTATTACCTGTACTTCTGTTAGGCTGCTTCGGCACATTGTGCCCTTTCAGTTCATAAGAACCTTCAGAACCTGCAGCGAAAAAAATGCAATGAATGTACACACCTTGAATCTGATATAATTACTGCATTAGTAATATTCACTTAATATCATATTCTTGTATTATGATTTTTCTGAATATGATTTATTATAAACAATATTTTTTTCCTTTTAAAGCCTTATTTCCTTGACATATTTTGCTCTTAATCTCCATTATGAATTTAGTTTAATGTGTTATCCCTGTCCAACAGTATTTGAACTTGGATTTCTATTTTTAAAATATTAGACATTTCTGTAGAGAAATTTTATTCTTATCTAACATTATTACTGTCCCGCAGTATTTGAACTTGTGTACCTGTTTTAATATTATTTCATTAAATGTTTTTGTCGAGTAGATACAGGATCCCTTATTGATGTAGATCCATTATCCGTGAGTGTAGTAGATCAATGATCCGTGAGGGTAGTAGATCCATAATCCTTAAGGGTAGTTGATCCATGATCCGTTAGTGCAGTAGATCCACAATCCATGCGAAGGGTAAATCCATGCTCCGTGAGTGTAGTAGATCCATGATCCGTAAGGGTAGTAGATCCATGATCCATGAGGGTAGTAGATTCAAACTCCGTGAGTGTAGTAGATTCATGCTCTGAGAGTGTAATAGATTCATGCACCGTGACTATAGTAGATCCAAGATCCGTGAGGGTAGCACTTCCAAGATCGATGTTGGCAGTGGATCCATGCACCGTGAGCGCGTGAGGGTAGGCAGTGGATCCATGCACCGTGAGTGGAGTAGATCCATGCCCCGTAAAGGTAATTGATCCATGATCCGTGAGGGTAGTAGATCCATGCTCCGTGAGGTTCGAAAAGGAAAACTAGTTTTTACAATTTATTTATGACCATATATCCATTCAACTTTTGCTTATGTTGTAATTAGGACTTATAGTGCGGCTAATTCAAGATAATCAGTTTGTTTTCCGATATCTAAATATGGTATCATTTCGCGCAGCCAATCAGCCTGTATAGAGTAACTTGAACCAAGTGAAGGTAGAAGTGGACTGACATTGTGCGAGACGCCATCATAAGAGGGTCTTATAGACAGACGCAGAATGAGCTTGGCTGTTACTCCTAGACGTTCTAGGAACGTGCGGCGCCTGAACTTTGACCAGACAAGACGCGAGCAGAGTGAAATGAACCTGCCCATCAGGAGGAGGATTAGAGTCATCATTGGCAGCTAAGTTAACCAGTATGCTGCCACTTGAACTTCTTATTAAAAAACCAACACCCCAGTGATGAAAACTTCATTTTGAAACTAACTGTTTTTCCTTTCTTTTAAACTGTTAAACTTAAAGTGATTATTAAATTTTGTTACTTGTAATTATACACATTTAACTTTGATTCAATCATTTTAAATGTACTACATGTTTGTCTCAGTCAAAGTTACTAAACACACACTCGAAACAGAGCTATATTATAATAATACAATTCCTATGAGTAAATCAGCGGTGGGGGCTTAACGAGCTAGAATAAACCATTGCTTAAATTCTTCATAAAAAATGTCGGCAGATTACAGAATTAACGTGCTCAGCACCAGGCAGCATTGTTTTCGCTTTTCTGAAAATCTCGTGAAGACTCCTATGTGACAGAAGCTTTACTACTCTTCTATCTACATTTCTGCCAAGAGTAATCTGGTGTAAAGATAGACTCCATTGAAGCCCATAGCAGATGCTCTTGAGTTTTGGCCACTGTTGGACCACTACTGCAAAGCAGGAGAGGCAATACCGTCACAACTATATACTCAAATTATAACCCACATGGGGTTAAACTGAGGATTCAGTTCAAAAGAGTAACACCAGTATTTCTGTGCATTGACCAAAAACCAAAATAAAAAACACGTGAATAAACAGGTTATTATATTTTCTTCCCTCCTTTTCTTCCAATTTTGTATTACCTGTACTTCTGTTAGGCTGCTTCGGCACATTGTGCCCTTTAAATTCGTAAGAACCTTTAGAACCTGCAGCGAAAAAATGCAATGAATGTACACACCTTGAATCTGATATAATCACTGCATTAGTAATATTCACTTAATATCATATTCTTGTATTATGATTTTTCTGAATATGATTTATTATAAACAATATTTTTTTCCTTTTAAAGCCTTATTTCCTTGACATATTTTGCTCTTAATCTCCATTATGAATTTAGTTTAATGTGTTATCCCTGTCCAACAGTATTTGAACTTGGATTTCTATTTTTGAAATATTAGACATTTCTGTAGAGAAATTTTATTCTTTTCTAACATTATTACTTTCCCGCAGTATTTGAACTTGTGTACCTGTTTTAATATTATTTCATTAAATGTTTTTGTTGAGTAGATACAGGATCCCTTATTGTTGTAGATCCATTATCCGTGAGTGTAGTAGATCCATGATCCGTGAGGGTAGTAGATCCATAATCCTTGAGAGTAGTTGATCCATGATCCATTAATGCAGCAGATCCACAATCCATGCGAGGGGTAAATCCATGCACCGTGAGTGTAGTAGATCCAAGATCCGTACGGGTAGTAGATCCATGATCCATGAGGGTAGTAGGTTCAACCTCCGTGAGTGTAGTAGATTCATGCTCTGAGAGTGTAATAGATTCATGCCCGGTGGGTATAGTAGATCCAAGATCCGTGAGGGTAGCACTTCCAAGATCGGTGTTGGCAGTGGATCCATGCACCGTGAGTGTAGTAGATCCGTGATCCGTGAGGGTAGTTCTTCCAGGATCCGTGAGGGCAGTGGATCGTTGCTCTGTGAGTGAAGTAGATCCGTGCCCCGTAAAGGTAATTGATCCATGATCCGTGAGGGTAGTAGATCCATGCTCCGTGAGGTTCGAAAAGGAAAACTAGTTTTAAAAATTTTTTTATGACCAAATATCCATTCAACTTTTGCTTATGTTGTAATTAGGATTTATAGTGCGGCTAATTCAAGATAATCAGTTTGTTTTCCGATATCTAAAAATGGTATCATTTCGCGCAGCCAATCAGCATGTATAGAGTAACTTGAACCAAGTGAAGGTAGAAGTGGACTGACATTGTGCGAAACGCCATCATAAGAGGGTCTTATAGACAGACGAAGAACCAGCTTGGCTGTTACTCCTAGACGTTCTAGGAACGTGCGGCACCTGAACTTTGACCAGACAAGAGCGCAAGCAGAGTGAAATGAACCTGCCCGTCAGGAGGAGGATTAGAGTCATCATTGGCAGCTAAGTTAACCAGTATGCTGCCACTTGAACTTCTTATTAAAAAACCAACACCCCAGTGATGAAAACTTCATTTTGAAACTGTTTTTCCTTTCTTTTAAACTGTTAAACTTAAAGTGATTATTAAATTGTGTTATTTGTAATTATACAAATTTAACTTCGATTCAATCATTTTAAATGTACTACATGGTTGTCTCAGTCAAAGTTACTAAACACACACTCGAAACAGAGCTATATTATAATAACAGAATTCCAATGAGTAAATCAGAGGTGGGGGCTTAACGAGCTAGAATAAACAATTGCTTAAATTCTTCATAAAAAATGTCGGCAGATTACAGAATTTACATGCTCAGCACCAGCCAGCATTGTTTTCGCTTATCTGAAAATCTCGTGAAGACTCCTATGTGACAGAAGCTTTACTACTCTTCTATCTACATTTCTGCCAAGAGTAATCTGGTGTAAAGATAGACTCCATTGAAGCCCATAACAGATACTCTTGAGTTTTGGCCACTGTTGGACCACTACTGCAAAGCAGGAGAGGCAATACCGTCACAACAATATACTAAAATTATGACCCACATGGGGTTAAACTTAGTATTCCATGCATAAGAGTAACACCAGTATTTCTGTGCATTGACCAAAAACCAAAATAAGAGACACGTGAATAAACAGGTTATTATATTTTCTTCCCTCCTTTTCTTCCAATTTTGTATTACCTGTACTTCTGTTAGGCTGCTTCGGCACATTGTGCCCTTTAAATTCGTAAGAACCTTCAGAACCTGCAGCGAAAAAAATGCAATGAATGTACACACCTTGAATCTGATATAATTACTGCATTAGTAATATTCACTTAATATCATATTCTTGTATTATGATTTTTCTGAATATGATTTATTATAATAAATATTTTATCCTTTTAAAGCCTTATTTCCTTGACATATTTTGCTCTTAATCTCCATTATGAATTTAGTTTAATGTGTTATCCCTGTCCAACAGTATTTGAACTTGGATTTCTATTTTTAAAATATTAGACATTTCGGTAGAGAAATTTTATTCTTATCTAACATTATTACTGTCCCGCAGTATTTGAACTTGTGTACCTGTTTTAATATTATTTCATTAAATGTTTTTGTCGAGTAGATACAGGATCCCTTATTGATGTAGATCCATTATCCGTGAGTGTAGTAGATCAATGATCCGTGAGGGTAGTAGATCCATAATCCTTGAGGGTAATTGATCCATGATCCGTTAGTGCAGTAGATCCACAATCAATGCGAGGGGTAAATCCATGCACCGTGAGTGTAGTAGATCCATGATCCGTGAGGGTAGTAGATCCAAGATTCGTGAGAGTTAGGAACCCATGCTCTATGAGTGTAGAAGATTTAAACTCATTGCGTATAGTAGATTCATGCTCTGAGAGTGTAATAGATTCATGCACCGTGAGTATAGTAGATCCAAGATCCGTGAGGGTAGCACTGCCAAGATCGGTGTTGGCAGTGGATCCATGCACCGTGAGTGTAGTAGATCCGTGATTCGTGAGGGTAGTTCTTCCATGATCCGTGAGGGCAGTGGATCCTTGCTCTGTGAGTGAAATAGATCTATGCCCCGTAAACGTAATTGATCCATGATCCGTGAGGGTAGTAGATCCATGCTACGTGAGGTTCGAAAAGCAAAACTAGTTTTTAAAATAAATTTATTTATAACCAAATATCCATTCAACTTTTGCTTATGTTGTAATTAGGATTTATAGTGCGGCTAATTGCGCAAGATAATTGCGCCTTTGCTATAAAGAGCACAAAACAAATGTCTATGTTAGAGAGAAGATAAACACCTATGCAGGCCACCAAGAACCACTTTTGTCAGTAGTGAAACTCGAAAGCTTGCCTGGTTTGGGCATGTAACTCGTCATGACTCCCTTTCGAAAACGATCCTCCAGGGAACAGTCGAAGGTAAACGGAGAAGAGGAAGGCAAAGAAAATCCTGGTCTGATAACATCAAAGAATGGGCAGGACACGGTTTTTCCACACTTGTACCCATTGCTGAGTATAGAGAGCAGTGGAGGACCCTGTCTGCTGATGCTTCCACCATGGCACCCCTACGACCCATGACGGGTTACGGGTAGAGATGAGATGATGAATTCAAGATAATCAGTTTGTTTTCCGATAACTGAATATGATATCATTTCGCGCAGCCAATCAGCTTGTATAGAGTAACTTGAACCAAGTGAAGGTAGAAGTGGACTGACATTGTGCGAGACGCCATCATAAGAGGGTCTTATAGACAGACGCAGAACGAGCTTGGCTGTTACTCCTAGACGTTCTAGGAACGTGCGGCGCCTGAACTTTGACCAGACAAGAGCGCGAGCACAGTGAAATGAACTTGCCCATCAGGAGGAGGATTAGAGTCATCTTTGGCAGCTAAGTTAACCTGTATGCTGCCACTTGAACGTCTTATCTAAAAACCATACACCCGAGTGATGAAAACTTCATTTTGTAACTAACCGTTTTTTTCTTTCTTTTAAACTGTTAAACTTAAAGTGATTATTAAATTGTGTTATTTGTAATTATACAAATTTAACTTCGATTCAATCATTTTAAATGTACTACATGTTTGTCTCAGTCAAAGTGACTAAACACACACTCGAAACAGAGCTATATTATAATAACAGAATTCCAATGAGTAAATCAGCGGTGCGGGCTTAACGAGCTAGAATACACCATTGCTTAAATTCTTCATAAAAGGTGTCGGCAGATTACAGAATTAACGTGCTTAGCAACAGCCAGCATTGTTTTCGCCTATCTGAAAATCTCGTGAAGACTCCTATGTGACAGAAACTTTACTACTCTTCTATCTACATTTCTGCCAAGAGTAATCTGGTGTAAAGATAGACTCCATTGAAGCCCATAACAGATACTCTTGAGTTTTGGCCACTGTTGGACCACTACTGCAAAGCAGGGAGGCAATACCGTCACAACTATATACTCAAATTATTACCCACATGCGGTTAAACTTAGTATTCCATGCATAAGAGTAACACCAGTATTTCTGTGCATTGACCAAAAACCAAAATGAGAGACACGTGAATAAACAGGTTATTATATTTTCTTCCCTCCTTTTCTTCCAATTTTGTATTACCTGTACTTCTGTTAGGCTGCTTCGGCACATTGTGCCCTTTCAGTTCATAAGAACCTTCAGAACCTGCAGCGAAAAAAATGCAATGAATGTACACACCTTGAATCTGATATAATTACTGCATTAGTAATATTCACTTAATATCATATTCTTGTATTATGATTTTTCTGAATATGATTTATTATAAACAATATTTTTTCCTTTTAAAGCCTTATTTCCTTGACATATTTTGCTCTTAATCTCCATTATGAATTTAGTTTAATGTGTTATCGCTGTCCAACAGTATTTGAACTTGGATTTCTATTTTTAAAATATTAGACATTTCGGTAGGGAAATTTTATTCTTATCTAACATTATTACTGTCCCGCAGTATTTGAACTTGTGTACCTGTTTTAATATTATTTCATTAAATGTTTTTGTCGAGTAGATACAGGATCCCTTATTGTTGTAGATCCATTATCCGTGAGTGTAGTAGATCAATGATCCGTGAGGGTAGTAGATCCATAATCCTTGAGGGTAATTGATCCATGATCCGTTAGTGCAGTAGATCCACAATCAATGCGAGGGGTAAATCCATGCACCGTGAGTGTAGTAGATCCATGATCCGTGAGGGTAGTAGATCCAAGATTCGTGAGAGTTAGGAACCCATGCTCTATGAGTGTAGAAGATTTAAACTCATTGCGTATAGTAGATTCATGCTCTGAGAGTGTAATAGATTCATGCACCGTGAGTATAGTAGATCCAAGATCCGTGAGGGTAGCACTGCCAAGATCGGTGTTGGCAGTGGATTCATGCACCGTGAGTGTAGTAGATCCGTGATTCGTGAGGGTAGTTCTTCCATGATCCGTGAGGGCAGTGGATCCTTGCTCTGTGAGTGAAATAGATCTATGCCCCGTAAACGTAATTGATCCATGATCCGTGAGGGTAGTAGATCCATGCTACGTGAGGTTCGAAAAGCAAAACTAGTTTTTAAAATAAATTTATTTATAACCAAATATCCATTCAACTTTTGCTTATGTTGTAATTAGGATTTATAGTGCGGCTAATTGCGCAAGATAATTGCGCATTTGCTATAAAGAGCACAAAACAAATGTCTATGTTAGAGAGAAGATAAACACCTATGCAGGCCACCAAGAACCACTTTTGTCAGTAGTGAAACTCGAAAGCTTGCCTGGTTTGGGCATGTAACTCGTCATGACTCCCTTTCGAAAACGATCCTCCAGGGAACAGTCGAAGGTAAACGGAGAAGAGGAAGGCAAAGAAAATCCTGGTCTGATAACATCAAAGAATGGGCAGGACACGGTTTTTCCACACTTGTACCCATTGCTGAGTATAGAGAGCAGTGGAGGACCCTGTCTGCTGATGCTTCCACCATGGCACCCCTACGACCCATGACGGGTTACGGGTAGAGATGAGATGATGAATTCAAGATAATCAGTTTGTTTTCCGATAACTGAATATGATATCATTTCGCGCAGCCAATCAGCTTGTATAGAGTAACTTGAACCAAGTGAAGGTAGAAGTGGACTGACATTGTGCGAGACGCCATCATAAGAGGGTCTTATAGACAGACGCAGAACGAGCTTGGCTGTTACTCCTAGACGTTCTAGGAACGTGCGGCGCCTGAACTTTGACCAGACAAGAGCGCGAGCACAGTGAAATGAACTTGCCCATCAGGAGGAGGATTAGAGTCATCTTTGGCAGCTAAGTTAACCTGTATGCTGCCACTTGAACGTCTTATCTAAAAACCATACACCCGAGTGATGAAAACTTCATTTTGTAACTAACCGTTTTTTCTTTCTTTTAAACTGTTAAACTTAAAGTGATTATTAAATTGTGTTATTTGTAATTATACAAATTTAACTTCGATTCAATCATTTTAAATGTACTACATGTTTGTCTCAGTCAAAGTGACTAAACACACACTCGAAACAGAGCTATATTATAATAACAGAATTCCAATGAGTAAATCAGCGGTGCGGGCTTAACGAGCTAGAATACACCATTGCTTAAATTCTTCATAAAAGGTGTCGGCAGATTACAGAATTAACGTGCTTAGCAACAGCCAGCATTGTTTTCGCCTATCTGAAAATCTCGTGAAGACTCCTATGTGACAGAAACTTTACTACTCTTCTATCTACATTTCTGCCAAGAGTAATCTGGTGTAAAGATAGACTCCATTGAAGCCCATAACAGATACTCTTGAGTTTTGGCCACTGTTGGACCACTACTGCAAAGCAGGGAGGCAATACCGTCACAACTATATACTCAAATTATTACCCACATGCGGTTAAACTTAGTATTCCATGCATAAGAGTAACACCAGTATTTCTGTGCATTGACCAAAAACCAAAATAAGAGACACGTGAATAAACAGGTTATTATATTTTCTTCCCTCCTTTTCTTCCAATTTTGTATTACCTGTACTTCTGTTAGGCTGCTTCGGCACATTGTGCCCTTTCAGTTCGTAAGAACCTTCAGAACCTGCAGCGAAAAAAATGCAATGAATGTACACACCTTGAATCTGATATAATTACTGCATCAGTCATATTCACTTAATATCATGTCCTTGTGTTACGTTTTTTCTGAATATGATTTATTATAAACAATATTTTTTCCTTTTAAAGCCTTATTTCCTTGACATATTTTGCTCTTAATCTCCATTATGAATTTAGTTTAATGTGTTATCCCTGTCCAACAGTATTTGAACTTGGATTTCTATTTTTAAAATATTAGACATTTCTGTAGAGAAATTTTATTCTTATCTAACATTATTACTTTCCCGCAGTATTTGAACTTGTGTACCTGTTTTAATGTTATTTCATTAAATGTTTATGTGGAGTAGATACAGGATCCCTTATTGTTGTAGACCCATTATCCGTGAGTGTAGTAGATCCATAATCCTTGAGGGTAGTTGATCCATGATCCGTTAGTGCAGTAGATCCACAATCCATGCGAGGGGTAAATTCATGCTCCGTGAGTGTAGTAGATCTATGATCCGTAAGGATAGTAGATCCATGATCCATGAGGGTAGTAGATTCAACCTCCGTGAGTGTAGTAGATTCATGCTCTGAGAGTGTAATAGATTCATGCCCCGTGAGTATAGTAGATCCATCCGTGAGGGTCACTTCCAAGATCGATGTTGGCAGTGGATCCATGCACCGTGAGTGTAGTAGTTCCGTGATCCGTGAGGGTAGTTCTACCAGGATCCGTGAGGGCAGTGGATCCTTGCTCTGTGAGTCAAGTAGATCCATGCCCCGTAAAGGTAATTGATCCATGATCCGTGAGGGTAGTAGATCCATGCTCCGTGAGGTTCGAAAAGGAAAACTAGTTTTTAAAATTTTTTTATGACCAAATATCCGTTCAACTTTTGCTTATGTTGTAATTAGGATTTATAGTGCGGCTAATTCAAGATAATCAGTTTGTTTTCCGATATCTAAATATGCTATCATTTCGCGCAGCCAATCAGCCTGTATAGAGTAACTTGAACCAAGTGAAGGTAGAAGTGGACTGACATTGTGCGAGACGCCATCATAAGAGGGTCTTATAGACAGACGCAGAACGAGCTTGGCTGTTACTCCTAGACGTTCTAGGAACGTGCCTCGCCTGAACTTTGACCAGACAAGAGCGCGAGCAGAGTGAAATGAACCTACCCATCAGGAGGAGGATTAGAGTCATCATTGGCAGCTAAGTTAACCAGTATGCTGCCACTTGAACTTCTTATTAAAAAACCAACACCCCAGTGATGAAAACTTCATTTTGAAACTAACTGTTTTTCCTTTCTTTTAAACTGTTAAACTTAAAGTGATTATTAAATTTTGTTACTTGTAATTATACACATTTAACTTTGATTCAATCATTTTAAATGTACTACATGGTTGTCTCAGTCAAAGTTACTAAACACACACTCGAAACAGAGCTATATAATAATAAAAGAATTCCAATGAGTAAATTAGCGGTGGGGGCTTAATGAGCTAGAATAAACAATTGCTTAAATTCTTCATAAAAAATGTCGGCAGATTACAGAATTAACGTGCTCAGCACCAGGCAGCATTGTTTTCGCTTTTCTGAAAATCTCGTGAAGACTCCTATGTGACAGAAGCTTTACTACTCTTCTATCTACATTTCTGCCAAGAGTAATCTGGTGTAAAGATAGACTCCATTGAAGCCCATAGCAGATGCTCTTGAGTTTTGGCCACTGTTGGACCACTACTGCAAAGCAGGAGAGGCAATACCGTCACAACTATATACTCAAATTATAACCCACATGGGGTTAAACTTAGTATTCCATTCATAAGAGTAACACCAGTATTTCTGTGCATTGACCAAAAACCAAAATAAAAAACACGTGAATAAACAGGTTATTATATTTTCTTCCCTCCTTTTCTTCCAATTTTGTATTACCTGTACTTCTGTTAGGCTGCTTCGGCACATTGTGCCCTTTAAATTCGTAAGAACCTTCAGAACCTGCAGCGAAAAAATGCAATGAATGTACACACCTTGAATCTGATATAATTACTGCATTAGTAATATTCACTTAATATCATATTCTTGTATTATGATTTTTCTGAATATGATTTATTATAAACAATATTTTGTCCCTTTAAAGCCTTATTTCCTTGACATATTTTGCTCTTAATCTCCATTATGAATTTAGTTTAATGTGTTATCCCTGTCCAGCAGTATTTGAACTTGGATTTCTATTTTTAAAATATTAGACATTTCTGTAGAGAAATTTTATTCTTTTCTAACATTATTACTTTCCCGCAGTATTTGAACTTGTGTACCTGTTTTAATATTATTTCATTAAATGTTTTTGTTGAGTAGATCCATTATCCGTGAGTGTAGTAGATCCATGATCCGTGAGTGTAGTAGATCCATAATCCTTGAGGGTAATTGATCCATGATCCGTTAGTGCAGCAGATCCACAATCCATGCGAGGGGTAAATCCATGCACCGTGAGTGTAGTAGATCCAAGATCCGTACGGGTAGTAGATCCATGATCCATGAGGGTAGTAGATTCAACCTCCGTGAGTGTAGTAGATTCATGCTCTGAGAGTGTAATAGATTCATGCCCCGTGAGTATAGTAGATCCAAGATCCGTGAGGGTAGCACTTCAAAGATCGGTGTTGGCAGTGGATCCATGCACCGTGAGTGTAGTAGATCCGTGATCTGTGAGGGTAGTTCTTCCAGGATCCGTAAGGGCAGTGGATCGTTGCTCTGTGAGTGAAGTAGATCCGTGCCCCGTAAAGGTAATTGATCCATGATCCGTGAGGGTAGTAGATCCATGCTCCGTGAGGTTCGAAAAGGAAAACTAGTTTTAAAAATTTTTTTATGACCAAATATCCATTCAACTTTTGCTTATGTTGTAATTAGGATTTATAGTGCGGCTAATTCAAGATAATCAGTTTGTTTTCCGATATCTAAAAATGGTATCATTTCGCGCAGCCAATCAGCATGTATAGAGTAACTTGAACCAAGTGAAGGTAGAAGTGGACTGACATTGTGCGAGACGCCATCATAAGAGGGTCTTATAGACAGACGAAGAACCAGCTTGACTGTTTTTCCTAGACGTTCTAGGAACGTGCGGCACCTGAACTTTGACCAGACAAGAGCGCGAGCAGAGTGAAATGAACCTGCCCATCAAGAGGAGGATTAGAGTCATCATTGGCAGCTAAGTTAACCAGTATGCTGCCACTTGAACTTCTTATTAAAAAACCAACACCCCAGTGATGAAAACTTCATTTTGAAACTAACTGTTTTTCCTTTCTTTTAAACTGTTAAACTTAAAGTGACTATTAAATTGTGTTATTTGTAATTATACAAATTTAACTTCGATTCAATCATTTTAAATGTACTACATGGTTGTCTCAGTCAAAGTTACTAAACACACACTCGAAACAGAGCTATATTATAATAAAAGAATTCCAATGAGTAAATCAGAGGTGGGGGCTTAACGAGCTAGAATAAACACTTGCTTAAAGTCTTCATTAAAAATGTCGGCAGATTACAGAATTAACGTGCTCAGCACCAGCCAGCATTGTTTTCGCTTATCTGAAAATCTCGCGAAGACTCCTGTGACAGAAGCTTTACTACTCTTCTATCTACATTTCTGCCAAGAGTAAACTGGTGTAAAGATAGACTCAATTGAAGCCCATAGCAGATGCTCTTGAGTTTTGGCCACTGTTGGACCACTACTGCAAAGCAGGAGAGGCAATACCGTCACAACTATATACTCAAATTATGACCCACATGGGGTTAAACTTAGTATTCCATGCATAAGAGTAACACCAGTATTTCTGTGCATTGACCAAAAACCAAAATAAGAGACACGTGAATAAACAGGTTATTATATTTTCTTCCCTCCTTTTCTTCCAATTTTGTATTACCTGTACTTCTGTTAGGCTGCTTCGGCACATTGTGCCCTTTAAATTCGTAAGAACCTTCAGAACCTGCAGCGAAAAAAATGCAATGAATGTACACACCTTGAATCTGATATAATTACTGCATTAGTAATATTCACTTAATATCATATTCTTGTATTATGATTTTTCTGAATATGATTTATTATAAACAATATTTTTTCCATTTAAAGCCTTATTTCCTTGACATATTTTGCTCTTAATCTCCATTATGAATTTAGTTTAATGTGTTATCCCTGTCCAACAGTATTTGAACTTGGATTTCTATTTTTAAAATATTAGACATTTCTGTAGATAAATTTTATTCTTTTCTAACATTATTACTTTCCCGCAGTATTTGAACTTGTGTACCTGTTTTAATATTATTTCATTAAATGTTTTTGTCGAGTAGATACAGGATCCCTTATTGATGTAGATCCATTATCCGTGAGTGTAGTAGATCAATGATCCGTGAGGGTAGTAGATCCATAATCCTTGAGGGTAGTTGATCCATGATCCGTTAGTGCAGTAGATCCACAATCTACGCGAGGGGTAAATCCATGCTCCGTGAATGTAGTAGATCCATGATCCGTAAGGGTAGTAGATCCATGATCCATGAGGGTAGTAGATTCAACCTCCGTGAGTGTAGTAGATTCATGCTCTGAGAGTGTAATAGATTCATGCACCGTGAGTATAGTAGATCCAAGATCCGTGAGGGTAGTGGATCCATGCACCGTGAGTGTAGTAGTTCCGTGATCCGTGAGGGTAGTTCTACCAGGATCCGTGAGGGCAGTGGATCCTTGCTCTGTGAGTCAAGTAGATCCATGCCCCGTAAAGGTAATTGATCCATGATCCGTGAGGGTAGTAGATCCATGCTCCGTGAGGTTCGAAAAGGAAAACTAGTTTTTAAAATTTTTTTATGACCAAATATCCGTTCAACTTTTGCTTATGTTGTAATTAGGACTTATAGTGCGGCTAATTCAAGATAATCAGTTTGTTTTCCGATATCTGAATATGGTATCATTTCGCGCAGCCAATCAGCCTGTATAGATTAACTTGAACCAAGTGAAGGTAGAAGTGGACTGACATTGTGCGAGACGCCATCATAAGAGGGTCTTATAGACAGACGCAAAACCAGCTTAGCTGTTACTCCTAGACGTTCTAGGAACGTGCGGCGCCTGAACTTTGACCAGACAAGAGTGCAAGCAGAGTGAAATGAACCTGTCCATCAGGAGAAGGATTAGAGTCATCATTGGCAGCTAAGTTAACCAGTATGCTGCCACTTGAACTTCTTATTAAAAAACCATCACCCGAGTGATGAAAACTTCATTTTGTAGCTAACCGTTTTTTCTTTATTTTAAACTGTTAAACTTAAAGTGATTATTAAACTTGTGTTATTTGTAATTATACGAATTTAACTTCGATTCAATCATTTTAAATGTACTACATGTTTGTCTCAGTCAAAGTTACTAAACACACACTCGAAACAGAGCTATATTATAATAATACAATTCCTATGAGTAAATCAGCGGTGGGGGCTTAACGAGCTAGAATAAACCATTGCTTAAATTCTTCATAAAAGGTGTCGGCAGATTACAGAATTAACGTGCTCAGCACCAGCCAGCATTGTTTTCGCTAATCTGAAAATCTCGCTAAGACTCCTGTGACAGAAGCTTTACTACTCTTCTATCTACATTTCTGCCAAGAGTAAACTGGTGTAAAGATAGACTCAATTGAAGCCCATAGCAGATGCTCTTGAGTTTTGGCCACTGTTGGACCACTACTGCAAAGCAGGAGAGGCAATACCGTCACAACTATATACTCAAATTATAACCCACATGGGGTTAAACTTAGTATTCCGTTCATAAGAGTAACACCAGTATTTCTGTGCATTGACCAAAAACCAAAATAAGAGACAAGTGAATAAACCGGTTATTATATTTTCTTCCCTCCTTTTCTTCCAATTTTGTATTACCTGTACTTCTGTTAGGCTGCTTCGGCACATTGTGCCCTTTAAATTCGTAAGAACCTTCAGAACCTGCAGCGAAAAAAATGCAATGAATGTACACACCTTGAATCTGATATAATTACTGCATTAGTAATATTCACTTAATATCATATTCTTGTATTATGATTTTTCTGAATATGATTTATTATAAACAATATTTTTTTCCTTTTAAAGCCTTATTTCCTTGACATATTTTGCTCTTAATCTCCATTATGAATTTAGTTTAATGTGTTATCCCTGTCCAACAGTATTTGAACTTGGATTTCTATTTTTAAAATATTAGACATTTCGGTAGAGAAATTTTATTCTTATCTAACATTATTACTTTCCCGCAGTATTTGAACTTGTGTACCTGTTTTAATATTATTTCATGAAATGTTTTTGTGGAGTAGATACAGGATCCCTTATTGTTGTAGACCCATTATCCGTGAGTGTAGTAGATCCATAATCCTTGAGTGTAGTTGATCCATGATCCGTTAGTGCAGTAGATCCACAATCCATGCGAGGGGTAAATTCTTGCTCCGTGAGTGTAGTAGATCTATGATCCGTAGGGTAGTAGATCCATGATCCATGAGGGTAGTAGGTTCAACCTCCGTCAATGTAGTAGATTCATGCTCTGAGAGTGTAATAGATTCATGCACCGTGACTATAGTAGATCCAAGATCCGTGAGGGTAGCACTTCCAAGATCGATGTTGGCAGTGGATCCATGCACCGTGAGTGGAGTAGATCCATGCCCCGTATAGGTAATTGATCCATGATCCGTGAGAGTAGTAGATCCATGCTCCGTAAGGTTCGAAAAGGAAAACTAGTTTTTACAATTTATTTATGACCATATATCCATTCAACTTTTGCTTATGTTGTAATTAGGACTTATAGTGCGGCTAATTCAAGATAATCAGTTTGTTTTCCGATATCTGAATATGGTATCATTTCGCGCAGCCAATCAGCATGTATAGAGTAACTTGAACCAAGTGAAGGTAGAAGTGGACTGACATTGTGCGAGACGCCATCATAAGAGGGTCTTATAGACAGACGAAGAACCAGCTTGACTGTTTTTCCTAGACGTTCTAGGAACGTGCGGCACCTGAACTTTGACCAGACAAGAGCGCGAGCAGAGTGAAATGAACCTGCCCATCAAGAGGAGGATTAGAGTCATCATTGGCAGCTAAGTTAACCAGTATGCTGCCACTTGAACTTCTTATTAAAAAACCAACACCCCAGTGATGAAAACTTCATTTTGAAACTAACTGTTTTTCCTTTCTTTTAAACTGTTAAACTTAAAGTGATTATTAAATTGTGTTATTTGTAATTATACAAATTTAACTTCGATTCAATCATTTTAAATGTACTACATGGTTGTCTCAGTCAAAGTTACTAAACACACACTCGAAACAGAGCTATATTATAATAAAAGAATTCCAATGAGTAAATCAGAGGTGGGGGCTTAACGAGCTAGAATAAACCATTGCTTAAATTCTTCATAAAAGGTGTCGGCAGATTACAGAATTAACGTGCTCAGCACCAGCCAGCATTGTTTTCGCTTATCTGAAAATCTCGTGAAGACTCCTATGTGACAGAAGCTTTACTACTCTTCTATCTACATTTCTGCCAAGAGTAATCTGGTGTAAAGATAGACTCCATTGAAGCCCATAACAGATACTCTTGAGTTTTGGCCACTGTTGGACCACTACTGCAAAGCAGGAGAGGCAATACCGTCACAACAATATACTCAAATTATGACCCACATGGGGTTAAACTTAGTATTCCATGCATAAGAGTAACACCAGTATTTCTGTGCATTGACCAAAAACCAAAATAAGAGACACGTGAATAAACAGGTTATTATATTTTCTTCCCTCCTTTTCTTCCAATTTTGTATTACCTGTACTTCTGTTAGGCTGCTTCGGCACATTGTGCCCTTTAAATTCGTAAGAACCTTCAGAACCTGCAGCGAAAAAAATGCAATGAATGTACACACCTTGAATCTGATATAATTACTGCATTAGTAATATTCACTTAATATCATATTCTTGTATTATGATTTTTCTGAATATGATTTATTATAAATAATATTTTTTCCTTTTAAAGCCTTATTTCCTTGACATATTTTGCTCTAAATCTCCATTATGAATTTAGTTTAATGTGTTATCCCTGTCCAACAGTATTTGAACTTGGATTTCTATTTTTAAAATATTAGACATTTCTGTAGAGAAATTTTATTCTTATCTAACATTATTACTGTCCCGCAGTATTTGAACTTGTGTACCTGTTTTAATATTATTTCATTAAATGTTTTTGTCGAGTAGATACAGGATCCCTTATTGATGTAGATCCATTATCCGTGAGTGTAGTAGATCAATGATCCGTGAGGGTAGTAGATCCATAATCCTTGAGGGTAGTTGATCCATGATCAGTTAGTGCAGTAGATCCACAATCTACGCGAGGGGTAAATCCATGCTCCGTGAATGTAGTAGATCCGTGATCCGTAAGGGTTGTAGATCCATGATCCATGAGGGTAGTAGATTCAAACTCCGTGAGTTTAGTAGATTCATGCTCTGAGAGTGTAATAGATTCATGCCCCGTGAGTATAGTAGATCCAAGATCCGTGAGGGTAGCACTTCCAAGATCGATGTTGGCAGTGGATCCATGCACCGTAAGTGTAGTAGATCTGTGAACCGTGAGGGTAGTTCTCCCAGGATCCATGAGGGTAGTGGATCCTTGCTCTGTGAGTGAAGTAGATCCATGCCCCGTAAAGGTAATTGATCCATGATCCGTGTGGGTAGTAGATCCATGCTCCGTGTGGTTCGAAAAGGAAAACTAGTTTTTAAAATTTATTTATGACAAATATCCATTCAACTTTTGCTTATGTTGTAATTAGGACTTATAGTGCGGCTAATTCAAGATAATCAGTTTGTTTTCCGATATCTGAATATGGTATCATTTCGCGCAGCCAATCAGCCTGTATAGAGTAACTTGAACCAAGTGAAGGTAGAAGTGGACTGACATTGTGCGAGACGCCATCATAAGAGGTTCTTATAGACAGACGCAGAACGAGCTTGGCTGTTACTCCTAGACGTTCTAAAAAATGAAGAATTTTATTGAAAATATCAAATTTTAGATACATATTGCACTGGAAAGTACATTCATTTGCCCACATTTCTGTATGTTTATTTTCACTAAAACCTTTGTGGATGATTTTATATAAATTTTTAAAGTATGTCAGGTAAGTGTATTTTTACCTAATTATATATGTAAAATATACAAATTGGTATATTTGTGATGCTTATAGCTTCTAATTCATGGAGTTTAATTTTCGGTACTGTATTCATTTCCTTGAAGCAAACAGAATTCAAGTTTTTCAAACATCGTTTCATGTGTAAAAATAATTTTGACTGGCTGATTTTTATTAACCATGGGGTCCTTTGATGGGTCATCGAAATAATAACGTGGCTGGATGTATTCCAGTAGAGTGGTAGGGTACCTCCTTATACGCAAATAAAGCTGTAGGTAAGAACGAATCACAGGATTCGTGTTCCTCCTGTGCGAGCTTACGTAAAATTGTAAGTAGAGTCCCGTTATATCTTTCCACTTGTCCAATCGATTGTGGATGATAAAATGTGCGGACGAGAATATTTTGAAAAATCCTGAAAACTTCCTCCATCAGTTTCCCTCTGAACTGTCAACCATTGTCAGTTAATATCTGATAAGGGTACCATAATCTTGAATATATTGAGAGCAAAGCCTCTCGTACATGTACTGAGTCTGCTGAGGGTAGAGCAATCGCTTCACCCCGCATAGTACATGTCTACCAGAGAAAGGATGTATTTTTTTCGGAAACTGACGAAAAGCGCATACAGTCTGCTTAAATGAAGAATTTAATGAAAAGTAAGCTGCAAAGTATGACACAGAACAAGGGATCAATAAAGGAAAAGACCAGACATGATTCCTACATAGCAGGGGGATACCGAGGTGAGTAAATTTTGTGTAAAAGTGTAATTCCTCCCTTTTTTCTTAATTTTCTTAAAACCTCATTTTTCACACAAATGGGAGCACGTTGCCCACGATTTTTCAAAAACTATTAGTGATACAGCAGTAAATTTTGGACCACATGCTATACACATAGTGCTCATTAAAATAAACTAAAGTAAAGGATATATGTTAACAAACTACAAAACTGTTAAGAAATAGCTAAGATACCACCCTTAAAAATTTCAACTATTTTTCGATTGGTATGTTAAAATAAAAAAAAACTCAGATATCAAACCAATCAAAATTATTTTAGTATACAATCATTATCATATAATAACAAATGAAACAGCCAAATTTCATAACTCAAGTTGTACTCACATTTGAGATATCTTGGGCAACAAAATACAAAAAAAATGGAAAAATTTGCCTTTTTTCACTGTTTTTCCGCCATAGATTGCAAGTTTTTAGTATATACCTCAATGTTTTGTATTTTTTTCAGTCATTTTGCTTGTATAAATGACCAGATATAGATAATAACTTATAATTCTGTGTTTTTCATTTTGGGGGTTTAACCTCCCCTATTAAATGTACTACATGTTTGTCTCAGTCAAAGTTACTAAACACACACTCGAAACAGAGCTATATTATAATAATACAATTCCTATGAGTAAATCAGCGGTGGGGGCTTAACGAGCTAGAATAAACCATTGCTTAAATTCTTCATGAAAGGTGTCAGCAGATTACAGAATTAACGTGCTCAGCAACAGCCAGCATTGTTTTCGCTTATCTGAAAATCTCGTGAAGACTTCTGTGACAGAAGCTTTACTACTCTTCTATCTACATTTCTGCCAAGAGTAATCTGGTGTAAAGATAGACTCCATTGAAGCCCATAACAGATACTCTTGAGTTTTGGCCACTGTTGGACCACTACTGCAAAGCAGGGGAGGCAATACCGTCACAACTATGTACTCAAATTATGACCCACATGGGGTTGAACTTAGTATTCCATGCTTAAGAGTAACACCAGTATTTCTGTGCATTGACCAAAAACCAAAATAAGAGACACGTCAATAAACAGGTTATTATATTTTCTTCCCTCCTTTTCTTCCAATTTTGTATTACCTGTACTTCTGTTAGGCTGCTTCGGCACATTGTGCTCTTTCAGTTCGTAAGAACCTTCAGAACCTGCAGCGAAAAAAATGCAATGAATGTACACACCTTGAATCTGATATAATTTCTGCATTAGTCATATTCACTTAATATCATTTTCTTGTATTATGATTGTTCTGAATATGATTTATTATAAATAATATTTTTTCCTTTTAAAGCCTTATTTCCTTGACATATTTTGCTCTTAATCTCCATTATGAATTTAGTTTAATGTGTTATCCCTGTCCAACAGTATTTGAACTTGGATTTCTATTTTTAAAATATTAGACATTTCGGTAGAGAAATTTTATTCTTATCTAACATTATTACTTTCCCGCAGTATTTGAACTTGTGTACCTGTTTTAATGTTATTTCATTAAATGTTTATGTGGAGTAGATACAGGATCCCTTATTGTTGTAGACCCATTATCCGTGAGTGTAGTAGATCCATAATCCTTGAGGGTAGTTGATCCATGATCCGTTAGTGCAGTAGATCCACAATCCATGCGAGGGGTAAATTCTTGCTCCGTGAGTGTAGTAGATCTATGATCCGTAAGGGTAGTAGATCCATGATCCATGAGGGTAGTAGATACAAGATAGATTCGTGAGGGTATGGGACCCATGCTCCATGAGTGTAGTAGAATCACACTTCGTCAATGTAGTAGATTCATGCTCTGAGAGTGTAATAGATTCATGCACCGTGACTATAGTAGATCCAAGATCCGTGAGGGTAGCACTTCCAAGATCGATGTTGGCAGGGGATCCATGCACCGTGAGTGTAGTAGATCCATGCTCCGTGAGGGTAGTAGATACATAATCCTTGAGGGTAGTTGATCCATGATCCGTTAGTGCAGTAGATCTACAATCCATGCGAGGGGCAAATCCATGCTCCGCGAGTATAGTAGATCCATGCTCCGTAAGGGTTGTAGATCCACGATCTATGAGGGCAGTAGTTCCAAGATTCGTTAGTGTAAGGGACTCATGCTCCGTGAGTGTAGTAGATTCAAATTCTGATTGTAGTAGATTCATGCTCTGAGAGTGTAATAGATTCATGCCCCGTGAGTATATTAGATCCAAGATCCGTGAGGGTAGCACTTCCAGGATCGATGTTGGCAGTGGATCCATGCACTGTGAGTGTAGTAGATACATGATCCGTGAGGGTAGTACTTCCAGGATCCGTGAGGGCAGTGGATCCTTGCTCTGTGAGTGTAGTAGATCCATGCCCCGTAAGGGTAATTGATCCATGATCCGTGAGGGTAGTAGATCCATGCTCCTGAGGTTCGAAAAGGTTAACTAGTTTTTAAAATTTATTTATGACAAAATATCCTTTCAACTTTTGCTTATGTTGTAATTAGGATTTATATTGCGGCTAATTCAAGATAATCAGTTTGTTTTCCGATATCTGAATATGGTATCATTTCGCGCAGTCAATTAGCCTGTATAGAGTAACTTGAATTAAGTGAAGGTAGAAGTGGACTGACATTGTGCGAGACGCCATCATAAGAGGGTCTTATAGACAGACGCAGAACCAGCTTGGCTGTTACTCCTAGACGTTCTGGGAACGTGCGGCGCCTGAACTTTGACCAGATACGAGCGCGAGCAGAGTGAAAAGAACCTGCCCATCAGGAGGAGGATTAGAATCATCATTGGTAGCTAAGTTAACGTGTAGGCTGCCACTTGAACTTCTTATTAAAAAACCATCACCCCAGTGATGAAAACTTCATTTTGTAACTAACTGTTCTTCCTTTCTTTTAAACTGTTAAACTTAAAGTGATTATTAAATTTTGTTATTTGTAATTATACAAATTTAACTTCGATTCAATCATTTTAAATGTACTACATGTTTGTTTCAGTCAAAGCTACTAAACACACACTCGAAACAGAGCTATATTATAATAATAGAATTCCAATGAGTAAATCTGCGGTGGGGGCTGAACGAGCTAGAATAAACCATTGCTTAAATTCTTCATAAAAGGTGTCGGCAGATTACAGAATTAACGTGCTCAGCAACAGCCAGCATTGAAGCCCATAACAGATACTCTTGAGTTTTGGCCACTGTTGGACCACTACTGCAAAGCAGGGGAGGCAATAAAGTCACAACTATATACTTAAATTATGACCCACATGAGGTTAAACTTAGTATTCCATGCATAAGAGTAACACCAGTATTTCTGTGCATTGACCAAAAACCAAACTAAGAGACACGTGAATAAACAGGTTATTATATTTTCTTCCCTCCTTTTCTTCCAATTTTGTATTACCTGTACTTCTGTTAGGTTGCTTCAGCACATTTTGCCCTGTCAGTACGTAAGAACCTTCAAGACCTGCAGAGAAAAAAAATGCAATGAATGTACACAACTTGAATCTGATATAATTACTGCATCAGCCATATTCACTTTATATTATTTTTTGGTATTATGATTTTTCTGAATATGATTTATTACACACAATATTTTTTCCTTTTAAAGCCCAATTTCCTTGACATATTTTGCTCTTAATCTCCATTATGAATTTAGTTTAATCTGTTATCCCTAGGGGTCTGTGTTGCTGACTAACCTTCTTTTTTCTAGGAGAACTTCCAGATTTGGCACCTGGAATATTTGGACATTAAACGAACAAGGGAAAATGGCACAAGTAGCAGCAGAGATGAGGGAATATAAAATCGATGTTCTGGGACTGTGTGAAACAAAGTGGAAGGGGGTAGATAGGAAGAAACTCATCACAGGTGAATTGGTGCTGTCTTCAGGACATGAAGACGAAAGTTCACACCACAGTGAAGGGGTAGCTCTTATGTTATCTAAAGAAGCACAGACAGCACTCATTGAATGGGAAGCCGTTAGCTCCAGAATAATAACAGCTAATTTTAAAACAGCTAAAAAGAAAATACATGTAAATGTCATCCAATGTTATGCACCAACTAATGACAAAGAAGAGTCGGTGAAAGAAGCATTTTATACTAGACTACAGGAAATTATGGAAAAAGTAAAAAAAAAGAGACATGACAATTTTGATGGGTGACATGAATGCAAAGATAGGTACAGTCAACACCGGCTTTGAAGAAGTCATGGGAAAACAGGGGCTTGGAATAATGAATGAAAATGGGGAACTATTCTCAAACTTCTGTGCTTCAAATCAACTGGCTATAGGAGGAAGCATGTTTCCACATAAGAGAATACACAAGGCAACATGGATATCACCAGACTATAGAACAGAAAATCAGATTGATCATATATTCATAAACAAGAAGTTTAGATCATCATTGCAGGATGTAAAGGTATATAGAGGAGCAGATGTGGCATCAGACCACCACCTTCTGATAGCCAAAGTAAAAATGAAACTCAAGAGATATGCAGCAATGCAAAATTATAGACAACAATTTAATGTAGGACATCTAAGAAATCAAGAAACAAGAGACAAATTTGCGGTTACAATATCTGTCACGAAATGGATTTAGGACTAGAGACTGTCTACATATAGTGACAAGACAATAGTAAGAAGAAAGACTGAAATGATAGATTCAGATAGAAATATAGTGCAAACTGTGAAAGTTGAGACCATTGGCTCCGAGGTTGAGAACCGAGGTTGATTCTTTCCTCGCCACTTCGGACGTTTAAATTGCTATGGCCTCGAACCACCTCTAACTACCCTATGGGGATAAGGTTCAATTAAGATTCACAAACACCAAGGTACAGACAACATATAGCTACTGTACTAAAGGAAATGACTGATGCCAGCTACAATTTATACAAGTTTATTATACACCTATAAACAACAAACATATGCATGTCCCTTACATCAAGTGCGAGGATGCACTCCTGAAACAAAAGCAAGCACAGTTAAAAATGCATCAACCCCAACCCTTCTCCCACAATTGCAACCTGTATGGAGAAAGAAGGTAAGGTTAACTGAAATGAACTACACTGCACTTGATGTCGCCTACACTCCAAACTAGCTGTTCTAAATTCTAACTCTAACTCTAAGTCCACTGATAGCTGGAACGACGGCGAAGTGACTACACAATCTCTGCACAGACTTCGGTTCTACACAGCCTATCCTGGAATCTCCTGAACACAACTAACTGCACCTCTAAACTTCAGCAGCTGTCCTCTGCTATGATTCACCAAAACTAACAGTTCTGCCTATCTGTGCTGACTTCAGTAGAGAGAATGTTTACCCTATCTCTCTCCACTAACTCTGGACTTGATGACTGAGGGTTAACAAAACCCCACTGGATTCTGGACTGGAACTGTAGCGGACTTCTACCACTCGGAAATTACCTGCCCGAGTACCTATAACTGGGCTGTCGGCTTTATTATGGCCGTGAAGAAACGAACACAAAATTACCACACCGCTGGCAGCCTGCCAAATCTGCGTGTGTAACGAGCGTCAGAGCTCAGAATTTATCCACAAAAATCCTATTCGCTGGAAAATGTCTTCCCCTGGTTGGGAAAACGTATTTTCTTCCTCTCCGTCCACTACTGGCAACTAACGTAAAACCCTTGCGGTTCTGCGAATGCCCCAACTTTGCCGTGGGAGAAATTTTGTGGTCTCAAAATTCCGCTCTCATTCCCACAAAAAACCGGCACCTGCTGTTTAGACAAAAGCAAAAACAACAGCTAAACAAAACGTTAATACTCTATTACAAATAACAATTAACTTCCTGACAAACCCTTAAGTCTTTAACACTTAAGTCTCCCCCGTCTATAATCAATACAGCTCCCCTACTCTCTCCCGTTATGCACCACCATACAAAATCATGCAAACAAAGTCCGCTCCCCCCACTGAGCTCCCTTCTCTACCTGAGCCCACAAGGTAAACATTGGCTAACCCAGATCGCCTGTTCTGCCTGACTAACTCCGAGCAACAACCATATTTCCAATGGCCCGTCTGGGCAGACGTACTGTGGCCTACTTCTTACGCTGACACTAATGCCGTAATGTTTAACACAACTAAAACTAGCCTTCTCTAGGAATTCCTAAAATTCCCGTCAATAATAGTAATCACATTCAAAATGAAATACAAAATAATTCCCTTAACATAAATAAATGTCATCTCCATCTTCTGAATACACAGAATAACAAAGCACAATCAATAACCTATAACCCTGTTTACGCTAGCATCTACATGCCGTCAAAAGTTATACATAACCCCTGATTATCAAATTGAAAACCCCGTAGTTCAACCACGTGCTTATCTCCTCTCGTCCCTCTGAACGTCGTATCAATAACAATTCCGTAACCAACGCGCCCACGCGCTTCCAAATTATGCCTCTTTCACTCCCGTCCACAGATATATGCGTAACTATATAAATAGCGAGCATCAATACTCTCACTAAAATCACAAATAAAAATACACATTACGCGCTCCCGACTATTCTGTAAATAAATAAAATTCGCAGATGCGAGTTTCTCTCCCGACCGACTTTGCAATAATACAAAGCGGTGATATCTCAACTTTTAAACCATGCCGCTATTCTTTCAACAAGGAATTAAATGGACCTAGTTTCTCATGTCTATCACTCAGATCGAATTGATGGCTCTGGAGTTAAGAATTAAATTAAACTAAACTGCCCAAAGAAACTTAAATGATCGGCTAGGACTAGAAAAATTAAATAAAGTCCTCACGCAAAAATTCATGCTTACCAAATCTCGAATGTCCAACTGAAGGCAATCGACAATTTGCTTCTGGCACCCGGCTTTGGCAAATTTTCATTAAAAGAGAAAGAAGCTTATGAAATATAGGCCTTTTATAATCAAGACCCCCACGCGCCGACTTCATGACGTCATATGCGCGGCGTGGTTTTAAAGCCAATGAGAGCTCTGCATTTCAACTGCAGTTACCTCTCAGCCAATCAGAACCTAGATCTTTCTGATGCAACCAGTTTCGGCTAGACAAAGAACCGGGAATTGGTCCTAGCCCTATACTGCGGAAATGAAGCAAAAATGGCCGCAAATAATTTAACTCCCGAAAAAGGCGTATATGGCCACGCAATATCTTTAAAAAAAGACAATCTGGTGCCAATCCTGATCTAGCATCTATAATCTTTCTTCTAGAAAAATGCTGTCTAATTCCCTACACCCCCATTCTAAACACATAAAGAAGAACCATCAAGCAGATGAGATCAAACTCCCTCGTGATCTCATCTTGAAAAAAAACGTAAATAATAGAAGGAGAAGAAACATGGAGAAGGATTTTTCTGTAATCCCTCCAAAAATAGTGAACTAAATGCAAGGAGAAAAAGACATGGGCCATTTGAAAGACAGAATCTCAGTACTTTCGTCACATCACTCCCACCTTCGAAGATTGAGCATCGATCTCATTACTGAAATCTCTGTGTTTCACACTGGCCCTTAACTCTGTCTACTAAGGCTCTCCTGTCCTTCCCCATCTTACCTGACAAATCAGCAGTACTCACAACGAGGGGAAATGACAAAAAAGGAACAAGAAAAATTTACTGTTACCTACTAGGAATATGCTGTCGCAAAAACCCGCACTCAGA
This sequence comes from Oreohelix idahoensis, assembly GCA_024509875.1. Lineage (NCBI taxonomy): Eukaryota > Metazoa > Mollusca > Gastropoda > Stylommatophora > Oreohelicidae > Oreohelix > Oreohelix idahoensis. The sequence goes on from JAMPIV010006088.1 coordinate 289,740, forward strand.
CTAGCACCAAGTCTGACTAATAACTACCTGGAAAAAATTCAAGTTATCCAGCTACCCAAAACCCGAATTTACTTTCCTGTCAAGAAAAAAATTCCATTAGCCATCAATTACTTCTAAGTCATAAACAACCTTACAACCACTATCCTCTATACTAACTGGAACCTGTGGAAAAAAACTTATAGCTGGATCACCTTAATATAGCTCAAGTCTAGGGGATTTTTTTTTGAAATCTATTTCCAGAACTTTCTTCAGAGACAATTTAAGAATCTAGAATTGATCCCAACAAAGATGATCCCAAGGACGACGCCACCACTTTGTCAAGATCACAGAATTGAACGTAAACAAAGATGATTCCCGGACGATAGCACCCCACTTTGTCACGAAATGGATTTAGGACTAGAGACTGTCTACATATAGTGACAAGACAACAGTAAGAAGAAAGACTGAAATGATAGATTCAGATAGAAATATAGTGCAAACTGTGAAAGTTGAGACCATTGGCTCCGAGGTTGAGAACCGAGGTTGATTCTTTCCTCGCCACTTCGGACGTTTAAATTGCTATGGCCTCGAACCACCTCTAACTACCCTATGGGGATAAGGTTCAATTAAGATTCACAAACACCAAGGTACAGACAACATATAGCTACTGTACTAAAGGAAATGACTGATGCCAGCTACAATTTATACAAGTTTATTATACACCTATAAACAACAAACATATGCATGTCCCTTACATCAAGTGCGAGGATGCACTCCTGAAACAAAAGCAAGCACAGTTAAAAATGCATCAACCCCAACCCTTCTCCCACAATTGCAACCTGTATGGAGAAAGAAGGTAAGGTTAACTGAAATGAACTACACTGCACTTGATGTCGCCTACACTCCAAACTAGCTGTTCTAAATTCTAACTCTAACTCTAAGTCCACTGATAGCTGGAACGACGGCGAAGTGACTACACAATCTCTGCACAGACTTCGGTTCTACACAGCCTATCCTGGAATCTCCTGAACACAACTAACTGCACCTCTAAACTTCAGCAGCTGTCCTCTGCTATGATTCACCAAAACTAACAGTTCTGCCTATCTGTGCTGACTTCAGTAGAGAGAATGTTTACCCTATCTCTCTCCACTAACTCTGGACTTGATGACTGAGGGTTAACAAAACCCCACTGGATTCTGGACTGGAACTGTAGCGGACTTCTACCACTCGGAAATTACCTGCCCGAGTACCTATAACGGGCTGTCGGCTTTATTATGGCCGTGAAGAAACGAACACAAAATTACCACACCGCTGGCAGCCTGCCAAATCTGCGTGTGTAACGAGCGTCAGAGCTCAGGATTTATCCACAAAAAATCCTATTCGCTGGAAAATGTCTTCCCCTGGTTGGGAAAAACGTATTTTCTTCCTCTCCGTCCACTACTGGCAACTAACGTAAAACCCTTGCGGTTCTGCGAATGCCCCAACTTTGCCGTGGGAGAAATTTTGTGGTCTCAAAATTCCGCTCTCATTCCCACAAAAAACCGGCACCTGCTGTTTAGACAAAAGCAAAAACAACAGCTAAACAAAACGTTAATACTCTATTACAAATAACAATTAACTTCCTGACAAACCCTTAAGTCTTTAACACTTAAGTCTCCCCCGTCTATAATCAATACAGCTCCCCTACTCTCTCCCGTTATGCACCACCATACAAAATCATGCAAACAAAGTCCGCTCCCCCCACTGAGCTCCCTTCTCTACCTGAGCCCACAAGGTAAACATTGGCTAACCCAGATCGCCTGTTCTGCCTGACTAACTCCGAGCAACAACCATATTTCCAATGGCCCGTCTGGGCAGACGTACTGTGGCCTACTTCTTACGCTGACACTAATGCCGTAATGTTTAACACAACTAAAACTAGCCTTCTCTAGGAATTCCTAAAATTCCCGTCAATAATAGTAATCACATTCAAAATGAAATACAAAATAATTCCCTTAACATAAATAAATGTCATCTCCATCTTCTGAATACACAGAATAACAAAGCACAATCAATAACCTATAACCCTGTTTACGCTAGCATCTACATGCCGTCAAAAGTTATACATAACCCCTGATTATCAAATTGAAAACCCCGTTTAGTTCAACCACGTGCTTATCTCCCCCTCGTCCCTCTGAACGTCGTATCAATAACAATTCCGTAACCAACGCGCCCACGCGCTTCCAAATTATGCCTCTTTCACTCCCGTCCACAGATATATGCGTAACTATATAAATAGCGAGCATCAATACTCTCACTAAAATCACAAATAAAAATACACATTACGCGCTCCCGACTATTCTGTAAATAAATAAAATTCGCAGATGCGAGTTTCTCTCCCGACCGACTTTGCAATAATACAAAGCGGTGATATCTCAACTTTTAAACCATGCCGCTATTCTTTCAACAAGGAATTAAATGGACCTAGTTTCTCATGTCTATCACTCAGATCGAATTGATGGCTCTGGAGTTAAGAATTAAATTAAACTAAACTGCCCAAAGAAACTTAAATGATCGGCTAGGACTAGAAAAATTAAATAAAGTCCTCACGCAAAAATTCATGCTTACCAAATCTCGAATGTCCAACTGAAGGCAATCGACAATTTGCTTCTGGCACCCGGCTTTGGCAATTTTTTTTCATTAAAAGAGAAAGAAGCTATGAAATATAGGCCTTTTATAATCAAGGCCCTCACGCGCCGATTTCATGACGTCATATTTGCGGCGTGGTTCTAAAGCTAATGAGAGTTCTGCATTTCAACTGCAGTTACCTCTCCGCCAAGTAGAACCTTAGATCTTGCTGAGGCAACCAGTTTCTGCTAGACAGAGAACCGGGAATTGGTCCCAGCCCTATGCTGCGGAAATGAAGCAAAAATGGCCGCAAATAATTTAACTCCCGAAAAAGGCGTATATGGCCACGCAATATCTTTAAAAAAAGACAATCTGGTGCCAATCCTGATCTAGCATCTATAATCTTTCTTCTAGAAAAATGCTGTCTAATTCCCTACACCCCCATTCTAAACACATAAAGAAGAACCATCAAGCAGATGAGATCAAACTCCCTCGTGATCTCATCTTGAAAAAAAACGTAAATAATAGAAGGAGAAGAAACATGGAGAAGGATTTTTCTGTAATCCCTCCAAAAATAGTGAACTAAATGCAAGGAGAAAAAGACATGGGCCATTTGAAAGACAGAATCTCAGTACTTTCGTCACAATATCCAACAAATTTCAGGTGCTCCAACAGCTGGAAGAGGCAGAGAATACAGAAGACTATTGGCAGCAAATCAAAATGGTATGGAATGATGCATGTGAAGAAATACTGGGGAAAAGGGAACGACAACAAAAAGCATGGATAAAAACAGAAACCATCAATAAGATAAAAGACAAGAAAGCAGATTTAAACACAAGCAAAACCAGAGGTTCCAAAGCCAAGGCTCAAGAAGTGTACACAGAAGCAAACAAAGAAGTAAAAAGAAGTATCAAAAGAGACAAGAGGAAATATATTGAGGAGTTGGCAAGAGAGGCAGAAGATGCTGCAGCCAAAGGTAATATGAGAGAACTATCAAGGAAAGGGAAGATAGCGGAAGTCACATTCATGGTTTCCAACTAAAGAATCCCTACTGTCATTGAGGAACCTGTTAAAAGTCTTGGCAGGGTGCACGATGCCTCTTTAAAAGACTCAAAGGCAGTTCAACAGACAATAGAAATGGCAGACAGAGGACTACAGATCATAGACCAAAGCAGACTCTTAGGAAAGTTCAAACTGTGGTCCCTCCAGTTCATGTTGATACCTAAATTACTATGGCCACTGCTTACATATGAAATAAGCACCAGTACAGTGGAAGCTATAGAGGAAAAGATCAACGTTCATGACGAAATGGCTAGGGTTACCACCAGGTCTGTCAAACGTAGCACTGTACTGCAAAGAGTCAAAACTTGTGCTTCCTTTCAAGTCTGTTGTTGAAGAGTACAAAGTGGGAAAGGCAAGGCTCACAATTATGCTGCGAGAGTCAGCAGATAACGTGGTTACGTCCATTCAGCCCACACTGCAAACGGGAAGGAAGTGAAAGAAGCTGTTGATGCTGCTCAAGCAGAGGGAGGTAATCGGATACACACAAACGAAAAGACGGAGATGTGGTTTCGGAGACATCCGCTGGTGGTCCAAGGCATCAAGCAGGGAGCGCAGAGACATGGTAGTTCAGGAGATACTAGCAGCAGAGAATAATAAGAGGTTGCAAAACGCGGTACAGCAGGCCCAACAAAGCCAATGGACTACATGGTAAGGAGCCCTGCAAAGGTCCTTGACATGGAATGATATATGGCATATGGCACCTCTTAGGCTCAGCTTCATTATTAGATCAATGTATGACCTCCTGCCATCAGCCCCAAACCTTGTGAGATGGGGAAAGTCGGATGATGAGTAGTGCCTCCTGTACCATGAGAGGCAGACACATGAACACGTGCTCTCAGCTTGCAAGGTGTCATTAGGGCAAGGGCTATACACATGGCCCACAACAAAGTGCTAAATGAGCTGGCTGCGACAATAGATCTGGTAATGATGAAGGCGAATAGCAATGTCAGGCAGAACACCGCAAATACATATTTTCTGAGAGCAAGAAAGTCATCCCACCCCAAACCGAGTAAATCGGGTAGCAGTGTACCATCTCTCCTGAATGTGCAAATGTCTGGGAGATGGCGGTAGACCTACTTGGACAAAGGGCATATCCAGAGAGTATCAGGAAATCTCGAAGACGGTCGGATACAGTGCTGCGTTCTTCATCTTCGTACCAGATTATATTGATTGAACTGACCGTGCCATTTAAATCCACACTGGAAGAGCAACATTTGTTCAAAGCGGCCAAGTAGAGTGATATGGCCGCGGATATGAGACACGATGGGTTCGCTGCAAGGGTCATGGCTGTTGAGGTGAGTGCAAGCGAGCTCGTGGCTGCATCAGTGTATGATTTTTGAAAGTTTGGGCTGAGGGGACAGTCGAGAACAAGGGCACTAAAAATGCTTGGTGAAACTGCGGAAAAGGTATCATGCTGGCTGTGGAACAACCGCAATGGGCTATGGAACTTGGAACAGTAAACTCTATCCTAACCTGCGTTAAATTAAAATCCGGAAAGTGGAATACACTGAGTTTTTCGTTGTATTGGTGAAAGGACAGTGGTTTACAGGCAACATGCGGCGTACATTATTTGAGGTGTCGGGCGCAAGCAGTGGCTTCAAGCCTCGTTGGCTTTGCGCAGGTGGATCAGTGTCTGCTCCTAGTCGTGGTGTGCTGTGGAACGACCGCAATAATTTCTTTTCAACGTAAGGGTTACTTTCACAATTGCCTTCGGCTGGCAGAATTGTGGATTTTAAAACTGCAACCAAGGTGGAGTGGGTTCATTTTCTACATAAGACAAACGGGATGAGGCAGAGACACTTGGGAGTCATGACCCAGGTGAGCGCAAACCCCCCCCCCCCCCGAGTTAAAGGAGATTAAAGGTCCGAAACACTTGAACGACGGCGGGACCTCTTCTGATGATCAGATTGCCTCCTGTTGTTTCGCTCTGTATGGAGTTTCCATTCATATGTATACTAAATGAACACTTGAGGTTTGTGCGAAATTATACAACAATGTACAATTCACACCTGTCGTAGAAACTCAAACAATCAACTGCTGATGAGCTTCAGTGTATTTAAAGGTCGACAAAGAATAAAATTGATCATCCTTTTTTTTCGGTCGAACCCAACAGTTTTCGGATGTAGGTCTTTTTTCTTTCTTTCCTTTCCTTAAAATGTTAACTATGAATAGCTAATCCATTTTGTAACTAACGTCTTCAAAGACATATACACTTTTCACAAACATTACTTACCCGATACGATTGACAGCAGCACAGTAAGAACCGCTACGAGAAACATGACGATATTTACCTGTAACACAGAAAAATCAGCTCAGGCCAATAAAGAACGAACGAACGAACGAACGAACTTTATTTTCGAAGGGTAAAGAATTGGGCGCGCAGGCCCGTCTAACATTCTGCCCTTCCACGAGTAATGAGCTTGTCACAAAGTGGTTTTCAATATGGAGTGTCGTACAAACTCCGATCTTGTCAATGAATTGACAATTAAACTCCATGAAGTTGATTTATAGAACTACTTCCTCAAAACGAATGAGAGAAACTTATATTTGGTGGCATTGGTTCGGTTGTCAAAACAGAACTGGCGATTGTTGAGACCATCAGAGTGAGGAATGGATGTGTACAGTGAACAGTTATCTAACAGGAAAAGACGGTAGGTACAGCCTGGAGAGAGCTGACCAGAGGAGATGGTGTTAAAAGCATGATGGGTGTGTTTTTTTTTTTTTTTTTAAAGGAGGTAAGATTCTCAGCGTTAGGCTGGAAGACGTTGTCAAGGAAATCAGAACTGTATACAATAAGGCCGACATATTTGATCTATTGATTTTAAGAAGCATGTAGAATACATGTTTATCCAAGAAACTGTCCTGAATGCAAAGTTAATTTTTGCACTTGAAGGAAGAAGATTGTTAGCAAACAAAACAGTGTCAAAACTAGGCTTATAGAATGAACTGTTGATTCGCTGGTTTTTGTCTTCATGTATGTACTAAGCTTATACGCCAAAGCACGATAGCAGCGGATCCCACCTCCCTTTATCGCCATGATTGATGACAATTTCATTTCTGCAGCAAAATTGGGAAAGATCAAACGACTCAGTAGAAGTCAGGTTGACCTGTCGCAGACTTTGTGGGCGGAGCTGCTGATTGATATAGAGAGTTCTGAAAATACAAGTCAAGAGTGCACGAGGCGCCAGATGAGAATGTCCAAGTAGAATTGCAGGAGGAGAAACGTACAAAAATGTCACAGGGGTTAGAATAGGACTGTTAAGTACTTTTGTGTTGGAGGAAATAAAACTTGTGGCGCATTGTCGATGAAACGTATGAACATTCTAGAAGAAACTGTACTGATCAGGAGAATGTCGAAGACGAACAAAGTGAAGATCTTAGCTTAAAAAACAGAATCTAACTTTCTCATAGAGGAAGATCTTCTTCTTCTTCTTCTTCTTCTTCTTCTTCTTCGTTCACTCTCAGACGTCCACTTGAATGTTTTAGTGAGAATGCAGTAGTCAGTCTGAGGCTATTTGAATCTCCGTAGAGCTTTTCCACGAATGGTACTAATGTCGGTCATATGCGCTTTCTCTGTTCTGCATATGTTGGGCAACTCTGAAGCAAATTTTCAGCAGTCATTTTATCCGTGTCACAGTTACACTGATCGGTAGTTCCTATCTTTATCGAGCGGTGTACTTTGCAATGTTTCTTTAGGCCTGTGGCCCAGTGCATTCGATTTCAACGGGCATTTATGTAGGGTTGCCTTCCTTTGCCTTTGACTGTCCCCAGCCAGCCTAACTGCAAGGCAGCAGTGTGGTCTATCTGTTTGGCAGATTTATTAAAAAAAACGTGTAGAAAATTGCTACCTTGAAAAGTTAAGTCACCATATTGGAGGAAAATCTGATGGAATGAAACTTGTCTTGAAAATGGAAGCTATCGAACAGACATAGAAATTGTATGTAACTTTTGCTGTATATCACTGACAGCACAGTAATTCTGATTGTTCAGTGTAACGCTGCATACGTTTTTCTTGAATACAACTTTAAAGAACTTAAATTAAGTCTGAATAAACCTTTAACACCTGTATGAAAACTGACAATACAAAAATACAACTTTATACTTACCACGACTCCTTGTAGTCTTGTCGTACCTGTTGTAATTGTTAACAAGCTTTTATACCATTTGCATGAACAATCAACTTTGTTTATTGATATGTATACCCGCAGGTTGGAATCAGGGTGTGCATAATTAAGACATTGATATGCTTAATACTAAATAAACTAGTAAATACTTTTATGGTTATGGTTCAGCGCCAGTGATCCTGTTTAATGAACATAAATGTAACATATGCAGAGGCAAGTTTGCAAAAACATGAAAACAAACTGAGATGAATATAGAACAACAAATACGACCAGCAGCAGAATCTCAACTTAGCCAAACACAGAGTTCAGGAATGATAGATGGGCCACGGATACTTGGTCCTGATTCACCTGCGTGACAGTATCAGTGCTGACTTTTTTTTTATCAACTAATCATTTTCAGGAGAAAATAAGGAAAACTTGATTGCACTACACCCTGAAACACACGCTTATAGCCTGAAAATCAACGGTGAACTTCATGGGCAACTTTCCATATTACAGAGTATAAGATGAGCAATGTTAAGTCTTTAATTATGTTATATACAAACACTTTGAATGTGTATTCTTCTTGGTGTATCATACCAGACTGGCGTGTGTGACAATGCCTCTCCACAACATCCTGTCTCAGTGCTGTTTATTAATTATGTTGCTGACTTCTTCTATGCCGCGATCTTTCACTGCCCAGAAATAACGAATGTACATTTATTAGGACTATGTGAAATACGACATATCAGAGCAGGGGAATTGTATTCAAACAACTTACTTACTTAGTCGTTCCCCTTCTACCGTGAGGTGTAGAAGTTAGGAAGAGAGAGCGCCAGGCTATCCTATCGGCTGTCTTCCTCCTGGCCTGGTTCCATTCTAGTCCTCGGTCCTTCAAAGATTGTCTAATGTTGTCCTCCCAGCGGACTCTGGGTCGTCCTCGGGGTCTGGATCCCTGGCTCTTTGTTTCCCATGCTTGTCGTGGTAGCCGATCTTCTCCCATTCTGCAGACATGGCCAAACCATCTTAGTTGGGACTTCTACTTGGGTCTGCAGGGGGTGAGATTTTAGGCCTTGACGTATCGTTTGGTTGTGGAATATGTCTTTTCTTGTTACTTCAACCACCTTTCTGGAATACTTCATTTCTGAGGCTTGGTTCTGGCTTTTGTAGGTTGTAGTCATTGCCTATGACGCGCATCCATATGTCAAGACTGGGACATAGGTGGAGCGGTATACAGCCATCTTCGTTTTCTTACCAACCTCTCTCTTGCTGAGGAATCCTCGATTTATGGCCTGAAAAAGTCTCCGAGCTGCTACTTTTCGAGTGGCCAACTATTCGTTGATGCCCCCCTTTCGGTCTATAATAGCTCCAATGTATTTAAAGTAGTCGACCTGCTCCAGGACTTCTTCTCCCAACTTAATCTTCTTTCTTCACGTGATATCATCGTGGATTTTGTTTTAGAGCTGCTTATGACCACCCCTCTCTTCTCAAGCTCTTCCTTCCAGACGTGCAGGTTGGGTTGGAGATGTGCCTCTGATTTAGCAATCAGGGCAATATCATCAGCAAATGCCAGCTCTGAAATACAGACCTGTCTCATCTTCTAGTACCCCACTAAATACTTTCTTGTTCTCTCCTTACATGCCTTGATGACATCGTCCATGAGGAGGATGAAAAGATAAGGTGACAGGATATCACCCTGTCTTACACCAGTGGGTGTCCTGAGTTCTTCTGTCTTATGGTTTTCTGTCCTCACATAATTTCTGCAAGGCTTGTAGAAGCTCTGTATAGCATGAATTAGAGGTGCTGGAATGTTCTTCCTTGGCAAACAGTCCCAAAGTTTGCTCCAAGGGACACTGTCAAACGCCTTTTCTAGATCTATGAAACAAAGATGGATCTCACTCTTATACTCAAGGGCCTTTTCACTCAGCTGTCTTAGTGTGAAGATTAGGTCTTGAGTACTTCGGTTTGCTCGGAATCCGCACTGGACCTCATCCAATTGTGGCTCAGCTTGGTCTTGTTGCACCACGCTGACTGTAGAGCCCTTAAGAGTAATTTGTCGCCTGATGCTCCCATGTACTTAACCATTTCTGGTGTTATACCATCATGCCCTGCTGCTTTGCCCATCTTGATTTTCTCCAGTGCTGCCTTCAGTTCTTCCATCTGTATGTTATCTTCACCATCATTGGTTTTCTCTTATGTGCTAGTGGTTTTAATTTCTGATGCTTCACCTTGCTCACCATCCAAGAGTTCTGAGAAATATTCTTTCCATCTTTCTATTACTTCCTTCGGGGCCGTAAGCAATTTGCCTTGCTTGTCCTTTATAAACTTGAGAGGGCATTGTTTTTCCTTCCTCATGTTCTTTGGGGTCTTATAGAACAATTTCTGGTTTTCTTGCGCATCTTTTTCTAGCTTTTCTCCAAATTCTTCCCAGGACTTCTGTTTTGCTACTAGCACCTTGTTCTTTGCTTCTGTTCTGAGTGTCACATATTCTCTATATTTCTCCGTTTGCCCTGTTGTGTTTTTGGCTACTAAGTATTGTTTCCATGCCATTTTCTTCTCTCTTATTTTCTCTTTGACTTCCTCTGTCCACCAAGATGTCCTCTTTCTCTTTTTCCCAAGTCGAACTTCACCACATGCTTCTGCAGCAGCTGTCTTTATGATGTCATTCAATTTAAGCCACAGGGTTTCCAAGTCATCAGGTTGTTCTTCTGTGTTGCTCACCGCTGCATCAATAAGCCCCTGATATCTGGTCTTAATTTCTGGCTCTCTCAGCTTGTAGGTCTTAATGCTTATTTCTCCCGTTCGTTTACTTAGTTTCTTGCGTGATGTTGGGCAGTTCCTAGGCAGAGCAACTCTTTCAGTTGTTCTTTTGATTGTAAGCAGTTAGTGATCACTTCCAATCTCTGGCCCCCTCCTGACTCTAGCATCTCGGACATATTTGAATGAGCTCCTCCTAACAATGGCATAGTCGATCACTGACTTCTCATTCTTTGTTGGCTCACATCATGGGGGAATTTTGTGTTTGTAATGATCAGATTCTGCTCACTGCAGAATCTAAGGAGTCGCTTTCCATTGTTATTGAGAGTATCTTCTCCATATCTTCCGATAACTCCACCCCATCTAGGATGGTCATTTCCAACTCTGGCATTAAAATCTCCGAGCATGATAACTTCATCTAGGCAGTCATCTACTGTCCTTTGAAGCAGCTCGAATAATTACTCCTTGACATCTGCTCTCTCATCCTCATTTGGCCCATACACTATGACCAGGTTGACTATGGGTTTCTCCTTCATTTAGTTTTACCACCATAATGCGCTCCGAGACAAAGTTCCATCCCTTGATATTATCTTTTGGTTTTTGGCCACAATGCAACCCACGCCCCCTTTAGCTCTTTCAGATATGGGTACACCACTGTAGAGCAGCGTGTTGCCATCGAGATCCATGACTCCTTGTCCTTTTTTCTTTGTTTCCGTTATAGCCAGGATTTTTAGTTTTGCTTTCCTCATCTCTTCCACCAGCTCCTCTTCTTTCCCATTTATACTTCTTGTGTTCCAAGTTCCATAAGTCGTAGTCCGTTACAGTTCGTCGCCTTTAGTATCAGTCTGGTTTTCTCTCTTGTAGTTCTCGTAATAAGAAGATCAAGAGCATAAAGCGTCTTCTCGTAATAACTATTCTATGCTTTAAATAACAATGAAATTCAAATTGAACTCAATGGTAACTTTATGAAATTAACAAAATCCAAGTTACAATTAAAATCAATTTATTTAAAATGGTTCTCTTTTCTTCTGTTCTTGAAATAGATGGAGATTATATACTGCTCAAAAAAAGTTAAAGGCCACTTTAAATTTTTAGGTCATTTCAACTAAGCAGTTTTTTTTAAACCTGAACACTCAGTCAAAAAAGTTTTGCTGCATTTTCTTACATGCACAATGTTTGTTAATCTGACAATAAATCAAATCTGTGTTACGTGTGTGTACCTCCAAGGTCAATCAAATGCACGTGGTGGAAAGGGAAATAATGCATGTTTGAAAATGCTTCCTATGGCAAACCCTGTTGATAACGTTGCTGAAATTTGCTTTTCACGTGCAAGTCGTGACTATGGTGAACACATTTCACACACTTTTCGGAAGGAACGGGCAATGGGTATGTTTGTAACATTTACCATTTTAGCCATGGCTCAGCGTATCTTGCCGTCTTGTGGTAGACCTTGGACGTCCTGACTTGCGTTGTTCTGCGACACTGCCGGTTGCATTATAACGATCACGCAGAGTTTGTATGACAGAGTGGGCAACTCCTAATCTCCTAGCAACTTCTCGCTGCCCTACATCATCCTGCAGCCATGCCATGGCTCTCCATCTGTCAACATTGGTCAAGCGGCTATATAGACTCGGCTGATCTTCCCATGTATTAGGGATACCAGCACAACCAGGTAGACCAGATATAGTTCTCCGTGTCGCTATGCAGGATAACACTTGGGTTCTCACTTCTGGTTTAAGTTCAAAATGTATGACCGAAACCCTCTGGTCTTCTCAGAAATACACTATAATAGCAGGACTACTTCTGGCAAAGGCAGGCTATCACGAATACTCAGTGGTGAAGGAATACGTGACTAGCTCTCTCCTTAGGTCCTTAGCGTTCTCTGATCTCGTGTGTGTGTCCCCCACTTGTTGTTTTGAAAAGGTGATAGGTGGAGAGCTGGCACTTAACAGCTGACCATTATTGCCTCTTTCTCGTTCCATCTTGGTCTACCCTGTTCAACCTGATTATTGGTTATAATTGGGGTATTTGTCATTTTATTTACTAATTTTGTATTACATTAAAATAAGTATTGTCTTTGGCAGTTGCTGGTTTTAATTTATATTAGTAGTTGTCATTTTATTTTCAGTTTTTTAATTTATAGATAACTATTGTCATTTGCACTTGGTTTTAATTTGTATCAGTATTTGTTCTTTTTGAGTTGGTGTTTTTTTAACCTCGTTGCCTTTCCTTGTCCTATGAGTAGCTAGTATGTTTGCTAATGTTTCTTTTTTTTTTTTAAATGATTTGTTTGTTTTTGTTGCTGAATTTCTATTTGATTGAATGTCTTTTCTGAAGCACTAACCTTATATGTTTTCCTTTGTTTTAATGTATATATCGTTTAAGTATTGATTGGGCTTCCCCTGGGGCAACTATACTTAAAACCTTATCCCCTGTCATGTCTATATTGTGATTTCTATAGTAAGTTTTTAATTCAAGCCTTTGTTGTTCGTACTTTTTACAGTGAATCCGGAAGTGGTGTATGTCATTTTCTTCCTGACATTCTTGGCAGTGTGGTTCCTCTATCATAAAGAACGCTGCATCGAGACGGAGACACCACAGCTTTTTGTTCGATGGTATCTTTAATTCTTCTCTGACCTGATACATCCTTGTTGGTTCTTTTAGAAGTTTGAATGCGTGTCTGCCTTTACTACTGTCCTTCCATGTTTTTTTCCATTCATCGTTTATGGTTAGCTTCGCGTGGCTCTTAATCTCCGATATTCCAAGTCCTGCACTTATATTATTTTTACTTATACTTCCATATTTGGCAGACTGGTCTGCCATCTCGTTACCAGCTATACCTATGTGTGCTGGAACCCACACTAGCCTCACCCTGCATCCTCTGTTTCCAAGTGATGTATTAATTGCTAGAATGTCTTCCTTTATGTCTGGCCGGCTGCACTTACAAGTGGTGTTCTAGTGCTTGCAGTGATGACAGTGAGTCTGTAAAAATCGTTACTACTTCTGTCGGATTATCTTCGATTATTTCTAAACCTTTTAGAATTGCTACCATCTCCGCGGTAAAAAAAATCGAAGCCCCCTACAGTTACATTGTAACGCTTCTTAATTCCTCACTGTGGTATCACTACTCCAGCACCTAGTTGTCCAATATCGCCCTTGGATCCATCAGTGTAAACATCCAGACTTTGTTTGTTAGACAATAAACGCTGCGGTACAGAAAACACCAGGAATTTTTCTAAGTCCACAATACGCTGAGTTTTTAGGTGTACTAGTGAAAGGGTTGTGGCTGAGAGGCGACAGGCGGTGTATACTATAAGGAGTGTCAGGAAGAATTTCAGTGGCGAACGCGCAGTGGCTAGACTCGTCGGGTTCGCGATGGTGTCTCAGTGTGTGCGACGGAACGAACGGAATAATTTGTCTTCTCTTTGTTACTTTCACAATTGCCTCCACGGCTGGCGGAGTTGTGGATTAAAGTTGCTACCATAAGTGAAATGGGTTCATTTTCGATACAAGACAACAGGAGGTTGAGACGCTTGGGAGTCATGACCCAAGTGGGCCCGCCCCCCACCCCTTTCCCCCCTTAGAGTGTAAAGGAGTATGTAGGGCCGAAACACTTGTTGGACAGGGGGACCACTTCTGATGATCAGATTGCTTCTTGTTGTATCGCTCTGTGAAGAGTTTCCTATCATCATTGTTAGTTGATCTACTTATCTACTGTCTACTTATCATTTTTATTCTGCCATCACCGGTGTCAATACCTTGTCGAGGTATGGCGGCTTGCGTACCCTGATTACCCCCAGAGCTATGCCAGCGGGAGTTTTACTCATGGAAGATTCTACCAAGCTGGACAGGTTTGCGCGGGCAGGGGTCAGACAAAAGTAGACACCCTGATCCTCTAGGTTGGGGGTTTTAGCATAGGGCTTACACCCCTGTCTATGTAAAAAAATCGAAGTTACGGAAACAACAACGAATGAACAAACTTTGCTGCGGGACGGACATCCGGAGTCTGAGACTCGTATGACTGTCAGTGGTGAAAGCCGAAAAAAAACCACTGACACGAGAACGGACGTCCTGACCGCAAAACATGATACAAGAATAGGATTTTGGAATGTCAGGACAATGAATGAGACGGGTAAACTAAAACAGGTCACGGCAGAAATGAGAAACTATAGGTTACACATTCTAGAGATAAGCGAGAGCAGATGGACAGGGGCAGGAAAAGTTAAAACAGCAACAGGAGAAACAGTACTTTACTCTGGAAGACAGGATGGACAGCACAATGAATTTGTAGCCATTATTCTACAGAAAGGAATAGAAAGGACATTACTGGAATGGCAACCCATCAACAACAGACTGATAAGATTAAGATTGAGAGGTAGATTCGCCAATACTACAATAATACAATGCTTCGCACCAACGAATGACAGCGACGAAGAGGTCAAGGATGAATTCTATCAACAACTGCAGAAAGAAATGGAAGACACACCTAGATATGATCTTATTATAGTAATGGGAGACCTCAATGCGAAAGTTGGTACACACAATACATATAATGAAAGTGTAATGGGGAAATGCGGCAGCGGAACAGCAAACAAAAATGGGGATAAACTAATAAGTTTCTGTAGTATTAACAACCTGGTCATTGGAGGAACACTTTTCCCACATAAAGAAATTCACAAATTAACATGGGAATCACCAAATGGTCGGGACAGAAACCAGATAGTTCACATCATGATTAATGGTAGATGGAGTCATGCATTACAAGATGTGAATGTAAGAAGAGGTGCAGATGTGGGAAGTGATCACCATTTAGTAGTAGCAAAAGTGATAGTAAAACTAAGAAGGGCTGGACCAACTCTAACTACACAGAAAAGGTGTGACATCAGCAAATTGAAGGACTCCCTTACCAGAAAAGCTTTTGCGGCTGACATAAAGAAACGATATCAATTTGCCAAAAGACATTGACTGATGATATAGACCAGAAATTCAACACAATTTCAACAATATATAAGGAAAGCAGCAAATCATGCTTGGGATTCCAGGAAAGGAAGAAGCAAGACTAGATAACACCAGAAACATTAAACAACATAACACTGAGAAAGGTAATGAAAAGAAAGAAAACAGAAGCGAAGTCTCCCAGGTTAAAGCAACTACGAGTATATAGCGAACAGTACAGTCGGCTGGACAAGGAAGTCAAACGCCAAACCCAAGCCAACAAAAGGAATTTCCTAGACGATCTTGCAAGACAGGCAGAAGAGGCAGCACTGAGAAATGAACAAAGCACAGTATACAAAATAACTAAATTCATCAGCGGAAAACGAGGTGCAAACAACATTACATTAGTAAAAGATAAGCAAGGAAATCTCATCACGACAGCAGAGGGACAGGAAACAAGATGGGCAAAGCACTTCAGAGAAACTCTGAACAAGGAACCACCAGAGACACAATTGAATGTTCCTGAGGCTGAAAACAATCTAGATGTAAATACAGACACTCCACGAAAAAAAGAAATCATCACAGCAATCAAAGGGTTAAAGAACGGAAAAGCTCCTGGCCATGATAACTTAAATGCAGAGCTATTTAAGACAGACCCTGAGCTAGCAGCAGAACTATTAGAACCACTATTTGCACAAGTCTGGAAAACAGGGACAACACCATCAGAGTGGAACAAAGGAATAATCGTCAAATTGCCCAAGAAGGGAGATCTTGCAGACTGCAATAATTGGAGAGGAATCACTCTTCTCTCAGTTCCCAGCAAAATACTAGGCAGGATAAT
Source organism: Oreohelix idahoensis (assembly GCA_024509875.1). Taxonomy (NCBI): domain Eukaryota; kingdom Metazoa; phylum Mollusca; class Gastropoda; order Stylommatophora; family Oreohelicidae; genus Oreohelix; species Oreohelix idahoensis. The sequence goes on from JAMPIV010006088.1 coordinate 306,024, forward strand.
TATACAGAGAATTTCAAAAGCAGTAGACTACAAACTGAGGAAAGAACAAGCAGGATTTAGAAAGAACAGAAGATGTGTGGATCATATATTCACTCTCAGGAACATTATAGAGCAGTGCACAGAATGGCAAAGACAGCTGTACATTAATTTCGTTGATTTTGAAAAGGCTTTTGACAGCAGACATAGGGACAGTTTATGGAAAATACTGACGGCTTATGGCATTCCAAGCTGCATAGTGTCAATCATAAAAAGCCTCTATGCCAACTTTACATGTAGTGTTGGGCACAGCAATCTAACCTTTGAAGTAAAGACAGGAGTAGGACAGGGATGCCCCTAATCAACAACTCTATTTTTAACAGACTGATAAAGCTTGTTTCTTGCACCAGATTGATATGGACTGATTTTTGTGTGTGATATAGCTCGTCCAGTCACAATGTTCTGTAAATGGGTCGGGTTACCGACTGTTGGGGCCCTGACAAAGTGTACTGTTAGATGCGTATATTCTGATGCAATGAGTGAGTGTAAACATCAATAATGACAAACGCGAATGGATGACAGTTCGACAGGTGCACAGGACACTCACTCCAATCACAGGTGGAAGTCAAGGATGGCTGGACTACTGTGGTCGTTTCACACTGTTTAATAGGACGCACACACTTAGAAAGTACGTGTATAGTTACAGGAACACAGGTCGACATAAATAGCATATCGTTGATCAATGGTCTACCATCTTAAGTTAGCATTCATGTTGAAGAACATTACAACGGAACATCTGTAGACAAGCACTTAGATTTCCACTGTTTATCAATATAATCATCAGGCCTTACTGACCGAGCGAGTCAGTTAATAAATACTGTTCAAGCATGACTCCTAGACAGAACCTCTTTTCTAGCGAAGATTCCTTTAGGTAAAGTTCAGCAAATCTATCTAAAGACAATGTTAACCCACCAGTATTGGGTTTTCTTTATAACTGTGATCTCTTAATCATCACCTGATAATAAGGAGCATCCCCGTCCTCTGATTGATGATCGACAAAAAATTAGTATCCAAAATGGCTTCTGGTTCCCTCTTGAGCATCGCTCACTATACGGATGTATAGCAAATCTTCAATAGAAGCTTTGTTCATAAACACCAATGTTTCTACAAGAATCAGCATATTCTTTCATTATCACTGCTGCATACAAACAAATTCAGTGCTGCTAGGTAACATGTCATTCCGACATATTTATATATATAATCATAATGTAGCCGTCTGCCCAGTTAAGCCTAGGACGAAAAAGTTCAGCAAAATGTTCTTTTACCTGGGCATGGGAAATACACTAGCAGAACATATACGCCCCTCTCCTGGCGTTATAGAATAAACACTGGGGACTGGTAGACTTAATAAACATATCAGAAATCATCTTCTTCCCCATAACAAATCACAGAGATCAACAGACTGAGGACTCGTCTTCGACATGGCTTTCGCCAGGCATTCCACCATCACGGAAGACCCTCTTTTTTTTCTCGGCATGCGCAGAAACTCCCTGACCCCAAAGTTCAGTACAAGGAAAAATAGTTCCACTTAGACATACCAAGATATCACGACATAAGACCGAATCGTCTGAAATAGACACAGAGTAAACATAGACTCGGACCATAAACATTCCTGTATAAACCTAAGCAAGAACAATCTGTTTTCTGGCCCAACAAGGCACAGACTAACGAAATCCAGATTCATACGCCAAATTCGATCTCCAGGGGAGATAACCCATATAACAAACGTATCAATCAATCATGGGTGATATATCTTTGGCCAGGAAAGCATCCTGATTCTAAAAACAAATACCTTCCCTCCGACAGATAAATATTATAATAAATATATACATTGTCACCAGTAATCTGTTGGTAACAGACTACCGCAACCCCCGGGAAAAAAATGAAATTTTTTTTTTAATCCGAGAGCAACATACAATAGGCTCACCACGCACGAATAATGCGCAAATGACTAATAAGAGCAATTTATAATTTCAAATTAAGGTAAAGTCGAAGCATAGATCGACTTGTGAGAATACATCTCAACATCACAGAGAAAGCATTTCTTTAAAGCATAAATGTTTCCAGGGAGGTGCCACCAACGTATACTACAATGCTGGCAATGACACAATGCATATAACAATTTCATATTACAATTTCATATTTAAGCACTATAAGTACATGATTGACAAAGAAGAAAAATCATTAAAGAGTAGCAGTGAATATATATTAATGAACGTAGTGATAGTAGTGATACAATCACTATATTACAAATTACAATGTGTATCTATCTTGATATAGAAAAGAAAAACTGTTGTAGAGTTGGATGTGTTAAGAAGTCCAAGACCCAACAGTTAGGTGGAATCATGTGGGCATCTAGACAAAATGTCTGCCATCACATTATCTGATCCACGGATAGCTCGTACCGAAAAATGAAAAGGTTGAAGAGCAATTGCATATCGAGTAGACCTCGAGCTCTTCAAATTCTTACTCTGTATAGCCGTAAGAGCTTTCTGATCGGTTTCTACTATGAAATGTGCGCCTAGAAGGAATCTTTGTAGTTTGAGAATTGACCAAACCATAGCCAATAGTTCACGGTCTAAAACCGAATAATTCCTTTCTGCAGCATTAAGTTTTCTGGAGATATACATTACAGGATGCAGAGTTCCCGAGTACTCTTGCATTAGTGCCGCTCCAATCCCAGTGGATGAAGCGTCACTACGAAGAACAAATGTCTTATCTGTAGTAGGTAACACTAAAATAGGTGGTGTTGAAAACAAATTTTTAATCTTATCCAAAGAGGATTGGCATTCCTGTGACCAGTGGACCATATTAGGCGACCCTTTCTTTAGTAGTGTAGAAAGATGTGCCATGATAGAGGATAGATTCGGAATGAATCTTCCATAAAATTGAATAAGACCTAAGAGACTTCGCACTTGCTTTTTAGTCTTAGGAATAGAGATGTTAAGTATCTTAGGGATATTATGGTCCTCTGTCTTTAGGAAACCATGACCCACTCGATGGCCTAGGAAAGAAATTTCGCTAAAACCAATGCAGGCTTTAGAGGGTTTCGCTGTCATGTTATACTCGCGTAGAGTAGACAGTAATTCAACTAACCCCGAATAGTGATCTTCCCAAGTATCGCTGAAAAGACAGATGTCGTCTAGGTACGCGATGACATCTGACCGATAAGATAGGATTCAACGCATCATGCGTACGAATGTAGCTGGTGCGTTCATAAGGCCGAAAGGCATGAAATTCCATTGAAAAAGGCCTCTAGGTGTAGAAAAAGCCGTAATTGGTTTGGCGCGTTCAGATAAAGGAACTTGCCAATATCCTTTAGACAAATCAAGTTTAGTGAAAAAAATGAGATTTAGAAAGCCTAGTAAGTAACTCTTCTAGTAAAGGCATAGGTTCAGCATCAAACTTCGTAACTTGATTCAATTTGCGATAGTCAACGCAAAGACGTATGTTATTGTCTTTCTTTCGAACAATAACCATCGGCGAAGAATATGCAGAAGGGGATGGTTCAATTATTTTTAAATCTATCATCTCATCCAACTCCTTCTCAACCTGTGCTTGAAAATGTATAGGGATAGGATAAGGTCTGACCCTAATAGGATTATGGTCAGTTAGAATAATGTCATGTTCAATGACATGAGTTTGTCCAGCGATATCAGTAAGGTTATCCTGAAATGTTTGCAACATAGCCGAAACTTGTCGCTGTTCTCCTAGTGATAAATCAGAAGAGACAGTAAAATTGTTCCATGATTCACTAGAATGAAGTGGAATCATCGGAAGCGGAAGATTAACATCCGAAAAACTTGTTTCCTCATCCTGTATTACGGACAGTGATGAGTAATGACCATGTTGGACTGGTGAATCGTCCGTTGCCTAGAAAATAGGCTGTAAATAATCCGGACGTTCATGGAATTCCGTAAGCATATTGATGTGGAAGGTTTTATGCTTTCCATCAATATCGACAATGTAGTCAACATCGGAAATTTTCGAGATTATATCGTACGGACCTTTCCAAGAAATAAGAAGTCTGTTTTCCCTACAAGGTAGCAAAACAAATGCTTTGTCACCAGGACAAAGTTGTCGTAAGGTTCTTTTCTTATTGGCAAATTGTCTTGCCTTCTGTTTAGCAAATTCAGAAGAAGAAGTTGCCAATTTGTATGTTTCGATAATCTTTCGTCTCAGCGCGATGACATATTCGTAAGAAGATTTTGTGTCATCGGTAATATTATCAGCAGTTATGAGATCATGAAGCAAAGACATAGGGCCGCGCGGTCGCGCGCCAAAGACAAGTTCAAAGAAAGAAAATCCTGTATGTTCATTGGGGACCTCTCTGTAAGCGAAGAGGGCCGCGGGTAAAACCCTGTCCCAATCTTGAGGATGATCCTCAGTTATCTTCCCTGGTACGTTTTTGAGTGTTCTATTTAGCCGTTCGACCATCCCATTGGACATAGGATGATAGATACTACTCAGAGATCTCTCTATCTGCAGAGTAGACATTACTTGAGACATGGTATCCGATATTAGTTGGGTGCCATGGTCTGAAAATATTTCTCCGGGAAATCCCAGACGAGAAAATATAAGCCAAAGAGCATCTGCAATGTCAGCAGTAGTAATGCTCTTCAGAGGAATAGCCTCTGGCCAACGTGTGCACATATCAACACACGTCAAGATAAACTGATGTCCTCTAGCAGATTTGATCTTAAATGGACCAATGATGTCTATCGCCATTTTCTGAAATGGTCGAATAGGAATGTCTGCAGCCTGAATAGGTGCAGCATGGCGTGGACCTTTGGATTTGACCTCTTGACACACTTTACAAGATCGACAATAAATCCGTATGTCTTTGTTCACAAAAGGCCAAAAGAAAGCCGCAAGAACTCTTGACTTTGTACGGGAAAACCCCATATGTCCAGCACACTGAGAGTCGTGAGCGTGCTGCAAAATTTTAACTCTCAAATTCTTGGGCACAAGAATCTGAGAATGACTTGACTTAGCGGAGTCTTGCACCATACGTACAAGTACGCCATTCTTCATTGTAATCCAAGATTTACGCTTTGTATCTTTATTCGGATCACCTTTTGTTGCAAGAGTGAAGAATTTCTTTAGAGTCGGATCATCTTCTTGCTGTTTTATAAACGAGTCACGAGAAATTACCAAGGGATCATCTTGGTTATGCACTTCATTATCTTCAGTAGATGAAGTTTGAGGCATATTAAGAGCTTGAGCTCTAGTGACTACAGCATTAGCAGTTTGCATATTTTGTTTTTCCCAAACGGAAATTTGTTGTGGAGTGCATTCTTTGACTCCGTGAATACGACCGATGATAAGATCAGCGATCGGATTCGGCAGAAGGCATGCGTGTACATCTCCTGTAAAGAAAGGAGTAGCAATCCTAATAATAGCAGTAGAGTATTTCTCTAAGGTGCCGCCAAATGTTACACATTTGACTATTTTTCCAGTGGCACGAGAAGGATCTACAAGTGACTGCCTAACACCAATTGTGGTGCATCCAGAATCAAAAATAACTGAGACTGGATTGTCATTTACTAAACCTTTATGTAAGACAAGAGAACCTCTTCCATCATGCGCGACTGACGCAGGAAGAGCGGGAAGAGGATGGCCACAACTTAAAGTGGACACCGTAGTTGGTTCAAATAATGTTTTGCATTGGGGGCACTGAGATACTCTCCCAAAATCAAAAGCGGAACATGCCATATTATTAGCGTCATTATTATCTTTAATCTGTTTATAGGCTTCATGTGACTCTTGCTGTGCAGAGTTTGCCTGATAATGTGATTTATGTTTTTTGTATTGTGATCTACCTCGATTATTATTGCCTCTGTAATCATTATTGTTTCCTCTATTGTAACCCCTATTTGGGTTTGAGTCATAGTTCTCATGGTTACCATTATCATATTCATTATAATGAGTATCTCTATAATTATGATCTTGTTGTCTCCATGACGGATAGCTTGGATAGTTTCTATAATGACTTCCTCTGCGGAAATTCCTATAATTATGACCACCCCTGAATCGAGGGCTGTCGGCTCGTCTCCAATACTTCGCAGAAGAACCCTGAAATGATTGGTTACCTTGGTTTTGATAACTATTATGGTTACCCTTTTTATCAAACCTGTTTTGTGGTCCCTGAAATTTGTGTGAATAATTAGGGTTGTATGGTGTTGCTGAAGCAACTGGCATACTTTCCTTAACCTTAGCATTGCTAAAAGCTACGTCCGGATGTGCCGTGACGTATTGGGTACAATATTCTTCCATTTCTTTTAGTGTCTTGGGTTTATGCTTATGTAGGAATTCAAGGAATGGTTTATTTACACTTGACATAATCTTGTCCCTGAGCAACAAGTCCATAAGGGCTTCATATGTCTTTTCTGTTTTGGACAGCTCAATCCAACGATTAAATGTAAGACGTGTCCTTGCAATGAATTCTGAGAATTCTACCCCTGATTCAGGTACCATTTTCTTAAACAAAATACGGTAACCTTCCTCTGTTAATTGATATTTTTTTTAATAAAGCTGCCCTAATAACATCATAATTATCCTTCTCAGTCTCATCAACCAAACTTAAACTAGTCAGAGAATCAGTTTTCAAATTTTCCGATAACTGGTTAGCATATCGTTATTTATCCACATTATGAGCTCGACAAGAGCGTTCAATACTATCCAGCCAGAACATGTCATCACTGGAAGGATTGAACGCTGGTACCTTAACCTTGTAAGTAAAGGGTTTACCATTACCACTAGAGGACTGATTAACATTACTCATATTTGTCAATTTCAATTTTTCTAACTCAAATGCTAACAGTTTTTCCTCATGTTCTCTTTTTGCCTTTCTCTCTTTTGCTTCAGCTTCTCTGTCTAATCTCTTTTGTTCAGCCTCAGCTTCTCTGTCTAATCTCTTTTGTTCAGCTTCTTTGTCTAATCTCTTTTGTTCAGACTCAGCTTCTCTATTTTGTTTTTCCATTTCCATTTGGAATCTCCTTTCGTCTACTTGCATCTGCAATTTCTTTTGCTCAAATTCTAATTCCATTCTTTTATCCTCGGCTTTTTGTTTTTTCTCCTCAGCCTTCAGTTTATCAATTTCGAATTTTTGTGCTTTTTCATATTGATTGGTAGCATACTCCTCTAACTTATCACCAGTCTTGCCTAGGGATTTCCCTACCTCAATGAAGTAATTTAAAGTCGACATAATGTATACCAATATGTGACTAGATACCTGAAACAGCAATAATGAAATCTATCTCCAAATAAATAGAAACAAGCTCTTAATAGCTTGAATAACCAGCTCCCTTTATCACAATCTCTGTGGGAAACAAGCCTTTAAATAAGGTCTTGTATAATCAACTGTGTACCTCTAATAACAGTAATTAATCATCAGTTGATTATTCCTCATAAGTTCACTACACAGCTAGTAGTGTATGATCAAATATGTTTCATATAGTGTATGTCGATCAAGAACACAACAAAACAATTATAAAAGACAACATGAAAACATTCGCAGAAATCAACTAAATTAAATAGAAAACTGAAGAAAATAATCACAGAACCTGTGATGATAACCGCGATAAAATAAACAACACAAATGACGTCACAGTGTATAAATATAAATGTGTATAGAACTAAATTTTAGGAAAGGGTAGACCTACAAATACAAACAAATCCAAACAAAACTGAAGAACAGAAAAAATATTACGAAAACAACGATGGGACAAATCATCACAGATAACAAAAATAGCAACAGATGTTGCGTGCAAATTTTCAATTAAGAAAATTGCTCCCTACAGAACACTTATATAGGACCTATATGACTTGGTATCCCCTATATTAGTCACCTCACCAACCGCCCACAGAAATATACACAAATATCACATATAAACAAGTAAACATAAATATACATATAGCATAAATACATATAATATAATGAAATGTGTTGCAGATAGAATGTGTTGCAGATAGAAGGCTCAGTTATAATGGTACTGTATTATGGTACTCAGTTCGACAGGTGCACATGACACTCACTCCAATCACAGGTGGAAGTCAAGGATGGCTGGACTACTGTGGTCGTTTCACACTGTTTAATAGGACGCACACACTTAGACAGTACGTGTATAGTTACAGGAACACAGGTCGACATAAATAGCATATCGTTGATCAATGGTCTACCATCTTAAGTTAGCATTCATGTTGAAGAACATTACAACGGAACATCTGTAGACAAGCACTTAGATTTCCACTGTTTATCAATATAATCATTAGGCCTTACTGACCGAGCGTGTCAGTTAATAAATACTGTTCAAGCATGACTCCTAGACAGAACCTCTTTTCTAGCGAAGATTCATTTAGGTAAAATTCAGCAAATCTATCTAAAGACAATGTTAACCCACCAGTATTGGGTTTCTTTATAACTGTGATCTCTTAATCATTACCTGATAATAAGGGGCATCCCCGTTCTCTGATTGATGATCGACAAAAAATCGGGATCCGAAATGGCTTCTGGTTCCCTCTTGAGCATCGCTCACTATACGGATGTATAGCAAATCTTCAATAGAAGCTTTGTTCATAAACACCAATGTTTCTACAAGAATCAGCATATTCTTTCATTATCACTGCTGCATACAATCATATTCAGTGCTGCTAAGTAACATGTCATCCCGACATATTTATATATATAATCATAATGTAGCCGTCTGCCCAGTTGAGCCTAGGACGAAAAGTTAAGCAAAATGTTCTTTTACCTGGGCATGGGAAATACACTAGCAGAACATATACGCCCCTCTCGTGGCGTTATAGAATAAACACTGGGGACTGGTAGACTTAATAAACATATCAGAAATCATCTTCTTCCCCATAACAAATCACAGAGATCAACAGACTGAGGACTCGTCTTCGACATGGCTTTCGCCAGGCATTCCACCATCACGGAAGACCCTCTTTTTTTTCTCGGCATGCGCAGAAACTCCCTGACCCCAAAGTTCAGTACAAGGAAAAATAGTTCCACTTAGACATACCAAGATATCACGACATAAGACCGAATCGTCTGAAATAGACACAGAGTAAACATAGACTCGGACCATAAACATTCCTGTATAAACCTAAGCAAGAACAATCTGTTTTCTGGCCCAACAAGGCACAGACTAACGAAATCCAGATTCATACGCCAAATTCGATCTCCAGGGGAGATAACCCATATAACAAACGTATCAATCAATCATGGGTGATATATCTTTGGCCAGGAAAGCATCCTGATTCTAAAAAACAAATACCTTCCCTCCGACAGATAAATATTATAATAAATATATACATTGTCACCAGTAATCTGTTGGTAACACAGACATAGACTGGGTGATGCGCCAGACAACAGAGGGCAGTCCAAGAGGAATAAGGTGGACTACATTTTCTACATTGAAAGATCTGGAATATGCAGATGACATTGCACTACTAGCACATTCACATCAACACATCCAGGGAAAAAACGGATAGACTTAATAAGTATAGCCAGCAGGTGGGTTTGAACATCAATTTAAAGAAGTCAGAGGTCATGACGCTCAATGTGAACAACCCTGAGCTCATATCAGTAAGGAATCAGCAACTGGTACAGACAGACACCTTCACATACCTAGGATGCATAGTAACACCAGACGGCGGGGCAGGCAAAGACATCAACATCAGAATGAATAAAGCAAGAACAGCCTTTTTTAGCCTAAACAACATCTGGAAGTCCTCTCAATACAGCACAAGCACAAAATTAGAATTATATCAGAGCTGTGTGCTCTCTGCGCTTCTCAATGGTGCGGAATGCTGGAGAGTTACAGAGAAGGAAATATCGAAATTGTCCTCTTTTCACACAACATGCCTAAGAATATTTCACCGCATCTTTTGGCCGAATACCATCACTAACCGAGATCTGCTTACTCGTAGCAAGCAAGAGGACATGCACACCACCATAGCTGGCAGACGCTGGAGCTGGGTTGGTCATGTCCTCAGAAGAGACCCCGATGCCATAACAAGAACAGCTATGCTTTGGACCCCTGAAGGAAAACGAAAGAGAGGCCGACCAAAAACAACCTGGCGGAGGACTGTGGAGGCTGAGATGCAAAGAATGAACCAGAGTTGGGGCACTGTACGAAGGATGGCCACCGATCGAGCAAAGTGGAATCAATTTGTTGTTGCCCTACAAGACGCCACTAGGCGTGATGGCCACTGACTGCTTTGACGGTCGGTGGCTAAGGATCAAAGAAGAAGACTTATCAATTTTGCCTCCCTATCTTCTTTGTTCTGTTTAACCTTTTCAGTAAGTGTAGTCTATTATTGGTGCTTTTAGTTCCCAGGGTGGTATTGTGCTTCTATATTTATTAGTATTATTTATTGTGTTTGATAGTTCTTTTAAAGGTATTAGAACTTCTATAGTTCTCCACCCTGTTGGATATCTTTCTTTTTTCAATGGGACATCCCCTATACTTGGTTGTTTTTGACAAATGCGTTATGTGCTGGATGGGTCACTTCTTGTGCTACTTTGCTCCAATAATTTTGTTTTAGTTCTTTCCATCTTAGATCAAGGGGCGGTATGCCGAGAGCTATTTCTAGTGCTTCTACTGATGTTGATTTAAGTGCGCCTGAAATGGTTCTCATGGCTGAATTTTGAATTCTGTCCAGTTTTGCTTTGCTATGCTAGCATAGTCTAGTTTTCCCCTGATGAATAACTTATAGAACATAAGCAATATTTTGTTGCTGCTTCCCCATCCATGATCCTTTATTACCCTTAGCATATTTAGGAGTCCCCTACAGCGTTCTACTAATATATCTATATGTTTGTTCCAATGTAGTTGTTTATCTAAAGTCACGCCCAGGAATCTAGTTGTTTGGGAGGTACCTTTTTTCTGTCCTTTAATGGTTTTATTGATTTTTTTTTTAAAATCTCTTGCTGAATATCATACTAACTGTTTTGTTTACATTAATTTAGAAGCCCCAAATGTTCATCCATTCCGAAACTTTGTCTATTTGATTTTGCAGTTTTGTGTATACATGGTTTAGGTTTTGTGTATACATGGTTTAGGTTTTGTGTATACATGGTTTAGGTTTTGTGTATACATGGTTTAGGTTTTGTGTATACATGGTTTAGGTTTTGTGTATACATGGTTTAGGTTTTGTGTATACATGGTTTAGGTTTTGTGTATACATGGTTTAGGTTTTGTGTATACATGGTTTAGGTTTTGTGTATACATGGTTTAGGTTTTGTGTATACATGGTTTAGGTTTTGTGTATACATGGTTTAGGTTTTGTGTATACATGATTTAGGTTTTGTGTATACATGGTTTAGGTTTTGTGTATGCATGGTTTAGGTTTTGTGTATGCATGGTTTAGGTTTTGTGTATGCATGGTTTAGGTTTTGTGTATGCATGGTTTAGGTTTTGTGTATGCATGGTTTAGGTTTTGTGTATGCATGGTTTAGGTTTTGTGTATGCATGGTTTAGGTTTTGTGTATGCATGGTTTAGGTTTTGTGTATGCATGGTTTAGGTTTTGTGTATACATGGTTTAGGTTTTGTGTATACATGGTTTAGGTTTTGTGTATACATGGTTTAGGTTTTGTTTAGGTTTTGTGTATACATGGTTTAGGTTTTGTGTATACATGGTTTAGGTTTTGTGTATACATGGTTTAGGTTTTGTGTATACATGGTTTAGGTTTTGTGTATACATGGTTTAGGTTTTGTGTATACATGGTTTAGGTTTTGTGTATACATGGTTTAGGTTTTGTGTATACATGGTTTAGGTTTTGTGTATACATGGTTTAGGTTTTGTGTATACATGGTTTAGGTTTTGTGTATACATGGTTTAGGTTTTGTGTATACATGGTTTAGGTTTTGTGTATACATGGTTTAGGTTTTGTGTATACATGGTTTAGGTTTTGTGTATACATGGTTTAGGTTTTGTGTATACATGGTTTTGGATATTGGGTTTAGGTTTTGTGTATACATGGTTTAGGTTTTGTGTATACATGGTTTAGGTTTTGTGTATACATGGTTTAGGTTTTGTGTATACATGGTTTAGGTTTTGTGTATACATGGTTTAGGTTTTGTGTATACATGGGTTTAGGTTTTGTGTATACATGGTTTAGGTTTTGTGTATACATGGTTTAGGTTTTGTGTATACATGGTTTAGGTTTTGTGTATACATGGGTTTAGGTTTTGTGTATACATGGTTTAGGTTTTGTGTATACATGGTTTAGGTTTTGTGTATACATGGTTTAGGTTTTGTGTATACATGGTTTAGGTTTTGTTTATACATGGTTTAGGTTTTGTGTATACATGGGTTTAGGTTTTGTGTATACATGGTTTAGGTTTTGTGTATACATGGTTTAGGTTTTGTGTATACATGGGTTTAGGTTTTGTGTATACATGGTTTAGGTTTTGTGTATACATGGTTTAGGTTTTGTGTATACATGGTTTAGGTTTTGTGTATACATGGTTTAGGTTTTGTGTATACATGGTTTAGGTTTTGTGTATACATGGTTTAGGTTTTGTGTATACATGGTTTAGGTTTTGTGTATACATGGTTTAGGTTTTGTGTATACATGGTTTAGGTTTTGTGTATACATGGTTTAGGTTTTGTGTATACATGGTTTAGGTTTTGTGTATACATGGGTTTAGGTTTTGTGTATACATGGTACCTCTACACCTCACGGTAGAAGGGGAGCGACTAAGTAAGTAAGTAAGTTAAGTATACATGGTTTAGGTTTTGTGTATACATGGTTTAGGTTTTGTGTATACATGGTTTAGGTTTTGTGTATACATGGTTTAGGTTTTGTGTATACATGGTTTAGGTTTTGTGTATACATGGTTTAGGTTTTGTGTATACATGGTTTAGGTTTTGTGTATACATGGTTTAGGTTTTGTGTATACATGGTTTAGGTTTTGTGTATACATGGTTTAGGTTTTGTGTATACATGGTTTAGGTTTTGTGTATACATGGTTTAGGTTTTGTGTATACATGGTTTAGGTTTTGTGTATACATGGTTTAGGTTTTGTGTATACATGGTTTAGGTTTTGTGTATACATGGTTTAGGTTTTGTGTATACATGGTTTAGGTTTTGTGTATACATGGTTTAGGTTTTGTGTATACATGGTTTAGGTTTTGTGTATACATGGTTTAGGTTTTGTGTATACATGGTTTAGGTTTTGTGTATACATGGTTTAGGTTTTGTGTATACATGGTTTAGGTTTTGTGTATACATGGGTTTAGGTTTTGTGTATACATGGGTTTAGGTTTTGTGTATACATGGGTTTAGGTTTTGTGTATACATGGGTTTAGGTTTTGTGTATACATGGGTTTAGGTTTTGTGTATACATGGTTTAGGTTTTGTGTATACATGGTTTAGGTTTTGTGTATACATGGTTTAGGTTTTGTGTATACATGGGTTTAGGTTTTGTGTATACATGGGTTTAGGTTTTGTGTATACATGGTTTAGGTTTTGTGTATACATGGTTTAGGTTTTGTGTATACATGGTTTAGGTTTTGTGTATACATGGGTTTAGGTTTTGTGTATACATGGTTTAGGTTTTGTGTATACATGGGTTTAGGTTTTGTGTATACATGGTTTAGGTTTTGTGTATACATGGTTTAGGTTTTGTGTATACATGGTTTAGGTTTTGTGTATACATGGTTTAGGTTTTGTGTATACATGGTTTAGGTTTTGTGTATACATGGTTTAGGTTTTGTGTATACATGGTTTAGGTTTTGTGTATGCATGGTTTAGGTTTTGTGTATGCATGGTTTAGGTTTTGTGTATGCATGGTTTAGGTTTTGTGTATGCATGGTTTAGGTTTTGTGTATGCATGGTTTAGGTTTTGTGTATGCATGGTTTAGGTTTTGTGTATGCATGGTTTAGGTTTTGTGTATACATGGTTTAGGTTTTGTGTATACATGGTTTAGGTTTTGTGTATACATGGTTTAGGTTTTGTGTATACATGGTTTAGGTTTTGTGTATACATGGTTTAGATGGTTTGTGTATACATGGTTTAGGTTTTGTGTATACATGGTTTAGGTTTTGTGTATACATGGTTTAGGTTTTGTGTATACATGGTTTAGGTTTTGTGTATACATGGTTTAGGTTTTGTGTATACATGGTTTAGGTTTTGTGTATACATGGTTTAGGTTTTGTGTATACATGGTTTAGGTTTTGTGTATACATGGTTTAGGTTTTGTGTATACATGGTTTAGGTTTTGTGTATACATGGTTTAGGTTTTGTGTATACATGGTTTAGGTTTTGTGTATACATGGTTTAGGTTTTGTGTATACATGGTTTAGGTTTTGTGTATACATGGTTTAGGTTTTGTGTATACATGGTTTAGGTTTTGTGTATACATGGTTTAGGTTTTGTGTATACATGGTTTAGGTTTTGTGTATACATGGTTTAGGTTTTGTGTATACATGGTTTAGGTTTTGTGTATACATGGTTTAGGTTTTGTGTATACATGGTTTAGGTTTTGTGTATACATGGTTTAGGTTTTGTGTATACATGGTTTAGGTTTTGTGTATACATGGTTTAGGTTTTGTGTATACATGGTTTAGGTTTTGTGTATACATGGTTTAGGTTTTGTGTATACATGGTTTAGGTTTTGTGTATACATGGTTTAGGTTTTGTGTATACATGGGTTTAGGTTTTGTGTATACATGGTTTAGGTTTTGTGTATACATGGGTTTGGGTTTTGTGTATACATGGTTTAGGTTTTGTGTATACATGGTTTAGGTTTTGTGTATAATTGGTTTGGTTTTTGTGTGGTTTTACATGTTTAGGTTTTGTGTATACATGGTTTAGGTTTTGTGTATACATGGTTTAGGTTTTGTGTATACATGGTTTAGGTTTTGTGTATACATGGTTTAGGTTTTGTGTATACATGGTTTAGGTTTTGTGTATACATGGTTTAGGTTTTGTGTATACATGGTTTAGGTTTTGTGTATACATGGTTTAGGTTTTGTGTATACATGGTTTAGGTTTTGTGTATACATGGTTTAGGTTTTGTGTATACATGGTTTAGGTTTTGTGTATACATGGTTTAGGTTTTGTGTATACATGGTTTAGGTTTTGTGTATACATGGTTTAGGTTTTGTGTATACATGGTTTAGGTTTTGTGTATACATGGTTTAGGTTTTGTGTATACATGGTTTAGGTTTTGTGTATACATGGTTTAGGTTTTGTGTATACATGGTTTAGGTTTTGTGTATACATGGTTTAGGTTTTGTGTATATACATGGTTTAGGTTTTGTGTGTATACATGTTTTTAGGTTTTGTGTATACATGGTTTAGGTGTATTGTGTTTGTGTATACATGGTACATGCTTTTTAGGTTTTGTGTATACATGGTTTAGGTTTTGTGTATACATGGTTTAGGTTTTGTGTATACATGGTTTAGGTTTTGTGTATACATGGTTTAGGTTTTGTGTATACATGGTTTAGGTTTTGTGTATACATGGGTTTAGGTTTTGTGTATACATGGGTTTAGGTTTTGTGTATACATGGGTTTAGGTTTTGTGTATACATGGGTTTAGGTTTTGTGTATACATGGGTTTAGGTTTTGTGTATACATGGTTTAGGTTTTGTGTATACATGGTTTAGGTTTTGTGTATACATGGTTTAGGTTTTGTGTATACATGGTTTAGGTTTTGTGTATACATGGTTTAGGTTTTGTGTATACATGGTTTAGGTTTTGTGTATACATGGTTTAGGTTTTGTGTATACATGGTTTAGGTTTTGTGTATACATGGTTTAGGTTTTGTGTATACATGGTTTAGGTTTTGTGTATACATGGTTTAGGTTTTGTGTATACATGGTTTAGGTTTTTTGTATACATGGTTTAGGTTTTGTGTATACATGGTTTAAGATTTTTCAAGACAGCCAAATCGAAAAGAAGAATAGAAGATATCTTTCGCAATGGAAACCTCTTACATGCTGCGGACATGGCAAACCTCTTACATGCTGCAGACATGGCAAACCTCTTACATGCTGCGGACATGGCAAACCTCTTACATGCTGCGGACATGGCAAACCTCTTACATGCTGCGGACATGGCAAACCTCTTACATGCTGCGGACATGGCAAACTTCTTACATGCTGCGGACATGGCAAACCTCTTACATGCTGCGGATATGGCAAACCTCTTACATGCTGCGGACATGGCAAACCTCTTACATGCTGCGGACATGGCAAACCTCTTATATGCTGCGGACATGGCAAAGCCAGCGTAGTCTGCTCTGTCTAAGCAGTGTATTCATGCTTTGAAAGCTAGTATGTGAACTTGTCTTCTACACTTCAATCCTTTTAAGGACTTCTTCGTTTTCCTTTTTTCATTTCAGCCAACTTTGCAATGTCTTTTTGGATTTCTTGCTGTATTGATTTCATTTCGCTGATCAATTGTTTTGCACTATCCAAGTCACCCTGGATTTCTCCGCATATGGTAGTTGGGGGTTTGCTCCGTCTAGTGTTTTCTTTTCCTTTTCGTAGTTTTTCTTTGATGCCTCTCACTTCAGACGTCAGTTGTCTGATTTGAGTTCCAAGGCACTGTTCCTGTTTTGAAGGATATGCAGCATTTCCTGTTACTCTCTTCTTTGCCTTACTGTATGGTACTCCCTTACTGATTGGTACTTTTAATATATTTCTTGTTTCCTGGTACGTTGGGCAACCTCGGTATCTTGCCCCGTGCTCTCCCAGGCAACTCACACAGGTTCTATCTCCATTGGGTGCTTTGTAGTCGGCGTCTTTCTTCGCCTTTGGACAGTCACTATATGTGTGGTTTCCCTCACAGTACCTGCAGGCTACATCTTTTCTACAGGAGCTCTTGGTGTGCGAAAAACCCTGGCATCTGGAACATTGGAGGGATACATGCCTCTGTCTTTCCAGCTCTGTCTTGTAAAGGTGAGCATCGGCGGCATATAGAAAACTCGGTGAGAAAATGGTGAATCATAGGCTTTACTGCTGGCTGGAAAGAAATAAGGTCATCGATGATAGACAGGCTTCAGACAAGGTTGCAGAACAGACGAAAAACTCTTACATTAATAACGACGAAAGAAAGAAAGAAAAGTGCGACAAGTGAGAGCACATAATAAAAGTTTCAAACTTTTCAATCAGTGTAAAACATAAATGAAAACATATTCAAATTATATTGTGAACACTTTTCAATCAGTGAAGATGTATATGTAAACAGAATCTATCTGTATTGTTAACCTTTTAATTTAAATATAAAGTAACTATGGAAGCTGTTCTATTTAAATGTAAAGAAAGTTTTGTCCCGAGAGATTAAATTTAATTATTATCGAGGGTAAATTCTGAGTAATTGGGATGGTGGTATGGGAAGATAGGAACCCATAACTATAAGGTGGAAAACGCCATATTCAGAAGAGCGTTTCGTTCTATTCTTTACCATAGTTATTGGTGGTACCAGCAGAAAGTAGCATCTCTGGAACAAGAAGGGAACCGTGGCCTAAGCTTTAAGTCGAAGGACCCCAAGGTAGACTCTCCTTGACGTTTCTGGGATAGAGCTAGTCCCGACAACCTTGATCAGAGACAAGCGTGAGCAGAATTAAAAGAACCAACACATAAGAAGGTGCAGAACAATCATTGGCAACTAAGTTCAAATATATGCTGAAACTTGAACTTCTTGTAACATCTCACATTCCGTAAAGACTGTGATGATAACTTTCTTGATCCACAACTATTGAAATGATTTTATATACAGTAAAACTAAAGTGATTATTAAATTTTGTTATTTGTTATGTTACAAATTTAACTTCGATTTAATCATTTAAAGTTACTGCATGTTTGTCTCGGTCAAACTACTATGCACACTCTAAACAGAGCTATACTAGAATAATAGAATTCCACTGAGTAAATCGGGGGTGGGGGCTTAAACGAGCTGAAAGTCATAAGTGCTTAAATCTTTCACAAAAGTTGTCGGCAGATTAGAGAATTAATGTGCTCAGCAACAGCCAGCATTGTTTTCGCTTACAGTATCTGAATATCTTGTGAAGACTTCCATGTGATAGAAGCTTTACTACTCTCCTATCTACATTTCT
Source organism: Oreohelix idahoensis (assembly GCA_024509875.1). NCBI lineage: Eukaryota > Metazoa > Mollusca > Gastropoda > Stylommatophora > Oreohelicidae > Oreohelix > Oreohelix idahoensis. Next base: position 324,142 of record JAMPIV010006088.1, read on the forward strand.
GCCAAGAGTAATCTTGTGTAAAGATAGATTCCATTGAAGCCTATAATAGATACTCTTGAGTTTTGGCCACTGTTGTACCACTACTGCAAAGCAGGGGAGGCAATTCCGTCACATAAGCACGCTGTCAATTGTTTCAGTCAGCTGTAAGATTTCTTTATTTTCAGTTTGGAGGTACTCGTCTGAAGCTGTCACGTAGGTTTTGATCATTAAATTGCCTATAGCGTCTTCCTATTCTTTCACCCGAATTCTTTAATTTTGTTATCTCTTTTTATTTCCTTTTCCTGTATATTTTGCATCCATTCGTTTGCGAAATATATTTTCATACTATTCCTTAACGTTACCTGTTTCTTTTCTCAAAATGGAGAATCGCAATAGTGATTCTATTACACAGATGTCAGTCAGACGAGAAGTGCAATTAAGTTTCAGTCCATCTCAGACATCGAGCCGACTTGGGTCTGCACCTTCAGATGACACGACACTCCTGAGCTTGTATAGTGAATTTCATAGTTCTCGTCAGATTTGTGACGAGCTTCTAACTACCTATCTAGTGAATTATCCTAGTCGTGGTGTTACCGTAGTGCTGTTGTGAGATATCATATATTATTATCCAGTATTTTGTGAAGTGGTTAAAGTGTTATTTCACTAGCTAGATTTGGTGCAGTGCGACTAATTTATAAGTCTGTAATAATTTCTAGTGTCGCATACAGTGGAAAGCAGAATAAATTATATTTCTAGCTTAACAAACATGTAACTATAATGAATCTAGTTAACTGCTAACTACTCAGTCGAGTATCTTTTTCTAAACTAACTGATAAATGCTAGATGCGACATCAGTGAATATTGATGGAATACGCAGATATTCCTAATTCCTGATGATCGATTTTTATATAACTTACTTCACGGGAAGTTTTAAATAATAAGTCAAGTTGTAGGCTTGCCGTTTAAAATGTAAAGTTATAACGAGTACATATTCTGTATATTATATTATATGTTGTTTTTCTTCATTCAGTGATTATTGGGGTGATCCCAACTGGCCAGCGTTTAGTAAAGAGACATATTTGTGAGAAGCATAGACATTTCCTATCTTTAACCACGTGGGTTTTTTTTTTTTCAAGTAACACTGGTCTGACAGTGCATATGCCATCAGAGATAGACAGTAATACGAATCCCACTAACGGTTTCTAAAAACTAGAAATATATATTGGGCTTTTGAGCCAGTTCATATTGCTCCACAAATTTAAATGTACATGCTGCCTGGCGGCGAGAATAGTTACAAGAATAACATTAACATTCCGACAGAGTTTTTTGACTAGTATTGTGGTGACCAAATATAGTACCTTCCTGAAAGTAGACACCGATCTGACATTCCTTAAATTCTAGAAACCAAAGCTAATGACATTGTGCTCTGCTAACTTTCGTGCCTAGACAAATTTTATGTGACTTAACAGACATCCGAAAAAATAAGAACACCCAAGGAATCGTTCCCTGAGACAGAGAAATTCAGCACGTCTTGTTGGAACTGGGGATTTCTTGGTCGAGAACTGTATTTACGGGTCTGTGTGAAGGTCCTAGAATTTATTATGTTCCCAGAGGCAGCGAGCAAAGCTGTAAGTATAACTGTGAGCACATGGCCATGGCTGAATGAATAAGAGTGTACGCAGGTCTGAGTGGTATTTTACCGTTGTATTATTGTCACCCATTTGCTGTCTTAACTTTTTTTAATCTGCAGAATTTGTTACTAATGCTAGAGTTTCTTTTTCTTAGGCTAAATCAGATTATCCAACTCTGTTCATACATTTACGAGAAAGAAAGAAACCTCTTAGACTCAACCCTATGTATCTATAACTCTTTGGGCCATCATCTGTTCTCTTAACGGGGCTGTGGGCTAAACCTAGAGTAAGATTCTAACGGGCTATTATCCGTGTAGCATTTTCTTGAATTTTATGACTATTTGTATATGTTTTTTTTCCTTGATGAAATTTTTGGTGTTGTGAGAAGATTTTTTTTAGATGATAATAATAAAATCTCTCTTGAACTAAATCAGTGCGTTGGTCAGCTCGTTCTAATATATATATTCATTGTTATAGATTTCCCACGTCTGTGTGTTTAACTGTCGTCACGTGTATGTGCGTGCCCGTGAGTAGATAGAAATATAGGTAATATATATAAGTGTTTAGACTGTCTGACGCTGTACAAGCTGTCGTAGAAGATAGGTGAGAGAGAGAAGAATTGTTTTTTTTCCCGCTTTCAGAGACAGCCTCTATATCACAGTCTATCATCTCACTTGTGGGAATTCTATTTCATTTTACTAACTCACACTGTGACTCTCACTCATTCCAACCTATTCAGAAGGGACCAACCCAAGTCTTAATTCTCCTATCTAAAAATCTACGACAGAAGCCTGAATTGTTGGTTTTGAATCATTGAAGATTATGATATCTGAGATCTTATAGATTTTTTAATTTAAATTTGCTGAGTATAATTGGAAAGTGGGGTTTATTGCTTTAATTTCTGCTTCGTGATTAAAACTGAATTCTCCACATAGTTCTCATATTCCTAATGTTTTGCAATTTGGGTACTTCACTTAAGCTTCAAGCCAAGCATTTATCGTGACACTTAAGGCAGAAGTCTTCTGTGTATGCATATGTCTCTAACTACTATTAGAGTAGTTTCTGTAGTCTATATAGTAGCTGTCTTTAGTGCTGTTGTTGCTATCTCTTGTTGTTGTGCTATCCATGAGTGTGGTTTTTATTATGGCTAGTTTTAATTCCTTACCGGGATGGAGGCGAGGGTATACAATTTCAATTATTTCTCGTGTCTGTGAAATAGTGTTGTTCTGCTACAGTTGTTGCTACTGGCAGGATTGATTTTCGTTTTAATCTGCCTCTATTTTCAACCAACTGTCTGGTTTTGTGTTCTTTTCTTAATCTTCCATAGTGTTCTGTTTCCATGACAGCACGTTTACGTCGTTGTCCATAAGTTCCATTTTTGTCTGGGTGTCACAGGCAGCAATTGTCGTGGTTCTGATACCCCCACATATGAACATAAAAGCTTGGTTTTGGACTTTTTCTTCCTGGTGGATTTGTTCATTGTCGACTGCAGTTTAGTTGGTTATTATCCATGACTGATCGGACATATCCCAGGCACAGCTGTCTCAGATTTACTTTTCCTGCTCCCCAGCTGGTGCTTGCAAAATGTTTCACAATGTTCAGTCGCTCAATGGCCTTATCTTCATTTTGTGGATGACGGTTTTGAGGAGTAGCTGCCTGTCAAGCTCCACTTCTAAGCAAGCTGGATTTTCTTCTCCAAAGTAGATGTCTGTCGAGTTTTACTTGGTACACCTTCTTGCTTTCCTGGATGCTCTAAGTGAAAAAGCTGTATACTTGTTTTACATGTTTATTTTTAGCTTCCAGAGCTTGCAAGACATAGCTATTGTAGTTAGGACTCTTATTTTTTTAGCTGGTGCCAATTTATAGTATTTTTCTGCTGTCCAAATGAACAGGTCTTCTGTATACAGTACTTTTGATACCTTCAAGGTGTGAGGTCAGTTATGAAAAAGAGGGAGCAACTTAATGCTGACCATTATGGTAATCCCCCTCCAGCATTATTGTGTTGTGTTATTTTGTGAATGATTTAGTGTTTTCTACTGTTGCTTTTATTGTTCTATTATTTAGGTATGCTTAAATCCCGAGGAATATGTTCTCCGTGTATCACTAATTTTGTCATTTTGACGTAGAGCCTCTGTCTCTGCACTGTGTTGTATGCTTGCTGCAGATCGATGATACAACAGTGGTGTGTTTACTTTCTTGGAATGTATCTAAGTTGTTTTTTTTTAATGCACAAAATGTAAAAGTTCTCGCCTGTTCTGCAACCTTGTCTGAAGCCTGTCTGACTATCATCGATGACCTTATTTCTTTCCAGCCACCAGTAAGCCTATGATTCAACATTTTCTCACCGAGTTTTCTAATTGTTGAGGTTAGTGAGACAGTTTAGTAGATTCCGGGTTCTTCAGCGGCTTCTACTTTTTTAGACTTGCTCAAAAGCAGGGCTGATTGCATACATCGAAGGATGAGTAGGAACAGTACAAGACAACAAATTTCTAATATTCTCAGCTCGAAAGGAATGAAACTGGAGATCGATGTCGAAAATGGATAAAATAATATTTCTTGGTAGTTTTCTGCATTTTTGTAGAGACTAGTTCTATAGTGACACAATACTGCTGCCTTTCAGGGAAGTCATGACAAACCAAAAGGTAGAGAAGCAGTCCCAAATAAATGCATGCTGGTTGCGGTTGCAAAACATAGTGCAACGCAAATCACATTAAGATGACAAATATTACTCAACGAGAATGTGCTCTACTCAAGGAGACCAGCCAGGTAGGAAAGTGCTGGACTCCTTATCTCCATGGGGTCCACCCAAAGCTACTAGTTAAGGTAAAAGGAATGTAAAGGATCCCGTTACACGCCCATTGAGACATATTGGGAATATAGTGTTAGGCCCATTTTTTCTTGACCATCGGCACATTGGGGAAGATGTGGTAAGCATCACGCCGGCCGCCTTCCCAGAATTGCTCTTGTACCTAATTCATGAGGCTGGGTCGACCCCGTTCGGATTTAAATAATCCCACCTCAACTGGGGGATAGAACCACAAAGCTACATGTTTGACAACAATTTACTTCTCTCAACGAAAAACTGTTTGGAGATGTCAGAAACCTTCAGCTGTCTTCTGCTTTTATTAGTCACTAATGAAAAAGTCTGAGGGCGAACGAGGAAGAACTCCCATAGACTGGTGGGTGATAATAACTCAACTTATTATTTGTAAAATTGTATATGTGAAATTATTTCGTGGTTTCGCGGCACACCAGGCAGACACTCGCGGCACACCAGGCAGACACTCGCGGCACACCAGGCAGACACTCGCGGCACACCAGGCAGACACTCGCGGCACACCAGGCAGACACTCGCGGCACACCAGGCAGACACTCGCGGCACACCAGGCAGACACTCGCGGCACACCAGGCAGACACTCGCGGCACACCAGTGTGCACTGATCTAGAACAGAGATTACTATTTCTTCTTTATCATCAGCTCGTCATACTAGTCATTGAGTATGAGCTGGGAACACTCTCGTTGTCAGTAACACAATGTCAACGACAAGAACACATTCAAAATGAAGGGATGCGTATAGTCTTGGGCTAAATGCGAGATACCTCCATTGTGACAAATGAGGTACATGCTTGAAGAGCTGTCGATTAGATCCAGCTATGCGATGGCCCAGGCAAAAGTCTATATCCGAGTAGCCAAGGACAAACGTCACCCCCTGCATGGAAACATAGATGACATCAAGGTTAAGACTGTTGGAATTTGGCATCAGTAGTCAGGCTAGAAGAGATGGACGTATGAGAAGATGTATCCTTCGTGTTTATAACCAGCGAGCTACAGGAACAGTTAGCATTCACACTCTTCGACACATACTGAGAGAGACTGAGCACATATGGGTTTACCCGGAGTGCAATGATGTCGATTCTGTTCAATAATAACATGACATAAAAGTATACAGAGAAGCAGTTACGGTATCAGATCATCTTTTTTAGCCAAAATAATGTTGAAACACAAATGATATACAACAGTTCATTGCTACAGACAATAGTTTATTGTGAGATATCTAACATGGACAGACCTTGAGCTAATGACAAGCAAACGGAGGACTTGACACGTATTTTTTAAGGCCTTGAGCTAATGACAAGCAAACGGAGGACTTGACACGTATTTGTTAAGGCCTTGAGCTAATGACAAGCAAACGAAGGACTTGACACGTATGTGTTAAGACCTTGAGCTAATGACAAGCAAACAGAGGACTTGACACGTATTTGTTAAGGCCTTGAGCTAATGACAAGCAAACGGAGGACTTGACACGTATTTGTTAAGGCCTATGCTTCTCGTGGAGCTAAAAAGCAGATCTAAATCAGCACTGCTCATTACTTAATCCTTTCGTGTTAATTATATCTTCATTCTATATTGTTGCCTTGTCTATACTGCTTCAAAGATGATGTACGAATATATATCTTGTAAGTACTTCTCCAATTTTAATCTAGCTGTCATTTGTATAATTTATTCTCATACTTTTTTTCCTTCTATGTCTATTTCCAATTAAAGTTGCTGTGACCTGTCATCAAATATTCTAATGTTGTCATCAGTAAATAACTTATAGCTCCCCAGGGAGCATAGGTCTTCAAGAAACATACGCCAAGTCTTCCTGTCACGTGTCATCAGCTTAAGTTGTTCTACATCTTCCTCATCGTTGTCACTTCTGTTTCCAGTTGTCTTCCCCAAGTGTTTTAGGTCTACCTCTGTCTCTCTTAAATTTTGTGATATTTTGTCCTTATTCTCGTAATCTTAGGTTTTTTTCTTCACTATTTTAAGATCAATTGTATGTGCTCTTTCATCATGTATATACATTTTGTCCTGCATCTCATTACGATTATGATTCATCCAAGCCACATCATCGGCAAAATCCTTATCGCCAAGCTGTTTTGTCAGGCTATGAGTTCAATTTTTATTGTCCACCAGACAATGTAGTTTTCATAATCCAATTAATAGCCAGTAATAAGAAGTAGCTACAAGAGGCATCCTTGGCGCACTCCAATGTTTACCTCAAATAAATCTGTAAGTTGTGCTTCATGAGGAATTCTAAATTTCACGTACTCACATGTTTTCCTCATTAGTTGAATAAACTTGTAGCTGTCTACAAGTTTCCTCATTAGTTTAATGAACTTGTAGCTGACTTCATGATGCCTCATTAGTTTCTAAAGTAAGAAGTATGGATTTAAAAAAAAACATTAAAAGTAGCAAACCCCAGCCGACCTGCTGCGCATCTAACACTGGTGCTGACGGTTTGTTGAGGTCAGTAAGATCTGACATGGCAACTTTTTTCAGCGTAAAACTCCACGAGCAACATTTACTTGCTAAACCTGGCCTTTAGATCTCACATTGTCGAGAAATGATAGCAAACTCCGTACAGAGCACTACAACACGAGGCAATCTGATCATCAGAGGTAGCCCCGTCGGACAAATGTTTCGGCTCTGTATCTTCTTTACACCCCTGGGGGAGGGGGTGGGCTCATTAGGGTCATGTCTCCCAAGAGACAATTGTGAAAGTAATCGTTATGTTGTATTTAATTTGAATATAATTTATGTTGTATTATAATTTATAATTCTATAGCTATAGCCCATTGCGGTTGATTCACAACCAACACGATGCCATTTCCGCAGTCCCACAGAGCCTCTTAAGTGCCAGCATTCTTGACTTTCACATTAAGTAGATCATACACTGAGGCAGCCACTAGACCTCGTGCACTTACCTCTACGGCTAAGACTTTTGATGTGAACCCGTCATATCTCAAATCCATGACCAGATCATTCTACTTAGCCAATTTACAGCATGAGTGTTGCTGATTGTTGGCAGTGGAGCAACTATAATGTAAGGGTTCCCTGTTTATGAAAGAGACTGTGTTTTTAAAACATTGTTGTTTTTTGTTGATTGTTTTAAAACCTAGGTGTATGAAAAGAGTTTTCGTTAATAACAACAATGATAAAATTGGGTGTGACAATTTCTACTGCTGTGTTCTATGATTTTATGGGATTGTACAACATGTGTTTGAGTTTATCTTAGCACTGATTGTTGGCAGTGGAGCAACTATAATGTAAGGGGTCCCTGGAAAGAGAAGAAAAACATAAAGAGGTCATAGAAAACCTAGGTATGAAAAGAGAATTAATGAAGGCGTTCAAAATTAGACAGCTAACAGATGTTAGCCATATAAAAAACATCACATTACTGAAGACCATTATAGAATGAAGAGCTGAAGGCACACGTGAAAGAGGAAGTCTTCACTATAAGTGGGAAGATAACATCAAGAGATGGACAGGAATGTGTCTATAATCAGTGAACATCAAGAGATGGACAGGGAAGAGTCTATTACAGTGTAACATCAAGAGATGGACAGGAAAGTGTCTATTACAGTGTAAGATCAAGCGATGGACAGGAAAGAGTCTATTACAGTGTAAGATCAAGAGATGGACTGGAAAGAGTCTATTACAGTGTAACATCAAGAGATGGACAGGAAAGAGTCTATTACAGTGTAAGATCAAGAGATGGACTGGAAAGAGTCTATTACAGTGTAACATCAAGAGATGGACAGGAAAGAGTCTATTACAGTGTAACATCAAGAGATGGACAGGAAAGAGTCTATTACAGTGTAACATCAAGAGATGGACAGGAAAGTGACTATTACAGTGTAACATCAAGAGATGGACAGGAAAGAGTCTATTACAGTGTAAGATCAAGAGATGGACAGGAAAGATTCTATTACAATGTAAGATTGTCGTAAATTTATTTGAGAGAATTCTATGAACTAGTGGTCCCGTTTAGAGTGTAGAGTGATGGTGAAGGCTCTGTGATAGATAAGGGTTAGAAAGTAAATAGTTGATTCACAGAGTGCTGGGGAGAGTAAGGACAGACTCTTTTACGACAATCGTTCCTCTCAATCTTCTCCTCAAACTCTCCTGGTCAAAACAATTATTTGCCAGTTTCCAGACACACACCTGCGCTCACACCGATTTGGTGCTTCAAACACACAGACGCATTGTAGTTGTAATTGTGGGCTTGGGCCTTCCAACACAATACTAGAAGATTTATACTGTTTATTTATTACTAAGAATAAAATCACCACATTAATCATTTGACAGGCAAACATTATAGTTTACAGAAATAAAATACAAATGACAAGATGGGGGGGGGGGGGGGGGGGGGGGGGGGGGGGGGGTGGGGGGGGGGGTTGGTGGGGGGGGTGGGGGGAGGAGGGGTGGGGGGGCGGGGGCGGGGCGGGGGGGTGAAGATTGATATCCCATATGCCCTTCCCTCTTCTACAGACAAATGAAAAGGAACCCAGTCCAAATGACAGGTAGTTAACAGAAATAGATAAGTTAACCCAACAGTGGATTAATCTATCCTGAAAAGAGGGATTAGGAAACTAGTCCTAATATCCTTAACTGGTTTTCCTTCTACTAATCAGTTTAGGAAGGGGAAATAGCGGAGTTAAGAAATACCACTTATAAAGTGAACAATACGAGGAATAAAATAACAAAGTGTCTACTAGGTACAGCAATTAAAATCGTTGCACATAAAACACATTCAGTCATGCGCGCTCGTGCTGGCTAACACACAAACTCTCACACAGACTTACCGATCTTGGAATCAAGCACTCCATAGAATTATACAAAAACCATCAATTAACACTTGACATGTGAAAGTGTCTGTTAATTCGATGTCCAGCCCCAGATGTAGCAAGGTTGGCTGGTAGCAAATATTTTCACTTATCGCCGGACGCGAAGCCTAAGTGTTCTTGTGTTTTATTCTATAAGAAGAGTATATGGGATGGCACTGTCACAGTTAGATACAAGTGAGAATGGAGTGTAGTTTGCTTAGATTTCGCCGCTGGTGGTGAAACTTCTTAAACGAGATGACAACAACTGACCAGTGCGGTATGGTTTAAATCCAGTGAGGAAAAACTAGGCACAGTCACAGTTCAGGTAAATATGTACTCTCTCTCAGTAGCAGTAAACTAATAAAAAGCTCTGGCAATTGTTCTTCTTCCAGTTACAACTTAATTTGCTTGATGATGTGTTAAATATGTCTTTGTGTGTGCTTTCTTTCTTATAACTTAGATAGCGGAATCCCTAACATAGGATCGCCTCAAAGATTCAAATTTAAACAGTCTCAACAAGTTCTGGAGGGGTTTAAGAACTGAGTCTGGGAGACTCTATACCAGGTCTTTCTTGCTGGGATCGCAAAGGTTGTGATACACCCTATATGAAAGATAAAACATGTAATCATACCGAAAAATCAAATAACATTCTAAAGCGCGATAAATTTACAGTTAACTATTTATACACTCGCGTCTTTAATCATATAAATTCAAGAAGAACTCCCCGCGAGTTTAATAGTTAAAAAAAAAAAACACACACACACACACACACACACACACACACATATATATATATATATATATGTATATATATGTATATATATGTATATATATATGTGTATATATGTGTATATATGTGTATATATGTGTATATATGTGTATATATGTGTATATATGTGTATATATATATATATATATATATATATATATATATATATATATATATATATATATATATATACATATACATATATATATATATATATATATATATATATATATATATATATATATATATAAAACTTAACCCAAATAAATTTAGTTATAAATTCCTTCGCGTCTTTAAATGTCACTTTAATCATTTAAGTATCTATCATCTTTGGAAATAATATAATAGATATATCATTAAATTTTCAACTGGAACTATTTGAGATAAGTTTAACTTAATAGCTTTAAATTAATCACAAAATCCAGGGAAATAAGATGAATGAACTAGACCACTGATCATTTTAAAACAAACATATTATACCGTTTAGCACAGAATAGAATTCACTGCAATAAGTTGAAAATCCAGAGGGAATCAAACAAGATTTCACTATGCTAGTGCTTATGTCAATGTCTGGCAAAGGAGTGATAAAATTGCATTTCTCAAAGGTCTGTATATATCTAACTGGAATGGAACTTAAAGGGGTCGTGAGAGATTTTCACACTTTTTATGATCTCCGGAGAAAATCGAGATTCTAGCCGCCCGGCGTTTCCCCCGTTCGTCTCAGGCTTTCGAGCGTTCTCTGATTGACACAGAGGTGTGAAATGTCTGCAAGAATCTTGCTTCGTCCACTCTGGTTCACGCTGCCGTGTTATCTAGCAGCAGGAAACTTCATTGTCCGTTCTGAGATCCCTTAGATCTCATGCCGCTAGTACGTTTGATCCCGGCAACGCCTTTAATGCAGGCACGAACGAAAAGGTGTAGCGCAATGCTTGCTTATAATCGCTCTAGAAACAGGAGTGGGCGTGATTGAACCTCCCATTAAAGGCCATACGATCTCTAAAATGCACGTAAGATAGCAGTCTACATATAAATGATACAACGTGTTGACAATCCACGTGGAAATGCTGCATTGCTAATGAGCCCACGTTTCTATTTTGCATTGATAATGAGCCCAGGTGGAGAGAATTCCCCGTTGATGAAAAATTACACCAATATTCAGGGGTACTGATGTTATACGAGGGACCTATCATCCAACACTTTCAGGGTCAGCTGAGTTGTCCGTCACAATCGTCCCCACTTTTGAGACATGGAAACTCGTTTTCATGTTTCATTCATGACAATGAAGCTGCCCTGATCGGTAGCTTTTGGATGATTGATATGCTCAACTTCCTCCTCTTCCTCCGTAGTCCAGTTTCTACTCAAGAAGTCAGCTCCGACATTCTGTTTTCCTGGAATGTATTCCACTTTGAATGAATAAACACTTAACAACAAGGCCCAACGCATGATCGTTGCGTTAAATTCCTTATAGGCACCAAGAAAAGCTAATGGAGCGTGGTCTGTTTGCACCGTGAAAGAAGTTCCATACAGAAACTCATGATGGCGTCTGATGCCATGGACCAGAGCGAGACATTCTCTTTCAACAACTCTGTAGTTGCGTTCAGCCTTATTTAACTTCCGTCTGCCATATGCAACTGGATAAAGCATATTCGGGTCACTGTCCTCGGCTTGAAGCAATGTTGACCCGATGCCCTGACCTGACGCGTCAACCCGTAATACGAAAGGTTTCTTAAGGTCAGGTAACCTCAGAATGGGGTATGCCGACAACTGACCTTTTAAGGTGCCGTATGCGTGTTCGCACTTTTGATCCCAAATGACCTTATCAGGACAACCTTTCTTTGTGAGGTCAGTCAGAGGTGCTGTGAGTCCGTTGAAATTCTGGATGTATCTCTGATAGTAAGTACATAGTGATAAAAAGGAACGTACGTCTTTCTTCGTTCGGGGTCTTTTTGCTGCAACTATTTTCTCCACGTTCTTCTTAACAGGCCAGCTGCAACCGTGAGAAATAGTATGCCCCAGGAAGTCTAGCTTTTCAAAGCCGATGACACATTTGCTAGGTCTGGCTGTGAGACCAGTTTCATGTAGTCTCCTGAGGAGCATAGCAACCGTAGCAATATGTTCGTCTCAGGCTTTCGAGCGTTCTCTGATTGACACAGATATGTGAAATGTCTGCAAGAAGCTTGCTTCGTCCACTCTGGTTCACGCTGCCGTGTTATCTAGCAGCAGGAAACTTCATTGTCCGTTCTGAGATCCCTTAGATCTCATGCCGCTAATACGTTTGATCCCGGCAACGCCTTTAAGGCAGGCACGAACGAAAAGGTGTAGCGCAATGCTTGCTTATAATCGCTCTGGAAACAGGAGTGGGCGTGATTGAACCTCCCATTAAAGGCCATGCGATCTCTAAAATGCACGGAAGATAGCAGTCTACATATAAATGATCCTACGTGTTGACAGTCCACGTGGAAATGCTGCATTGCTAATGAGCCCACGTTTCTATTTTGCATTGATAATGAGCCCAGGTGGAGAGAATTCCCCGTTGATGAAAAGTTACACCAATATTCAGGGGTACTGATGTTATACGAGGGACCTATCATCCAACACTTTCAGGGACCGCTGAGTTGTCCGTCACAAAGATCAAGAATGGACAGGAAAGTGTCTATTACAGTGTAAAACCAAGAGATGGACAGGAAAGAGTCTATTACAGTGTAACATCAAAAGATGGACAGGAAAGTGTCTATTACAGTGTAACATCAAGCCATGGACAGGAAAGTGTCTATTACAGTGTAACATCAAGAGATGGGCAGGAAAGAGTCTATTACAGTGTAACAGCAAGAGATGGACAGGAAAGAGTCTATTACAATGTAACATCAAGAGATGGACAGGAAAGAGTCTATTACAGTGTAACATCAAGAGATGGACAGGAAAGTCTCTATTACAGTGTAAGATCAAGAGATGGACAGAAAAGAGTCTATTACAGTGTAACATCAAGAGGTGGACAGGAAAGAGTCTATTACAGTGTAACATCAAGAGATGGACAGGAAAGTGTCTATTACAGTGTAACATCAAGAGATGGACAGGAAAGAGTCTATTACAGTGTAACATCAAGAGATGGACAGGAAAGTGTCTATTACATTGTAACATCAAGAGATGGACAGGAAAGAGTCTATTACAGTGTAACATCATGAGATGGACAGGAAAGAGTCTATTACAGTGTAACATCAAGAGATGGACAGGAAAGTATCTATTACAGTGTAAAATCAATAGATGGACAGGAAAGAGTCTATTACAGTGTAACATCAAGAGATGGACAGGAAAGAGTCTATTACAGTGTAACATCAAGAGATGGACAGGAAAGTGTCTATTACAGTGTAATATCAAGAGATGGACAGGAAAGAGTCTATTATAGTGTAACATCAAGACAAAAGACAGAAGACGTTGAGATCCATTTCAGCCGACCTTGGATGTGAAGATGACGTCTGCTGATAATGATTATGCCATGTTTGAACGACGGGAATTGTCTATCCCTTTGAGTGTTCATTAAGTGTTAAGGTTCAAGAGTCGATTCGGTAATTTTGTAGTTGTTGTTGTGGTTTAAGTATGGTTATGTTTTAATTGTTGTAAATGAAACTGAATGAGGGTTAATAAAATATAAAATTGAGGAAAACAAAACGTAGCTTAAACGTACAGGCCCTAAAACTGGTTTCCGGTCTGAGCACCTGGGACAACCGGCCCTGAATACTGGATTCTCGTTCTTTAAAGGTTAACACATACACCGTTTAGTTGTATCCAGTGTCGGATCTACATTTTGTGGACCCGGAAGCTTGAACTCTTGGAGGTGCCTCCTTTATAAAATAAAAATGTTGGGGATGGAAAATAAACGTGTTATAGAGAAAACTGGACTTGAGGGCCCTGAAGCTCTAGCTTCATTACCTTCATAGTAGATTCGCTTCTGGTTATATTACTAAATATTTTGTTCAATCAGTTGTTTACAAGACCCATCAGATTTAATGTCTTATCAATAATATAATTAATTACCTATATACTTATTGTGCATAACAATATTGACAGTGTATAACAACAATGAATAATATCAGCAGAAAGAACAAGACAAAATATCATAGACAAACGACAACGTTCGCAGGAATCAAGTAAGTAAAAAGCAGAAATAAACTAAAAAGAATTGCAAAACTTGCAATGACAGCTGCGAATAAAGCGATAAGACAATAACAACACAGTGTATAAACGAAAAGTTGTAAAGAAATAAACGATAGGAAGGGGAGGCAGACAAGCACAAACAAATTAAACAAGAACTAAAGAACAGAAAGAAATATCATCATCTCATCTCAGCCCGTAACCCGTCATGGGTCGTAGGGGTGCCATGGTGGAAGCATCAGCAGACAGGGTCCTCCACTGCTCTCTATCCTCAGCAATGCGTACAAGTGTGGAAAAACCGTGTCCTGCCCATTCTTTGATGTTATCAGCCCAGGATTTTCTCTGCCTTCCTCTTCTCCGTTTACCTTCGACTGTTCCCTGAAGGATCGTTTTCGAAAGGGAGTCATGACGAGTTACATGCCCAAACCAGGCAAGCTTTCGATGTTTCACTATTGACAAAAGTGGTTCTTGTTGGCCTGCATAGGTGTTTATCTTCTCTCTAACATAGACATTTGTTTTGTGCTCTTTATAGCAAATGCGCAAAATTCTTCTATAACATTTATGCTCGAAAGCCTGAATCCTTCGCTCCGTATCTGCAGTGAGTGTAAAGAAATATAACAAAAACAACAATGAGACATCTCGGCACAACTAAACAATTATATCACAAATAACCAAACACAGTGGACTATAATACGCAGCAAAAAATGTTTGCTGGAGATTTCCACTGCTGGAAATTCGCAATAGAGTCCCTAAAGAACGCTTACAGTAGGCCCTCGGTTAAGTGGGATGTATCCTACTGCAAGTCTCTACCCAACCTGCCCGCGAAAATGAGAAACATATAACATAAAACACCACGACCTAAACATAGAACACAAAGATCTTATTTGGTTCTGAGGAAGGTCTAATTACCAACATAGAGGCACAGATTACAATAACAGACGGCCACTTATCTTTAACTGTTGAAAAAATATCCTGGCCTCCAGAACAGCAGCAATGATGTTCAACAACCGCAGTCCTACGAAAAGAGGATCCACCGCTGAGGGGTAAAGAAACTCTATGATGCAAGGTACAGATGTTTTTACTGCTCAGCTTCTTGGCATGTTGAACTTGCTCGCAGAAAATTCGGACTGGTAATTTTGCAACTCGACTGTAAATTCTGTTGGATCTCTGCTATAAACACTCCAAGTAATAAGGCTGCATAGGAAACAGGACTGGAACACTGCACAGGAACTCCTTGTATAAGTACAATGACATCAGCAATTCATAGCGCCATATCACTTGTTTCCGGGCAACGCCGGGTACTTTCAGCTAATAAAAGCCACTACAGTTGAACTTGAAAATTCGCTGTTAATAGCCCCATCGAGTTGGCCACCACTGTTGAAAGACTGTTAAGGCTACACTCGCCACCAAAGTTGAAAGGGGATGCTGTTGGAAGGTGTATGTAGTTGTACCATATCATGTGTACTGATGAAGGCAAATCAGCAGGTCGGGCTTACAGATGGCCGACATGGTGTGTGGGTGTATAGACAAGTCAATGAGCGAATGCGTGTAGTAAGACAGCGATGATCACACACACCCAAAACACATGTAATATTCAGGAAATTGTTGGAAAACGACTGTGGTACGATTGTTCACGATTTATTAACTCCACAGACACAAGGACATCATCAATACACTGTCAATGGGACATCGTTCTTACACATGATGGAATAACAACAGTTCATTACATCCAATATCAACGACTTCTCTGAATAGACTGCAGGTATCGCAGTGCTAGCAGTACGTCAGTAATTCCTCTCTACCTTCTCTGACGAAATAAGCCATGTAAGGCTCTGGCAAAATAAGCCGCATAAGTGCCGGGCATGAAAATATATAATGTTCTTTGTATCTCCTATGACAAAACAAGTCAGGTAAATCTCTGGCAAAATAAGCCGCATGAGTGCCGGGCTTCAAAATATATAATTGATAAGAGGTGATTATTTATTACCAAATGATAATGGTTGAGACGCCAAATGTTGAGGGTGGATGTATCACTGGTAGTATCACCACTAGACACCAGAGATGATGAAGGCGCAGAAGTATGGTGTCTTTGGTCTGGTTTGTGTATATGATGTATATATGGAGTCAAGCAGGTAGCAGTAAGTAGAGTCCACACAGGACGTCACATAAACTCACGACGTAGAAAGTCAATGAATGTTGTAACTGCTAGTGACGTTTCCATCATTTATTGGGACGCCACAATGAGAAGATGTGTAGACATTAACATGTAGAACAGTCTTCATTATATCGACATAGTCAGCACAACATTCGACAGCAGACAGCATTATAATGGTGAATTAAATCATGGGCTTCAATGCATCATAATCGACTGTAAATGTATTCAGGTGTGGAAACCTTTTCTATAACAGTCGATATCTTTATAAATGTATAAATGCAGGAGATTAAATTCCTTCTCCTTCCCTGACCTCCAGCAAGAAAGGCACGACTTCTGGAGTATCAAGTAATGTCCTCTGATTTCCTTAAATAGCAACGGTATCAAACCAAAACTGACGTGGAACCGCCAGAGCAATAAAGTCCAACAAGCAGATAGCCTTTAGGACATGCATCAACCCGATGCATAACAACATGGTGATTCGTGAGTTGAAAGCTTCTCATAACGTCGACTTTTCCCCGCCCAGGGAAAGTTGACAACGAGGCTGTTGCGTGCATATTTTGACGCACATATTACAAAAATCGATATGGCTATTTAATATGGGAAAAATATAGACATTCATTCATTTGTGTATGAAAATGCTGTCTATGGGGAAAGCGAGAGAATCCATGTTTGATTCACACTTTTGATTATAGGAGTAATCGTTCTTGATATTGATCCGGCGCATGGATTGCTCTTACGTTTGTACTTATTTTTTAGGGCCAGAAAATATATTAATTTGCTTATTATGTTTATGGCCTGAATTCATATGTATTACATATTATTAGTACAAGTAGAATCAGTCCTATATTGTATATTTTGGATGGGTAGGCGGGACTAGATTCTTATTATTCCGGTCTAGCGGAAGTATGAGTTGTCTTGACAAGTCGTGATGAGTTCCGATGTACCGTGATAATGGCGTGTACGCACTTTTCAAAGGGCTGGTAGATTGTTAAGGAAATATAATTCATGAAGTGGTTTTCTTCTAAAGGAGATGGTATCTCTACTATAGTTTATGTTAGAGACTCTCCTAAGGTACGGTACAATGTATAATTCGGACTCCATGTATTGCCAGGCCCTATTTTGATGATCTCATGTCGATTCGACCTAGATGGAACATTGTGCTTCGTATCGCTAGGGTCGTGTTTTGTATCGACAAAGATGACAGACTTTCCTACAGCGGTTATGGCTACGTGAATTAACCTGATCATCGTAGAGCTGTATGGGAACATTTATGAAATCATTTATATACCCATTATAAATTAACTCTGGCTTATATTCTCCTTCCTATGAATGAGTGAACGACAACTCAGGGAGGCGGCCATGTTAGATTTCGGTCATCATATGTTTTGATCACTGCCAAGAGAACAGATTATTTATCCTATTATCGGACAGTGACAGGGAGATCTCAATCTTGCTAGAAACCCCCTCTTTCGTGGTTTCATAATATATGCTACAAAACTATGGACGTCAAGTAACCTTAGTTATTTACCGATCTGCCTTCACTGACGCGTTTAGTCAGATAGGGGGATGCGGCCATAATATATCATGACATTGAACTTTTGATGTACTGCCCATTATTTCTGAATGTGTCATGACTTCAGATCTGCTATGTATACCTACAAATTGATATGTCAACATACCATGATGTACTCGTATGTCCCAGTGTGTACGTCTGAATAAATTGAGTAAACAAAGATTCCAGCAGTCTGCATTGGTGCCTTGTAGACACATGTGTATGAGTGGTTATATTGGTCAGCACACGAACAGTACACCATTCGCGGTAATCACACTCTACACTTCTACTTCATACATACACCATCCTGCGTCGGTTGGAGTGACCAAGTTTAGGGCCTGCTTCCCCTGGAGCCTTTGCCTTCCCTAACTCAGGACTAGGGTGAGTTACCCATTTACAGCTGGGTAGACTGGGGGCATGCCTGATCTCAACAACACACCACTCTTCCTTACAGAGCATACAGACTGACACTTTACAGAGTGGAAAGAAGAAAAGAAACTTTACAGAGGCACAAAATGTCAATCATAAAAGTTAGCGACAATGATAATCAAATGTAGAGCAATTACCTTCTCTTCAAGAATAAATACACAATTCACTCGCCTCCAGGCGCTTTGAATCACAGAAAGGAAATATCATCTGAGATGAACAATATAGAGAACTTCCATTTCCCGAACAATATAATCATGACAGACGCTGAAAAACGCGTCTGTCTCACTCGACAAAATCTGTGACACTCCCGGGCGGAAGCTGGTACAAAACCACAACCAAACAACAGACAAGCGCAGAACCGTTCGACTTGAATACAATTCACACAACCGTCGAAGCTATGGGCACATTCTAAGAACTACACTTAAAATCGAGCCTTATAAGGATAGGAAATAACTATCGACGCAGTTTGACAAACGTTTACAAGAAAAATGGGCCTGAGCGCTCCATAAATGGACATGACCCAACATCGGCCAACCAACAATCATACCGGCAACCGAAGGGCATAAGAACAGATTACCACCTAAAGTAAAACGTAACTCCAGTTCCAAGAGTTATATATCTTGCATTAGAAAAAATTGCGTACATAGATAACATGGTGAAATTCTTATGTGTATCTGCTCTGTATCTCCTCTGACAAAACAAGTCATGTAAATCTCTGGCAAAATATGCCGCATGAGTGCCGGGCTCCAAAATATATAATAACAAAATGTACTTTTACCTTCACGGGCAGCATCAGAAATAAGTCACATAAATATCAGCCATCAATCCTTGGTTTTTCAGAAATATATCGGGGAAATCTCCAACATTTCTATAACACAAAACTATTTCCCCGTACACACAATCAGAGAAACATGGCTGACCCGTCCGGTCAAAACCCCAGAGCGAACTCTCCCGAGATATCGCATATCAGTCCCGCTCAAAACAGTCACGCATGCGCCGATAACCGCGCAACGTGAACTTCACTCATTCTCTCAAAAGTTCGAGAGAATTCTGGAACACATATTTTTACACCAGTCAAGGGAGATAACCAACGTTTGGCCTGACATGCAAGAATATAAATGTTTACATCCCCTAGCTTAAAACCAAACTGACTTTAACATCCAGTAACTACTGTATTTGCCCTTTTGGCTTCGCTAAAATGTATACGCTGTCATACACAGATACATTAGCCACACTACAAAGTCTTTCATATTTGGATATGCGCCTTAATATAACAGATGGACCATGTGTCTACGCTGAATGGGATGAGCCTCGCAAAAACGAGACAATATATTTTTTTTAAATTATGCGCTGTCATGTCTAAACATGCTAGTGTCGGAAGCCAACTTAAAAGCATTATTATGGACAGCCGAGTCACCATAATCGTGATGGATTGTCTGGCTAAAACGGAAATTGCGAGTATTGCACCGTGAAAGCTAAACCGAACATCCGTTTAAAAAGCACGCAGGCCTTTCAATTTTGTAAAGGTGTATTGATCATTGGCCATAAGTCATGATACCTTTGACTACAATGAAGCAGAAGTGAAATGGAAAGGCATGAAATAACCACAGGAGAATTAGCGTCATCAACAGAACATGCAAGAGAAACACCACAACACAATTATGCTCCCACTCGTGTTATGTTTTGGCGGATTATTTGCTCGTTTTACTTTAGTAGCTGAATTGATTGCTCGGATTAAAAAACGAAGGACCTAAGGTGCACGTTAAGAGAGACAGAATAAAAGAGTCGATGGTCTGAGCACTTTAAGAGATGACAAAAAACGAATGGGGCCTGATCTGAAAGGTGCACCTTAAAGATAAGAAAAAAAAATTTCATAGGACCTAAGGTGCACGTGTATTTCATATTATTAAGACAGAATAAAATTATTTCGATGGTCTGAGCACTTTCCAACACATGAATATTTAAGGTTTGTGACGAATGGGGCCTGATCTGAAATTCCACCTTCAAACGATAAGAAAACGGCTGTTGCCCTTTGACAATTTCATAAGAGTAACGCCTCTGCGCTGTGTATTTCATATTATTAAAACATAAACAAAATTATTTCCTTACAGATTGAAAAATACCAACTCTAGATGTATCCTGCCCCTTGTAGTTTCCGTGGATCGCTGGAGAGACAAATATCAACTCTAGATGTATTCTGCCCCTTGTAGTTTCTGTGGATCGCTGGAGAGAAAAATACCAACTCTAGATGTATCCTGCCCCTTGTAGTTTCCGTGGATCGCTAGAGAGACAAATACCAACTCTAGATGTATCCTGCCCCTTGTAGTTTCCGTGGATCGCTGGAGAGAAAAGTATCAACTCTAGATGTATTCTGCCTCTTGTAGTTTTCGTGGATCGCTGGAGAAACAAATACCAACTCTAGATGTAATCTTCCCCTTGTAGTTTCCGTGGATCGCTGGAGAGACAGATACCAATTCTAGATGTATTCTGCTCCTTGTAGTTTCCGTGGATCGCTGGAGAGACAAATACCAACTCTAGATGTATTCTGCCCCTTGTAGTTTCCGTGGATCGCTGGAGAGACAAATACCAACTCTAGATGTATCCTGCCCCTTGTAGTTTCCGTGGATCGCTGGAGAGACAAATACCAACTCTAGATGTATCCTGCAACTTGTAGTTTCCGTGGATCGCTGGAGAGACAAATACCAACTCTAGATGTATTCTGCCCCTTGTAGTTTTCGTGGATCGCTGGAGAGACAAATACCAACTCTAGATGTATCCTGCCCCTTGTAGTTTCCGTGGATCGCTGGAGAAACAAATACCAACTCTAGATGTATCCTGCCCCTTGTAGTTTCCGTGGATCGCTGGAGAGACAAATACCAACTCTAGATATATCCAACCCCTTGTAGTTTCCGTGGATCGCTGGAGAGACAAATACCAACTCTAGATGTATTCTGCCCCTTGTAGTTTTCGTGGATCGCTGGAGAGACAAATACCAACTCTAGATGTATCCTGCCCCTTGTAGTTTCCGTGGATCGCTAGAGAGACAAATACCAACTCTAGATGTATCCTGCCCCTTGTAGTTTCCGTGGATCGCTGGAGAGACAAATACCAACTCTAGATGTATTCTGCCACTTGTAGTTTCCGTGGATCGCTGGAGAGACAAATACCAACTCTAGATGTATTCTGCCACTTGTAGTTTCCGTGGATCACTGGAGAGACAAATACCAACTCTAGATGTATTCTGCCACTTGTAGTTTCCGTGGATCGCTGGAGAGACAAATACCAACTCTAGATGTATTCTGCCCCTTGTAGTTTCCGTGGATCGCTGGAGAGACAAATACCAACTCTAGATGTATCCTGCCCCTTGTAGTTTCTGTGGATCGCTGGAGAGACAAATACCAACTCTAGATGTATTCTGCCACTTGTAGTTTCCGTGGATCGCTGGAGAGACAAATACCAACTCTAGATGTATTCTGCCCCTTGTAGTTTCCGTGGATCGCTGGAGAGACAAATACCAACTCTAGATGTATCCTGCCCCTTGTTGTTTCCGTGGATCGCTGGAGAGAAAAATACCAACTCTAGATGTATTCTGCCACTTGTAGTTTCCGTGGATCGCTGGAGAGACAAATACCAACTCTAGATGTATTCTGCCCCTTGTAGTTTCCGTGGATCGCTGGAGAGACAAATACCAACTCTAGATGTATCCTGCCCCTTGTAGTTTCCGTGGATCGCTGGAGAGACAAATACCAACTCTAGATGTATTCTGCCACTTGTAGTTTCCGTGGATCGCTGGAGAGACAAATACCAACTCTAGATGTATTCTGCCACTTGTAGTTTCCGTGGATCGCTGGAGAGACAAATACCAAATCTAGATGTATCCTGCCACTTGTAGTTTCCGTGGATCGCTAGAGAGACAAATACCAACTCTAGATGTATTTTGGCACTTGTAGTTTCCGTGGATCGCTGGAGAGACAAATACCAACTCTAGATGTATCCTGCCCCTTGTAGTTTCCGTGGATCGCTGGAGAGACAAATACCAACTCTAGATGTATCCTGCCACTTGTAGTTTCCGTGGATCGCTAGAGAGACAAATACCAAATCTAGATGTATCCTGCCACTTGTAGTTTCCGTGGATCGCTGGAGAGACAAATAAAGAATAGGACCACTGTGTCCTCATGCATGTCGTAGAAGGCGACTAATATGAGGTTGTGCATGAGGCTGGTGACGTCATCAAATAAAACAAATTGCTTCATAAACCACTTCTGCAAGAGCACGTGACTGTTTGGTGTAGATTTCCTGCAAGGGGACCAGCGGCAATAGTGGTTCAAAACTCCGTCAGGAGCACAGAGAAAAATAATGGCGATGAAGTATATGCCTGTGTCACCACGTAGTTCTCTATCACTGATTTTGTCATACATAGAGGCGTGTCTCCTGTTTCTCTCTGTCTCACCATGTAGTTCTCTATCGCTGATTTTGTCATACATAGAGGCTTGTCTCCTGTTTCTCTCTGTCTCACCACGTAGTTCTCTATCACTGATTTTGTCATACATAGAGGCGTGTCTCCTGTTTCTCTCTGTCTCACCACTTAGTTCTCTATCACTGATTTTGTCATACATAGAGGCGTGTCTCCTGTTTCTCTTTGTCTCACCACGTAGTTCTCTATCACTGATTTTGTCATACATAGAGGCGTGTCTCATGTGTCTGTCAAAGTATTATTATTTACACTTGTAAATGTGAAAACATCCATACTGACATTTTCCGATCCAGATAATTCTGCAGCCCCGATTCAAAGCCTACACGCGCCTTTGAGTAAATACAATACGCCCCTGCTTTTACGCGTAACCCAGTGTGACGGTATTACCTCCCATGCTTTGCAGTAGTGGTCCAACAGTGGCCAAAACTCAAGAGTATCTAATATAGGCTTCAAATGTGTCTACCTTCGCACAAGATTACTCTTGGCAGAGATGTAGATGGAAGGGTGATGACACTTCTATTACAAAGGGAGTCTTCACAAGATATTCAGAATAAGCGAGAACAAATACATATCATCGAACACGAATACTTATGTTCGGCATCTTCTTAAATATATGTGGCGACCTTCGTAATACATAAAGCCACGTAGAATAAATCTATAATCTTGAATTCTTAGGAGCAACAGCTTCAACGTCTTCCTAGGACGGAATCTTACAACGAAAGGCATCGACTAACGGTCTGCATAAATTAGCGCAGCACCTACACGTCATCATCTCTAAGTGACGTAAGACTATCATCGCGTTCAATTATAATTACATTGGTGCAAAATACATCATGTTGGCCCCAGACAGAATTGTTACCGCGTAGATTAACTGCTAATAAAACTAAGTGTGGTCAACATGTAAAATACATTATAAATCTTCCTTAAATGCTATATAAAACTGGGCCTTTTTTTCTATTTCCCCTTAAAGTAAAAGTGTATAGTTAAACATTAATAATTATCTTGTAAAATATGCAAACGTATGGTTATTAATTACAAACATAAAGTAATAGTTTTAACATTTGTGTTACGTACCTTGATTTCTCTTGAATTTCTCTTTCCCTTAATTATGACCCCTGAAAAAAAATGAAAGGCATGTTTACAACTTATCGGAAAACTTTAAATAATTCTTATGTCTTACTAACAAAAGGGAGCCGCGGTAGCATAGTGGTTAGTGCACTGGCTTCCTAGCTCAGTGGTCTTTGGTTCGATCCCCAGATGAGGTGGGATCTTTTTAGGCCGCAAACGGCTCCTGGATCGACCCAGACCCAAATGGGTACCAGAGCAACTCTGGAAAGGTTAAGGCGGCCGGCGTGATGCTGACCACATCACCCCTAGTGTGTCGACTGTCAAGAAAATATGGGCCTCAATGGGCGTGTAACAGAATCCTTTACCTTACCATACTAACAAGATGGGAGCCGCAGTAACACAGTGGTTAGTGCACTGGCTTCCTAGCTCGGTGGTCCATGGTTCAATCCCCAGTTGCGGTGAGTTTTTTAATACCACAAACGGCTCTGGGGTCGACCCAGCCTCATCAATTGCAATCCGGTACGGTTAAGGCGGCTGGCGTGATGCTGACCACATCACCCCTTGTGTGCCGATGGTCAAGAAAATATTAGCCTCACACCATATTCCCAATATGCCTCAACAGGCGTGGAACAGGATCCTTTACCTTACCTGTACCATACTAACAAAGTTAAATTATGAAATAACCCCATGGCGTTACCCCACCCCCCCCCCCCCCCCCCCTCCCTCCAGTACATAAATAGAAACTCTTCCAAAATTCTGTTAAGTAATAATAAGGTATGCGGATTTGTATTAAGAACATAGACACAACGCGACACTGCCTTATATATATATATAGTTTGTGTGGCGGAAGATAAAATGTCTAATTAAAGAGTTTATTTTTCTTAGAGTTCTTTTACTTCTTCTTCTTCTTCTTTGATCCTTAGCCGCCGACTGTCAAATAAGTCAGTGGCCATCATGCCTGGTTGCGTCTTGTAGAGCAGCAACAAATTGCTTCCACTTTGCTCGGTCGGCGGCCATCCTTCGTACAGTGTCCCAACTCTGGTTCATTCCTTGCATCTCAGCCTCCACAGTTCTCCGCTAAGTTGTTTTTGGTCGGCCTCTCTTTCGCTTTCCTTCGGGGGTCCATAGCATAGCTGTTCTTGTAATGGCATCAGGGTCTCTTCTGAGGACGTGGCCAACCCAACTCCAGTGTCTGCCAGCTATGATGGTGTGCGTGAAATCTTGGTTGCTCCGAATAAGTAGTTCTTGGTTGCTGATGGTATTCGGCCAAAAGATTCGGTGAATTTTCCTTAGGCACATTGTGTGGAAAGAGGACATTTTCGACATTTCCTTCTCTGTTACTCTCCAGCATTCTGTACCGTAGAGAAGCACAGAAATTTAGCGTTCATGCTGTACTGAGAAGACTTCCAGATGCTGTTGAGACTAGCAAAGGCTGTTCTCGCTTTATCAATTCTGTTGTTGATGTGCTTGCTTGTTCCGCCGTCTGGTGCATAGTAATAGTAATAATAACAATAATAATAAAAGTAGAAGAGTTCTTTTTGGAGAGTTAAAAATAGTACATGTGTGTAATAACTGAGGAGTAACATAGTGTTTATCAGAATGCTTCTACCGAATATTATAGCATTCTTTAATATGTTTATGATCTTTTTCATTAACGCTCTCTTTTATGTTTAATTAACTTTCTTTTTTAGTGATTGATTAATGACAGTAATGCCCTGGATCGAAAGAAATTTTGAAATAATCGGTGCGTCAGGAGTTGTTCCCCGCTCACGAGCATTCTCCTGACTATGCATACATTGGTCCAGTGACAATGTTGCCAGATTGCCTTGCTGACAGTTCCGAGATTACCACTTTATCACTGCCCCGAGCTGCTCAAACAAGAATAAAGTCATTCTCTATATTACACCTGTAAAAGTGGCTTCTTACACTGGAATATTGGACGACAGAGAAGCATGTCTTATGCTACCGCAAAAGTGACTTCTTTTCTTTTCTGAAGAAAAATATCCCGTTCAACCTCTGTTGGGTTATAATATAGTAGGTCTAATTCCAGATAATAATGTCTATTACCAATACCTGATCGTGATGGTATCATTTCTCATTCTCAATTATTGTACATTTAGCAAAATAAAAGAATCGAATTGAGTGGATGTGCGTGTGTATTTTTTCGTTTGTCCTAAAACGGTAATTTCTCCATGTCTGTCATGGTGTTAATAAGAGGGAGGAGGGTGGGAAAGCTGGAGGTGATACCTAAGTGACTATTTATTTGTTAATACCAAGATAAGTTACAATCCCTTTAGTTTATACATTTTATCTCCCCAAGCAACATAGGCCTTCACCAAACACGTGCCCCAAGTCCTCCTGTCACGTCATTTCTTTCTCATCATTTTAATTTCTGTCTCCAGTTCTCTCCAATGTTTTTTGTGTGGCCTACCTCTGCCACTCTTACCCTGGGCATTCCAGAACTGCATTGTAAGGCTATCAACAGGTTTCCTCAGTGGGTTCTATCCATCGCCATCGTCTTCTTCTCTTGTTTCACTGGAACTTTTCTGCCTCTTGTCATCAGTTCCACATTGGTGACCTTCTTCATCGCATTTAATCACAAAAATCCAGACCTTCGCTCCTCTTGTCGCATTTCATCACAAAAATCCAGACCTTCGCTCCTCTTGTCGCATTTCATCACAAAAATCCAGACCCTCCCCCTCTTGTCGCATTTCACCACAAACGTCCAGACCTCCCACAAGACTATCTTTTGATGATCAATGTAATTAATCACTTTCGTTTGAACCCATATTGACACCTGAATCTGTGGAGTGAAATGTCTGTAACAGATTTCCGAGCAGACAGTGTAAGAGCGACCGGATTAGTGGGTAAACAACCTTTGGATGACCACAGTCGATTATGTTATCATTGATAATAGTTCTGTCTTTTTTTTTTATATTAAAGAAGAAAAATATCCCGTTCGACCTCTGATGGGTTATAATTAGGATATATATTGTTTTCAATTCCAAATAATATGAACAACTGCCGATATGAGAAAGTGGCATCACATTTGTCAAATCATTGTAAATAGGGACAAACACAATTAAAAAAAGAAAATAAAAAAACCAAACAAACAAAATCAAGAAGAAACTGAACAAGAATAATATTAAAGTGGAGGGGTGTAAACGTCTGGTGGTTCCAGTTATATAATTGACTTAAACAGATATTTAATTAACTTTCATCTGTTAAGTCATTTGCAGTGTAAGAACAGCATCAGACCTTCACATTCCCAGCCACTATATATTAACATTTGTTCGTGTTAAATATTGTTTGACTATATTATGCAGTTCCCTAGGTCTGTCTACTCTTAACACCTCTTCTATATTTGTAGGTAAGTTGAATGCTTGCAAATAATCTAATAATGGTATTCTCATTTGTTCATACCTCTTACATTTTAACAAGAAATGTTCTATATTATTGTCTTGAAGACATCCTGCACAGTAAGGTTCTTCTATTCTGAAATAGCCTTTTCCCAGCTGTAGTCTGAGAAGTTTCTTATTACTAGGAATTTTCAATTCCCTAGATATCTGACATTTTCTTGTTGGAGCCTTGAACATCTTATTTGCATGTCTTCCTTTCAGATTTTTACCCCACTCTGCTTTCCATTCATGTTATTAAATCTTTAATTAAGCTCTTAATCTCTGATTTACTTGTCCCTACATTTATTACATTTTTATCAGATCTGCCTTTCTTGGCTTCTTTATCTGCCTTTTCATTTCCTTTTATGCCAACATGTGAAGGTATCCAAGTAATTAAGACTGAACATCCTCTGGAATATAAGTATGTAGTAGCCAGAACTATCTCCTCTGCTATATCAGGTCTACTACATTCTCGTAAGTTTCTAAGTGCTTTAATTGTTGAAAGAGAGTCAGTTAAAACTGTTAGTTTTTTGGGAGGGTTATTAGAGAATATTTCTAGTGCTTTTAATATTGCCACCATCTCTGCAGTAAAAATTGATGCATCTTCCGTGATGCTATATTTTTTTGATATTTTCCATATTGGAATATATATTCCTATCCCCAATTTGCCATCCTCTCCCTTGGATCCATCTGTGTACACAGTAATGCTGTTTTTTGATAGTTGTTGTATATATTTATTGGCTGTGTTTTTAATATTTTCTATATTATTTGTTTTCTTAAGTATTTCTGCTAGGTGGTAGTCCGCGTCTGGTTTCTTGATCTCCCAGGGTGGAATCACTGGCTTGTATTCACAATTGTTATTAATTGATGTAATTAATGTACCCATATGGACAATTTCCTCCATAAACTCCCATCCTGTAGGGTATCTAGTGGTATTCATTGGATTGGCCTGAGTTGTCAGTTGGCATCTGGTAAAAGCTGTATGTACTGGGTGAGACTTATCTAACAAAACTCTGTTCATGTAATTTAGTCTTTAACTCCTTTCTCTGTAATTCTAAGGGTAGAATTCCTAAAGCCACCTCTATAGCTCCCATTGATGTTGATCTGATTGCACCTGCTATTGTACATAAATCCTGATGCTGAATTCTGTCCAATTTAATCTTGTTACTGTGTGCAGCAGAGTCATATATTATACTTCTATAATCTATTTTTCCTCTAATAAAAGATTTATAAAAAGTGAGCATTGTCTTAGTGCTTGCACCCCATCCATTACCTTTCAAATACCTTAATAATATTAATACTCCACTAGTTTATCTATGTGTTTATTCCAGTTCAGCAGTTGGTCCAATATCATTCCTAGATATCGAGTGGTTTGCACTGTATTAATGTTTTGCCCTTGGATATTTATGTCTATAATTTTATTTTTTACAACCCTACCTTTACTGAAGATCATTCCCAATGTTTTATTTGTGTTCAGCTGAAAACCCCATTTTGTCATCCATTTACATACTTTATTTATTTGCTTCTGTAGATCCTTATATAATTTTGGCAGATGTCTCCCAGTCCTCCATATAGCAACATCATCTGCAAACTGTGACAATTTATTTGTTATATCATCAAATTCCTCACCTAAATAATTTACCATTATTGTAAAAATTGAAGGAGACATTAATGATCCTTGGGGTATTCCATTTTGTTGTTCATACAGTTCTGATCTATCATTGTTTACCTGAACAGTGAAATATCTATCATGCAGAAAATTCTCTAAATAATTATATATTTTACCGGTTACTCCTATCTTCTTCATTTTAAAAAGAGCACCCTCTCTCCAGCATTCATCATAAGCCCCTAGCTATATCTAAAAATACTACCAGAGTTTTTTCTTTCTTTTGAAATCCTGATTTTACTTCATGTTCCAATTTAATTATCCGATCCATAGTGCATCTGTTCTTCCTAAATCCTGACTGAGTTTGATTATATAAATTATTCTTTTCCAAATAAAACTTTAATCTTTTAATTTACTCTGGTTTCTAATATTTTACCTAGATGGGAAGTTAAAGAAATTGTTCTGCATGAACTGGCATCATGGGCATCTTTTTCTGGTTTTAGAATTGGAATAATTACTGCTGTTTTCCATGTTTTAGGAATTTTTCCTGTATTCCAAATTTTGTTTCCAAATTTTCCAATGTTTTATTTTTTCCTGTATTCCAAATTTTGTTAAAAGGGGATGTTATAATTTCTATGGTATTTTTAGGTATGTGTTTCAAGATTTCATAGCTCAAGATGTCATGCCCTGCTGATGTATTTGTTTTGACCTTTATTGTATTTTCAACTTCTTCCATTGTAATATCTATATATGATACATTTTCAGTATTATAAGGTACTTCTTTACTGAGTTTTTTAAGAAGTGTTGCTCTTCTGTTGACTTCAGCCTGACCTAAATTTTCCTTAGAACTAACTCTATGGTAGCACCTCTGCTTTCTGCCAGTCAGTCTCTGCCCTTTCAGGTCTTTTTATATTAGGTATTATCATATGTTTAGTTCTGCCTTTAATGGCTTTTAACTTATTGCACAAATCTGTTGTTGAGTTAGTTGTAGGGTTCAGTGTTTGGCAGAAATTTCTCCAATGATTTTCTTTTGCCTTAAGTATTATTCTGTTTGATTCATTTCTTATGTTCTTATAAATATCTAAATTATCTTCAGATCTATGCTTTCTATATTCTTGTAGAGCTTTTTTTCTTTGTTTTTGGATTTCTGTACATCTAACTGTCCACCATGTTACTGGGTTTTTGTTCCAATGTTCATTCTTTTTTGTTTCCTTAATGCGGTGCGGAATTATGTGTTCTGGCATATATGCATTTGGTATATATTTAACAGCTATTAGTAATATTTCTTTTGAGATTATCTGCAAATACATCTATATTTTCATTTTCTATATTATTCATCCAGTTTCTTGATTGTTGGCTAGACCGGGAAAAAGAGATAACCATTTCTGGACAAGGCGGGTCAGAGAATAATTATCCATCTTGAAAGAGATTACATGTAATAAATTATGAGGTTGTGAGTGTAAACATGATAGATAACAGATGAAAAGCTGTCATACCATATATGTACACATTTATTTTTGCAGATGTGACACAGGAATTTTCCGTTAGAGGTAGGGGGAATAAACCCCCAAAAATGTATGCAAATTGCGTGCTATTGGCTTGGCATTTGAGATGTAACAATAATAACATTTCTGATGGAGCCTTGTCATATAGTAGCAATCTGGATGTGGGTAGAATGTTGCCTTATAATTTAGCGCCTCGTGAGATTACCGCAATGTGAAATTCAACTAGTTAAGAAGACAGACAGACAAGCCAGAATAAGGAATGGGATCAGAATTCCATTTTAAAGGACCAGACGTGTTTGAGCATCTTGTGGATTTACACAACGACAGCCGATTTTCGTGTCAGGAAACCCATTACTCAGAAGGGTATTTGTTTCTCTTATTTCATGATACTAGTCGGTGGTATCAACTGGTGGTGCTATCTGTTAGTGGTATAAGTGGCCTGCAGTCAAAGCTAGACACCTTCAGCAGACAGGTCTTAACAGACACTAAAAGAGAAAACGTTTACATGACCTGGATCCTATCAGCCGTAGTAAGTACTTTATTTCTTTACAGTTTTGAGGCTCCCTAGAACTGAAGCACCATTCTTCAATTCACATCTCTACCAAGAGCAATCTTGAGCGAAAGATAGACACCTTTGATGACCTTCAGTAGATACTCTGAAGTTTTGTCACTATTAGATAATCACTGCAGAGCAAGAGGAGTAAATCCCGTGACATTGTCCATAACTCAGTTCTGTATGTCATGATTGGTCCTATATACTCTGAAGAGCTGTTTATTACTTTCACTGAACAAAGAGTTATTGCACAAAAAGCTTTTCACAGAATACTGCTTTTACTTGGTATATTCTACACATCACTTCTGACATACAACATCCATCTGATTTAATTAACGTGCCCAGGTATTTGAACCTATGAACCTGTTTTAAAATTGTTCAATTTACTTTGAAAAAGCATTCCAGAGAAGTTGTTTTCTTTGAGAAAACTATAGCTTCTGTCTTGATTGCTATTGAGGCTAAGGCCTTTATTTTAATTGTCTGTCACTTCTGTATCAATCATTACCTAAAACTCATTTTCACTATTTGCCTTTAAGAGTGTCTCATTGGCGTACCTCAAGTTATTTATATTATGTCCACTCACTGATATTTCTGGCATGCCCTCTATGAATTTTTTTTTCCCCACTGTGTACATTGAACACATATCTGGGACCCAAAGATGCAGCAATAGTGAATCCAGTCAGCGACCCATAGCTTGACTGCTTGCATCAGGACCAGCGAACCAGAGCTGGTCAAGACCGTACTCCACCTCCACGTGGTGGTCCTGGAAACAGTCTGCAGCAGTGCAGTCTGGCTGAGCGAGTATGGATCGCAATGGGAAGGCAAACCCGGTCCCTAAAAATGCCGTGCTGAAGTCGGATGTGTCGACCGAAAGGTGCAGATATCACAGCTACGGCACAAACAGACACAACGCAACCATTGTCCTTTTCAGGACGAACGAGGAAGAAGAAGAAGAACACATATCTGATGACACCATAAATTCCTGTGTAACACTTTTTGTGTACCTGCTGAAATGTTCATATTTGGCTGCTGATAGGAAACTATACAGAGATACAACATGAGGCAATGTCATCATCAGAAGTAATCCCCCGTCGATCAAGTGTTTCGGCCCCTAAATCTCCTTTACACTCTAAGGGGGCGGGTCCACTTGGGTCATGACTCCCAAGTGTCAACCTCCTGTTCCCTTGTACAGAGAATTGAACCCACACCACTTTGGTTGCAGCTTTCAACTTCATCCCAGTTTTCTGCCAGCTGGAGGCAATTGTGAAAGTAACCCCTATGTTGAAAACAAATTACTGTCTCGAGCTCCATAGCTCGTTGCGGTTGTTCCACAGCCAGCACGATGTCCTTTCCGCAGTTTCACAGAGTCTCTTAAGTGCCATTGTTCTTGACTGTCCTTTCAAACCCAGCAGTTGCAGTAAATCATACACTGAGGCAGCCACGAGACCTCTTGCACCGACCTCAACAGCCATGACCCTTGCAGTGAACCCATCGTGTATCAAGTCCGTGACCGGATCATTATACTTGGCCTCTTTGAACGAGTGTTGCTCGTCCAATCTGGATTTAAATGGCATGGTCAGCTCAATTTTTGTAATCTGGTGCGATGATGATGAATGCAGCACTATATCTGGCCGTCTTCGAGATCTTCTGATACTGTCTGGATTTGCCTCTAGCCCAGTTTAGTTTACTGCCATCTCCCAGTCATTTGCACAGTCAAGAGATGGTAAACTGCTGCTTGATTTACTTTGTTCAGGATGTGCCGACTTTCCTCCTCTCAGAAAGTATGAATTTCGGTACTCGGTCTGACTTTGCTGTTCACCTTTACCCTTGCCAGGTCTATTGTAGCAGCCAGCTCATTTAGTACTCTGTTATGGTGCCATGTGTATCACCCTTGCCCTAATGACACCTTGCAAGCTGAGAGCACATGCTCAAGTGTCTGCCTCTCATGGCACAGGGGGCATTGAGCATCATCAGACTTTCCCCATCTCACATGGTTTGCGGACGATGGCAGGTCATATATTGATCTGATAATAAAGCTGAGTCTAAGAGGCGCTATATGCCATATATCATTATTCCATGTCAACAGTCTCTGTTGCCAGCAAATGTTCTTCATTATTCTTAAATCCTTACCATAGATGTTTATGCTTTATAACATTTTGATAATTTACTTGTCATTAACTTTGTCAAATGAATTAGAGCAGTCTACAAAATTCAAAATATAGATCTATTTTTACTTCTGTGGTCCTCTCTATAAATTTTCTTATAATTTATAGGCTGTTGTTTGTACCATACGTTTCCTTCAAAAAAATCGCATTGTTCATCACTAATTGTTGTTGTGTCTTTTGTGTGCTACGTTTCCAGTCTTTGCACTTGTGGTTTAGTCATCATTCTTTTGTTGTTTAAAATTTGCTTATTATTTTCTTACTTAGCCTGTCATATTCTTATTTGTCTTGCTCAGTTTTCGGGCTTGCATCCATCATTTCCTATATCTCAAGTGTCATTAACTTCTTTGCAGTCCCCTTTTCACCGATATACTTGATATTATCTGCAGTTTCTGATGGCTCGTTTACCGTGATGCAAACACCGAACTCACTGCATTCCGGGGCATTTTAAACGTATCATCATCATTCCTTTCCGTTCCCTGTGGAACATAGGGCTGAAACAGTTGCTCTCCATCGATTTCTATTCTGGGCTGTCTTTTTCACCCTATATAAAATAATTTAAAATCTATATCTTATGTTTTCGGTCAAGATCTACACTGCAAAGGACAGTTGTAATTATTAGACAGAATGAGAATCTGCTTTCTAAAATGAATGACTTTATAATTGTACTTCAATATCAATATTAACTGTGGAAAATCTTAAATATTCTATTACCCTTTTTCATTTTAAAATGTTTACTTACTTATCAAAAGTGCATTGTAAAAATACAAAATAAAAATTTGATTATAAATTACACATATCCGTTAGCTTTATAATCAGCTGCTAATTTCCCTTCCAACTGAAACATTATTTTCCTGGGCGATCAATATTTCTGGCCTAATTATGAAGCAGTCGTATTGAATTTTTTGGATTTTTCTAGGGCATCATATCTTAAGACCTATCAGCATAGCCAAATTTCAGAAGGCTTCAGTCAGCTGACACCAAACCCTCCAGTACCGTGCCATCTGATCAAGTTCTTCCCATGTCTTCAGTCAGTTGACACCAAACCCTCCAGTACCGTGCCATCTGATCATGCTATCTGATCAAGTTCTTCCCATGTCTTCAGTCAGTTGACACCAAACACTCCAGTGCTGACCAGTGCCATCTGATCAAGTTCTTCCCATGTCTTCAGTCAGTTGACACCAAACCCTCCAGTACCG
This sequence comes from Oreohelix idahoensis, assembly GCA_024509875.1. NCBI lineage: Eukaryota > Metazoa > Mollusca > Gastropoda > Stylommatophora > Oreohelicidae > Oreohelix > Oreohelix idahoensis. The sequence goes on from JAMPIV010006088.1 coordinate 358,424, forward strand.
TGCCATCTGATCAAGTTCTTCCCATGTCTTCAGTCAGTTGACACCAAACCCTCCAGTACCGTGCCATCTGATCAAGTTCTTCCATTGTCTTCAGTCAGTTGACACCAAACCCTCCAGTACCGTGCCATCTGATCAAGTTCTTCCCATGTCTTCAGTCAGTTGACACCAAAACCTCCAGTACAGTGCCATCTGATCAAGTTCTTCCCATATCTTCAGTCAGTTGACACCAAACCCTCCAGTACCGACCAGTGCCATCTGATCAAGTTCTTCCCATGTCTTCAGTCAGTTGACATCAAACCCTCCAGTACTGTGGCATCTGATCAAGTTCTTCCCATGTCTTCAGTCAGTTGACACCAAACCCTTAAGTACCATGCCATCTGATCAAGTTCTTCCCATGTCTTCAGTCAGTTGACACCAAACCCTCCAGTACCGTGCCATCTGATTAAGTTCTTCCCATATCTTCAGTCAGTTGACACCAAACACTCCAGCACCGTGCCATCTGATCAAGTTCTTCCCATGTCTTCAGTCAGCTGACACCAAACCCTCCAGTACTGTGCCATCTGATCAAGTTCTTCCCATGTCTTCAGTCAGTTGACACCAAACCCTCCAGTACCGTTCCATCTGATCAAGTTCTTCCCATGTCTTCAGTCAGTTGACACCAAACCCTCCAGTACTGACCGGTGCCATCTGATCAAGTTATTCCCATGTCTTCAGTCAGTTGACACCAAACCCTCCAGTACCGTGCCATCTGATCAAGTTCTTCCCATGTCTTTAGTCAGTTGACACCAAACCCTTCAGTACCGTGCCATCTGATCAAGTTCTTCCCATGTCTTCAGTCAGTTGACACCAAACCCTCCAGTACCATGCCACATCTCATCAAGTTCTTCCCATGTCTTCAGTCAGTTGACACCAAACCCTCCAGTACCGTGCCATCTGATCAATTTCTTCCCATGTCTTCAGTCAGTTGACACCAAACCCTCCAGTACCAACCGCTGCCATCTCATCAAGTTTTTCCCATGTCTTCTCTGTCCTTTTTGTTTCTGTCTACAGATCCTTTCTCCATTTATTTTTTTGTGTGTGTCTATTTCTCTTATGTTGTAGATACCACTAAAACAACTGTCTTGTAAAGCTATGAACTGGTTTCCTGAATGTCTTCTCTTCACCTCTTGTTCCACTGGTCCCTGGATCTTGTCATCAGTTCCCTCTTAGTGATCTTGTCATACCATTTGAAACTTTTTATTGTGCGCAGGCACCAATATGTGAAAGTCTAACTTCTTCACTGTCGCTCTTGTTTTCTCCATTCTCCATGTTTCAGAGCCATACAATAAGACTACATCGATATTTTACCATAAAATTATTTGTCTTTTAATGAGGCATATACATCCTGTCAAGACTTTTGTTATGGGCTCCTCAATGAAGGTAGATTCTTTGGTCTGATATCATGAGCATGACATCAAATGTATTCTGTTTCCTGAATGACAGCCTTCTTCTAGACTTCTTAGATCTGAAGGTTATTCTACTTTGGCTGTTTAGTTTGTCCAAACATTCTCCAAGTCTGGGTGGTTTTCATTTGAATCATTGTGTCATCCATGAATGTCTTAAGTGTTGGCACATGATAACGTTCACTGAGATGTGGACGTTTAGCAAGTCCTTCAGCTATCTGAGAATTGCCAGCACAGCCATCGCAAACGGTACCAGCAAATCTGTACATCCTGTCTGCGTTTCCCACTTGAACATGTCTATCCAGAGAAGACTGGGTGTAAGAGGAAGCCACAAGTACTGATAATTACAACCTCAGTGAGGACAGAGCTGAAAATGGCAACATATAACAACAGTGCAGAAATTAGAGGTGAGCAACAGGCTGTGAACTTTGCTCTACACGAAACAAGGATCATTTTTCTGTGTGACCCATATGGAGCATGGAGCATGACTGTAGCTGGTCTCATTACAGGAAGTCTGCACCAAGTATTCACATGCTCCTTCCTGTAGCAGTGGTTTCTATTACATGATGAGGTTGCCATACCCATCCACAACAAGAAAGGATGGGTATACAATATTTACTATGATGAGTATTCATTGATAAATTGAACAATCAATAATAAATACAATATTACTAAGATGAGTATTCATTGAACAATCAATAATAAATACAATATTACTATGATGAGTATTAATTGACAAATTGAACAATCAATACTAAATACAGTATATATCTAAAACACACAACTCTTAGGATAACACATCAATTTATTAATTTTTCAACAATGCCAAAATGAAACTCCATATGTTCACAATCTCAATTAATGAAATAAAAATATACCAATGATCTAGACAATGCCACAGCCATCCCTGATAAAATAGCAGATCTCTACATGCACTGTCTTACCGTTTCAGTGCCAAAACTCATATCTGTCACCCACATTTTAGGGTTCGATATTTTTGATGTCACATGACATAAACTGTAATAATCTTCAAAGAGGGATTGAAACGTTCAAAGCACAAGAAAGGTCTCTTAAAGACTTTCATAACTGTGAACTATGTTTTACAATAGAAAATTTTGATGAAAAGTTACAAAATTTTTGAACAGGCATGTTGGAAATGTCAAATTCTGAGAAGATCTGGTTTAATTTTGTGTGTCATGTTATGTTTCTTGAATAGGCAGAGCTCTTGAATGCATTTTAAATTATACTTAATATAACTTTTTAAAACTTAAGTAACACTGAACTCCTCTATGGTGATATCTGCTACAGGCCTACTTTTGCCTTTTTAACAATTAACGTGTGACAGCATCCAAGCTGAAGTTGCATAAAATATAACCTTCTCAAATATTACTTTACATCATCATATTAAAAGTTAATATATTTCCCCATTTTACAAGTTGATATACAGGGTGACTGAAAAGTCAATCTATATTTGTAAATGTTTATATTCTTTCTTTCTGTCTTCTTTGGTCCTTGGCCGCTGACTGACACAGAAATCAGTGACAGCAACAAACTGTCTCTACTCTGCTTCATCGACAGCAATCCTTCTTGTGGTGCCCAAGCTCTGGTTCATGATTAGCATCTCTGCCTCAACAGTTCTTCACCAGGTGGAGCCTTTGGCCATCCTTGCGTTCACTTTCCTTCTGGAGTCCATAGCATGGCAGTTCTGGTGATGGTGTCAAGGTCTCGTCTGTTGATGTGGCCAACCCAGTTCCAGCATCTACCCGCTATGATGGTGCACATATCTTCTTGGTGGCTCCAAGTTAGCAGTTCATGGTTGGTGATGGTGTTCGACTACAAAAGACAGGTTGTGTGGAAAGATGACAGTTTGGACAATTCCTATTCTGTTACTCTCCAGCAGTCTGCACCGTTGAGAAGTCCAGAAATTAAGCAGCTCTCAAATATTTTTAATTTAGTGTTTGTATTATACTGGGAGGATTTCCAGGTGTTATTTAGGTTGGCAAAGGCTGTTCTGGCTTTATTAATTCGGCTAATGTTTATATGCTCTCCTGTATTCCTTGAAGTTTTATTTTTTTTTTTTTTTTTAAATTCCCAGAAAAAAAAATAAAAACAAATCTAAACCTGACCAATAAACAGACATGACCAGAGACAACAAAAATGGCTGCCTGTTGTGCTGGGTCTCAAGTTGAGCTGTAATGTTAATGTCACACAGTATTTGATTTAATAAAATGGTAGTTAATTCTCTTTATCTTGACGTTGGTTTCGTAAAAATTAGTTTGATATTTGTTGAGAAATAAAAATTTAAACATAAGAAATGACTTTTCAATCACCCAGTATATTACACCATATTAAAGGTTTCTGTTATTTTCTCTAAATCAGATTTGCCAGGTGTGACAGATTTCTTACGGCTCTGCTGCACTTAATGTTTTTTTCCCCAGTCATTACATGCACTACTGTGACTACCAACAACAAAAAATAATTCCCCTGCCATTGTCAAAATTTAAAAAACTGGAACACCTCATTCAGAACACAAACTGTACTGTCCAGGTATTCCGAGACAACAGAGCACATGAATTAATCAAAAGCAATGAATTTACAAGTTGTATACATCAAGTTTTCTCTAACCTCTATCTTCCATATTCTAATACAGCTAGTAATTATTCTGTTATAATCTAATACACTGGATTTTCTATTTTTATCCCCGCTAGCAAATTTTTAATTCCGCCAGTTGATTTTTCATTATAATCCAAGCAAGTTGATCCTCGCTGGTGCTCAAGATGCTGTTTCTGCGCCACACTCAAGATGCTGTTTCTGCGCCACACTCAAGACGCTGTTTCTGCACCCCACTCAAGATGCTGTTTCTGCGCCCCACTCAAGACGCTGTTTCTGCGCGCCACTCAAGACGCTGTCCTGTGTAGGGACAAAGAAAGAACAGAACCACTATTTTCATCGGCATGTCATAAACAGCGACACATGAGAGGTTGTGCTGGGCTGGCAATCTCTCACCATCTAAAACAAGTCACTAGAGAAACTGCCATGGCAAGAGCATGTGCTCTTATGCTGGAAATCTCAAGGAGGCCGTCTGCAGTGTTGGTTCTATGCTCCATAAGGAGCGAAGAAGGAGATGATCATGACATTGACATTTATGTCACAAAATTTCTTTCTCACACACACTCATATGATCATGACATTGACATTTATGTCACAAAACTTCTTTCTCTCTCTCTCTCACACACACACACACACTTGTAATCTGCATAAAGTTTATGAGAACATGTGTCTACGAGACACAAGAAGCCAGACTGTCTGTCAACACACTGGGTCTTTTCTGCCTGAACAGCTGCACACATTGTCGAAATGTGTCTGTGTCCACAGCTCCTGAAGGGTAGACTGCACTCTGGTCATATTTCTGAAACAAGCAAGGGGAAACACTACAGTGCATAACAGCATCAAGTGTACTGTCACCACAACCATGCATGAGGTGTTTTGTCCTGTCACCATATATGAGGTGTTTTGTCCCATCACCATAACCATGTATGAGTTGTTTTGTCCTGTCACCATAACCATGTATGAGGTGTTTTGTCCTGTCACCACAACCATGTGTGAGGTGTTTTGTACTGTCACTACAACCAAGGGTGAGGTGTTTTGTACTGTCACCACAACCATGTATCAGGTGTTTTGTCCTGTCACCACAACCTTGTATGAGATGTTCTGTACTGTCACCACAACCATGTTTGAGGTGTTTTGTCCTGTGACCACACCCATGAATGAGGTGTTTTGTTCTGTCACCACAACCATGTATGAGGTGTTTTGTACTGTCACCACAACCATTCAGGTGTTTTGTACTGTCACCACAACCATGTGTGAGGTGTTTTGTACTGTCACCACAACCATGTGTGAGGTGTTTTGTACTGTCACCACAACCATATGTGAGATATTTTGTACTGTCATCACAACCATGTGTGAGGTGTTCTGTGCTGTCACCACAACCATGTATCAGGTGTTTTGTCCTGTCACCACAACCTTGTATGAGGTGTTCTGTACTGTCACCACGACCATGTTTGAGGTGTTTTGTCCTGTGACCACACCCATGAATGAGGTGTTTTGTTCTGTCACCACAACCATGTATGAGGTGTTTTGTACTGTCACTACAACTATTTAGGTGTTTTGTACTGTCACCACAACCATATGTGAGGTGTTTTGTACTGTCACCACAACCATGTGTGAGGTGTTTTGTACTGTCACCACAACCATATGTGAGATATTTTGTACTGTCATCACAACCATGTGTGAGGTGTTCTGTACTGTCATCACAATCATGTATGAGGTGTTTTATCCTGTCACCACAACCATGTATGAGGTGTTCTGTACTGTCATCACAACCATGTATGATTTGTTTTGTCCTGTCACCACAACCATGTATGAGTTGTTTTGTCCTGTCACCACAACCATGTAGGAGGTGTTCTGTGCTGTCCCAACAACCATATGTGAGGTGTTCTGTACTGTCACCACAACCATGTTTGAGGTGTTCTGTACTGTTATCACAACCATGTGCAACTTCTGGACCTTTTTTCAAAATATGCTTTATGAATGAGATAAGTGAAAGTGGGGAGCGACTTGCATCAACAAGCCGATAATTTAATCACTGATACTAATAATAACTATTAAATTAATTTAGGTTAGGCATCAAAACAATGGTCCTCACAGTTACAGTCAAACACAGTTCTTAAATATGACTAATTTAAAGTATACATACGCTTGGTTGATACAAATAAAATCAATTTATTATACACCTTGATCACAATGTATGATTTAATGCTGGTAAAGGTGCGCTGAAACAAGCTTCTGAAATCACTCAAGCTGATCAGACAGATTTCTCCTGTTTTACATATTATGTAATGTTCCGTTTTGTGGACGATATCCAATGTTTATAACTTGCCATTTCCAACAATTTCTCTTGAAACCGACAACTAAGTACGATTTCTAAACGCAAATCTTAGTGTTCGTTTCCACAGATCTAACTTTCTCGTAGCAAAGAGAAATGAAAAAATACATACTTATCAACTTGCTTTAGCTGGATGTGTTAGTCTAACATAAAGATGCAATAATTGTTGCTTTTTTCTATGGCCATAGGGGCCTATTTCCTTCCAGGCGGCAGAATAGTCCTCACATTAATGAAAAATTGAAAGGCAGGGCACAATACAGTGGTTTTTCATATTCAATACAAAAGAATCTTGTCTGGACTCTTAATCCAACAGGATTATAAATAATGCATCTTGGTCGATGTGATTTGTCTTCATACTGTCACGCACATTCAAATCTTTTAATGAAAACCTCAGAAAATGGATTTAGTGTGCAAAGGGAAATAAACAATCTATGGTAACTGTATATGCTTAACAAAACATACCACTAATAACCAGAAAATTTACGATCCAACTTTAGATCAGTTTTTTTCCCCCCAGGTCAGATGTGGGAAATTCAAGGTTTTTAGTGCTATTTCCCATTTCTAGGCTTTTTCAAGGCCTTGAAGACTCTTCTGGTTGTTCCAGGTTTTTCAAGGTCACTATGGACCCTGGATAAAGGACATCAACTGTTAGCAGATATGTCAAGAGAATATTACATGTTAGAAACTATCTCAAAGAATCTAAGAACTGGATACCACTGTTACCAACAATGAATACCACCAACTTACCGGATCAATTCCACAAAGCTGGCGTCTTATATCTAAGTCCTTCCGGGCTGTAAGCGCTCGACGGAACATTCCAAAATGTGCCAGCAGGCCCGACCTCTCTTGTGCCTTAGCTTTATTAAGTTTATGATAGGCTGAAGTGTCACCAAATAACTTGAACGTGGGTTTGGACAGTGCTGTAAGAGTAGATCTGATCAATTTGGATGGGTCTATTGTTCTTTTTGATGGCGACTTCTTCGGAGATGTGGGGGCTGCTTTTTCATTTGTTGGGCTATCTTCTTGAACTTCTATGGCATGAGCATCTCCATAACTGTTTGTTGCTGAAGGAGCTAAGGATGTATTTGATTCTGACTTAAACTCTGCCTCATCTGAAGGAGCTATGGAGCTCTCAGAGTTTACATTGGTGCTAGTTATTTCAACTGAGCCTTGCTTCATTCCGTCTTTGTTTTCTGCGAAGACAAAAGAAAAAAAAAAGACATATTCCTAGACTATTTAGATGACTACTATAGCATGCAAAAACTTGGCTACTGATTGTAACAATGACTACCAAGATGGCTACAGAAAGCAAAACTTATGAATATCAGGGTTTATTTTTTTTTTAAAAACATTTGATCAGAATAAAGAAGTACAAGGTAGTTCTTGTTCTGGAATCCCCAGGGTAAGAGAGGCAGAGGTAGACCAAAAACACGTGGAGAAGAGAACTGGAGACAGAAGTGACAATGATATGAGGAAGACAATGGAAGAACGTATGCTGATGGCACGGGACAGAAGGACTTGGCATATGTTTGTTGAAGGTCTGCACTACTTGAGGAGCTAAAGGTTACTGACTGATTGATTGACTGATTGATTGTTAAATAAATCCAGCAACTACATGATATAAAAAGTCAAAACTTTGCACTAAATTAACTGATGTTTAATACACAATTATTTAAACTGCTTGACCCCAGCTTTTAAAAAGATTCCTTCAAATGATATTATGGCCTCAAATTCTGCCAAAGCTGGGAACAGGGTTCTGGCTAAGTCTCATCTCCTATTAAATGCTACTAAGATGTGCTTAGCATGTTGCCTCTGGCAGTATTAGTCAAGCCGTTGGTCTTCTTGTGCCAGGCTTGATTATGCTGAGAGGAGAAATGATAAGGGCAAGTCTATGGTGCTTTATAGCCAGACAGGTTCAGGCAGATGAGACTTGTTAGCTGTGTGTGGCAATTCCTTTGAAAAGAAAATTTGTGATTTCACGCCTACTGCAGGCAAGACTTATTATAGAGTCAATGTCTGGTTGAATGGACTAAATCTGACAAAAGGTAAGGAGAAATCTGCCAGTGTATTATCCTTAGCAAGTCAAGTTTCACCCCTTTGACAATAAAATCAGACTGTTATAAATTAACCTAACAGAGTAAATGGATGCTTTAAAGTACTCTCCCAAAGTTGAGACTGTTATGTGTACCAGATGACACCAGACTATCATTCAGCTACTCAGCACAAACAGAAACCACACATCAGAAATACAGATTTTTCTGTTGACTGAAAAGAAACTGACTTGTTAAGATCAGAATGGAAATGATCAGAATGCATGTCAGTATCCTGAGATTGTACAAGAGCAGAAGAACTAGATTAGGTGTAAAAATGTCAGAGGATTATAAAGCCAAATAAATCAGATAAGAAACACACTGAAGAGATGTTGTATTGCTTTTAGATAAGTAAATAGTATACTCTGTCAAAAAATGTTGGAGGATTCCAGATTAGATTTTATTAGGTGGACTGCTAGGCAGATTTGTTGCCATCAGCATCATAGAAGCATACACTCCAACAGCACATAGCACAGAGGAAAAAACTAAAGAGTTTTATACTTGTCTGGAAGATGAAACAAATGTAAATCACTAGAAATGCTCCACGTAATGGGAGACTTCAGCACCACAGTAGGTAACCATCAAGAAGGACAAACAGCAGGAAGATTTGACTTGGCAGACTGAAGATTTGACTTGGCAGACTGAAGATTTGACTTGGCAGACTGAAGATTTGAGTTGGCAGAGTGAAGATTTGACTTGGCAGACTGAAGATTTGACTTGGCAGACTATAATGACTGTGGAGACAAATTTGGTGGAACTGACAACAATTGAAAACACATGGTTCCACCAATGTATGAACCCTGGTGTCAAGATAAGCAATAAAACAGACAATATTCTTATCAATAGAAGATGTAGGAATGCTGTAACTGTGTGCAAAAACAGTCCTAGAAGCTGAAGGGTAATGATGTAGACAGGCACTGTAGCTAACCTGTTTCATCTTGTCCAGACGTTTCCTCCAACCGTTGCTGACAAACATCCTGTACTTCTTTGTACAGCTTCTCCCCAGCGTAAACCAGAGACAGACCCATCTCATTAAACAAACTTGTAGCTTTGTAACGCTGGAAGACTGGACCTTGGACAGGCTTGGGTTTGGACGAAGACATCATCAGACTGCCCATGTCAATAGCCAGAATGCTAACAATAGCTGAGAACAGAGAATAATTAAGCTTAATAAACGTGTAGATTCACACAGCAGCAGGCTCTAAGCTTTAGTGAATGTTAAATACGAGTTTAATTCCAGACATTATTTCTGTTTTCACTCCACATGGAGCATAAGCCATCAGTGTAGCTGGACATCATGTAAGAAGCCAGAATTAAATCATTGACATGCTTTAGCAGCAGTAGTTCTGTAGTCATTTATATTTCATGACCTGTACAGTTTCCAATGAGACAGAATAGGTCCACTGTACCCTCCAGCATGTTGTACAAGGTCATCAATATGGCTGGCAATCTCATTTTGTAACAGTACTTGCCCCAGATACCACAGCTGCAAGAGTATGTGAATGTTTTGTGCAGGCTTCCTGTAAGGAGACCAGCTATGATGGTACTTCAATGACAAAAAAGAAAAGATAAATGATGATGCATTTATTTTCAATGATGAGGTTGCCATCCCCATGTGTAATCCTGTATTAGTTGCCTCTTATGACATGTCTGAAGAAGCAAGAGTCCTTTTTTTTAAAGTCTTTTCAGAAATTAAAGGGAGTGTACAGATAGTTGATGTGCTAACACTTCTCTTCTTCTTTGATCCTTAGCCACCAACTGTCAAAGCAGTCAGTGGATATCACGCCTAGTGGCATCTAGTAGGGCAGCAACAAAATGCTTCAACTTTGCTCAGTCAGCGGGCATTATGGCCCTTTTTCTAATAGAGGTGATGGTAAGAACTTTTGAGAGGAAGGTGACAGAAATAGTTCCTGTTTCACGAGAAGAACTGGTGTAAGAGAAAGAACAGTCTTGGATTTAGTAATTGCTCTAATCCAGCCTATCTTTTTACGCCTCTATTTAAAGTAGATGCGCTTTCTTACTTGATACAGATTCAATTTACATCATCCTCACATACACACACTTTTGTGACAGAAATACGTACAGACGTGAAAACATATATATAAACTATGGATCACATGTAAGGGGCATGGGGTTTTGACCGACACTCTGGTTTAAGGTTTAGTAAGTTTATTATTTACTAGAAAATATCACGACATCAAGAAAAAAAACATTACATCAATGAATTTTTGTTACATAAGAGAAATGAAAATATAAATCTAATAGGCCCAACCTCTGGAATAGGGGAAACTAGGAAAGATCCCGACAGAGGTAATTTACCTCAAAAAGATAAAAAATAATTAACAATGGGGTAGGGGTATTTCAGGACGGGTAAAGAATAAGTCCTTAATGTAACCTATCCTGGGGACACTCAGATCAGTGAGAGATAAAAATAAAAGATGGTAAATAAGTAGTAACTTAAGAAATAAATTCTTTCGTTCCGTTCATTCACAACACACATACAGTGAGCTCACTTTCAGTAATGCTTACCCCTCTGTAGACTGCATACACTCCAGTGAATTAATCAAACACGTATTTAGACTAATTTGAGTCCTAGTATTTGTCCAGTTCAGCTCCAGACTCTCCGTTTATGCAACTGCTATTATTCGGGAGTCGCTGAATTGATGCGTTGATTATTTTTTTTCCTGGGGGTATTCCTCTTCTTACTGCAGGTATTGGTTTGGAATAAGTTTTTTTCTATGTAGTGGCACTGTCATGGAAATTTATAAGTTAAAATAATTCTCTGGTGTGGTCTTGCCTCCAGTGGCTATGATTCTCTCTGTCGTAGTGAAATGTGTACTAAACAGAATGTTACTGCTAGGCTGTTCTCGGAGGGAAATAGCCGAGTATGACCCGTGAATTCTCTCTGTATAATTCCGTGGTAGGAAAAAAACTTTACTGTCAAATTGGTTTTAAAATAATTAGTGCTGTAAGTTCTGCCACATCAGGACAGTAATACTTATAAATTCTAGATGGAGAAATCATCTGGTATTGTCCTGTTCCAGTTAACATTTAAAATTTAAATTGAAGGGTTCTGTTTATTTAACCACTCTCATGGATGGAGAATGTGGACAGCAAAAGGGTCTCAAACGTCAGATTTTTTCACTGACAATGTTTGTATGTTGAGGAACATATAATTGGACTGCCCTAAGACATAGGACCATAAAACTCTAAAACTGCCAGTTTGCAAAGGTATGATCAACCTATATAAAAAGAGAATAGATAACAGATAATCGTACTATAATTATATTCTAACACCCATGTTTAGGTAAGACCTATAACTCACTCCGGTATTTAATTATATAGAAAAAAAAACACCACGAATCTCTAGCTAATATATCGCTTTAACACTAGAGATGAACCCTAGTCACTTCAAATTTACACATGGTGAAAATAGAAATAAATGGTATCTCGACAATATTAATCGCCTAGCGTCTTATAATTAATTAAACATCTATTTCCTGGGGAATAACGAGAAATTAAATTACGTTACGGTTGGAGAAAATTTAGCTATAAGTTATTTAATATGCTATTTAATAAACACAGAAATCCCAGTGAAAAAACTTTAACACGTTAAGACACTTAAACTAATATATATATTCTTTACCGCATACAGAAAAACTGAATAATTCCCCACGTATTCCAGTATCCGATATGTAAGATGGCTCTCTAAATAGCGCGCTAGAATTATTCAAGAAATCCTGGAGCGAACTGATGAGTTTTAGGAGACTGCACATATATACTGAATCGCCCCGATCTTGCTGAGGTCTGCCAGAAATCACACCTCGAGCGAATTCTTCGGTCAATTTTCTGAATGAAAGCGATTTTTCACAGCTCTACCGACCGCTGATCCGTTCCGGCAGAGATTTCTTTCCCCACGTAGACGGCTCTCATTCTGGTATTAACCAGAGGTGTTACTGAACTTTGCTCACTCTTAGTGACTACAGAAGACATCGATAACATGACCGTCTGTGCCGCCTCTGGCCCGCCTCCTTGAAGGAATGACAGTAAGAGGTTCGGAGATTGCTAATTATAATGGCTCGTGAGAGAAGACTGTAGGCGTGGCTAAATTAAAATTAAGACAGATAGCGAAAGAGGCCTGGCTTACACGTACTTCACTTACATATTAATTAGGAAGCGAGGGAAATCAACGTGGAATCCATGTGGGACTCATGTTGGCAATTTTGATTTCAACAACATAGAGGAGTACCGGCGAGATTCAAGTGTAGCTTCAATTTTCATCTGTCACAGCCATCCTTCATGCAGTGCCCCAGCTCTGATTCATTCTTTGCATCTCGGCCTCCACAGTTCTCTGCCAAGTTGTTTTTGGTTGGCCTCTCTTTCGCTTTCCTTCGGGTGTCCATAGAATAGCTATTCTTGTGATGGCATCAGGGTCTCTTCCTAGAACGTGACCAACCCAACTCCAGTGTCTGCCGGCTATGATGGTGTTCATGTCCTCTTGGTTACTTCAAGTAAGCAGTTCTTGGTTGGTGATGGTATTTGGCCAAGAGATTAGGAGAATTTTCCTTAGGAACACTGTGTGTAAAGAGGACAATTTCGACATTTCTTTCTCTGTTAGTCTCCAGCATTCTGCATCATAGAGAAGCATAGAAAGTACACAGCTCTCAAATAATCCTTATTTGGTGTTTGTGCTGTACTGAGAGGATTTCCAGATGTTGTTTGACTAGGAAAGGATGTTCTCGCTTTATTCATTCTATTGTTGATGTCTTTGCTTTTTTCTGCAGTCCGGTGTTACTATGCATCCTAGGTATATAAATGTGTCTATCTGTTCCAGCTTCTAGTTTCTTATTGTTATGGGCTCAGGATTGCCCACACTGAGTTTTATGATCTCTGTCTTCTTTAGATTGATGTTCAGACCCACCTGCTGGCTATACTAGACAGTAGACTGAATAAGTATAGTACAACACATATCACAACACTTGAAACATGTTGACATACAAATATTTTGAGATACTTGTATCTTTCAAAAGATCTGGTAGGGATCCTTGCAATGGTGAAATGGTATTATTGAATTCGCCTGAAGATACAGTATGGCCTCACACATAATACAACCCTAAGTTCTGACGGTGTTCTATGTGAAAAATAAAAGGTTTCGTTTGTTGTGGATGTATTCGCAAACAAGTCTATCAATGTTTTGACATTTCCCAGTCTTAGGCCCTCTGATGCTTTTCTTGATGCACTGGCACTCCTAAACATTTCTTCATTTTGTCGCTAAAGTCGTATACCTTATTAGCCTTGAAAACAGCAACTTGTTAGCAGCTAGCACATTATTTGTTTGTTGTGCATCGCGTATTGCTCTTATTTTAAAAATTATATTGTAGCTTCTTTTCATTCCCCTGTTTACTTAAGATGCAGAGGAAGCCTTTTTGTCAACACGATCACTCACTTGCGAATCTACCTTGAATACCATCATTTTTTTAAATATCAGTAACGCAGCACAGATTCTGCCACCAACTAATACTGACCTACTGAATTACCAGTTCACTGTCACTGAAAGGTGAAAATCCTCACTCTCTCGCTTCGTTTTGACCTTGAGTTTATTATTAGATGCGCGCTGTGATTCCCACCCGCATCAACCAGTGTAGTAACAGTATGGTACAAAATTGACCTCTTTAGGCGTCTGCTGTTCATTTTCAGTGAAAAATGTTAGGCTGCGCATATAATACGAGGACAGTCTTCGGAAGGACAATATAAGGAAAAAACTTGACACTGTATTCAAGCCAATACGGTAAAATACAAAAACTGTTAAGTATCTTTGAAGATGGTATTCTGAATTGTAGAATTCTGAAAGAATTGAGTTTTTCTACCCAGGAACACGAGGAATATGCAGGAGACAACTTTTGTAGCCAGGAACCATATCAACATAAACAAACTGACTTCTAACATATTTTACACTCTCAAAACACGGAGCAAAAAGTTGTACTGAAACTAAATGGAAATGAACTGCCAGAAGAAAAGAATCCCACATACCTTGAAATCCCAATGTACAGCAGACTAACATAGGAAAATATCATTGATAAGTGCCAGTATAAAGCTAGACAGAGAATGACTCTAATGAAAAAACTAGCAGGAACTGCCTAGGATGCAGACCACCAAATTCTGAAAACGTAATGTACAGGAAATGTCTGTCCGGCACTGGAATATGAAATGACAGCCTGGTCAACTGCCTCAAAATCTAACTTCGATAGAGCAATCAAAACACAAAACCAGACTGAGACAATCATTACTGCAGCAACGAAATCAACACTAGTAAATGAAATGAACAAGATAACAAAACCTCAATCAATGGGGGACAGAAGAGATTACAGAGTACTACAGTAGGCAGAACAGCTTGATGATCTAGATTTTGCAGATGACTCGGCTCTTCTGTTCCATAACCATAATCAGATGCAAGACAAAAGGAAAATACTTGATGAAAGGTCACAACAAGTGGGTCAGAAAATACACAAGGAAAAGACAAAGATAATGAGGATAAATACAAGAAGTGATAACAAGGTCAAACTTGAAGAAACACTACTACAGGATGTAG
Organism: Oreohelix idahoensis; assembly: GCA_024509875.1. NCBI lineage: Eukaryota > Metazoa > Mollusca > Gastropoda > Stylommatophora > Oreohelicidae > Oreohelix > Oreohelix idahoensis. Next base: position 373,490 of record JAMPIV010006088.1, read on the forward strand.
AATCTGACATATATCTTGGCAACAATATAGACAAAGTTGGAAGGACAGACAATTATATCAAAATAGGAATACAAAAAGCAAGAGGATCTTTCATTGCATTGGGAAACATATGGAGATCAAGAGAAATCGTCCAACCCAATGAATTACAGACTGAAAGGATATGGTCAAAGCAGACTCCAGAGAAGCTGTTGTGCCCCAACAAAAGGTTGCCACCGCTGTGCCAGATCTTGGTACGGTCTGGTTTGCCACCCCTGTGCCAGATCTTGGTACGATCTGGTTTGCGACCCCTGTGCCAGATCTTGGTATGGTCTAGTTTTAAAGACCATCTTCATTGCACACAGACAACTCCATAAGTGCTCAGATTTCCTCCTTTATTGCCCACAAGGAGGACCTCAGCACAGTGCACAAACTCCGCACACCTGTGAGGATCCCAATGTGAGTATACATGAATCACACATTTTATAAATATTTTTGTGGTGGGTAAGTTTCCTAATTTTTTAAATTTTGCCAGGGCAGGGGCCTTATGGTTTATCAGACCTTGTACAGAAAAAGACAGAGCCAATAATGACTAGCAGTATGTTCCACCCATGGAAGAGAACAAGGTTTCCAGAGCTGATCGACAGCATAACAGAAGCGATGAAGAAAGGCAATCAAATAGATGCAGAGAGGATACACTTAGCTATGGAATATATCAGAAAGATGTATCCAACCACAGAATGGACCCGCAACAAAAGCTATAAAAAATGGAGGTGGAGGTGTATACACAAAATGAAGAATGGACAGGGCATATATGGCCACTCAATGGCCACTGGAAAATTCTGAAACAACTTGAAAGCAGAGGCAGAAGCACTATAAACAGCTGCAATTACAATCACAGAAAAGATTTTGTTAGAGACAAGATATTACACCTCAAAGACTCACTATCTGTCATCACAGCCCTCAGGAATAATAAAAACAATGAATTAGACAGCCTGGCAGAAGTATTAATGAAAACCAGCTATGAATTCAAAAGGGTAAAAGTACATTGAATCCTTCCCACTGTATGATATATGGAAATGAGAAGGCAGATTAACTTGCCAAGAAAGGGAGGAAGGAAAACTCAAACAGGAGACAGGGCTACATATGAAGAGATAAAAGCTATAATCAAAAATAACTATAGAGAAAAATGGCAGAAGAAACATCCAGAGTCCAGTAATGCAGAACCATTCCATACATTACCAAGAAGAGATCAAGTGATAATTTTCAGACTGAGAACCGACCATTGCAAACTCAGATACCATCTATTCAACAAACAAATTCAACAGTATCGTCTAACATATAAACAAGTCACGCATCAAGACTCACTTCTCTTACTGACTTTCTCCCCTTCCTCATCAAGGTCATTCTCATCTGATGATATTTCCTCATAGCCTTCATCATCAGGTTTCCCTGTGAGAAGAATAAAGTGATAAAACAAATCAGTAACAGCAAGTCAGCACAACTATTGTTCAAAATAAGATGCACAACTATTATTCAAAATGACATGCCCAAGAATTATTCAACATAACATGCACAACTTTTTTTTTACTTTAAACAATATGATAAATAAATAGATTTATGCGCTTTTATGGGATGGGTCATCAATGTTCTAAGTTAATTTTGCCTTCTACATTTTATGTGAACGGAGTCGTCTATGTCTAATGTGAAATACGTTTTGTATGCACTACGTTAACCTTGTAAATGATGTTTTATGATATGAGTCATGAGTATTTTATGTTCATTTTGACTCTTACATCTTGTGTGAACCATGCCTTCTATGTCTAATGCGAAATGCATTGTATCTTGTTTACACTATGTTCATCATCATCTCAGCCCGTAACCCGTCATGGGTCGTAGGGGTGCCATGGTGGAAGCATCAGCAGACAGGGTCCTCCACTGCTCTCTATCCTCAGCAATGCGTACAAGTGTGGAAAAACCGTGTCCTGCCCATTCTTTGATGTTATCAGCCCAGGATTTTCTCTGCCTTCCTCTTCTCCGTTTACCTTCGACTGTTCCCTGAAGGATCGTTTTCGAAAGGGAGTTATGACGAGTTACATGCCCAAACCAGGCAAGCTTTCGACGTTTCACTATTGACAAAAGTGGTTCTTGGTGGCCTGCATAGGTGTTTATCTTCTCTCTAACATAGACATTTGTTTTGTGCTCTTTATAGCAAATGCGCAAAATTCTTCTATAACATTTATGCTCGAAAGCCTGAATCCTTCGCTCCGTATCTGCAGTGAGTGTCCAGCCCTCACACCCATACAAGAGAATAGATAATACAAGTGATTTGTATAATTTGATCTTCACAGGAAAACTGATGTTACTTTTCCAGATCACATTCAACCTTGTCATGGCAGCTGAGGCCATCTCAAGTCTTGTCTTGATTTCTTTAATTGATCTTCCATCACTACATATAGTGGACCCGAGATATTTAAAGGTGTTAACTTCTTCTAACGTTTGCCCATTTAACGTAATGTTGGTCGGAACATGTTTCTTATGGCTATTCACCAATATCTTGCTTTTTTCTATATTAATTTCCATCCCATACGTTCTTGTTACTTTCTCCAGTCTAGAGGTAAGGTCTTGAAGTTCTGATTCTGATCCAGCTATCTGATCAATATCATCAGCAAAACGTAGGTTGCACAGAGGTCGGCCTCCAATCGATATGGATGATTTATAATCGTAGAGAGCCTCCTGCATAATATGTTCTAGATATATATTAAAGAGCACTGGTGACAGGATACATCCTTGGCGAACTCCTACAGTTGTTTTGAAAAATTCTCCAATGTCGTTGCTTGCAAAAACAGCACTGCTTGCGTCCTTGTATAGTGCTTCAATGATATCTATGATGTTGGTATCAAAATTGAACTTTTTCATTACTTGCCATAAGCCTTCATGCCAGACTCGATCGAAGGCTTTTGTGAAATCGATGAAGTTATGGTATAAATCGTGTTGATGTTGAAGATGTTTTTCGATAAGTAATCTAATATTGAAGATTTGTTCTGAGGTACTTCTTTTTGGTCTAAAGCCAGCCTGTTCCTCTGACAAGATTTCTTCTGATTTCTGTTTTATTCTGTTCAAAAGTATCCTTAACATCACCTTTCTTGGATGACTAATAAGGCTAATGGTTCTGTAGTTCTTGCACATTTTTAGATTTCCTTTCTTTGGAAGCGGTATTACTAATGACTGCGTCCATTCTTTTGGCCATCTTTTTGTACTCCATATCTTCTGGCAAATTGTTGTCATGATTTTTACTATATCTGGTCCTCCATATTTCAAGAGCTCTGCTGGGATATTATCCACACCCGGTGACTTCCCTCCTTTCATCGAACATATAGCCTCTTCCACTTCTTCCCGTAATATTGCTGCATTTCCGAGTTCCCTGTTTTCGCACTTAATGTTGTTAATATGCCTAAGTCAGTGTCAAGTTTACAGTTATATAATTCTTTACAATATTCTGTCCACCTTCTCATTACAGCTGTTTTTTCATTGAGCAGAGCCCCATTGCTATCTTCTATGACAGTTACCCTGGGCTGTTGGGGTTTTGATAGTTTTCTTAATGTGTCAAAAGCTGACTTGCTGTTACCTTTTATTAGCCCAGTATTAATGGACTCACATTGATCAGCTACCCATTTTTCTTTGGCCTGTTTCATTTTCTTCCTAATATTTTTGTTCACCATACTGTATTGCCATGCTGCTTCAGGAACCTCTTTCTTAACCTTTTTCATTTCCCGCCGTGTATCACATAACTTTAGAATGTCATCTGTAACCCATGGTTTGTTTATTTTCTTTCTTTTACCAAGTATTTCTGTTGCTGATTCAATGAGCACGTCTTTCACTATGTTAACATTGTCAATAATGTTTCATATGAAATACAAGGGAGCCGCGCTGGTGTAATGGTTACCACACTGTGCTGGTGATCGGGTGATCCAGGTTCAAGCCCGGGCGAGGATATTTGAATAAGTCTCATCGACCGGGACTTGGACTGGATTAATTCGAGCCCTGGCGAAGACATTTGAAGGAGTGTTGTCGACCAGCGACTGGCGGCTCCTGAGCCGACCCAGCTCTAATGGGTACCCTCCGAAGACGGCGAGTATCTGCCTGAATGGCGAGTGGACACCTGTCAGTGTACAGGGAAAAAAGGGATACTCATGTAAAAATCAGTCTCAGGTTAGATATACTAACCGGATATTCTCGCCTTGAGTAATAGCAGGCGTAAGTTAAAAAAAAAAAAAAATGATATACCGTACATACTACAGTATAAGCCGATAAATGTTTTCTCTTTTTGCACCTTACAGAATGTACCCCCAACATAATCGAGTGAAAAAACACCAAATAATTTATGAAACCTGTCAGTGTTACCCACCTCCCTTACCTCTGCTCACTGGTATCCTTCAGATATAAACTTGCTGCTTCATTAAATGTTTTTATCAAATTATCTTAAGTAATACATAATTTAACTCCTAAAAATTGCCCCAAATTTCAACTTACGTACGCCTTGTTGACCAGCCCCCCTTCATTTGATCTATGAGCAATCCCATTACTTTTTTTTACTAGACTCACTTTCACCAGTGTCACTGTCAGAGTCTAAATCAGTGTCACTGTCAGAGTCTAAATCAGTGTCACTGTCAGAGTCTAAATCATGTCACTGTCAGTCTAAATCATGTCACTGTCAGTCTAAATCATGTCACTGTCAGTCTAAATCATGTCACTGTCAGTCTAAATCATGTCACTGTCAGAGTCTAAATCATATCACTGTCAGTCTAAATCATGTCACTGTCAGAGTCTAAATCATGCCCTTATTCAATATCCACATATGATTTGGCTGCACAGTCAAGAAAAATCATAATATCAATTGCCTCTTAAAAATAATTCTGAAAAATGGAAACATTTTAATGTAACGGAAATATATGTATAACTCAGGTCTCCCTAAATACAGAGATCTTGTTGCTACTTAGCAACGCCCGACAACAGTAATAACGACTTTCCGAAGGAACTTTATTTTTAAAGGGTTGAGAATTGGGCACACAAACCCGCCTGACATTCTGCTCTTTCTTTCTCTCATCTGTTATTAGGGAATTCATTTATTCTCACATGCAATTTACATATTAATGGGGCGATTTCAAGCGTTTCAAACGGGAAACGAGTTAAGCTGAAAGGGACAAAAATTTGCAGAAAACCAAGGGAATTCCTATGCAAAGCGGTAATTAGGAATCAACGAAAAACTCATTCAACTTATAATTAGGTCTTTAATTTTGGGCGGTTTTTAAGTCCTAAAGTCTAGTGGTCACCTTACTGTCAAGAATATACAATATATCTCGAATGTTTTATATGACTTATGTCTTACAACAAAACTTGTTGAGTTTTATTTGAATGAAACTGTTTTATGTAGTTTGGAATATCTTTATTGTCTCTAGATGCCAGAGGTTAAGCAGCAACATGATCACCTATGCAGTCAGTACATCCGCTGAGGAGGATTGTAAGAAACCAATAATTAAAAGCAAACTGTGAAATAAAGATGAGACATATATTTCAAGAATAATAAATTTTTTCCCAAAATCAGCTTCATATTTCATCCGATTTCCTTTCTTTACATTTAAAACAAAAATCACAGTAAAAATATTTAAACAAAAAAAAAAACTTTCACAACAAAAAAATTTAATTTACTTACGCCTTCCTTTTTCCCTGGCTGGCTTCTCTTTCTGGATATCTTCAACAATTTTCACATACGGGATGTTTTTCTCTAACAGAGGCCTGGGTATATATCAAGGCATTGATTACGCACATGTTCAATTCATTGCCAGATTTTTTATTTCTCATCTGTCATAGTTTGACTCCTTATAATCTCTCTTTTTTTGTTGTTGCTGTTACAACTAATTAAAATAATATACCTTTTTGGTTATAATTCACCTCTGTAATAAACATTTCTGTTTTATGAATCACTAAAAAACTCATAAACTGTGCTTTGACTGATAATTACCTTATGCTACAAAGCACTTTTCCATGAGACTTTTTTGTTACAATTCACATCACCCTGTCACGACTCACAATAGTAATATTTTTGGCATGACTTATGATAATTTACTGCCCCTGCTCATTATGTAATTTGTCACATTATATCATTTATACTGGATGGGTATGAAAAAAAAATCGAAAAAGGTGATTTTTGGTGATCTTGGAATGCATCCTCAATCTCTTTGGAAAGGTAAATTGCCTGATCTTCGGTAGAGTAACACTGCCTAAAGCTCGCCTGCTGTGGTACAAAAAGTTTTTCACTTTCAAGGTACTACTGTAGCCTGAGGTTGATGATACATTCCATTGTTTTGCAGAGACAGCTTGTAAGGCTGGAGGTCTATAGCTGGAGGCCGTGGAACTGTCTTTTCCTGGTTTTAGGAGTGGTATCATGATTGCTTCCCTCCAGGTCTGTAGAACTCTGCCAGAGTTCCAACAGATATTGAAGATCTGCAGCAGCTTTGTTTTTGCTGCGGTTTCCAAGTTCTTAATCATTTCATTGGACACTCCATCAACTCCTGGCGACTTTCTCATTTTCAATTTGGATATTGCAAGCTCCAGTTCTCTGAATGTGATTGGTGCCTCCATAACTTCAGGTATGGTTCCATCTCGTCCTGCATATTGTTGTTTCTCACGAGTCTCCTGTTGCTTCTCTGGGCTAACTTCGATGTTGCTGTCTTTAGCAAAGGAGTCTGCAAAGTGATCACTGCCTGTTTTCCCATGAGGATGTTTCCATCTTTGTACAGTGCAATCTTTGAGTTTCTCCCTGTACCCTCATCATTAAGTTGGTTTTACCAGGTTCCACAGTTTCCTTGTATCTCTTTCGAAGTTCAAGGACTCTGTTTTCTCCTTCCAGCTTCTCTGCCTGGCCTGCAACTTGGCCCTTTGAAATTTGGCCTTAGCTTGCTGGTAGTTATTGTGGTGTTCTTGGCATGGACTGGTATCTGCCTGCTTTCGAGATGTTTCCACTAGAGGTGGGCAAATCGACACACGCCGCTGTTTCGATACATTCGGCACAATGATTTAAACTGTGTCGACACACTGTTTCGACACAACGGCACTTTTGCCCGTATCAGGGAGAAAGAAGTTTCTTATAGACAGTATACATGAATTGTGTGAGACAATCTCCTCTGTTTTTTCTTGCGCGCTACTGGCATGTGTGAAAATCTATGGCGTTTCGTGTGACCACAATTCAATATTTTTACACAAGTCTTCATTATGATGAAATAAAACGGAGATATGATGATAGCTGCAGTATATGGGAAAATAATAAAAAACAACAATAATAATAACAGTAATAATAACACATGATATCAAACTAGAGTAAGCTAGTTTTGGTAGACAATGATTCAAATCCACACCGAGTACACAGATATCAGCAGAGCTAATAAAGTGTCCATTACATTTATACGAACACACGGACACTTTCAACTTTAACATAGTGCCTAAAACATTGACAACTGCAGCACTGACACAATTTCCAGTGTCTATAACTTCTCAGCAAAAATAATATCACTTGTAAAATCAAGTCATCATAACACATCCCTGAAAAATATGACATGTTTGATATTCCATACTAATGTCCCGGAAGCTTGACTCAAATTTTACAAAGGCCCACGGAAGGTGAGACAGTGAGACAGTGTGTCTCTGCAAAACAGCGAGGCAGACAGGAACTGAAACTGTTTCGATACAACAAGCAGGCTGTGTTTCGAATCTTTCGGACTCAACGCTGTTTCGAAGCATTGTTTCGACACACACACACAGTAGCCACAGTAGCCATCTCTAGTTTCCACGTCGTTGTGCAGTTGCTCTAGTTCACTATTCCAATATGATTTGTAGTGCTTACGAGCCCCTCTAGGTATTGTTTCACGAGCAGCCTGTAATATACATCTGCTGAATTCATCGACTAGCTTATTGATGTCTTTGTCTACAGTCAGATCTCTAGCCAGTATACTAGTACGGTGCTGGTACATTGTCCAGTCTGCCTTCTTGTAGTTCCACCTAGAGAGAGTGCTGCTCTCCTTGACAAGTTCATTTTCCACAATAAGGAAGACTGGCCGGTGGTCGCTGCCTCCAAGTTGTTTCTCTACAATGAATGTGGTGTTCCACTCCAAGCCTGGTGAGTGGAATGCCAGGTGTGGTGTAGAGGTGGTGTGCCATGATCTTGAGTAGAAGGTTGGTGGGTCGGTTGGCTGGTTAATCAGGATAAGCCCATTGTCATCCTGCCAGTTTTCAAGCTCCTCACCTCTCCTGTCCATGTGATCATAGCCCCTGCTCTGTGAGTGGCTGTTGAAGTCTCCGCACACAATCAGTCTTTCTTTTGCTTGGATTGTGTCTAGTGCCAGTGGGTGGTCGCTCGGACAGTAGTAGTTGAGCAGGTGGAATTCTGTACTTTCTGTCCTGAGATGAAGCATCTGGTATTCTGCCCCATCCATATATGTTTCAAGCTGACATGCACTGATGTTATTCCTCACGAGTGTCAGTATTCCACCCTTTCGCCTGTCTATTCGGTCAGATCAGTACCACTGGTAGCCTCTGATTTTGAAGGCTATGTCCTTGTTGAGGTGGGTTTCTTGCAAGCAGCATACATTTACTTGCTCTTCATTCAAGATATTTTCCAGCTCTAATTTTTTGCTGTAGCCGTCTTTTTTACTGTTGACGCCTTCAGCATTCCAGTGCATTAGTTTAAGTGGTCTTTACTTTGCTTGGCCAGTAGCTCTATTCTCATGCCTCCTGGCTCCACGAGGCAATTGAGAAGGACCCCCCCCCCCCAATAGTAGGGGTTGGGCCCCTTTGAGGCAGAGGGCCCGGCACTGCGTCTGCCTGGGTGTCCGTCACAGGGCGAGTGCCATAACAATTTGTAGATATAGGCACATTTCCATTGCGCGTGTGCGTGGCATCCTGATTGCTGTGGTGCACCTCTTGGCTGGTTGCCTCCGTCTTCAGCACCTTGACTTGCTAGGGCAGACTGTGGTCTTGCTCGAGTGTAGGAAGGCCTGGCCAGTCTTGGTTGTTCGGCCGCTGATGGCTGTACTTGAGCCCCATCTCCACGTCAAGGAGCTGGCCTCGATGGGGTAATGGACAATTAATAGACAAGCAGGAAAAACCTAGCCAGGATCGGGGGAAAGGGGGGGGGTGCACAGAAAGGTTTTACACATGAATGTTAAGAGTATTATGGACAGATAAAAATAGTAACGAGGATATTCTGAAAGAAGCCAGACTGCAAAGAAAGCTTATTTGTACTAGAACTGCAGCTGGTGATCCGAGTGCATCGATCAAAGTACTCATCTGCTCTAGCAGCAGTGGTTTATCTAGTAACTGTTCTACATGATGAGGTTGCCAGCCTCAAGTATTACATCATTAGCCATCTCTGCCTGTCTTATGCCTGTGGAAGCAGTGGTCCTATCATGTCTGTGTGACCTGAGAAATCCATGCCAACCACTCGGGGCAAATTCAATAAGAAGGAAAATGATACAACCCTTCAAAGTGTGGCTAAGGCAACAGTTAAAGACTCCAGGTCATTAATTAACAGTAAAACCTGCCACTAATTTGTCAACTGCATCACACTTACTTCCCAACTGCCGCGTCTGCACTGAATCGTGAATCCTGATCTATCCTCATGTCCCTATCACCATAGCGGGCTGGGCTGTACTTGCTAGCTGGGCTTTCATCAAAGTCATCAAACTCCTGGTTGTCCAAGTCCTCGACTTGATTCTAGTTGAAAACCAAAAGTAATGAGTTTAACAAGAAACATGCACATTGGAAAATGCGTCTTGTTATCTTAGTCTTTTTCATGATAATGAGAATAAATGCAGGAAATGATAACAAGGTTGAACTTGAAGAAACACCATTAAAAGATGTAGAATCGTACACATATCTTGGCAGAAATATAGACAAAGTTGGAGAGACAGACAATGCTATCAAACTACGAATACAAAAAGCAAGAGGAGCTTTCATTGATTGGAAACATACGGAGAACAAAAGAAATCAAGTCCAACACAAAAATAAGAATCTTCAACTCAAATATCAAGTCAGTTCTATTGTATGGCTCTGTCAAGTCAGTCTTACTGTATGGCTCTGAGACATGGAGAACAACAAAAACAACAACCAAAAAGCTACAGACCTTCATAAATTAGTGCTTGCATAGAACAGAAGGGTTGAATGGTATGACAAGATCACCAATGTGGAAGTGATGACAAGAACCAGTGCCAGTGGATCTTGAGATGAGAAGAAGAGGCTGGTGATGAATAAGATACACATTGAGGAAACCTGTTTATAGCATTACAAGCCAGTCCTTGTTCTGGAATCCCCAAGGTAAGACAGGCAGAGATAGACCAAAGTACACATGGAGAATCTAACTGGAGACAGAAGTGTAAATGATGAGAAAGATGTGGAAAGGAACTCGAGCAAATGACACGTGACAGGAGAACGTGGCATGTATTTGTTGATGGCTTATGCTTCTTGGGGAGCTAAAGTAAACTGACTGATTGATTGATTGAGCACAATTCTGTATGTAAGAGTGTTGTTTCAACTATTCTTATCATCACTATCCTTCAGCTCAGTCAGCACAGTCAGCTCACATCAAGAATACTCACTTTTATATGACTGTCTATTCCTCCAACTTTACCTTCTGTGATCTTACTCTCACTTTGATATCACTGTCTATTCCCCCAACTTTATCTTCTGTGGTGGGTGGGTGTGTGTGTTTTGTGTTGATGCTTTTGGTTTCACAATCAAATTTATAGCCAGTAAGAAGAGAAGAAATGGTAAGATGCCTCTCTGAAAGTTGTTCTAAACTCTGCATTTTTCATGTCATCATTTGAGTTCATGACCAGATTTTTTCACATTATGCGGGACGTCCACAGTTCCTAATCAACTTCCAAACTGATATTATTATCATCATATATTGTGGTAACTGTCACATACAAACCAAAGTCTGACTGTTTAAAATTCCAAATCTGACGTATGTGAAGTTTTCTTGCTCTGCATGTGATCATCATTTCTTGTCACTCCTTACGGACCAAACAACCATCATTGTAGCTAATCCCCTTTCAGGAAGCCTGCATAAAACATCCAGGTCATCTTGCAGCGGTAGTTTCTATAGCCATTTATTATACATAATGAGGTTGCTGCAGCCCTTGTGTACATGTTAGTCATCTTGTATGACATGTTAGTCATCTTGTATGACATGTTAGTCATCTTGTATGACATGTTAGTCATCTTGTTCAACATGTTAGTCATCTTGTTCGACATGTTAGTCATCTTGTTTGACATGTTAGTCATCTTGTATGACATGTTAGTCATCTTGTACGACATGTTAGTCATCTTGTTTGACATGTTAGTCATCTTGTTTGACATGTTAGTCATCTTGTTCGACATGTTAGTAATCTTGTATGACATGTTAGTCATCTTGCACGACATGTTAGTCATCTTGTACGACATGTTAGTCATCTTGTACGACATGTTAGTCATCTTGTACGACATGTTAGTCATCTTGCATGACATGTTAGTCATCTTGTACGACATGTTAGTCATCTTGTATGACATGTTAGTCATCTTGTACGACATGTTAGTCATCTTGCACGACATGTTAGTCATCTTGCACGACATGTTAGTCATCTTGCACGACATGTTAGTCATCTTGTACGACATGTTAGTCATCTTGTACGACATGCCTGAGGGAGCAGCAGTCTTTCTTTCTTTGACTTACCAGACTCATAACACTAATGCTGATGCTTCCAAATGTTGTACGAAACAAATATATAACGCCCACCCAAAATGCTGAGTGGTTACAGCAAATGCTTCTCATGGCATAGGGATCTGTTCGAAACTGGCTGCATTATGCTCCAGTTTTACACAGCAGTAAAAATGGGCACCTGACTCTATTCTGAGTTAGGGAAGGTAAAGTCACAGGTGAAGTTTTTTTTTTAAATATTGCCTCATTTTGGAAAGGCCTTTTAACCTAGACACAGGTCCCGTTGGTTATATTAGGGAGCATGACCAATTATAAAAAGCCATGTGATCTATTGATATTAGGAAGGGAACTAGTCACACCATCTTGTAAAGCTGAGACCTAGTATAAGTAGTCTCTAACATTTAACACCCCTATGGTAGTATCTGTTATGAAACTACCTTCACCTTTCACTTAGTGCAAGCAGTTACTGAATGTTCAGAATTGTATGAACCAGTAACAACAAGAAAAATGTAATGTCATTAAAAAGCATAAATAGAAACATAAATCATTCAAATCAAAAAGAAAGTTTTGGAGTATAAAAAAATTGTTCCTTTGCTAAACAATGGATTTATTAAAAAAATTGTTCTGTTGTTAAACCAGGGATGAAAACAAAAATTGTTCTGTTGTTGAACAAGGGATGAAAACAAAGAAATTGTTGTGTTGTACAAGGGATGAAAACAAAGAAATTGTTCTGTTGTTAAACAAGGGATGAAAACAAAGAAATTGTTCTGTTAAACAAGGGATGAAAACAAAAATTGTTCTGTTGTTAAACAAGGGATGAAAACAAAGAAATTGTTCTGTTGTTAAACAAGGGATGAAAACAAAAATTTGTCTGTTGTTAAACAAGGGATGAAAACAAAAATTGTTGTGTTGTTAAACAAGGGATGAAAACAAAGAAATTGTTCTGTTGTTAAGGGGGTGGACGGTAGAGAAAACTGGATTTTACATACAAAATATCGATTTTTTATGTTTGAGCTTATTTTATTAAATAATCATTGAGGAATCGATTGAGCAAGGTTTTATAACATAAAAAATGCATTTGATGTATCAAAAAGCATATTTTCTGTACTACCCCCAAGCTATGATTTGCAAATTTGTGCCAAAAATGCAAGATTTGTCGCTCAATAATACCTTAGTTACGCTGTCCATATCGTGGACTATGTGGTATCGATACAAAGGAAATTTTGTTGTCTGCCGTAATATAGCAAATTCAAAACTTTTTTTTCTCATAGCTCTGAGTGATGTGTGCTTGAAAATTTCCGTAATTTTATGCTAACTTCCTTTTAAGGAGTGGTCACGTGATGACCTCATTCCCGACCCATTCAAGATGGATTCATAAACACCTGTTTTGATTGGTCATAACATTTGGCTGCGTGCGCAAATGTGGAAGATAACAACCGCTTCTTCCGCCCGTAAACATTTCTTCGCTGCATGTATCGTGGCGTTTGATATTTTTCTCTTGTTTAAATTTCAGTGAATTGTGTTCTATTATTTCAAAATGGGAAGAATAGGTAAGAGATCAAAGCAAATATCTGCTGCAAGACTGCGTCGACAGTATGTAATTTCTAGCAATGGTAAGACAGAATCAGCGGTGAATAATAAGCAAACTGATGTAGTCTCAACATGGAATTTCGGCATACCAGTATCCGATAGGCCTATAGTTTAAATTGCTGATCCAGTAGTGCCGTTCACCACTGGCCCAAGCCAATTTGATATAAAAATTAACTTGAGCACGAGCAAGAATGTTGAATCTCATAATACTGTCTGCGCTCAACCTAAACCTACATACAGAACCATTGTGGACATTTCTTTCTTCAACAACCTTTTTAAAAATGTGTGTTGCAATGTGTGTAAGCAAAGCACATTGCAAACAAGAACTGACAACACCAAGTCAAAGGGTTTCTCTCTCATCCTGGAAGTTGTGTGTCACACATGTGAAAAGGCAATTTCTAGAACGTACACCTCCGAGAGGGAACCAGAAGGCCGTGGCCCTCGAGGACATGCAATCAACAAATCTGCAGTTCTTGGTGCCCTCATGTCTGGAATGGGCCCATCTACGTTCAATCTCTTCTGTGAGAACCTAGACCTCCCTGGCCTGCACCAGAAAACATTTCATAAATATGGAGATAAAATTTTTGATCATTTGGATACCATGCACTCTACAGTATTTCAACGAGCCATCAGCATCGTCCGAGCTGTGCATGCTAAGAGTCAGCATTGTACCATTAATAAAAAAGAAGTCATTGACATCGCTGTCAGCTTTGATGCAACATGGCTAACTAGAGGTCATAAGTCACTGATAGGTGTTGGCAGTGTTACCGACATCTTGACTGGCATGGTCATCGATACGTATGTTATGTCTTCCTTCTGTCACACCTGCGAGAATACTGGACAGTGGCAACTGAAAAATCTGCCTGATAAATTTGAAAAATGGAAAGCAGAGCATCAGAAGGACTGCTGCCGTAATTACGAAGGGTCAGCCGGAATGATGGAGGTAAAAGCCTGTGAAGTTCTCTTTCTTCGTTCAGTGGCAAATCACAAGCTATGCTACACTGTTTTGCAATCAGATGGCGATTCCAAGGCCTACAACAGACTCTGTGACATCAAACCGTATGGACCAGAAGTTGACATAACCAAAGAAGAGTGCGTCAACCATGTTGCAAAGCGATTAGGCACTGCACTGAGGACACTCATTACTGACTGCAGGAAACAAAAAGTCACCCTTGGGGGAAATGGCCGTGGTCGTCTAACCCAAAATGCCATACGAAAATTGTGTATTTACTACACCAGGGCCATCCGCAAGCATAGTACAGCCCCAGAGCTGAAACAAGCCATCATGGCTTCTCTCTACCAAGGGTATTCGACAAATGACAAACCCCAACATAATTTGTGTCCGCCAGGCAAAGACTCCTGGTGTTTCTATCAGGCTTCCATCGCCAAAGGAGAAGCTGCCGGACCACACGAGACCAAGGTTCACACTCCGCTAGACTACAACCTGCTCCATAAGCACTTAGCCCTATTTATGAGCATCTTACTGATCAGCATCTGCTCAAGCGGTGTGAGCTAGATGCAACACAAAATGCAAATGAAAGCATACACAATGTTATATGGAGTTGTTGCAGCAAGCGAAAATTTGTGTCATTAAAAAAGGTCAAATTCAGTGTCCTTCTGGCCGCTGGAGAGTTCAAGTTTGGTCCATCAGCCAGTGCAGAAATAAAAAAGCTGTATGGTCAAGCATCTGGAACAAACTCAAAACGCCTTGGACAGGTGCGATTGAGGAAACATCTGGCCAACAGCCAGAAACATGAGGCTGACAAACTTGTGAAAAGGAGAAAAATTAGGCAAGAGGAGGAGCTGCAGGAAACTGAAGGAGGTGCAGCATATAGTGCTGGACAATTTTAAACACATTCAGCCCCCCAGAATGGAGTATATTGGACAAGACAAGGCCCTCGGTGAGTAAAATGCATTTTTCTTAAAACTAACATTTTATTAACAAAAAATTTTATTACTAACAAACTATCTAACAGAGTAGTCTCAAATTTGGCATGCATGTAGTACACATCTATATCTTTAAAGTAACACATCTGCATTTTTGATATTTTGGTAATTTTCTTTTATAAATTTTAAAAAAATATTTTTAAAAATATTTTTTCATACAAATATAGTTTCTTTTTTTAAATCATTAAAAATAGAATTTTATCATGTGTAAATTTGTTTTAATTGTCAGTCACAACATGTGTGTGCAGTTTGATAAAGTTTGGTCAATGGGAAACATAAGATATTTGCTCTAGAAAATTGGTGAAAAATCCAATATGGCAGATGTTTTTTTTTTGGTTACCATGGTAGAAGGAAAGAAGAAAAATTAGGCAAGACAAAGGCGAGAGGAGGAACTGCAGGAAGCTGAAGGAGGTGCAGCATATAGTGCTGGACAATTTTAAACACATTCAGCCCCCCAGAATGGAGTATATTGGACAAGACAAGGCACTCGGTGAGTAAAATGCATTTTTCTAAAAGTAACATTTTATTAACAAACAATGTTATTACTAACAAACTATCTAACAGATCAGTCTGAAATTTGGCACGCATGTAGTACACATATATACCTTTAAATTGTCACATGCTTTTTTTTTTTGATATTTTGGTAATTTGCTTTGATATATTTTTGTTTCATTTTTTTCATACAAATATAGTGTATTTTTTGTTTTAAATCATTAAAAATAGAATTTTTAACTTATCAAAAAAAGCATGTGATAAATTGTTTTAATTGTCAGTCACAACATGTGTGTGCAATTTGATAAAGTTTGGTCAATGGGAAACATAAGTATTTAGCTCTCGGAAATAGGTGAAAATCCAAAATGGCGGATGTTTTTTTTTTTGGTTATCATGGTAACCACGTTTTTTAACAAAATAAACTGTAGAATTTGGTTCATGGACATACACTGTGTCTACTGACCACATAAAAAGTTTGAAAATGTTATTAGAACAAAAGTTAGTTTTCACTGTAGTCCTTCCCCTTAAACAAGGGATGAAAACATAAATTGTGCTGTTGTTAAACAAGGGATGAAAACAAAGAAATTGTTCTGTTAAACAAAAATTGTTGTGTTGTTAAACAAGGGATGAAAACAAAGAAATTGTTCTGTTGTTAAACATAAATTGTTCTGTTGTTAAACAAGGGATGAAAACAAAGAAATTGTTCTGTTTTTAAACAAGGGATGAAAACAAAAATTGATGTGTTGTTAAACAAGGGATGAAAACAAAAATTGTAACAGTGCATCCTTACCCTTACCTTTCTTGACTTGCCGTCAATAAGTATGTTGTAGGCCTCATCATCATCTGACCACTCACTGAACACATCCTGCTGTCCGTCATCTGATGACAGTGTTTTTTAACAAAGACAAAAAAAAGAAAGATTATTTTATTACATGTTAGTCACAGCTGATAAAAAAAAAATGTAGGTGTGTGTACACAGCAGATCCAATCATGCAAGACTGCGCACTGAAAATAATCAAAACATGAAAGATTATAACAGCACATCAGAACATAAAAGATTATGATCCAAAGTACTGTGTAAACAGCAGGTTCGCGCATGAAAGATTATGTACAAGGCGGCCCAATCATGAAAGATTGTGTACAAGGCAGGTACAAGAATGAAAGATTATGTGCAGAGAAGGTCCAAGCATAAAAGATTATGTACACATTAGGTCAAAACACAAAGAATTATGTACACAGCAGGCCAGATCATGTAAGATTATGCGCACAACAATTTTTAAAAAGTGAAAGATTAAGTAAGAATAGATCCAAACATGGAAGATTATGCACAGAGTAGATCCAAACATCATTAATTATGTACAAAGCGGATTAAAATATTAAAGATTACAAAGACAGAAAGTCCAAAGATGAAACATTGTACACACTAGGTCTAAGCATGTAATATTAGGTAGTGAAATTTAAAAACAAAAAGCATTTTAAACAAAATTAAAGCCAGAACAATGATAAGAAAAGAAAATATGGAACAAAATTCCTTAAATGCATGGCCAGTTCATAAAGACAAACTTTTGGAAGAAGTAGGTCACGCTCCTAAAGTGGTACATCCTGGATTTTAGCTACTGTTGTACTATCAACACCATAAATATTAAGAATGCCAGTTCACAGTTTTGGCAGAGTGCTTTAATGACAAATGGTTTTAAATATATTATCTGTCCAATGGGATTACTGGTTTCATGCTGATGTGACCAATAGTATGAATGAACCAATATACTGATTTGCAAAACAGTCCAGCAGTATGAATGGTCCAATAATGATTTGTCCGATGGTATGACTTCTCCATTTAGTCATCAAATGATACCACAGGTCAATTCATATATGGTCTAACAGTACAATTTTATCAAACAGTACTAGTTATGGTTTAGCCCTTTTCAAGCAAGAAACATTCAAACACTATCTCCAAAAATGAAAGGGAATCAGAGAACGTTACAACATGACCTACCAATGCTGTCTCCCAACATGGCAGCTGCAATATCTCCTCCATCCAACTTTGCTGGTAATGACTCTGCAAGATAGGCCATAATAAAGAACACTTAAACATGTAACAATTTTCAAAAATGGATGCTTGCATAGTACCGAAGGACTGCAATAGTACGAGAAGATGATCAGTGTGGAAATGATGACAAGAACAAGACAAGTGCTAGTCGAATAACAAATGACAAGAACCAGACAAGTGTCAGTAGAATAAGAGATGACAAGAACCAGACAAGTGTCAGTAGAATAATACATGACAAGAACCAGACAAGTGCTAGTAGAAAAAGAATTAAACAATGGAGCATGTTCTACCCATTATGCTTAACAGCAAAAGTGGAAAGATCTATTATTTTTGAAATACCTGACTTTGTTTAATTTTATGTCGCAGTTAATAGCAAAAACTTGAACTTAAGGCTAGCTATCCTTCTGCCGAGGTATGCATTATGATGAACCAACGATCACTGCATTATGGAATATTTAACCACAGGAAAATCTACACACAGCATTAAACAGAAGGCAATCTGATCATCACAAGCCATCGCTTGTCAAACAAGTATATTGGTCTTTGTATGTCCTAGACACTCCATGAAGGCACTAGAAGGGGGTTGGCATCATGGCCTTCAAGTGTCAATCTCCTGATGGTTTTTGTCTCTACCCATGCTGGGAATTGAACTTAATGCACCTTGGTTCATCATCATTTTCTTGTTTGCTACTTATGGAGCCACCCCTGCAGCTCATATGACGTCTGCAACAAGAATTTACAAGCTCTTGCACAGGTGTTTTCTGTAGCAATTTGTTTTATACACAGGTTATTCCCCCTTGGTTGCAATTTCCAAATTTGCTATGCCCTGATTTTATCCATTCTGCTGAATTCAGATGTTTGTGAAAGTAACAATTTACTGTACTCCATGGCAGCTGTTCCACTGTCAGCATGATGACTTTTCATCATGTATAAAAACTATATATAAAAAAATTAAATTAAAAAACATAACTTACCACTATCAGAGGATCTCCTCCTTTGCTTCTCCTCAACAACTGCAGTGAGTTTGCTGCGTTTGGACTCAGAACCTGACCTTGATCGAGACCTTGACCTCTTCTTTCCTTTCTCACTGACCTTTGGTTTCTGAGTACAGAAAGATACTGAATGACCATGGCAGCATCATGATAAGCATATACAATGTACAGAAATATACAGTACTTAGCAAAGCAGATAAGAAGCCAACACTAAATCCAGGAATCCCTGAGGAGATACCAGAACAAATGAGTTTCTTTTATCTTCATGTAATAACATAAGATGGCAGACATTAATAGGATCAGATCAGCTACCATCTCTAAAAACTGAAATATTCCGAAAATATAAAGTTTTTTTGGCCGACTTTTGACCGATTCTGGGCAACATGGGATACATTGGGCGATTTTTGGGCTACTTTGTGTGATATCTGAGCTACTGGCTGATTTTTGGGCTACTTTGTGTGATATCTGAGCTACTGGCTGATTTTTGGGCTACTTTGTGTGATATCTGAGCTACTGGCTGATTTTTGGGCTACATTAGGTGATATCCGAAAACGGAAAAAAAAATCTTAATTTCTGAAACACAGCCGTCCCCTAGCATTTGGGATTCTGGGTTAGCAACCTGTATTTCTATTCATTTTTCCACTTACCAGTGAGAAATATGTGATTAAATCTGACAAAATAAGTCGTACATTCACATTCTGAAATACTTAAGTCACTGCCAGCCACAAACATTTTTCAAAGACTCATGGTTTAAAAAAAAAAAATTTATTTGGAATATTTAATGAAAAACTATACACATTTCAAAATATGTGCAAGATGCCATAATGTGACATAATATGGTTTACTGGTTGGTGCCATACTGAGCTGTCTGAATGGGCCGCTGCTATCAAATGTAGATTAAATGTTATATATGGTCATTTTTTTTTTCAAACATAACCTACAACATTTGATAACAGACAATGTGAAGTTTCATAAAATATGAACATCTCAAAACCGATAAAATATTAACAAAATTAAAGGTTTCTGTTATTCTAGAAATCAGATGTACCACCAAGTTACCAACTTTACCACAATGCACCACATGTAGTCCATGTATAAATAACTCATTCAAATGTGCTCTCACAGGCCCTGAACATGCGTAATAAATACATACAGTCCTATATGCCAAACAAAATTAAAAGCATAAAGTATAGCATCAACTCCGCCAAGGCCGGTCCCAAGTCCGCTGAAAAAAAAGGAGGGTGGCCTGCATGGAGGCCGTAAGGAGGCAGCCCCTCTACCATGCAAAGGCACAACAAACCAATCACCTGTTTCCTTTAAATCATGATTACGAGCAATGCAAGAGAGAAAACTGGACTGATTCTAAAGGCAACAAACTGGAACAGACTACGGCTTATGGAACATGGAACACAAGAAGTATAAATGGGAAAGAAGAGGAGCTGATGGTACAGATGAGGAAAGCACAACTAGAAATCCTGGCTATAATGGAAATGAAGAAAAAGGGATAAGGAGTCATGGATCTCGATGTTGACACGCTGCTCTACAGTGGTGTACCCACATCTGAAACAGCTAAAGGGGGTGTGGGTTGCATTGTGGCAAAAAACCAAAAAGATAATATCAAGGGATGGAACTTTGTCTCAGAGTGCATTATGGTTGTAAAACTAAAAGAAGGAGAAACCATAGTCAACCTGGTCATAGTGTATGGGCCAAATGAGGATGAGAGAGCAGAGGTCAAGGAGAAATTCTTCGGGCTGCTTCAAAGGACAGTGGATGACTGCCTAGATGAAATTATCATGCTCGGAGATTTCAATGCCAGAGTTGGAAATGACCACGCTAGATGGGGTGGAGTTATCGGAAGATATGGAGAAGATACTCTTAATGACAATGGAAAGCGACTCCTTAGAATCCACAGTGAACAGAATCTGATCATTACAAACACAAAGTTCCCCCATAAGCGCATACATGCTTACACTAGATGTGAACCAACAAAGAATGAGAAGTCAGTGATCGACTATGCCATTGTTAGGAGGAGCTCATTCAAATATGTCTGGGAAGCTAGAGTCTGGAGGGGACTAGAGATTTGAAGTGATCACTACCTGCTGACCATCAAAAGAACAATTGAAAAGAGTTGCTCAGCCTAGGAACTGCCCAACTTCACGCAAGAAACTAAGTAAAGGAACAGGAGAAATGAGCATTAAGACCTACAAGCTGAGAGAGCCAGAATTTAAGACCAGATATCAGGGGCTTATTGCTGCAGCGGTGAGCAACACAGAAGAACAACCTGATGACTTGGAAACCCTTTGGCTTAAATTCAAGGACACCATAAAGACAGCTGCTGCAGAAGCATGTGGTGAAGTCTGACATGGGAACAAGAGAAAGAGGACACCTTGGTGGACAGAGGAAGTTAAAGAGAAAATAAGAGAGAAGAAAATGGCATGGAAACAATACTTAGGTGCTAAAAACACAGCAGGACAAATACAGAAATATAGAGAATATGTGATACTCAGAACAGAAGCAAAGAACACCAATGGTGGTGAAGATGACATAAAGATGGAAGAACTGAAGGCAGCACTGGAGAAAATCAAGATGGGCAAAGCAGCAGGGCATGATGGTATACACGCCAGAAATGGTTAAGTACATGGGAGCAGCAGGCAACCTATTACTCTTAAGGATCCTACAGGCAGCGTGGTGCAACAAGACCATACCAAAGGATTGGGAGACTGTCATCATAACACCCATTTTAAAAAAGGGTGACAATCGACAATGTGGAAACCATAGAGGCATATCCCTTCTCAGTGTCCCTGGTAAAATCTACGCTAGAATCCTAGAGCAGAGACTCAGACACCTAGCTGAGCTACAATTGGATGAGGTCCAGTGTGGATTCCGAGCAAACCAAAGTACTCAAGAACTAATCTTCACACTCAGACAGCTGAGTGAAAGGCTCTTGAGTATAAGAGTGAGATCCATCTGTTTCATAGATCTGGAAAAGGCGTTTGACAGGGTCCCCTGGAGCAAACTGTGGGACTGTTTGGCAAGGAAGAACATTCCAGCACCTCTGATTCATGCTATATAGAGCTTCTACAAGTCTTGCAGAAATTATGTGACGACAGCAAACCATAAGTCAGAAGAGTTCAGGACCACCACTGATGTAAAACAAGGTGATATCCTGTCATCTTATCTTTTCATACTCCTCATGGACGATGTCATCAAGGCATGAAAGGAGAGAACAAGAAAGTATTCAATGGGATACTGGAAGATGAGACAGGTCTGTATTTCAGAGCTGGCATTTGCTGATGATGATGCCCTGATTGCTAAATCAGAGGCACATCTCCAATCCAACCTGCAAGTCTGGATGGAAGAGCTGGAGAAGAGAGGGATGGTCATAAGCAGCTCTAAAACAAAAACCATGGTGATATCACGAGAGGAAACAAGACATCAGATTAAGGTGGGAGAACAGGTCCTGGAGCAGGTCGACCACTTTATATACCTCGGAGCTGTTATAGACCGGAAGGGAGGCATCAAAGAAGAGTTGGCAACTCGAAAAGCAGCAGCAGGGAGACTTTTTCAGGCCATAAATCAAGGATTCCTCAGCAACAGAGAAGTTGGTAAGAAAACGAAGATGGCTGTATACCGCTCCACCTATGTCCCAGTCTTGATGTATGGATGTGAGTCATGGGCAATGACTACAAGCCACAAAAGCCAGATCCAGACCTCAGAAATGAGGTATTTGAGGAAGGTGGTTGAAATAACAAAAAGAGACATGGTCCACAACCAGACAATACGTCAAGGCCTAAATACCCACCCCCTGCAGACCCAAGTAGAACAGTCCCAACTAAGACAGTCTGGCCATGTCTGCAGAATGGGAGAAGATCGGCTACCACGACAAGCATGGGAAACAAAGAGCCAGGGATCCAGACCCCCAGGACGACCCAGAGTTCGCTGGGAGGACAACATTAGACAATCTTTGAAGGGCCGAGGACTAGAATGGAACCAGGCCAGGAGGAAGACAGCCGATAGGATAGTCTAGAGCTCTCTCTTCCAAACCTCTACACCTCACGGTAGAAGGGGAACGACGAAGTAAGTATAGCATCATGTCCTTTGTTTGTACCGTAGGCGCAAATACCACAAAGTACATAAAAAAGCAATGAATCTTAGAAACAGTAAACACAGGACAAATACTGAAACAAAATTGCAGTTGCTGTAACAGTGTGGCCTACTACGTTGCTACAACTGTTAGACTTATAGTAAAGTACTTATGAATGACTAGTTAGTAATAAAAAACACTAGTCAAGAATCAATGACATCATCAGTCATGGCACACATGAACCCATGATGTCATCAAACCTTGTGTGGCCTCCATACAAGTCAGACGGGAAAAAATTTAGATTAGAGATAACCTTGAACAATGGTTGGTCATCCTCACTTAGTAACAATAATTTTAGAGTAGAGGTTTCGTAGTTAGTTAGGTTAAAGATTATTTCAACAGTTAGCTAGGCCCCAAGACCAATCATAAGAAGGTTTCCGGTCTTAACTCCAATTAGAAATAATTTCATCTGGCAAGCCCTAGTACCGGACTAGTATAAAGACTGATGAATCATAGTAACCAGTCAGAGCCTGAGACAGTTATCTCAGAGCAAGAGTCAAACCAACATAAGGCGTTCTCTCTTGAGGTGTGGAGCAACCTGGCGCATTCCCTATTGAGAACAAAAAGCCTTTGACTCATACGGTTAGGACAAGTATATAACCAGTTAGGACAAGTATATAACTGTCTAGACATCTACTACCAACCAGGGTCATTAGTGATCCAGCACTAACCCCTGCTACAATTTTATTGTGGGTTTTCTCCACAACTCGTAAGTTCGAACTAGTTATTTTGAAGTCTCGAATCGAATTTTAATTTCGCTAGGATTCCACAGTGTTCAGACATGCCATAAAACGACTTCCAAAAGCAGTAAGCCTTTTGCCATCGAGGCTAAAGCTGGCAGTTTTGCCCCACCAGAAATAAGGTTGGAGCTGCCAATTTTTTTATATGGAATCGAATGAATAACATTTCTTATAACTATTTGGACTTACCAAATACACTGCACTATCAGAATTTTCGTTGACTGTTGAATTTGCTATATTCAAACAAAACTTCAAGTACGGTTTTAAACAACAAAAGGAAGATTTTGAAAAAAATCAGAACTACTAATGAAATCAAGAAGGTGAAGCATCAGACAAGATAATAACATTGACAGGGAATCTGAGACATGAACATAAAGGAATAAAGAAGACTTGGAAAGACACTGGAAGGCTTGGTCACACGTCTGTTGCTGGCGTCTGCACACAGAGATGAAGGGTGATAACGACTGACATTCACAGACACATACAAAAATGTCAGTTAATTTTCACTTCCATGTCAATTTTGTTGGTCTAAACTGGTGATTTTGCTCTGAATCTTTGTATTATTCATATGTCTGCCCAAAATATTCTCTAGAACTTTCACACATCAAGTAAATGTTCTCTATGACCATATCATAAAGTTCCATAACAAATGTGCTAACAACATTACATGATATAAGTACACGCGATAGTGTCTGGCTTGGCACTTTGTGTCCTCTCTCAAAGCGTTTACTACATTAACATTAATAGCAAGGGTCAAAACGACTGTAAAAGTAGGTCGCTATTACAGGTTGTCTGCCCACAGCACAGGATCTTCGATGTTCCTTTGATCAGAGCAGCTTATTATGAGTCGTTCTTGGCTGTCTTTCTCTCATCATCGAGTCTGGCACCCTATTTCCATTCATAACCATTTGTTGACTGGTAGAACTGAGGTCTGCAGAATGATCATCATTTATGTATGCCTATTTGCAACAACAATAAAAAAAACAACACGCCACCACAGATGCTTAGAATTGTAACTTGATCTTCTAAAGAGGCGCGAAGACAAAACTTCTGCTTAAGAGAGCCCTAATTTGAGTTGGGACTGAACAATTGCTCGACTTATCCAAAAATTCAAGTTATCAGACGTCAGATTTAACCAGTTTTTTTTTTAACAAAGCCAAAGAAGACTTTTGGCCAGGACTTGCGATTGGACAAGTGGAAAGATATAACGGGACTCTACTTACAAATTTATTTTAAGCTCCGCACAGGAGAAAACCAGAATCCCTTGATTCGTTCTTACCTGCAGCTTTTTTGCGTATAAGGAGGTACCCTACCAACCCATCAACGGACCCATAAAAATTAGCCAGTCAAAATTATTTTTACACATGAAACTATGTTTGAAAAAACTTTGCAAATTCTGTTTGCTTCAGGGAAATGTATATGGGTACCGAAAATTAAATTCCATGCATTAGATGCAATTGCTTTGACCTACCTGAAAATCGGTTTAAGCAACTTCCGTTTAAAGTGGACAGCACTGTACGTTACAAAACTGCATTATGAGGACCCAACCTGAACATTCATGTATGATAGGAACATTTTTAAAAAATAGTAATGATAAAGGGGTTATCTTAAGTGTTTCTACATTCATCCCTCTTTCACTCTTCCATGAGCAATGGGACACCTACTCACCTCGGCTCTCCCACGATCTCTGTCCCTGCCAGTGGAGGGTGCTGGTGATCGAGAGGATACGTGTGGTGATCTCATACTATCAGACACTAGCTTGGCCACAGGTGACCTGGACGATCTGCGAGATGCCCTAGACTGAGAGTAGCGAGACTCTACACTCTTCTGGGAGCCTTTAGGAGACAAACTTCGTGACTTCTCTCTGAGATGGAACATACAAATGTTCCAGTGAGAAACTTTCAGCCAAAACAGTATACCAGAAGAAAACATACACAAATTGAAGAATCTTTAGCTCACATGTCAAGTCATATTGTACGACTCTGAAACATGTAGGAGAGTAAGACTCACAATCAAGATGTTAGATGGTCATAAATGGGTGCGTGCACACAATCATCATACTGAGCCCTCAACAAATTCATGCTAAGCTTTCCTGTCCTGTGCCACCCATTCAAGGTCTTTCCATGTCTTCATTATACCATTTATGGCCATCTCCAGTTTCCCCCTGTTGTGTTTTTTTGTTAAGTCTCTTACCATGGGGATTCCGGACAAGGACTGCCATGTTACGTACTACAAAGATTAAAATTCTACTGGTCAAATACCATGCCAAGTTAATCAATGGATGAAATGATGGGAACTAAATAGCAATGGAGTAAATGGTGAGGACAATTTATTGGAGGAGGACTGGACACATACTGAGGAAATCATTGACTAGAAGGTTTGTACTGGACAC
Organism: Oreohelix idahoensis; assembly: GCA_024509875.1. Classification (NCBI taxonomy): domain Eukaryota; kingdom Metazoa; phylum Mollusca; class Gastropoda; order Stylommatophora; family Oreohelicidae; genus Oreohelix; species Oreohelix idahoensis. The sequence goes on from JAMPIV010006088.1 coordinate 399,562, forward strand.
ATACTGAGGAAATCATTGACTAGAAGGTTTGTACTGGACACATACTGAGGAAATCATTGACTAGAAGGTTTGTACTGGACACACACTGAGGAAATCATTGACTAGAAGGTTTGTACTGGACACACACTGAGGAAATCATTGACTAGAAGGTTTGTAACCCTGGACACACACTGAGGAAATGACCAACTACAAGGTTTGTAATCTTGGACACACACTGAGGAAATGACCAACTACAAGGTTTGTAATCTTGGACACACACTGAGGAAATGACCTACTAGAACGTTTGTAACCCTGGACACACACTGAGGAAATGACCTACTAGAAGGTTTGTAACCCTGGACACACACTGAGGAAATCATTGACTAGAAGGTTTTTACTGGACACACACTGAGGAAATCATTGACTAGAAGGTTTGTAACCCTGGACACACACTGAGGAAATGACCAACTAGAAGGTTTGTAACTTTGGACACTGAGGAAATGACCTACTAGAAGGTTTGTAACCATTGACACTGAGGAAATCATTGACTAGAAGGTTTGTAACCCTGGACACTGAGGAAATCATTGACTAGAAGGTTTGTACGGACACACACTGAGGAAATCATTGATTAGAAGGTTTGTAACCCTGGACACTGAGGAAATGACCTACTAGAAGGTTTGTAACTTTGGACACTGAGGAAATGACCTACTAGAAGGTTTGTAACCATTGACACTGAGGAAATCATTGACTAGAAGGTTTGTTCTGGACACACACTGAGGAAATGACCTACTAGAAGGTTTGTAACCCTGGACACACACTGAGGAAATCACATTCTAGAAGGTTTGTAACCCTGGACAGAGGAAATGACCTACTAGAAGGTTTGTAACCCTGGACACTGAGGAAATGACCTACTAGAAGGTTTGTAACCCTGGACACACACTGAGGAAATGACCTACTAGAAGGTTTGTAACCCTGGACACTGAGGAAATGACCTACTAGAAGGTTTGTAATCCTGGACACACACTGAGGAAAGGACCTACTAGAAGGTTTGTAACCCTGGACACACACTGAGGAAATGACCTACTAGAAGGTTTGTAACCCTGGACACACACTGAGGAAATGACCTACTAGAAGGTTTGTAACCCTGGACACACACTGAGGAAATGACCTACTAGAAGGTTTGTAACCCTGGACACTGAGGAAATGACCTACTAGATGGTTTGTAACCCTGGACACTGAGGAAATGACCTACTAGAAGGTTTGTAACCCTGGACACTGAGGAAATGACCTACTAGAAGGTTTGTAACCCTGAACACTGACGAAATGACCTACTAGAAGGTATGTAACCCTGGACACTGAGGAAATGACCTACTAGAAGGTATGTAACCCTGGACACTGAGGAAATGACCTACTAGAAGGTATGTAACCCTGGACACTGAGGAAATGACCTACTAGAAGGTTTGTAACCCTGGACACTGAGGAAATGACCTACTAGAAGGTATGTAACCCTTTATCTGAAATCCTCGGGGACAACTTTGTTTAAGAAACTGGATATTTTTGGTTTTCGAATGTCACCCAAATCATTCCAAAAGCAGCAGAAATTCCCCCAAACTAGCCCAAGACACCCAAACTAGCCCAAGACACCCAAACTAGCCTAAGTCACCCAGTCGGCATTCAAAACTGTGATCAAAATGTATTCCAAAGAAACGCTAGATTCTCAGAATGTTTCAGTTTTCGGGTGTTCAGATAACAGGTAATAGAGCTGTAGTATCAAATGGCAGTTCTTTTTCTGAAACCCCCAAGATAGATTTAACAGAGGCAGACATAAAAATTCAAGAAGAAAAGAATTGAAGACTGCTACAACAAGGATAAAAAAAACATGGACAGTACCAGAATAGACTGCCCATTATTACAGGACAGCTTGATGACAACTGCCTGTGCTCTATAAGGAGCTGTACGGCAATTCACCTCATAGACTGTGAACTGAATAGCCCAGACAAAAGCAGAATTCAATCAAATGAAAAGTATTATATGCAGCATTTCTTCCTGAATAGAATTAGTAAGAGAGTTCCTTAGTGTTTATAGAACCAATCCTATAACATGGAAGTGAATCAAAGAAAATCAGAAAACAAGAATGAAAATTTCAGGAGTTTATTCTTTTAGATAGTTGTAAACCTATATTTATATATTTTTTTAATTATAAATATATATATATATGTTTCTTTCTTTTATTAAAATAGTATTACTTGTTGATGCAGAGGGTCTTACGGTATCTTACAACCAGCATGAACAGGTAGGGTGCCATAAGGACACCAGCATTTCAAGGAATTCTGAATCCTCTGTATCAGAGGTGGGGACATCCAGATACTGGCATTTTAGCAGCAGCACCCTGCATAAAGTGGCTAACCTGGGAGACAGCTGGTTATGATAAACCTCGACACTCATGTCAGTCCCTGGGCCCTGCATGGTGCTTGCAATGTCGACCCATTTATCACCTAATGAATCTCCTTGTTTTTGTCTTTGTTCTTTTTCTCCTTCTTCCTTTCAGTTCTTTCCGTCTGTTTTACGTTTATTTGGCCTCTTCAATAGGGTTTGGAGAGTCAGTCCTTCTTTATAAAAGCACACTAAAACTTTGTGGTTTTTCTCTTTCCTGCCTGTTTATTTTTTCTTACTTTTTCAGTACATTTAAATATTCAACTTCCTTCGCTTCCGCTATCTATTCATTGCATTCTGGGAGGAGACTGCCTCAGTGCATCAAAAGGCAAGCATATGGGCCTGTGAAGCTCTGAGACAAACCACAATGATACTCATATGAAGATATACATTTCCTTTTATGTGTTTCTTTGTTCTGGTGATAAACTGTTTCTACTTTAATTTGGTGTTGTATCTCTGTAGCAATTTATTTTATAAATACATAAATAAAAAAGCTGACAAAAAGGCAAAAATATTACTTACATGACATCACTTTTCTTGGCCAAGACTTTCTCTCCATCTTTCTCACTCTCTTTTTCTCCAGCAGTATCTCCAGCAGAGGCCGTCAGATCTTTTTTATCTGCAACTCTTCTGCCTTGGCTAGCCAAACGTCCAACTAAACCTGGCTTTGGTTTCTCACAAGTTTTGTTGTCATCTGTTTTTTTAGGGCTCTTTTTTCCTCCAAAACTTTTAGTGGGCTTTCTCTTGACCGAGGCAGTTTCAGTCTGGGAGAACAGAGTAGCCAAAGATGGCTCGTCTCTGGCTATCGGCGACTCTTCCTTCCCTGATTCAGGTTTAACTTTTGGTACAACACTGTCAGGTTTTTCTGCAATTTTAGGTCTGGCATCTCGGCTGGATGATGCTTTGTCTTTCCCAGAGACTTCAACTGCAGCCCTGGCTGTACTTTTTAACCTTCCATCGCCAGCGGACAGATCTCTTCCTCCTCGAACAGAATCAGTTTCCCTCTTTAGCGTAGCTGTTTCCTGAGAACTTTCTCTCTGCTTCCAGTCTCTCCGCTCATTATTATCTCGACTGCCAAAGTCATCGCGAAATCCTTGACCTCTCTGGTTTCTGTCTCTCAAGTCTAGCCCCATGAGTGGAGCTTTAACAGGTTCATTCCAACTTCCTAAGTGAGGCAGCAACCTCTCCTCTCTCCCAACGCCTCTCCTGTCATCCCTAGGAACTCCAAAATCTCTTCCACTTTCAAATCCTCCAAAACCTCCCCTGTTGCCTCTACCTCCTTCCCAGTCCTCCCTAAAAGCCTCACCTCCCTCTCTTCTTCCTCTTTCATCCCACTCTCGTCCATCATGACCTGCTCGTCCTAGACCTTCGCCCCCACGACCTAGACCTGTGAAGAGTTAATGAAGGGGTTTAATTTGCATGCAACCACATTTACAAATGTTTATGTTTTACAAAATGTTAATGTTTTACAAAATGTTAACATTTTACTTATGTTAATATTTCACAAATGTTAATGTTTTACAAATGGGGTACACTTCTATCATCATCTTCCTTTGTCCTCTTTATGGAACCAACACTTGTAGCTGGCCTCCGTGACAGTCAACCTGCACCAAGCAGTCACATGTTGTTACAGCGGTGGTTGTTATGGCAATTAGAGTTCCATGATGAGGATGTCAGCCTCCATGCCCAACCTCTACCTCAGGGTGCAGTAGTCTCCCACGATGTGGCAAAAAAATGATCAAAAGGGGAATAACTGAAAGAAAATATTTACAAACAATCAATGTCAAGTCATTTTTAATACTTACAAACACTAAACAAACTGATGCACACTCAAGTGCATACTGTTGATCTGTCTTTTCAGCCGTGAGAGCTTAGGTATAGGAAACTATAGACAGAATTGCAGTAGGAAGTAATGTGATCATCACAAGTGCTCCCACATCAGATAAGTGTTTAAGTCTTTCAGAGTTTTTTCATCAACACTATCGAATGGTTTCCTCAATGTGTGTTCTATCCAATACTGTATTTTCCTCATCTTATCAATCAATCAATCCATACCCTTTAGCTCAAGAAGCATAGACCTTCAACAAACACATGCCAAGTCCTCCTGTCACATGCCATCAGCTCACTTTTTACCAAACAAAAGGGGCAAAGTCTTTTACAGACAGGGGGTATGATGTGCTGGTGTTGTGGGTAGTGGGTTTCCCCCCTTGCTTCACCCTAGGCCTAGTGAATTCTTGTTCATGAAAGGAGCGACCATTGCGGTGTTAGTCTCTTGGCCTAGCAAAACCTCTCATACCCCAAGATCGTTGTGCATGGTGAAGAGCCACACCCTCCTCGAGGTAGTCCTGGTAACTGAGGGTGCGAATCCTCAGGCTAAACACAACAGATCTAGAGGAGCAAACCTCGATAATAAAACCGGTGCACTACACCGTACACGCCCTCTGTGGGTGGGAAGGAGCCAGATGGATACTGAACAAGTCTTGGGAGTGGGAACGAGTGTGGACTGCTCCCTGAAGATCGGAACCCATCGTACAGGCACAGAGACTCAGGACTTGACGATCCTATTGCCTTCAACTCTTGGTCACATGACTAGAGCCTCGGAGAACTCGGCGTAACCAGCAGGCAATTTGGTGGCGGGGAAAGAGCACTGTGAGCCCTACCTTTGCTACGTATCACAAGGAGACGCAGAAACACCCCCTTTATCTCCCCCAGAGCTGGCACAGTACACTTCTGGCTTCTACCCGGGGCGGTAGGAAATCCACATCAAACCTGGCAGAGCAAGTCCTCCATCAGATGTGGCCGATGCTGGGCCCACTGGCGCGTGGACACGTCCCGATCCCCATCGAGACTTGCCCGGGGAGCCCACCCCGGCTCAAAAAAGCAGAGAAGGCCACTCTCCAAACCTCCGATGTCTTGCGGGCAGTGTTAGGATGTGCAAGAACATGGACAGGAAGACTCCACAACTTCCCCACTGAAGACACGCCCACGGCGACCGTTGCCTCAATTGGCTGTGTGTGGTGTACCCGGAAACGGGGCCTCCCAGTACTGAGGCACAGTTAAGTCCCCAATGTCACTTATCGGTGCAGAGTTGAGAGAGATGGTTGAGCATCACAATCCCCCCTCTGTTGCAGCATGATGAGAACCCAGCATTGCACACTGAGCTTGGGGGGATCACTTGGGTACCAGACTTAATACTGGCTCTTGACTGGATGGCCGCATGCAGGAGATTTCTACAATGGAGGGTTGGCAGGTGGTGGGTATCTGGAAGTGGCTCTGTGCAGGACGTGAGGATTCCTTGGGAGAGCCCAGAACCAGAGCACAGCATTGTGCAAGCTCTGCATAGTTGGAGAGCCCCCTGGATGACGGGGAATGCACAGTGTGCTACCCCACCTATCCCCAACTGCTAACTTAGAACCAGAAGTGGGGTCCTCTGTATGTGTGCCAGGCCAGGATAAAATGCCTGGGAAAGAGACTGGAGCTCAGAACTCCCTAACTCAAAGTTGCAGGATGGCAGAAAAGCCATGGGAAAGACAGGGCTATTTTGAAGATAACGCAACCATATTTTCACCTACGAGCTCGGACGCCGCCTCGGTAAACAAGGTCCGCGCAGAGCAGTGACACCCCCAGGCTGCTTGCGAATAGTCTACTACTGGGAACATAAACAGATTAGGGATGAGCCCACTCTCCCGTTGAACAGGTGCTAAAGTCGTAGATACTGGGCCAGAAGGCGCACCGGAAACCACAGTATCACGCAACTCGCTTTTTTTTTCTATGGAGAGTACACCGTCAAATAAATCTCGTACTGGTGTTCGCCCTGTGGAGCTCCACCAGGCAGGTGCAGTGCCGGGCTCTGAGCCTCGACAGAGCCCACCCTCAGCTACTGGAGGACACTCTAGACCGTCTTGTGGAGTCAGCAGATGGCGGAGGAGAACTACTGACCAAAACAAAACAGAAAAAGAGAAACCCAGAGTGCCACTTGTCATGATGCACTGGATAGCAGAGGGAGTGAACAGCAAGCAGGCTGGATACAGCAAAAAGACAGAGCTGGAAAACATCTTGTATGAGAAGCAAGTCAGTGTTTGCTGTATCCAAGAGACTCACTTGAAAGCAGATCAAACCTTTAAAATAAGGGGATATCAATGCTTCAGATCCGACAGAAAAGATAGACGAAAAGGAGGAGTACTTACTCTTGTAAGGAATAACATTCCTGCACACGAAAGGAAAACCTTCATGGATGGAGCAGAATATCAGCTGTTGCAGATAAAGGTAGACAAGATGGAAATAGAACTCCTGAACTATTACTGTCCGAACAACAAACCCCTGAGTCTCAGCTCTATACAGGTACCAGCCACCAACTTTATAGCAGTTGGAGACTTTAATAGCCACTCCCAGAGCTGGGGCTATAACCATCTGGATCACAGAGGTGAAGAGGTTGAAACTTGGCAAGATGATCACTCCCTAATCCTAGTCAATAATGCCACAGATACTCCTACCTTCTACTCCAGAGGATGGCACACAACTTCAACACCAGATCTTGCCTTCTCCACATCAGATATAACTGGATCTATTAGTAGAGAAGTAGGAGACCAACTAGGGGGAAGCGACCATCGCCCAATCTTTCTTACTGTCCAGAGTGCAACTCTCAGTACAGGCCCAGCCATTACAAGATGGAACTACAAAAAAGCCAACTGGGGTTTATTCAGGCATCAGGTGAACACGCTGCTGTCTACCCTCAAGGTACAGAACAGAGACATTAATGAAGTGGTAAACGACTTCAACAGATGCATACTACAAGCTGCAAAAGAAACCATTCCCAAAGGATGCCGGCGTAACTACATACCATACTGGTCCAGCACACTCCAAGAACGTCAGGAAGCTATGGACAGGGCTAGAAAGGACGCAGAGTCTCAGCCTTCACTTGAAACTCACAACAAATGGAAAAAGGCTGTAGCAGAGTTTCAGAGAACAAAGCTAGAAGAAAAACGGAAAAGCTGGAGAACTAAAACGGCATCGCTGAACCTTGAGAAAGACGGCAGGAAACTTTGGAGATTAGTCAAGTCTCTAAATGAAGAGCGTACCTCACCTAGGCAGACTATCACATTGGATGAAGGTGGCAAACCTTTCAGAGGAAAACAAGCTGCAGACTTGTTTGCTAGAAAATACAGTTCAGAAAGCAACTTACCCATTAACATAGATCATCAGAGAGAGATAAGAAAAGAAATACTGGCAACCATGGGACAGACAGATACTCCTGCCCCAATGAGGGAACCCATCACACTAGGAGAACTACAGAAGGCTATTTCCAAGCTTAAGTTTCAAAAGTCACCCGGCCCAGACAAAATCAGCAACGAAATGCTAGTAAATCTGAGCTCAGCAGCAAAGACAAAACTGCTTGAGATATTCAACCACAGCTGGTTGAAAGGAACGGTACCCCCAAGTATGGAGAGAAGCCATCACAATACCCATACTAAAGAAAGGGAAATGTAAGACTGAGGCTGCAAGTTACCGGCCAATCAGTCTCACAAGCTGTGTTGGGAAGACTATGGAGCGAATAGTCAACCACAGATTGAAATGGTATTTAGAGTCTGAGCAGATCCTGGTGCCGGAACAAGCTGGATTTAGAGAATGCTACAGTATAGAAGACCAAGTTACTTACTTGTCTCAAGCAATAGAAGATGCCTTCCAGGAGAAGAAAAAGGTCCTAACGATCTGGGTCGACTTCAAGCAGGCCTTTGACAAGGTGTGGAAAGATGGCCTCATTGCAAAACTTAGGAGAAGTGGAATCCAAGGCAACATGATGAAATGGATCCAGTCATACTTGCATAACAGGAGAACTAGAGTCACTCTTGACGGTCTGCAGAGCAGAAAAGTGTTGCTCCATCAGGGGGTACCTCAAGGAGGAGTAATTTCCCCAACACTCTTCCTTGTTTACATCAATGACCTGGTGAAAGATCTCCCTGCAGGAGTTAAAGCTGCCTTATATGCAGATGACCTAGTACTCTGGTGCGCTGATGAAAATGTCACCACAGCAAATTATAGAATGCAGCGGGCAGCAGACATGCTAGTGTCATGGGCAGAGAAATGGCTTATCACAATAAACACAGACAAAACCTCCACAACACTGTTCTCCCTCGCCCCCAAGGACAAATCAGCTAACATACACCTAGGGACAACCGTGATCAAGGAAGAAAGCTACCCCACCTATCTTGGGGTGACATTTGACCAAAGGCTTACATGGAATAAGCATATTGAAAATGCAGAAGGAAAGGCCCGAAGACGACTAGGCATACTCAGAAAATTAGCAGGTACCAACTGGGGAGCAAATGAACGAAATCTAAAGAAGATTTATAATGGAGTAATAAGACCACACTTAGAGTTTAGCTCAGCAGCATGGTCATCAGCTGCTAACTCACATCTGCAGTCTTTAGACAATGTGCAAAATCAAGCTCTCAGGCTCATTACAGGAGCCATGAAAACTACACCAATAACAGAGATGCAGAAGGTTGCTGGATTACAGACATTGTCCCATAGAAGAGACACAAAAACTATGATCCAGATGGAAAAGTACAACAGTATGTCAATGCACCCAATGAAGGCAAGACTAGATGATCTGGCATTAGGACGTCTAAAGCGTAGCAGCTTTGTGCATCGGGGGAAAAGACTTATAAGACAGCATCAAGAAGACCTATCCATGAAGACAACACCACTGAAGCCCACCCTATACCCTGTACCATGGGAGCAGGCCAGCAGTGCCCTCCAAATTAATACATCAGTCAGTGGTCTCACAAGTGGATGTGAGTATAATGATCTGCAAAAACGAACTGCTACACTGAGTATGATCCAAGAAAGCTATCCCGATCAATCATGGATACATGCCTATACAGATGGATCAGCAACTAATGCTGTTAGGAATGGAGGTGCCGGTATCTTTATCTCATATCCTGACAACCACTATGAGACTAGGCACATTCCCACTGGTAAATTCTATTCCAACTATACAGCTGAGGTTCAAGCTCTAGAGCAAGCTGCAAATATGATTTATAACTCCAACTCTGACTGCCACCAGGTAGTCATCCTCACAGATGCACTGTCTGTCCTGCAAGCTCTCAAGGGTGGTAAACTCCCGCATCTGAGAAATGAACTAAACAAGGTAGCTGCCAAAAAGAGAACCATACTTCAGTGGGTACCATCTCATTGTGGTGTACCCGGAAATGAAAAGGCAGATAAACTTGCAAAAAAGGGAGGAGAATGTGAACAAGAAGATAATGAAGTCACATACTTTGAGAAAAAGAGAGCTATCCAGACTATCAGAAGAGAACAGAACCAACCCAAAGACGACTATCACACTCTTGACCGGCACGGACAGATAACTATTTTTCGACTCAGGACAGGGCATAACAAACTGAATAAACACATGCACAAGCTACGATTGTCTGCTTCACCACTGTGCACATGTGGATTAAACGAACAAACTGCTGAGCATGTTCTACAGGACTGTCCTCTGTATGACCAGTTAAGAAAGATATACTGGCCCAATGACTCAACACTAAACTCAAAGCTATATGGAGTTAAAGAGGAACTTCAAACAACAGTCGAATTCATCATGAGAACTCGTCTGACGGTGTAATCATCAAAGATGCGATCGCAAGAAGAAGAAGAAGAACCAAACAAAAAACTTCCCCATCTCCCATCTCATATTCCACTGATATTTGTCTGGTTCTTTCTATTAGTTTCACATTAGTCATCTTGTCACCAGTTCCACATTAGTAATCTTGTCATCAGTTCCACATTAGTCATCTTGTCACCAGTTCCACATTAGTAATCTTGTCATCAGTTCCACATTAGTAATCTTGTCACCAGTTCCACATTAGTAATCTTGTCACCAGTTCCACATTAGTAATCTTGTCATCAGTTCCACATTAGTAATCTTGTCACCAGTTCCACATTAGTAATCTTGTCATCAGTTCCACATTAGTAATCTTGTCACCAGTTCCACATTAGTAATCTTGTCACCAGTTCCACATTAGTAATCTTGTCATCAGTTCCACATTAGTAATCTTGTCACCAGTTCCACATTAGTAATCTTGTCACCAGTTCCACATTAGTAATCTTGTCACCAGTTCCACATTAGTAATCTTGTCATCAGTTCCACATTAGTAATCTTGTCATCAGTTCCACATTAGTAATCTTGTCATCAGTTCCACATTAGTAATCTTGTCATCAGTTCCACATTAGTAATCTTGTCACCAGTTCCACATTAGTAATCTTGTCATCAGTTCCACATTAGTAATCTTGTCATCAGTTCCACATTAGTAATCTTGTCATCAGTTCCACATTAGTAATCTTGTCATCAGTTCCACATTAGTAATCTTGTCACCAGTTCCACATTAGTAATCTTGTCACCAGTTCCACATTAGTAATCTTGTCATCAGTTCCACATTAGTAATCTTGTCACCAGTTCCACATTAGTAATCTTGTCACCAGTTCCACATTAGTAATCTTGTCACCAGTTCCACATTAGTAATCTTGTCATCAGTTCCACATTAGTAATCTTGTCATCAGTTCCACATTAGTAATCTTGTCATCAGTTCCACATTAGTAATCTTGTCACCAGTTCCACATTAGTAATCTTGTCACCAGTTCCACATTAGTAATCTTGTCACCAGTTCCACATTAGTAATCTTGTCATCAGTTCCACATTAGTAATCTTGTCATCAGTTCCACATTAGTAATCTTGTCACCAGTTCCACATTAGTAATCTTGTCACCAGTTCCACATTAGTAATCTTGTCATCAGTTCCACATTAGTCATCGTGTCACCAGTTCCACATTAGTAATCTTGTCACCAGTTCCACATTAGTAATCTTGTCACCAGTTCCACATTAGTCATCTTGTCACCAGTTCCACATTAGTCATCTTGTCACCAGTTCCACATTAGTCATCTTGTCACCAGTTCCACATTAGTAATCTTGTCACCAGTTCCACATTAGTAATCGTGTCATCAGTTCCACATTAGTCATCTTGTCACCAGTTCCACATTAGTCATCTTGTCACCAGTTCCACATTAGTCATCTTGTCACCAGTTCCACATTAGTCATCTTGTCATCAGTTCCACATTAGTAATCTTGTCACCAGTTCCACATTAGTCATCTTGTCACCAGTTCCACATTAGTAATCATGTCATCAGTTCCACATTAGTCATCTTGTCATCAGTTCCACATTAGTAATCTTGTCACCAGTTCCACATTAGTAATCTTGTCACCAGTTCCACATTAGTCATCTTGTCACCAGTTCCACATTAGTAATCGTGTCATCAGTTCCACATTAGTAATCTTGTCACCAGTTCCACATTAGTAATCTTGTCACCAGTTCCACATTAGTAATCTTGTCACCAGTTCCACATTAGTAATCTTGTCACCAGTTCCACATTAGTCATCTTGTCACCAGTTCCACATTAGTAATCGTGTCATCAGTTCCACATTAGTCATCTTGTCATCAGTTCCACATTAGTCATCTTGTCATCAGTTCCACATTAGTCATCTTGTCATCAGTTCCACATTAGTAATCTTGTCACCAGTTCCACATTAGTAATCTTGTCATCAGTTCCACATTAGTAATCTTGTCATCAGTTCCACATTAGTGATCTTGTCATCAGTTCCACATTAGTGATCTTGTCACCAGTTCCACATTAGTGATCTTGTCACCAGTTCCACATTAGTAATCTTGTCACCAGTTCCACATTAGTAATCTTGTCACCAGTTCCACATTAGTAATCTTGTCATCAGTTCCACATTAGTAATCTTGTCATCAGTTCCACATTAGTAATCTTGTCATCAGTTCCACATTAGTAATCTTGTCATCAGTTCCACATTAGTAATCTTGTCATCAGTTCCACATTAGTAATCTTGTCATCAGTTCCACATTAGTAATCTTGTCATCAGTTCCACATTAGTCATCTTGTCATCAGTTCCACATTAGTCATCTTGTCATCAGTTCCACATTAGTCATCTTGTCACCAGTTCCACATTAGTAATCGTGTCACCAGTTCCACATTAGTAATCTTGTCACCAGTTCCACATTAGTAATCTTGTCACCAGTTCCACATTAGTAATCTTGTCACCAGTTCCACATTAGTAATCTTGTCACCAGTTCCACATTAGTAATCTTGTCACCAGTTCCACATTAGTAATCTTGTCACCAGTTCCACATTAGTCATCTTGTCACCAGTTCCACATTAGTAATCTTGTCACCAGTTCCACATTAGTAATCTTGTCACCAGTTCCACATTAGTAATCTTGTCACCAGTTCCACATTAGTAATCTTGTCACCAGTTCCACATTAGTAATCTTGTCACCAGTTCCACATTAGTAATCTTGTCACCAGTTCCACATTAGTCATCTTGTCACCAGTTCCACATTAGTCATCTTGTCACCAGTTCCACATTAGTAATCTTGTCACCAGTTCCACATTAGTAATCTTGTCACCAGTTCCACATTAGTCATCTTGTCACCAGTTCCACATTAGTCATCTTGTCACCAGTTCCACATTAGTCATCTTGTCACCAGTTCCACATTAGTAATCTTGTCATCAGTTCCACATTAGTGATCTTGTCACCAGTTCCACATTAGTGATCTTGTCACCAGTTCCACATTAGTGATCTTGTCACCAGTTCCACATTAGTAATCTTGTCACCAGTTCCACATTAGTAATCTTGTCATCAGTTCCACATTAGTAATCTTGTCATCAGTTCCACATTAGTAATCTTGTCATCAGTTCCACATTAGTAATCTTGTCATCAGTTCCACATTAGTAATCTTGTCACCAGTTCCACATTAGTAATCTTGTCACCAGTTCCACATTAGTAATCTTGTCATCAGTTCCACATTAGTAATCTTGTCACCAGTTCCACATTAGTAATCGTGTCACCAGTTCCACATTAGTAATCTTGTCACCAGTTCCACATTAGTAATCTTGTCACCAGTTCCACATTAGTAATCTTGTCACCAGTTCCACATTAGTAATCTTGTCACCAGTTCCACATTAGTAATCTTGTCACCAGTTCCACATTAGTAATCGTGTCACCAGTTCCACATTAGTAATCGTGTCACCAGTTCCACATTAGTAATCTTGTCATCAGTTCCACATTAGTAATCTTGTCACCAGTTCCACATTAGTAATCTTGTCACCAGTTCCACATTAGTAATCTTGTCACCAGTTCCACATTAGTAATCTTGTCACCAGTTCCACATTAGTAATCTTGTCACCAGTTCCACATTAGTAATCTTGTCACCAGTTTCACATTAGTCATCTTGTCACCAGTTCCACATTAGTCATCTTGTCACCAGTTCCACATTAGTCATCTTGTCACCAGTTCCACATTAGTCATCTTGTCATCAGTTCCACATTAGTCATCTTGTCATCAGTTCCAAATTAGTAATCTTGTCATCAGTTCCACATTAGTCATCTTGTCACCAGTTCCACATTAGTCATCTTGTCACCAGTTCCACATTAGTAATCTTGTCATCAGTTCCACATTAGTAATCTTGTCATCAGTTCCACATTAGTAATCTTGTCACCAGTTCCACATTAGTAATCTTGTCACCAGTTCCACATTAGTAATCTTGTCACCAGTTCCACATTAGTAATCTTGTCATCAGTTCCACATTAGTAATCTTGTCATCAGTTCCACATTAGTAATCTTGTCACCAGTTCCACATTAGTAATCTTGTCACCAGTTCCACATTAGTAATCTTGTCACCAGTTCCACATTAGTAATCTTGTCATCAGTTCCACATTAGTAATCTTGTCATCAGTTCCACATTAGTAATCTTGTCACCAGTTCCACATTAGTAATCTTGTCACCAGTTCCACATTAGTAATCTTGTCACCAGTTCCACATTAGTAATCTTGTCACCAGTTCCACATTAGTAATCTTGTCACCAGTTCCACATTAGTAATCTTGTCACCAGTTCCACATTAGTAATCTTGTCATCAGTTCCACATTAGTAATCTTGTCACCAGTTCCACATTAGTAATCTTGTCACCAGTTCCACATTAGTAATCTTGTCATCAGTTCCACATTAGTAATCTTGTCACCAGTTCCACATTAGTAATCTTGTCACCAGTTCCACATTAGTAATCTTGTCACCAGTTCCACATTAGTAATCTTGTCACCAGTTCCACATTAGTAATCTTGTCATCAGTTCCACATTAGTAATTGTGTCATACCATTTTAATCTTATTTATTCTGCACAAACACCAGTTTATGAAAGTCTTTATCTTCTTGACTGTTGTGGTGTTTGTTGTTCTCCATGTTTCAGAGCCATACAATAGTGCTGCCCTGACTGAGTTGAAGATTCTTATTTCTGTGCTTGGACATGATTTCTGATTGCTTGCCAATGCAGTTCCTCTTGTTCTCTGTGTTTTTATTCTGAACTGCTAACTGGAAGCCACAAAGAAAACATCCGCACCATCATAGCGGTACACGCTCGACCGGTTAACCACATCCTCAGAAAAGACCCAAACAACATTACCAGAACTGCCATGCTATGGACTCCACAAGGAAAGCGAAAGCGAGGCCTGCCAAAAGCTACCTGGCAGAGATCTTTGGAGGCAGAGCCAGGCCACCACATAAAGGATGGCTGCCAACCGAGCAAAGTCGAGACAGTTTGTTGCTGCCCCACAAGATGCCACCAGGCGCGAGTCACTGACTGCTTCGTCAGTCAGCGGCCAAGGACCACAGAAGAAGACATTTTATAGGGATATTCCCTTGAGTGTGATCTGGCAATCTTTTGTCACATTTATTCATAATCGTTGTCTTTTCTGTGTGTATTTTCAGACTCAACTGTTGTGACCTCTTGTCAAGTATTCTCATTCTGTTGTGCATTAAGTTACAGTTAGGGGATAAAACAGCCTAGTCATCAGCAAAATCGAATCAATGAGCTTATTCATCAGTATCCACTTAAGCCCATGTCTGTTTGTTGATGTCATTATTTTCAAGAAGAGAAAAGGTAACACAATACCCTCATGCTACACTCAAGGTCTGATCTCAAAGGGTTTGTATGTCGTCTTTTAAAAAGAATTCTCTATATGATAACTTCATCCGTTTTCTATATTAGGTGAATGAACTTATGAGGAGACCTTATGCTGCCCTGCATCACCAGGTCACCGATTTGTTCAGTATTCTAATCCTTTCTACAGAAATGCATCACTCCATCACAAACCTTTCCATCATCATCACTACACTTCAGCTCACCAAGGAACACAGGTCTTCAACAAACACATGCTAAGTCTTGTCTTGTGCCATCAGTTTTATGTCTTTCCATGTCTTACCATTTCCTTTCTGTCACCATTTCTATTTTCCATTTGTGGCCCATCTACCTCCTCTTTCCCTGGAGAATGCAGAATAAGGTCTGCCTTGTAAAGCTATCAACAGGTTTCCTCATTGTGTCCTTTCCATTGTCCGCATCCTCTTCTCATCTCTTGATCTTGCATCAGTTCCACACAAGGTGACTTTCATCACACCCTTTCAACCCTTGGTCTCTACATTGACCTTCATCACACCCTTTCAACCCTTGTTCTCTACACTGACCTTCATCATACCCTTTCAACCCTTGTTCTCTACACAATCATCTATTAATGAAAGTCTGTAGCCTCTTCATTGTTAATTATTTGCTTTGTCCATACAATAGGACTGACTTGACATTTGAAATAAAGATTTTGAGTTTTGTGTTGGACTTAATTTCATTCAATCTCAATTTACTTCCTAATGCAAACCTTTTGCAGCCACCATATTTGGTGACAATTTGTTTGAAGTCTAATCTAGAATAAGCTTACCCCTATCAAATCCACCTCTCGGGCGGCCTCTGACACCTTGAAATGGTCCTATCCTTTGCCCTTCACTGGGAGGATACCGGATTCCACCCTCATCAAAATTTCGTCTATCTCTATCTCTGTCATCATCAATGCCTCCACGTGGTGGGAAGCGGCCCAGTCGGTCAGCCTAGCATAGTGAGGATTGAGATTAAATAACCAAAGTTTAGCTGTGCTGATAATTATCATATCAGGTAATCTGCTCTAATACAAACATATGACAGAATGTGAAGAATGTTAGAAACAGAGTGAAAGAGAGAAAAAAACAAGAGATCCAAAACTGACTAAAATCTGAATCACAATAAAGACATGACAAACCAGTGCCTTTTACAATTTTTTCTCTCCGCAATAACTGTACCTTTAGGGTGAAAAGAAATCTGATTTGGAATACAAAACACAATTTTAGATGGATGAACGGATGAGTAGATGGATGAACGGATGAGTAGATGGATGAACAGATGAGTAGATGGATGAACGAATGAGTAGATGGATGAATGAGTAGATGGATGAACAGATAAGTAGATGGATGAACGGATGAGTAGATGGATGAACAGATGAGTAGATGGATGAATGGATGAGTATATGGATGAACAGATGTTTAGATGGATGAACGGATGAGTAGATGGATGTGTGGGTGATAGCTTTACAATCCCAGTTCTGGATTCCCCGGGGTAAAAGAAGTAGAGTTACTCCAAAACACAAACAGAGAAGAGAACTGGAGGCAGAAATGAAAGTGATGAGGACAACATGGAAGACCTGGAGCTGATGTCACATGACAGGAATATTTTATTTAATTTGGTCTGTGATTCTTGAGGAGTCAAAAAGGTGATGATGATGATGATGAACTGAAAGACAGACGACAAGAAATATGAAGATCAAATCTGAAGCCGGACACAGCTGAAGATAAATATTACAAACAAAGAACAAGTTATGAGTGAAAGAACGCTGAATATATATATTAAGAACAAAGAGCAAGTCATGAAGTGAGAGAAAAAGAAAGCTAATGAGAAATACACCTAGAACAATGAACTATGTATTAATAAGAACTAAATGAACAGAGACAAAGAACAGACAAAGATATAAATATTGTTATGTGTTCTCATAACAATAAATGAGCTTAAAAGAGTGCACAGACTCTGAGAAAACTTGAGACAACAATGCACAGACTGAGAGAAAAATAAAGTGTCAAGAACAGAGAACAATGCATGACTGAGACAGAAATCTGAAGAGACATCAAGAACATAGAAATCGTCATCAGGTGCTATCTCCACAAATGAAGGTCAGCTGCAATGGATCTCCAATGTCTTTTGTCTCTTGTCTTGATGGTACACTTTGATAGACTCTTTCCTGTCTCTTGTCTTGATGGTACACTGTGATAGACTCTTTCATGTCTCTTGTCTTGATGGTACACTTTGATAGACTCTTTCATGTCTCTTGTCTTGATGGTACACTTTGATAGACTCTTTCATGTCTCTTGTCTTGATGGTACACTTTGATAGACTCTTTCCTGTCTCTTGTCTTGATGGTACACTGTGATAGACTCTTTCATGTCTCTTGTCTTGATGGTACACTTTGATAGACTCTTTCCTGTCTCTTGTCTTGATGGTACACTTTGATAGACTCTTTCCTGTCTCTTGTCTTGATGGTACACTGTGATAGACTCTTTCATGTCTCTTGTCTTGATGGTACACTTTGATAGACTCTTTCATGTCTCTTGTCTTGATGGTACACTTTGATAGACTCTTTCATGTCTCTTGTCTTGATGGTACACTTTGATAGACTCTTTCCTGTCTCTTGTCTTGATGGTACACTTTGATAGACTCTTTCCTGTCTCTTGTCTTGATGGTACACTGTGATAGACTCTTTCCTGTCTCTTGTCTTGATGGTACACTTTGATAGCCTCTTTCCTGTCTCTTGTCTTGATGGTACACTTTCATAGCCTCTTTCCTGTCTCTTGTCTTGATGGTGCACTTTGATACTCTTTCCTGTCTCTTGTCTTGATGGTGCACTGTGATAGACTCTTTCCTGTCTCTTGTCTTGATGGTGCACTTTGATAGCCTCTTTCCTGTCTCTTGTCTTAGTGGTGCACTTTGATAGCCTCTTTCCTGTCTCTTGATGGTGCACTTTGATAGACTCTTTCCTGTCTCTTGTCTTGATGGTGCACTTTGATAGCCTCTTTCCTGTCTCTTGTCTTGATGGTGCACTTTGATAGACTCTTTCCTGTCTCTTGTCTTGATGGTGCACTTTGATAGCCTCTTTCCTGTCTCTTGTCTTAGTGGTGCACTTTGATAGCCTCTTTCCTGTCTCTTGTCTTAGTGGTGCACTTTGATAGACTCTTTCCTGTCTCTTGTCTTAGTGGTGCACTTTGATAGCCTCTTTCCTGTCTCTTGATGGTGCACTTTGATAGACTCTTTCCTGTCTCTTGTCTTGATGGTGCACTTTGATAGCCTCTTTCCTGTCTCTTGTCTTGATGGTGCACTTTGATAGACTCTTTCCTGTCTCTTGTCTTGATGGTGCACTTTGATAGACTCTTTCCTGTCTCTTGTCTTGATGGTGCACTTTGATAGCCTCTTTCCTGTCTCTTGTCTTGATGGTGCACTTTGATAGCCTCTTTCCTCTCTTGTCTTGATGGTGCACTTTGATAGACTCTTTCCTGTCTCTTGTCTTGATGGTGCACTTTGATAGACTCTTTCCTGTCTTTTGTCTTGATGGTGCACTTTGATAGACTCTTTCCTGTCTCTTGTCTTGATGGTGCACTTTGATAGCCTCATTCCTGTTTCTTGTCTTGATGGTGCACTTTGATAGCCTCTTTCCTGTCTCTTGTCTTGATGGTGCACTTTAACCCCTTCGCAACGATGGGTTTTTCATTCCAAATGACAACACCATTTTCAGCTTAGTTCGTTCTCCTGAACGACAGGATAATTGTAATTTTAGGGGTCATATTTTTAATTTGACTGTAAACAGTTTATCGTAAAAGGAAACCCATTAAAAGTATATATATTATGAAAGAGCATAAAACAAAGTTTCAGAATATGCTAATCAAGGCCACCATAAGTCAAGGTCAAGGTCACAGGGTACGTACATAAATGAAAATTGAGAGAAAAATAAACAAAAATTATTTGTATGAGCCACAAAAGCTTTGTTGTTTTCATTTTATTATGATAAAAGAACGTGGAAACACTGCTGGCACTTGTTTTCTTGAGTTTGCTGACATTTTTACAGTTACAGGTTGGGCTGAGTGTGGTCAGTTTCAAAACATTCCCCAAGGCACAAACCCAGCTTGCTGTTTGTCTCATTCACTATTAGTATCTAAAAGTTTTCATTCAGAAACTCATTCATGAAATCATGGCATTCACAATCAGTATGATCAAAGAGTAGACCAGACTGTGCTGTAAACTCAGGCTGGGCAGCATGGTTTTCTTGTCTCCATTCATGACTTACGTTTGCATCTACATTATTTTCTTCCCCTGCCTCTGGTTACCAGTGTCTTTTAGGTGACGTTCTTCATCATCAATTTTTTTTTTATTCCAAGGTCTAGATCTCGACATTTTCTTTCCTTGTTTAGGTGCAGATCCTGTTTTCACTGTCTTTCCTTTTCCTTTCACTGACGAATTATTTTTATCTAATTTGAGTGAACTAGATCTAGATCAAATGTTAGGCCTACTACTAACACTATCAATCACTTTCCTCGTTTTAGCAAGCCCTTCACTATCATTCACTTTCCTCGTTTTGGCAAGCCCTTTCACAATCATTTTGCTCCAAATCTAAATCAGAGTGATTCTGAACCAGACTACACTTACTCTGACCCTGAATCTGGGTAATCTTTACCTTTAGTGCCGTCGAGTATGTATAATATGTGTATTGAGTTAGGATTAGGTTTAGGGTAACCCTAACCCTAACTCTAAATGGTACGAAAATACACATATTATACATACTCAGCGGCACTAAAGGTAAAGATTACCAGAATCTCACTAATCTCAGTAAAAAGAGTCGTCAGAATCATTCAAGTTGAATAAATTCAACTCAAACAAGAATTTTCGTGCTACATTTCCACCAGATGTTTATCGTTCGGCAGCATCCATGTTTGTGAACTTTCGGTTTTGTAAAATCGCTATTATCAGTTCTACTGTATTCGCTAGCAGTAAAATATTTTGTTCGTTTCAAAGCTTAGTGGCCAGATTTTTCAATGCTGAATCCGATTATGCCCAGCAATTGCCAATACGCTTGTAAACATAAGAGTTCTAGTGCTTTTAAAATAGGACGTACGCCGTACGTCATGTAGGTGAATGGGAACGAAATATCGCGCTACTTCCGTGATGTACGCCGTACGGCACAGCGACAAAAATTGTGAAGATTTATGCCGTACGGCGTACGTCATACTGGTGCTGAAAGGGTTAATAGACTCTTTCCTGTCTCTTGTCTTGATGGTGCACTTTAATAGACTCTTTCCTGTCTCTTGTCTTGATGGTGCACTTTGATAGACTCTTTCCTGTCTCTTGTTTTGATGGTGCACTTTGATAGACTCTTTCCTGTCTCTTGTCTTGATGGTGCACTTTGATAGCGTCTTTCCTGGCTCTTGTCTTGATGGTGCACTTTGATAGCCTCTTTCCTGTCTCTTGTCTTGATGGTGCATTTTAATAGACTCTTTCCTGTCTCTTGTCTTGATGGTGCACTTTGATAGCGTCTTTCCTGTCTCTTGTCTTGATGGTGCATTTTGATAGCCTCTTTCCTGTCTCTTGTCTTGATGGTGCACTTTGATAGCCTCTTTCCTGTCTCTTGTCTTGATGGTGCACTTTGATAGACTCTTTCCTGTCTCTTGTCTTGATGGTGCACTTTGATAGCCTCTTTCCTGTCTCTTGTTTTGATGGTACACTTTGATAGACTCTTTCATGTATCTCGTCTTGATGGTGCACTTTGATAGACTCTTTCCTGTCTTTTGATAGACTCTTTCCTGTCTCTTGTCTTGATGGTGCACTTTGATAGCCTCTTTCCTGTCTCTTGTCTTGATGGTGCACTTTGATAGACTCTTTCCTGTCTCTTGTCTTGATGGTGCACTTTGATAGACTCTTTCCTGTCCATCTCTTGATGTTATTTTCCCACTTATTGCACTGTCTTCCCCTTTCATGTTTGCCTTCAACTCCTTTCATTATGGTCTTCTGCAAGGTGTTATGTCTTTTTATATGACCACAATATTTTAGCTGTCTAATCACCTTTATTAATTCTCTATTCATTCCTAGGTTTTCTAGGACCTCTTTATTTGTTTTCTTCTCTTTCCATTAGAAAACATTGGTTAAATATCAAGAACCGAGAACCACAGATAGATTTTTTTTAAAAATAAAGAGAAATCAGATAGATAACAATAAGACAGAACAACATATGGACTGAAAAAAAAAAAAAGCTCGTGTGGTTAGAGATACATGAGAAAGATAATGTTAATGACAGATAATGTTAATGACAGATAATGTTTGTTAATATTAATGAGTTTAGAAGTAAGATAAAAACCATATTATTTCACCCTGGGCTTTAGGAAAAAAATGGATTGACTTAATAAGTATAGCCAGCAGGTGGGCTTGAACATCAATCTAAAGAAGATAGAGGTCATGGCGCTCAATGTGAGCAACCCTGAGCCCATATTAATAAGGAATCAGCAACTGGAACAGACAGACACCTTCACATACCTAGGATGCATAGTAACACCAGACAGCGGAGCAAGCAAAGACATCAACATCAGAATGAACAAAGCACGAACAGCCTTTTTTAGTCTAAACAACATCTGGAAGTCCTCTCAGTACAGCACAAGGACAAAATTAAGATTATATCAGAGCTGTGTGCTTTCTGTGCTTCTCTGTGGTGCGGAATGCTGGAGAGTTACAGAGAAGGAAATGTCGAAATTGTCCTCTTTTCACACAACATGCCTAAGAAAAATTCTCTGAATCTTTTGGCCAAATACCATCACCAACCAAGATCTGCTTACTCGGAGCAAGCAAGAGGACATGCACACCATCATAGCTGGCAGACGCTGGAGCTGGGTTGGCCATGTCCTCAGAAGAGACCCAGATGCCATCACAAGAACAGCTATGCTATGGACCCCTGAAGGAAAACGAAAGAGAGGCTGACCAAAAACAACTTGGCGGAGGACTGTAGAGGCTGAGATGATATGAATGAACCAGAGTTGGGGCACTGTACGAAGGACGGCCACCAACCGAGCAAGGTGGAATCAATTTGTTGTTGCCCTACAAGATGCCACTAGGCGTGATGGCCACTGACTGCTTTGACGGTCGGTGGCTAAGGATCAAAGAAGAAGAAATAACATTAATGAGTTGAGAAGTAAGAAAAAAACATTATTATTTCACTCTGGGCTTTAGGTTACAGAATCTGCTTAAATAACAACAAAAACATTTAAGTGATTAGTACTACGTGGTAGAACTGATGACAAGAACTGATGACAAGAACCAATGCCAGTGGAATAAGAGATGAGAAAAAGAAGCTGGCAATGGATAGGACCTCACTGAGAGTGAAAAAGAAGATGAATGAATGAATATGTAGTAGACAGTTAACGTAATAAGCTTATCAAAAGTTGTGTAGGAGGGTTTGTGAACCAACCTGCTGACTGTGAGGAGGAATGAAACCTCCAATCCTCCTGCCTCTGTCCAGGGACCCACCTCTCCTGTCCCTGTCTCTCTCCTTGTTAAGACTGGTGCCTCTATGATCTCTTCCTCCTTCCTTCTCTCTGGCCTCATCCCTCCTCTCTCCTCTATCATTCTTACCAGCATCTCTGTTCTCCCTCCTCCCATCTCCTGGCCTCCCCACATCTTTGTTGTCCACTTTATCATCCTTCATATTTCTCACATCTCTCCTCTTCGCCCTATGATCGGGTCGCGATTCCTTCACGATGTGGCCAGGCTGCGAGAGATTGCGACGGTGCACACTCCTGTCATCCTTTTTGTCTCGCAATTTATCTCTTCCTCTGTCCGCACTGTGCCTGCCAACCTTTTTCACTTCACTGTCTTTCTCTTTACCTCTTCCCCATGGCTCTGAAAGGTCAAACATAAAGCAATGAGACATGTTCTTCTGTGACAGACTAACCAAGAAATACAATTTCCTTCATCAATGTCTTACTGTAATTTTTATTAACCCCTGCCTAAAACAAAAGTTTTCATAGAACAAATTTAACAATGTTTGACTGTAAATTTTTTTTTTTACCTAGTGACAGCCGTCAATTACTCAGTACCTGGCATATATCACAATGTATACACCTCCAACTCTTCACTTTTTTAATTAATTAATTTTTTGTGCATTGTAAATATGTCTGTGTAATCCAATCTTTACCAGTTATTTCTACCCCTTGTATCCTATCTCAGATAATGTTTCCCTGTAAAACTCTTCTTCATCTTCACAATCTTTACCAATTATTTTTACGCCTTATATATCTCAGATGACATTTCCCTGTAAAACTCTTCTTCATAATCTTTACCAATTATTTTTACCCTTTGTATTGTATCTCAGATGACGTTTCCCTGTAAAACTCTTCTTCATAATCTTTACCAATTATTTTTACCCTTTGTATCGTATCTCAGATGACATTTCCCTGTAAAACTCTTCTTCATAATCTTTACCAATTATTTTTACCCTTTGTATTGTATCTCAGATGACGTTTCCCTGTAAAACTCTTCTTCATAATCTTTACCAATTATTTTTACGCTTTATATTGTATCTCAGATGACGTTTCCCTGTAAAACTCTGCTTCATAATCTTTACTAATTATTTTTACCCTTTGTATTGTATCTCAGATGACGTTTCCCTGTAAAACTCTTCTTCATAATCTTTACCAATTATTTTTACCCCTTGTATCGTATCTCAGATGACGTTTCCCTGTAAAACTCTGCTTCATAATCTTTACCAATTATTTTTACCCTTTTGTATTGTATCTCAGATGACGTTTCCCTGTAAAACTCTTCTTCATAATCTTTACCAATTATTTTTACCCCCCGTATCGTATCTCAGATGACATTTCCCTGTAAAACTCTTCTTCATAATCTTTACCAATTATTTTTACCCTTTATATTGTATCTCAGATGACGTTTCCCTGTAAAACTCTGCTTCATAATCTTTACCAATTATTTTTACCCTTTGTATTGTATCTCAGATGACGTTTCCCTGTAAAACTCTTCTTCATAATCTTTACTAATTATTTTTACCCCTTGTATCGTATCTCAGATGACGTTTCCCTGTAAAACTCTGCTTCATAATCTTTACCAATTATTTTTACCCTTTTGTATTGTATCTCAGATGACGTTTCCCTGTAAAACTCTTCTTCATAATCTTTACCAATTATTTTTACCCCCCGTATCGTATCTCAGATGACATTTCCCTGTAAAACTCTTCTTCATAATCTTTACCAATTATTTTTACCCTTTGTATTGTATCTCAGATGACGTTTCCCTGTAAAACTCTTCTTCATAATCTTTACCAATTATTTTTACCCCCCGTATCGTATCTCAGATGACATTTCCCTGTAAAACTCTTCTTCATAATCTTTACCAATTATTTTTACCCTTTGTATTGTATCTCAGATGACGTTTCCCTGTAAAACTCTTCTTCATAATCTTTACCAATTATTTTTACCCTTTGTATTGTATCTCAGATGACGTTTCCCTGTAAAACTCTTCTTCATAATCTTTACCAATTATTTTTACCCCCCGTATCGTATCTCAGATGACATTTCCCTGTAAAACTCTTCTTCATAATCTTTACCAATTATTTTTTACCCTTTGTATTGTATCTCAGATGACGTTTCCCTGTAAAACTCTTCTTCATAATCTTTACCAATTATTTTTACCCCTTGTATCGTATCTCAGATGACGTTTCCCTGTAAAACTCTGCTTCATAATCTTTACCAATTATTTTTACCCTTTTGTATTGTATCTCAGATGACGTTTCCCTGTAAAACTCTTCTTCATAATCTTTACCAATTATTTTTACCCCCCGTATCGTATCTCAGATGACATTTCCCTGTAAAACTCTTCTTCATAATCTTTACCAATTATTTTTACCCTTTATATTGTATCTCAGATGACGTTTCCCTGTAAAACTCTGCTTCATAATCTTTACCAATTATTTTTACCCTTTGTATTGTATCTCAGATGACGTTTCCCTGTAAAACTCTTCTTCATAATCTTTACTAATTATTTTTACCCCTTGTATCGTATCTCAGATGACGTTTCCCTGTAAAACTCTGCTTCATAATCTTTACCAATTATTTTTACCCTTTTGTATTGTATCTCAGATGACGTTTCCCTGTAAAACTCTTCTTCATAATCTTTACCAATTATTTTTACCCCCCGTATCGTATCTCAGATGACATTTCCCTGTAAAACTCTTCTTCATAATCTTTACCAATTATTTTTACCCTTTGTATTGTATCTCAGATGACGTTTCCCTGTAAAACTCTTCTTCATAATCTTTACCAATTATTTTTACCCCCCGTATCGTATCTCAGATGACATTTCCCTGTAAAACTCTTCTTCATAATCTTTACCAATTATTTTTACCCTTTGTATTGTATCTCAGATGACGTTTCCCTGTAAAACTCTTCTTCATAATCTTTACCAATTATTTTTACCCCTTGTATCGTATCTCAGATGACGTTTCCCTGTAAAACTCTGCTTCATAATCTTTACCAATTATTTTTACCCCCCCCCCAATCGTATCTCAGATGACATTTCCCTGTAAAACTCTTCTTCATAATCATTACCAATTATTTTTACCCCTTGTATCGTATCTCAGATGACGTTTCCCTGTGATACTCTTCTTCATCTTCACCATTTATTTTTACCCCTTATATCCTATCTCAAATAACATTTCTCTGTAAAACTCAACTTCATAATCTTTACCAATTATTTCTACCCCTTTTATCCATGTCTCAGATAATATTTCCTGTAAAACTCATCTTCCCAATGTTTACAAACATGATGCACAGACCTGCACTAATGCCAGCTTTCCTTTTCCCAGCTTTCACATCTTTACGAGCAGCAGCAGCAGAGGCTATAGGAGATTGTGTTTTCTTTGTCTGCGACTCACTTCTGGCATGTGGACGTGGAATCTTTTTGACCCGCCTACGACCCCTGTTTGCTTCTGTGGATGCTGATGACGAAGACGCTGATGAGGATGAAGACGCTGATCGTCGAATGCCCCGAACCCTCTTCTTTTTCTCAACTGACTTTGACTTCTTCCTGCCTCGGTCCCGGCTTTCGTCATGCACATGTTTCTTCTTCCTCACTACACAGCATTAGGGAATTAAAAAAGTTGTTCATATTACAGGGTTCATAGCAAATTTCTTCAAGCATTTTCCAGGGTTTTTCCAGCCTTTTCCAGGTCCAAGTACAAAATTTTCAAGGATGGGAAACTCTAATATTTTCATCATCTAATTTTCTCAGATATAATTATCACTTTGCTGACCAGCAATCCGGAGCATTACTGTCTCCCATTACCAAGGGTGTTTGCAGATTTCTTTAAAAATAACAGGTTTTTGTTGAAAATTCATTAAAATGTTGAAAAACAGACATAGGCCTTTGAAATTTTCAGAGCACCATTATGAATGGTTGCCAAAAATTGTAAATAAAATGCAAAAAAAAAAAATTTAATTTTTTTGTTTGTCTTTTTTGCATGAATTTTGCGTCTGTGGTATCTGACAATGAGTGTTTGTGAATGTTTGAGTAGTTAAGTACCTCTAGTTGGAATCTGAGCTGCTTCCTTCATTAACTGGGGTTGAAGTAGCTGTAGGCCTCTGCAAGAGTCTTTGTCTGGATCGTTGATAATCCTTGACTGTGTGGTATAACTTGAAGCAGGGTATCAGGCATAGAGGTACATTGCAATCTGGGCAGTACATGCAAGTCTGGCTTCTGTTCCCTGCAGCCTTACACACTTTACAGTCTGGTTTGTACCTTGCCCTTTCATATTTATCAATGAAGTGGTGCTCAGTAAGTCGTGTTGTTGTGACCTGTGGTTTTGAAGGTGTCACATTGCGTCAAAGAATAGCAGGTTCAATAAGAGTCAGACTGACATCCTGATCTTTGCTTTGATCTTTTTTGTAGAGTTGGCAGTGTTGTAGGTTATGTGCCCATTGACCAGGGCAGTTTCAACTAAAAAATGATATAAAAATAGGATCTGTGTGGGTAGGGGTAGCTTGCACCTAGTTGGCAGAAGTGGTCGACACCTCCCATACTTTTGCTGTATTTGTCTGCAAGCACTGGCTTCTGAATTGTTCTGCCCTAAAGAATTTGTCTTTCTAACTGTCTTGTTTATATTATCATTGAAGTGAACAGTAGATATAAGGTTAAATCTTTTCGTATCATGCCTTATCTTCTGTCGCACAAAACACTGGATGATTTGAGTTGGTTTTTTCTTCAGTGCTTCAGGAAAATGCTTCCTATTTTCAGCTACTGTTCCAAATGCACCAATCTGAATTTCTTTCAGGTCTTGAAATAAAGCTGAAGGCTGAATAAAAACTACCACAGAAGAGAATATGTCCCTTGTTGCCTATCCATCAAGAAGATCTTTCACAACCCTGAAAGTTACCCCAACACAACCTTAATAATTTTCCTTACCAGTATCAATTTTCAATTTCATACAGTATTATCTTTTAGCATCAGTGAGAGCAGATAGTTTGAATCCCCACTTTGTGGCAGTTAGTGCTTGAAATATATTCCTGCCTGTGGGCAGAGCGCTGTGATTTTCTCCGTACTTATTCACTTCGTCAATGGTCAGATCTATGGCAGTGTCTGGGAAAAAAAGTTTGAAAAAAATTGATGGACACATATTCAGTTGTGGCACCATGATCTTTGTGCAGCCCACAGCTTCCAACATTCAGTAGTTCTATGCCATAGTTTTGGTTCAGTAGCGCATTAATTTTGTCATGAAAAGCCCAATTTACATTAGGTCCATCCATGGACAGTTGGAGCAAATGTCCTAAATTTAACGATGAGCATGCATCATCAAATGCAGTCTGCATATCAAGAGCTCTAGCATGTCCAAGAAACTTTGATGTAAGATAATGTGTTTTTATCACATTTACATCCCAGAAATGAACATGGAAATCCATTTGCTTTCGCTGCATTGATTTGTTCATGCTTTCATCAAACAGAACAATGTAACTGTTCTAAGCTGGCTCTCAAGAAGTGAGGTGAGATATGGAGCCAGTCCAAAAGAGGCCAGGTAGAAAGTTTTCCTTTCAGACAGACCAAACTGTCTGGCAATAGAACTGTCAGGAAACATTTTCTGAAAAATTTTTATTAATTCCTGTATTTGAATTAAAACTATGGTGACTTTTGATTGAAAACAGAGTCCAAATAATCTCAGCTCTGGGAGTTTCTTCTTTGGTCACAAATGATGTCACATCTGTAGGTCTTCTAGTAGTGTTAGACGTTTATGACGTGTCAGAGTGAGTAGTGTTAGATGGTTTTGATGTTTCTGATTGTAAAACTGCTCCTTGGGGTTGTGTTCTTTTCTGTAAAAAAGAAAAAAAAAAAAAATGGAACACACAAATAACTTATGAGTAGGCCTAAGCTATGTATATTTACCAAGTGAAAGTTCTAAACGCTTACATAATATAGTCAAACAATATTTAACTAGAACAAAAGCTAATATATATAGTAATTGGAAGGGTGAAGGTATGATAATATTCTTATAATACTTATGATAAGTGAAAATCTATTAAATATCTAACTGGAAACAGCAGGCCTTTACACCCCCCACCCCATCTTTACTATTTTTGTTTGGTTTTTTTGTTGGGTTTTGTTTTATCTCGTTTCTGTTTGTTTAGATTTTTTATTTTATTTTTATTTATTTTTTTTTATTTTTTTAAATAACATAGGCCTATGCATATAATTGGAAATTTTCTTTTATCCTAATTACAGTGATTTGACAGATGTGATGCCACTTTCATGTATCAGCAGTTATTCATGTTATCTGGAATTGAAAACATGTAGGTCTATCCTAATTATAACCCTTCAGAGGTTGAACAGGATATGTCTCTTCATCATAAATAAAAAGAATTCAAAATATATTTATTTCCCAAAAATGTTGTGAAATGAACAGTGGGACATGGGTCAATCAAGAAACAAATTTGCGGTCACAATATCCAACAAATTCCAACTGCTCCAACAGCTGGAAGATGTAGAGAATACAGAAGACTATTGGCAGCAAATCAAAACTGTATGGAATGAGACATGTGAAGAAATACTGGGGAAAAGGGAACGACAACAAAAAGCATGGATAACAACAGAAACCATCAATAAGATAAAAGACAGGAAAAACAAGAAAGCAGATTTAAACACAAGCAAAACCAGAAGTTCCAAAGCCAAAGCTAAAGAAGTGTACACAGAAGCAAACAAAGAAGTAAAAAGAAGTATCAAAAGAGACAAGAGGAAGTATATTGAGGTGTTGGCAAGAGAGGCAGAAGATGCTGCAGCCAAAGGAAATATGAGAGAACTGTATAGCAGCACAAAGAAGCTAACAGGGAAATACAAGCAAACAAGTTGCCTCATAAAAGACAAGAATAGAACACTGCTCAGCAATATACAAGAGCAAATGAAGAGGTGGACAGAATATTTTGAGGACCTTCTCAATAGACCAGCTCCACATAACCCCCCGGACATCCAGCCAGCAGAAGAAGAGCTACAAATTAACGGTGAAAGACCAACGAAGGAAGAAATAAAGAAAGCCATAAAGCTTCTAAGAGATGGAAAAGCATCTGGACCTGATGGCATTCCAGCAGAGGCCATCAAAGCAGATATCGTCACGGCTACAGAGATGTTACATAAATTACTTGGTAAAGTCTGGGAAAAGGAAGAGATACCAGCAGAATGGAAGGAAGGATATCTGGTTAAGTTGCCTTAGAAGAGAAATTTACAAGAGTGCACAAATTATAGAGGAATAATGTTACTATAAGTGCCATGAAAAGTATTAAACAGGATTATCCTTGAGAGATTAAAAGAGTCCATAGACAGGAAACTGAGAGATGAGCAAGCAGGTTTTCGACAAAACAGATCATGTACAGACCAGATAGCCACTTTGAGAATAATAGTTGAACAAAGTCTGGAATGGAATTCACCACTATACATCGGATTTGTAGACTACGAAAAGGCATTTGACAGTGTAGACAGAGAATCACTTTGGAAATTGATGGGGCAGTATGGAGTTCCCCTGAAGATCATTAATTTAATAAAGAAAACATATGAAGACATGACGAGTTCTTCACGAAGGACAGCTTACAGAACCGTTTGGGATAAGAACAGGAGTGCGACAGGGATGCCTCTTGTCTCCATTTCTTTTCTTACTAGCAATAGACTGTGTTACGAGAACATCGACAACACACAACAGAAATGGAATCCAGTGGACTCTGACTAAGCAGTTGGATGATCTGGATTTTGCTGATGACTTGGCTCTTCTGTCCCATCTGGTCTGGTTGTTCGTCCATCACGGGTGATGAAGACCACTCTGTTCATCCAATTATTTAAGAATATGTTAGGTTAGTCTATGGGTACGAAGGTGACTGAAGAGCCCGGTGCGGGCCTGGAAAGATCTTGGACAGTGTGGGCAGGGAATGTTTGCTTCATGTGAAGGTTTTATTTCACGGTCCTTTCTAGCTTGTCTCCGCTGTTTCGCTGCTGCTCTTCTGGATGATTCGCATGCCGCTGCACCTTTAAGAAGAGATGTGCGCCAAGCAGTTCGGTCTTGCGCAGCAGCTTCCCATGTGTCTGGGTTTATGTCAAAGGTTTTCAATGACGTCTTTAACGTGTCTTTGAAGCGCTTCTTTTGGCCACCATGGGAGCGTTTACCCTTCTGCATCTCACCATAAAAGAGTATCTTTGGCAGTCGATGGTCTGGCATGCGGACTACATGACCTGCCCAGCGAATTTGTGACTGCATCAGAATAGTATCAATACTAGGGATACCAGCTCTGTCAAGAACGGCGGTATCCGGGATCTTGTCTTGCCATTTGATGTTCATTATCTTCCTCAGACAGACTGTATGGACTGTCCCATAACCGTAATCAGATGCAGGACAAATTGAAAACACTAGATGAGAGGTCACAGCAATTGGGTCTGAAAATACACAGGGAAAAGACAAAAATAATGAGAATAAATGCAGGTAATGATAACAGGGTTGAACTTGAAGAAACACCAATACAAGATGTAGAATCGTACACATATATTGGCAGCAATATAGACAAAATTGGAGGGACAGATAGTGATATCAAACTAAGAATACAAAAAGCAAGAGGAGCTTTCATTGCATTGGGAAATATATGGAGATCAAGAGAAATTGGATCCAACACGAAAATAAGAATCTTCAACTCAAATGTGAAGTCAGTCCTATTGTATGGCCCTGAGACATGGAGAACAACAAAGACAACTACTAAAAAGCTACTGACTTTCATAAATGGGTGCTTGCGAAGAATAGAGGGATTAAAATGGTATGACAAGGTTACCAACGTGGAACTGAGGACAAGAACTAGACAAGTGCCAGTGGAACAAGAGATGAAAAGATGACGATAGCAATGGATAGGACACACACTGAGGAAACCTGCTGATAGTATTACAAGGCAGTCCTTGTTCTGGAACCCGCAGGGCAGAGAGGCAGAGGTAGACCAAGAAGCACATGGAGAAGAGAGCTAGAAACAGAGGTGAAAAGGATGAGGAGAACGTGGAAAGAACTTGAGATGATGGCACGTGACAGGAGGACTTGGCATGTGTTTGTTGAAGGCCTATGCTCCTTTGGGAGTGGAGGGTTATGAATGAATGAACTATAATTTTGGCCATGGTTAAAAATAAAACTGTAAATACATTGTAAATTACAGACGCAAGTACAGTAGGCCTATCTATAAACTGGACTTATTTAAATATGTTTTATAAATGAGATAAATGAATTTATTACTGACCTCAGTTGAAATGAACGATTTAATAGCCTACAACTTGAATGTGCACAGACAAGTTCTTGGTGTTTATGTCCAGTAGCATGCGACTTTACTACACTTTCTCCCATGCTGGTCAAATATATTTCTTTTTTACACATGGTGCAATTTGCGTAATTTGCAGTTTTTCCAGGCGCTATCCATGTTTTATAACTTGGCATTTCTAGCTATTTATAATGAAAGCAACAACCAGGCATCTCTCTAAATGATAATTTCAAAGGTGGCGATGCTTGATTCGAATAACAGACATGAGTGCTTAAAATAAATTTTTGCGTTCACAACATTAACGCAAACCGCAGAAAACGTCTGGAAATGGATTTAGTGCGCAAAGGGGAGTAAAAATTCT
This sequence comes from Oreohelix idahoensis, assembly GCA_024509875.1. Lineage (NCBI taxonomy): Eukaryota > Metazoa > Mollusca > Gastropoda > Stylommatophora > Oreohelicidae > Oreohelix > Oreohelix idahoensis. The sequence continues at coordinate 432,164 of JAMPIV010006088.1, forward strand.
ACGGTAACTGAAAAATACCAACAATAACCGAAAAATGTACGCCAAGCATCAAATTCGTATTTTTTTCCAAGGTCCGATGTAGGAAATTCAAGGCTTTTAGCCATTTTTCCAGCCTTTTCAAGGCCTGAAATTTGTGTTTTTCAGGTCGCTACGAAACCTGATATTAGCTATGTTTGCTCCGTGTTGTTCGAGGGGAGGGGGTGTGAGAGACAATGAAATAACAGGAATACTGCTTCCTCAGACGTGTCGCACAAGGGAACTAAATACGAGGCTGTAGCAAGGGAGATGACCTAGTCATGTACACAAGGGAACTAAATATGAGGCTGTGTAAGGGAGCTGACCTAGTCATGTACACAAGGGAACTAAATATGAGGCTGTAGCAAGGGAGATGACCTAGTCATGTACACAAGGGAACTAAATATGAGGCTGTAACAAGGGAGCTGACCTAGTCATGTACACAAGGGAACTAAATATGAGGCTGTGTAAGGGAGCTGACCTAGTCATGTACACAAGGGAACTAAATATGAGGCTGTGTAAGGGAGCTGACCTAGTCATGTACACAAGGGAACTAAATATGAGGCTGTAGCAAGGGAGATGACTTAGTCATGTACACAAGGGAACTAAATATGAGGCTGTAGCAAGGGAGATGACTTAGTCATGTACACAAGGGAACTAAATACGAGGCTGTAGCAAGGGAGCTGACCTAGTCATGTACACAAGGGAGCTGATCTAGTCATGTACACAAGGGAACTAAATATGAGGCTGTGTAAGGAAGCTGACCTAGTCATGTACACAAGGGAACTAAATATGAGGCTGTAGCAAGGGAGCTGACCTAGTCATGTACACAAGGGAACTAAATATGAGGCTGTAGCAAGGGAGATGACCTAGTCATGTACACAAGGGAACTAAATACGAGGCTGTAGCAAGGGAGCTGACCTAGTCATGTACACAAGGGAACTAAATACGAGGCTGTGCAAGGGAGCTGACCTAGTCATGTACACAAGGGAACTAAATATGAGGCTGTAGCAAGGGAGCTGACCTAGTCGTGTACAAATAAATGCTAAAGAAACTAGCACGGCAAGAGCATAGGAATGTTTATTGAAGGATCCACAAGCAGCGATAAGGAATATGATGATAAGATAATTAAATGTTAACTCTTAGTAAACGAGCGGCCTCTTAGAGAGGCAGATGATCGATCCCCGTCAATAGCGAAAATTTATAGGTAAATGCATGTTTAAAACCACTGAACAATTTAGTTATGTGCATGATATAGGGGTTTCATTTCTTCACATTTTGATATATAACACTTATGTTATCTTTATAAATAAATTGTTTATTGCAAAATCTGTAAAGGTAGTCATGAAATTAGCTCGTATACTAAGAGTTAAAGAAATAAACAGTTTAGGAATAGCTGATGTGAACAGGTTTTCTACAAGTATCACAAGGCAGTTCCCCCAAAGTAGATTCAAGGATGCAAAGATAACTGAAGGCAAAAATAACTCTGAAACTAATTTTTTTTAAGCAAGTATGAAGGTGTGAAACCACAAGTAACGCAGTCTACTTGCCTGGGCTAACAGAGCTGGAACTACTACCAGAACTAGACAGTGACCTGGAGTGGCTGCGTTTCCGCTGAGTTGTGTCACGGCTGACAGATCTTGACCGCTTTGATGACTCAATAGAATCTGACCCCTTTTTCTTCAGAACCTTCCTGAGTGGAGACAGCAGTTTCTTTGACTTTCCAATCACCTCTCCTTGATTCTTCACTTGTTTCTGCTTCTTCCTTTTCTTGCTTTTCGTCTTCAACTTTGGTGATGATGATGATGATGAGCGGTTATCTGAAATAGACACCAATAACAATACACAAAAGCTAGCATTTTTTGTTGCTAAGAAATGACTGTTAACCTTTTCCCACTGCGTTTCTTCAACAGCTAGCATAATGCTGTTCCATAGTTTCACCAAGCATTTTAAGTGTCCTTGTTCTTTTAAGGCCAAACTGTTTTAGTAGATCATACAGGAGGCAGCCACTAGACCTCTTGCACTTACTTCTACAGCCATGACTTTCTCTATGTCTCAACTCTTTGACCAGATCTATATATTTGGCTATTTCGAATGTACATGCCAATAAAAGAAGTGAACGTTATATCTTTGTTAAAAAGGTACAAACTTTCCATAGTTGTTAAAATGTATACAAACCATCTGGAGATCCACCCCGAGCTACTGAAGTTGGTGATTCTGGGTCATAAAGGTCAACACCACCCTTTCCACCTTTGACCTGTGATCCCTTTTTATGTTTCCCAAACAAATCTGCCGCCACGGGTGGTGGGGTCTCATCTGCATGCTTCTTCTCTTTATTCTTTTTCTTGTGCTTTTTGCGAGGGACATCTTCATCATCAGATTCATGTCTGGTAGAATGAAAGAAATATTAACAGTACAGTATAGTCAGATTAATGCAGTAAGAAAATGTAATGTTCCAATTTGAACACAAAATATAAAAGTACTGTACCATCAGCTAGCCCGGGGGGTCGTTCACGAGGTTTCTAAAGAGACAAATAAAGAATAGGATTAATTCTCCCTCAGGCGCGTCGAAACAAAATGAGGTTGTACATGGGATTAGCAACCTCATGATGTTAAACAAACTGCTACAGAAAATACTACTAGAAATGCATGTGTTCTCACGTCTGCAGTGGTGGATCCATGAGCATCAAGAAATAAGATGATGATAATTAGCCAAGTACAACATAGAAATAAGATGACGATAATTAGCCAAGTACAACATAGAAATAAGATGATAATAATTAGCCAAGTACAACATAGTTAATCTGGCAGTTCTTGTTCTGGAATACCCCAGGGTAAACAAGGCAGGAGGAGACCAAGGAACACATGGAGAAGACAACTGGAGACAGACATGAAGAAAACATGGAAAGACCTTGAGCTGATGGCACGAGGCAGGAATACTTGGGTTAAATTTGTTGAAGGCCTATACTCCCTGTGGAGTTGAAGATTAACGAATAAATGAAAATGTAAAGGACTAGGGTGAACAAGTGGTATATTAAATTTCCATACTAAATAACAAAAACACTGATGTAGCAGTGTTAGAACACAGCACAAAAGTCTGACTACAAATATTGATGTTTAACATCTATATATTTATACAACCAAGAAGTTGTAGACTTTCATAAATGGCTGCTTGTGTTGAATAGAAAGATTGAAGTGATATGATATAATCAACAATGTGGAACTTATGATCTGACAAGTGCCAGTGGAATAAGAGATGAGAAGAAGATGATGGTGATGGCTAGAAAAGGTACTAAGGAAATCTGTTAATAGTATTACAAGACAGTCCTTGTTCTGAAATCCCCAAGGTAAGAGGTTGAGGAAGACAAAAAAACACACAGACAAGAGATCAGGGGACAAAAATGACAGAGGCAAGGAAAACATAAAAAGATCATCAGTGGAGGGGAGGGCACAGACAAATCTAGCAAAAATCATCAGTGGGGGGTACAGACAAATCTAGCAAAAATCATCAGTGGAGGGTACAGACAAATCTAGCAAAAATCATCAGTGGAGGGCACAGACAAATCTAGCAAAGATCATCAGTGGAGGGGAGGGCACAGACAAATCTAGCAAAGATCATCAGTGCAGGGCACAGACAAATCTAGCAAAGATCATCAGTGGAGGGCGCAGACAAATCTAGCAAAGATCATCAGTGGAGGGCACAGACAAATCTAGCAAAGATCACCAGTGGAGGGCACAGACAAATCTAGCAAAGATCATCAGTGGAGGGGAGGGCACAGACAAATCTAGCAAAGATCATCAGTGGAGGGCACAGACAAATCTAGCAAAGATCATCAGTGGAGGGCACAGACAAATCTAGCAAAGATCATCAGTGGAGGGCACAGACAAATCTAGCAAAGATCATCAGTGGAGGGCACAGACAAATCTAGCAAAGATCATCAGTGGAGGGCATAGACAAATCTAGCAAAGATCATCAGTGGAGAGCACATATAAATCTAGCAAAGATCATCAGTGGAGGGCACATATAAATCTAGCAAAGATCATCAGTGGAGGGCACAGACAAATCTAGCAAAGATCATCAGTGGAGGGCACAGACAAATCTAGCAAAAATCATCAGTGGAGGGCACAGACAAATCTAGCAAAGATCATCAGTGGAGGGCACAGACAAATCTAGCAAAGATCATCAGTGGAGGGCACAGACAAATCTAGCAAAGATCATCAGTGGAGGGCACAGACAAATCTAGCAAAGATCATCAGTGGAGGGCACAGACAAATCTAGCAAAGATTTGCAGAAGGCTTATCCACCTTGAGGAGCCGAGGGCTTAATGAATAAATGAATTTATGGAGCTTCAACTTCTCTGCTGTCAAGTGGTATAGGTTGCATGTGTAACCAAAATTAATCTTCAACGCAGTTACAATGCTTATGAAAGCTTACATAACCTTTTCTGAAGTAGAAAGTTAAACCCAATGTTTGCAGAACGGTAAACCCTATCTTCACAGAATTCACATTTTAAATATCCTCTTTTAAATATGCATCACCTTTAATAAATGTTGTTTACATTGTTGTCATTTTGTTTTGTTTTTGTTACAATTGCAAGGGTCTTTGTAGTGCAGTTTCCAGGTTGAATAAAGCACTGCATTGGGAAACCTTCAGAAGTTAGAAGAAACCAAGTCGAGCACAAACATAAGAACCTTTAACTCAAATCTAACGCCAGACCCGCTGCATGTCCCTCAAACATGGAGAACAATAAAACTGACAGCCAGAAAAAATAGACTTTCACAAATGACTGCTTTCGAATAAAACAGAAAGACTGAAATGGTATGACAAGATGGCTAATGTGGAACTGATGACAAGAACCAGATAAACTGCACTGAAATACATTCTAGGGAACAGCTGCTGAAGTTCAGCAAAGACATTTACCCATCTATCGAATAGCAAAGATACCCATCTATCAAGTAGCAAAGATACCTATCTGTCAAGCAGTTAAGATACCCATCTATCAAGTAGCAAAGATACCTATCTGTCAAGTAGCAAAGATACCTATCTGTCAAGTAGCAAAGACACCTATCTGTCAAGTAGCAAAGATACCCATCTGTCAAGTAGCAAAGTCACCTATCTGTGAAGTAGCAAATATACTTATCTCTCAAGCAGTAAAGACACCCATCTCTCTAGCAGTAAAGACACCTATATGTCAAGTAGGACAGATACCTATCTGTCAAGCAGCAAAGACACCTATCTGTCAAGTAGCAAAGATACCCATCTGTCAAACAGCAAAGATACCTATCTATCAAGCAGTAAATACACCCATCTATCAAGCAGTAAAGACACCCATCTATAAAGCAGTAAAGACACCCATCTATCTAGCGGTAAAGACACCCATCTATCTAGCAGTAAAGACACCTATATGTCAAGCAGCAAAGACACCTATCTGTCAAGTAGCAAAGATACCTATCTGTCAAGCAGCAAAGATACCTATCTGTCAAGCAGCAAGAACACCTATCTGTCAAGTAGCAAAGATACCATCTGTCAAACAGCAAAGATACCTATCTATCAAGCAGTAAATACACCCATCTATCAAGCAGTAAAGACACCCATCTATCAAGCAGTAAAGACACCCATCTATCTAGCAGTAAAGACACCCATCTATCAAGCAGTAAAGACACCCATCTATCAAGCAGCAAAGATACCTATCTGCCAAGTAGCAAAGATACCTATCTGTCAAGTAGCAAAGATACCTATCAGTCAAGTAGCAAAGGTACCCATCTATCAAGCAGTAAATACACCTATCTATCAAGTAGTAAAGACACACATCTACCAAGCAATAAAGACACCCATCTAGCAAGCAGTAAAGATACCCTTCAATCAGGCAGTAGAGACACCCATCTATCAAGCAGTAAAGACACCCATCTACCAAGCAATAAAGACATCCATCTAGCAAGCAGTAAAGATACCCTTCAATCAAGCAGTAAAGACACCCATCTGTCAAGCAGTAAAAAAACCCATCTATCAAGCAGTAAAGACACCCATCTACCAAGCAATAAAGACACCCATCTATCAAGCAGTTAATACACCTATCTATCAAGTAGTAAAGACACCCATCTACCAAGCAATAAAGACACCCATCTAGCAAGCAGTAAAGATACCCTTCAATCAAGCAGTAAAGACACCCATCAATCAAACAGTAAAGACACCCATCTATCAAGCAGTAAAGACACCCATCTATCAAGCAATAAAGACACCCATCTAGCAAGCAGTAAAGACACCCATCTATCAAGCAATAAAGACACCCATCTAGCAAGCAGTAAAGATACCCTTCAATCAAGCAGTAAAGACACCCATCTATCTAGCAGTAAAGACACCCATCTATCTAGCAGTAAAGACACCCATCTATCTAGCAGTAAAGACACCCATCTATCAAGCAGTAAAGACACCCATCTATCTAGCAGTAAAGACACCCATCTATCTAGCAGTAAAGACACCCATCTATCTAGCAGTAAAGACACCCATCTATCTAGCAGTAAAGACACCCATCTATCTAGTAGTAAAGACACCCATCTATCTAGCAGTAAAGATACCTAACTGTCAAATGATATCAATTCTTACCGTCTCTTGCTTTCCTTAGGCTTCTCTACAGATTGCTCTTTCTCTGGTACCTCCACTTTCTTGTGTTTCTTCTTATCTTTCTTTCTGATATAATGAAATTGCAAAAAAATCATGACCAAAAAATAGAATCAAAAGCAAAAAACACAGAAACACCACAAAGCACCAAAACAGTATTTTTTTAAATCTAAAAATTAAAAACATGCATGCAAAAAAAAAAATAATTCTCTCAGATAATTGCAACACCAACAAACAAAAAATTGATAAATGCTTTAACTCTTAATATCCGGCTGGTCTTTTAAGGAGGCCGACGATCGATCGCTGTTTTACGATTGACCTTTCTAAAAGGCCGAACGGTGTCAATAACAAAAGTTTTAACATTATTTACGTTCTTTTCTTCTCATAAAAGAGTTCTAATGCCATTTCCGGTACACCTCATGTTTGATAATATTGGAATACTCAAATTTGTGTGAAATATTGATCGATTTTGATTAAATAACATAGGGCCCATTAGTCAAAAAAAAAAAATTTTTTTTGTCTGTCTGAGAATGGCTTCGTGTTCAAATGGTCGTTCGAAAAGATTATAAGCTGAACATGCATCATCATCATCATCATCAGTTGCCATCTCCACAACGAAGGTTGGCTGTAATGGATCTCCAACGTCTTCTGTCTTGGTGGTGCACTCTGATAGACTCTTTCCTGTCCATCTCTTGATGTTATCTTCCCACTTATAGCGCTGTCTTCCCCTTGCACGTTTGCCTTCAACTCTCCCTTCTGTTATGGTCTTCTGCAAGGTGTTATGCCTTTTTATGTGGCCAAAGTATTTTAGCTGCCGATCTTTGACCTCTCTCATTAGTTCTCTTTTCATACCTAGATTTTCTAGGACCTCCTTATTTGTTTTCATCTCTTTCCATGAGATACGCCCCATTCTTCTATATATCCACATTTCAAGAGTCTCAATTCTTTCTTCCAAATGCTTATTCATCGTCCATGTTTCTGCACCATACAGAAATGCAGAATATATATAACACGTTATGATTCTCAGTTTTAATTTGTGAGATAACTGTTTGGATGTCAGTATATGTTTCATGTTGTTGAATGTAGCTTTGGCCATTCCTATTCTCTTCTTGATTTCTGTTTCACATCTGCCATCTTCTGTTATTATATGACCAAGATATACGTAGCTCTTGACTTGTTCCAGGATTTTCCCGTTTACGCTTATCTTTAATGTGGGTTTATCGTCTGTTTTGCTAATTATCATAGTTTTTGTTTTCTCAATATTAATGTCGAGTCCATATTCATGACTTATACTGTTCACTTGCTTCACTAGTTCTTGTAACTCCTGTTCGCTTTCAGCTAACAACACGGTATCATCTGCATATCTGTTACAAGGTGGTTTGCTCTGAACAATGTTCCATGTGATATGAATAAAACAACTATAAATTTCTGGCCATTGTTTTTTCTTTGATATGTTAGTTTTTTTTATTCAGTGATAGTGCATCGTGCCTTCGATGGAAGATTAAGCGAATGCGGGGGTGGAAGATTCCGAACAATACTTGAACCTTGGAATACGATTGATTTGATAAGTCATTTCATTGAGTCCATACATTTAATTCACAGTTGTACACACAGGATGATCATTTCAAATAGGAACAGAACATAAGTCCTTATAAGTCATGCATAAATTAATCAATAACGTAGACTGCTGGTTATGTGTCAATGTCCGTTTAAGGATACAATGCAGTATTGTCGTCAGAACATCACAGCTATATGCACGCGCAGCTAGACATGGCTACCTGCCAACAGTGAAACTGCGAGTCTGAATATTTCATATGAATTTGACGATTATTCTTCTCCTTCTGAGAATTCTAGTTAAATACTAACCTCCATAAATTTTCCTCTCATATAGAGTTCTAGGACTGACCCTGGTCCATCAAAAAATGCATATATATGGCTATATCATGCCATTGAATTGGAAGGTTAGAAAAACGCAGCTATTCAGCTTGGCGGTCAAGTAACAAAGGGTAGCGTTTCTTAGTTACCGACTGTGACCCAAACAACGCTATACACGTCATAATCGATCGTGTATGGAGCGTTCAATAATTGAAACATCTATCGCAATATATTAAATGCCTTAACCTTTACAATTGCACGTCTGATAACCTTTAGCAGACGGCGTTAATATCATATACCGTAACAATTCCCTGTACACCGGGGAAAAAAAAAAATCGATAGATTTTTTTTCAAGATCTATCCGACTTAACAATTTTTCAAAAAAAAATTTAACACAATTGTGACATATGGCCGACGATGTTCTGAGTAGAACTGTGTCGCGGTCATGTCAACTAACTATTTGTCATAGTCATCTAACATTATATATCAATTATACATATTATTATATCAACTAAATAAAATGTCCAATGTTAACAGTGAATGATAGCATTAAATTAAAGTAAGGTCTGTCGTATTAGTATGTCATATAGGAATTAATTTAACTAATTAACATTAAATTAATTAATTAAATTAAGAGTTAAATTATTAAGGTTCTAATGTAACGCGATGTTATGAGAGAAGAAAAGACAAAATAAGTGAGAAGAAATAGAAAGAAATTCGAATATAAGTTTAACTTAATTGTGTGTGTTAAGTGTTAGTGAATAATAACTATCTAATTTAACTAACTAAATAACGTATAGGTACATTAAAAAAAAATATTAATCTAATACTTGTGTGAGATTTATTTTCTCTTTTCATAATTTCTTCTTTTTATATTTCGTTCTCTTTTTTTTGTTCTTTCATTTCATTTTTTTTCTCACATTTCATTTTATTGATAATAATTCAATTAAGAAGTTAAGTTAACTAATTAATTAGTATAGGATATGATGATCCATCCGTAGTCTTGATCCTGATGAATTCTTTTAGGCAAAAATGTTCAAACGTTTACGTTGGAAAGAAATGTCATTTATCCCAGCATCTAAGAATTAAGTGCACATAGGATAATAAGTTCGACTTGTCGTTAGATATTGTTCCATGATTGTTCAACGAATATTCATATATCGTGTATGGACGTTAGACGAAGTTCCAATGTCAACATGTATACCCCGATTGTCTTTTAGTTCAATTCTGTGATGCATACAGTGTTTATAAAGTTTAAATTGAAGGCAAGGTTAGTTCCCTTATAGTTGATATGTTTTAGGAATGTTAATGTTGATTATTCGTCGTCAATAGGATTACGTGACAACGCATCCGCCACAATGTTTTCAGTGCCAGGAATATGTTCAATGGAGAATTCAAATGGCTGTAGGATGATTGCATATCTGGCGAGTTTCTGGCTTTTATGGTTTGATCGACGCAAGGATGCTACAGCACGTTGGTCCGTCTGTATGGTGAAGGGAGCACCAAGCAGGAACTTTTCGAGTTTAGTTATTGCCCATATCACGGATAACAGTTCCTTGTCAACTGTTGAATACTTTGTTTCTGCAGGCTTTAGCTTTCTTGAAATGTATAAGGTAGGATGTAGAATGCCATCATGGTTCTGGAGCAGGCATGCACCAATGCCGTAGTTACTAGCATCTGTTCGTAAGAAAAATCTTTTGGAAGCATCGGGAAGTCTTAAAATTGGTTCATGCGAGAACAAATTTATAATTTTGTTGAAAGTTTCATTGCATGTACCAGTCCATGTCACCTTCACCGGCATGTCTTTTTTTTAACAATGAAGACAATACAGCCGTGATGGATGACAAGTTTGGTATGAATCTACTGTAATATTGAACAAGTCCTAACAAACTCCTGACCTGTTTCTTCGTCTGAGGAACTGCTATGTTTAGAATTTTGGAGACTGTACTAGGTAACGTTCGGATATATCCCGACCCAATGATATGTCCCAAAAAGGTTATCTCATTACACGCGATTTGCACCTTTGTAGGTTTAGCAGTTAGATGATAATTCCTTAGAGTGTCGAAAACATATCTAAGTCCCGAAACATGTTCCTCAAACGACGAACTAAACAAGCATATGTCGTCAATATATGTAATAACGTCTGGTCTACCTGATAAAATTTGTCGCATCAGGCGAATGAAGGTAGCTGGCGCATTAACAAGCCCAAAAGGCATCACATTCCACTGGTATAGACCTTGTGGAGTGGAAAATGCTGTGTAGTACTTAGCCTTTTCGGTCAGTGGTATCTGCCAATAACCTTTAGTTAAGTCTATCTTACTAAATATAGTTGCGTTGGATAGACGTGGCAGTAAGTCGTCGATAAGTGGATGTGGTTCGCTGTCAACTATAGTCTTAGCATTTAATTTTCTATAATCAACACATAGTCTGATGTTATTGTCCTTCTTCCGGACAATCACTAATGGAGAAGAGAATGGCGAATTACTAGTCTCAATGATTCCCAGAGACAACATCTGTTCAAGTTCCTTAGTAGTTTTAGCAAGGAAATGTAAAGGAACAGAATAGGGATGTACATGAATAGGTGTATCATCATTGAGAGTAATGTCATGACTGATAGCCGATGTGCGACCCGGGACGTCGGTCAATACATCTGGATAAGATTGTAATAGATTAGCAATCTGTAGACGCTGTTGCGGTGTAACCGTTGAAGAGATGGTTACATCCCGCCAAGATTCAGTAGGTTGAACTACTGGTACCGGTAACTGTAACTCAGGAAAAGAAGATTCTTCTTCCTGGATGACAGATAAGTTAGAATAATAACAAGTAGATACTGTGTTGTCATCTAGTTCATGAAAAATTGACTGTAAGTGTTCAGGACGTGTATGAAATTGCTTGAGCATGTTAATATGAAATATCTTTTTGTGTCCCTTGATATCTAAGACGTAATCAACGTCGGAAATTTTATCAATGACTTTGTAAGGACCATTCCAAGATATCAATAATTTATTGTTATTGTGAGGAAGTAACACATAAGCCTCGTCGCCTGGGAATAATTGGCGTAATCGTCAAGACCTATTTTGTAGAGATCGAGCCTTAGCTTTTGCAGCCTCAGAAGAAGCTGTTGCCAACTGGCAAGACTCAATAATGTTCTTCCGAAGATTAATCACATATTCGTAAGATGACTGAGTGTCCTGAGTCATCTCCGCGTCAATTAATAAGTCTTTTATTAGTCCCATAGGACCTCTTGGGGGAGCACCAAAAACTAATTCAAAGGGAGAGAAGCCAGTTTGTTCATGCGGTACCTCCCGATAAGCAAATAGAACAGCTGGGAGTGCTCTGTCCCAGTCATGAGGGTGCTTAGCAGTAACCTTATGTAGTAGTTGTTTAAGTGTACGGTTAAGTCTTTCAACCGCACCATTACTCATAGGATGATAAATACTACTTAAATTCCTATCAATGTTCCAAGTTTTCATGACTTCCTTCATGGTGTCAGATATAAACTGTGACCCATGGTCTGATAAAAGTTTTCTAGGAAACCCTATTCTAGAAAAGATGAGATGTAGTGCATCAGCTACATCTGTGGTAGTGGTGGTCTTTAATGGGATAGCTTCTGGCCATCGTGTGCACAAATCAATGCACGTAAGGACGAATCTATGTCCTCTGGCCGATGGTAGCAATGGACCAATAATATCTATTGCCATCTTGTCAAACGGTCTTACTGAGATATCGCAAGCCTGAATAGGCGCCGTGTGAAAAGCTCCACGTGCTTTCACTTCTTGGCATGTAGTACAGGAACGTACATACTGCGAAATATCTCTTGACACTCCTGGCCAAAAGAATGAAGACAGTACTCGAGATCGTGTTCGAGTATATCCCATATGTCCAGCACAATGTGAGTCATGTGCATGTTGAAGAATGTACCGTCTAAAAGTATACGGGACCATAACTTGTTGTTTCATTTGTGATTTGTCATTAAAACATCTAATCAATATGTCATTTTTAATAACAAAACAATGTTTGTTATTATTACCTGAGGATAGATTGTCAACTTTATCAACCAACTTAAAAATTTTTTTTAAAGATTTATCCTCTTTTTGTTTGGTTGCAAATGTTTCCCTGTCAATAGGTGAATTGACTACAAATTCCTCTTGGTTGTCTGCATCCATTTTATTATCATCAACTTTCTCCATGAGTTGAGTCTGCGCTCTAGTCGTCACGGCGTTTCCAGTGCATAGGTTATGTTTCTCCCATTCTATAATCTCATCTGGAGTACAATCTTTACTGCCGTGTATACGACCAACCATCAGATCAGCTATAGACTTTTTTAGCATACATACTTTTACGTTCCCTGTGAAAAAAGGTGTGTTAACATGAATAATAGCTGTGGGGTAAAACTCAATAGTTCACCCAAAAGTCATGCAACGGACATATTCCCCCGTTGCACAGCTAGGATGTACCAGCGACTGTCGTACACCAATCGTTGTGGATCCTGAATCCCTCAGCACTGAGACGACGGATCCATTAACTAATCCCCTGTTAAAAATTAGTAGGCCTGTTCCATCGTTGACTGCAAGACCTACCTCGGTGTAATATGTCCGCAGTTAAGCACTGTTTCTTTCGCCTTCTGAAAAATAAGATTGCATTGTTGGCAACTATTTGCCACATTATAATTAATAGCAAAACATGCAGCAGAAGACTGTGTTGTATTATTGTTAAGTGGGACCTGAGCTATAGGGGTAGTATTATTTGTAACTGCTGCCCCTGTATTATGGTTGTACTGAGATGATCCCCGAGAATGAGATCGATTCCGAGTATAATTGTTAGAATTATCTCGTCGTCCTCTATAGTAACTATTATCTCGATGTCTCGAGCCATGATTATTACCATTCCAGTTATTATTATTATTGGGAGTATGTGATCGATTATAATTAGTGTTATGTTGACCATTGTGGTAGTTTGTTTGAGGTGAATAATTTCTATCTCGTGATCTACCTCTGTTGAACTCATTTTTATTGTTGAAATCATTATTATGTCCCTTCTGAAAGTTAACATTGTGATTTCTTTGGAACCTGCTTCTGTCTACACTGTGATGTCTTTGTTTGTTATTATGATTATAGGCCATATTAGACGCTACAGGTAGAGGTTCTCTTAATGAGGAGTTAGAAATGGTTGCATTCGGATGTGCCGAACAGTAGTTTAAAGAAATTTTTTCTAACTCGTCCATAGTACCTGGTTTACGCTCCTGCAAATATGCAAAAAAATGGCTGGCTAACCGAAGATAATACCTTATCCCGTAGTAGTAAATCAACTAATTTGTCGTATGATTTGTTGACTTCTGCCAGTTCAACCCATCTATTAAATGTATTGCGTATGTTCGCAATGAATCCTGCAAAATCTTTTGGAGATTCAGGTAAAATTCCCTTAAATTTCAACCTACAGTGTTCCTCGTCCAGGTGAAACCTTCGTAAAAGCAAGGACTTAATAGCACCGTAGTTATTTGCTATTGATGGGTCAGCATTTTGAGACGCCGTCAATGGTTCTCCAACCAAGAATTCATTTAACTTGAGTACCCATGACTCTTCAGGCAAATGGTTAGTTTTGCAAGTCTGTTCAAAACGTGACAGGAACGATGAAAGGTCGTCCACGTTCAAGTTGAGAGTGGGTAGTTTAAAGTTGTAGAAATGTTTAGTTTGGCTGGATGATGATCCATTTTGTGCGTTATTATTCTGGTTTGCATCAGCACTTTGTGCTTGTAATCTTGCTGTCTCCAATTTAATACGCGCCAATTCCATTTCTTGTTGTAAAATAATTTCCTCTCGTTTCAATTTATTCTCTTCTTCCTGTCTGGCGATTGCTCTTTGCTCTTCTCTTTCACGTTGAGCAATCTCTCTCAATCTATTTTCCTTGTCAATTTGCTTCATCTCACGTTCTGCTTCCTCTTTCTTTAATGCAGCCTTTTGTTCCTCTTCCTCTTTCTTTAATGCAGCTTTTTTCTCTGCTTCTTTTCTTTCATGTTTTTCCAGTTCTGACTCAGCAAACTGACGAAGTTCTTGAGATTTATAACCATATTCCCTACCAATTTTAACGAAATGGTCTATAGTAAGCATTTTGACTTTTATCTGGTAAGTAATTATTGATAATTACTGATTAAAATAGTCAATAGTAGCTTCAGAGTAATTATTATACTTACTCAACTTAGAAATATTCAATATAAATAATCACAATAGTACTGAACTTAATGTCTAAGTTCAACTAATAGACAATATTTTGTAACAATATTGTATCTAAGTACTAACTATATCATAAATAGTTATGATATCTGTTAACTATTATGTAATTACTTCACCCAATTAATCTTAATATCCCATAATGTTGGGTATGATTCCTAGTAATTATATTGTTCAATGTACTAAGTCACTCTCTTAGTACCAGAAAAGTATATTAAATAATATACAATGGGTCTATTACCTCAAAGGTAGACTATAAGATTATTTTATTTGGTCAATATATATAATATATTATTATGCCCTAGGCATCTCTTATAAATTGTAGTGCTACTTTCTTGGACTATCACTGCATAATTATGCAATGTCCCATATTAACCTTAAATATCAGAAAAAATTAATTAAATTAAATTACAAGTGTATTATTGCATATAATATCATATTATTAATGTAGTATTTAATATATATTATGAGGACAAACAAAACAATGATGCAACTAAAGGGTACAAACAATGTTAAGACGCAAACAAGACATTTTCACAATTAAAAATGAATTTATGAACTAAATAAAACAAGCGGAAGTGTTACAAGCCAAATGAAGGGTCAAGGTCTGACCCGAGGTCAACTTAATATTCAAAGTACAGAAAAAAAATGACTGCAAAAAATGATGACATCACAGGACTCATAACGGACGAACATTTAACAATCATAAAATAAATTATAGTGAGAGTAGTCTGGACGAAATAGTTAACGAACATGATACAAAACTGAATAAAATTGTTAACTGAGTACGAATAAAATACACCAGTTATCTACGGAACGGTACAGCTAACACAAATCGTCAAACGACAGCAGATTTGGACAGATAGTCCAATGGCAAACCTCAATGGGGCTTCCAAAAGTGCAATCGTTTAACTGCCTTAAGAAACGACCGAAATCAATTCAGGCATCGTGAGAGCCACAGAATCTAATTTCGGTTCATCCTCCCTACCTCCCACGAATTAACAACACATTAAGACAACAAAAAGTACATTAAACATAGGTAAAAACATGCCGATGTAGGCAGAGGGCATGGACTCAGCACTGTTTGCAATAACAACAGTTAAACACCTAGACTTATCTTTTCCGTTGCTTAGATCAGTGCTAGAGGTCGTCAACAGCTAGGCCTGTGCCTTTGACTGTCTGCTCCTGATGGGCAGGCAACGGTAGTCCATCTTGTGCATCTTGATCAATTTGAAGCGAACTAGAGAGGCGTTGAAAAGATGTCTTCTTCACTGCGACAATGCAACAGTGACGTCATGTTGCTATTCATGATCACGTGCGTCACGTCAGCTTCGTAATGGTCATGTGATCGAAACTTGATCGTAAATATTTCATTCGAAAGTCATGAAAAAATTTTTGGTTTTTGGTTGTTTTTCGTCCCCACATACCGGGCACCACTGTTACAAGGTGGTTTGCTCTGAACAATGTTCCATGTGATATGAATAAAACAACTATAAATTTCTGGCCATTGTTTTTTCTTTGATATGTTAGTTTTTTTTTTATTCAGTGATAGTGCATCGTGCCTTCGATGGAAGATTAAGCGAATGCGGGGGTGGAAGATTCCGAACAATACTTGAACCTTGGAATACGATTGATTTGATAAGTCATTTCATTGAGTCCATACATTTAATTCACAGTTGTGCACACAGGATGATCATTTCAAATAGGAACAGAACATAAGTCCTTATAAGTCATGCATAAATTAATCAATAACGTAGACTGCTGGTTATGTGTCAATGTCCGTTTAAGGATACAATGCAGTATTGTCGTCAGAACATCACAGCTATATGCACGCGCAGCTAGACATGGCTACCTGCCGACAGTGAAACTGCGAGTCTGAATATTTCATATGAATTTGACGATTATTCTTCTCCTTCTGAGAATTCTAGTTAAATACTAACCTCCATAAATTTTCCTCTCATATAGAGTTCTAGGACTGACCCTGGTCCATCAAAAAATGCATATATATGGCTATATCATGCCATTGAATTGGAAGGTTAGAAAAACGCAGCTATTCAGCTTGGCGGTCAAGTAACAAAGGGTAGCGTTTCTTAGTTACCGACTGTGACCCAAACAACGCTATACACGTCATAATCGATCGTGTATGGAGCGTTCAATAATTGAAACATCTATCGCAATATATTAAATGCCTTAACCTTTACAATTGCACGTCTGATAACCTTTAGCAGACGGCGTTAATATCATATACCGTAACAATATCTAAGGTTGTTTATTGACCTTCCACTGATGTTCAGTCCTGGTATTTCCTGTATCTGTTTGAAAATTTTTTCGGTGTATAAATTAAATAGGCAGGGGGACAGCACACAACCTTGTCTGACACCTCTTTTTATGTCTATGTATGGTGAATAATTCCTTCCTGATCTTGCTGTGGCAGTTTGCTCCCAATAAAGGTTACTGAGTATTCTTATATATTTTCCATCAATACCTATGTCTTTGAGGCATTCAATTATTTTCTCATGATGGATTCTGTCAAAAGCCTTCTTATAGTCAATGAAGCACATACTTTTTTGGTCCTCTGTATATTTTTCTGCTAATATTCTTAGGCAAAATATTGCCTCTCTTGTTCCACTGTTCCGTCTAAAACCAAACTGTTCTTCTTGGATTTCGCTGTCTACTTTACTTTTTATTCTTTCCTGTATGATTTTGAGCAGTATCTTAATTGCATGCTCATCAGGCTGATTGTTCTGAAGTCTGAACATTCTGTTGCATTTGGTTTTTTGGGCAATGTTATAAAAACTGATGTCTTCATGTCGTGTGGTATATATCCTGTATTGTATCTATACCAAAGCTCTCCAGAGCTTCTATCATTTCAATTTTTATGTTATCCATGCCTGCTGATCTTCACAGCTTATTAAATCATGGATTGCTAATGACAGCGATGAGTTCTCAAGCACGGATAGTTCAGACGATGCTGAATTTAGTGATACATTAGCAGATTCTGAGGACAAGGGGGAGTGTCCCTTGGATGGACCTAGTTATAGAACTGGGAGGGGATTGATAAAAGGGAAAGGTAAATGCCATAAAAACGAAAGAGAAGATAGATCTAGATCACAGCTGAGATCGATAATCACTGAATCTGGTAATGCTGAGCTTCAGAACAACATTATTGAACAGGACGTTGAATGGAATGAAGTTGATAAGGGTTCCACTCAGAATGCATTTCACTTTGTTCTACCTCAGGGCAGAACTCCTGGTGTGAATCCAGATATTGTCCCTGAAGACTCACCAGCACTTTTTTGCCTCAAAGCCCTTTTTACAGAGGAAATATTGGAAGAACTTGTTGTGTCTGTCAATGATTATGCTGATCATCTGTCAGTCAAAAACTGCAACTGCGAGTACAAGTTCTGTTTATCGCAACTGGCATCCAATAACACTACATGAACTTTACAGATTTTTTTCTGTTATCATATCCATGGGCATTGTCAAAAAACCAAAAATTAGTGATTACTGGTCTCAGGAGTCTTACATACAGACTCCTTGGTTCAGGCAGATATTTACAAGGGACAGGTTTCAAGCATTGTATCACACAATGTTCCATGTAAGTGATGTTGACGAGCAGGGAAAAAGCAAAAATTGAGCCGTTTCTGCAGAAACTCCTAACACGATTTCAGGAGGCATTTTATCCCTACAAAGAGCTGTCTTTAGATGAAATGGTGATAGGGTGGAAAGGCAGGTGGGCACATAAAATGGTCAATGCCTCAAAGCCTAAGAAATATCATGTCAAGACCTTCGGCCTTTGTGACAGTAGTACTTGTTACGTTGTCAATTTGCTGATTTACTTTGGTGCCAATACATCATACAGTCCTGATGTAAAGAGCCAACAAGCCATCAAAGTCTTTGATACACTGCTAAAACCTTGTGGAAAAGGTCATCATATTTATGCAGATCGTTACTACACAAGTTTTGCATTACTGCAATATCTTACCGACAACAATCAGTATTTTACTGGAACTGTAAATATAAATCGTAAAAATTGTCCAAAGGCACTGAAGACTACACAACTGATGCATCTCCAGATGAAATGGTTTCTGGATCTAGAAAGTAAATTTCTTTGTGTAATGTTTAGAGATAAAAAGGCAAAAAAGTCATGCATTCTAGTGTCAAGTTCTGCAACTGTGGAAACCAAAGAAATCACAAATCGTTTCGGCGAAAGAAAGCACAAACCCGCTATGATTGATGACTACAACCAACGAATGAATGGATGTGACAAGGTTGACCAGTGTGTAACAACCTATGGAACATTCAACAGAAGAACCAGAAAGTGGTGGAAGAAAATTTTCTTTTGGATCTTTGAAGTTTCCCAGTTGAATGCTTTTGTGTTGTTTGCACTCAGCAGATCAAATAATTCAAAGAAGCAGACCCTACTGCAGTTCAAGAATAAGTTAATTACAGAACTTAGTCTTGTTGCTTCTGATATTATCCAAAATATCCCACACAGAATAACCCAAGCAAATCAACACAACAGTCCGTTGAACCATCTGTGTGGAACCAGACACATTGTAAAAAAAAAAATCGAAATTTCTGTGCAGGTGCGTCATTTGTAGCACCCCTCGAGTTAGAGTGAGAAAATTTTTTTATTGTGATGGGTGCACAGATCATCCACACCTTCACCCAAATGACTGCTCTGCCAAATACCATGAAGCAAAGTAGTTTTTTAAGAATGAAGGGAAAATTTACATTGTATATAGTATACTTTCAGATTTTGAGTGTGTCTTCAAAATGTGCCAACAAATTTTCAATTGTAATAAAAATAGTATTTATGAAAAGAAGCAGCTGAACCTTTTCTACATTATGTGAATGTACTTTCAAATGGAAGTAGTTTTAGGAGTTTCTGGCTTCAAATTGGATTATTTTTGTGGGTAAGTACAACTCTTTTTCAATTTTTTTAAATTTCAAAGTTTTTCTGCACTCATTACTGTATTTGGTGAATGCATGTTTAAAACCACTAATAATTTAGTTATGTGCATGACATTGGGGTTTCATTTTTCTACATTTTGATATATAACACTTTATGTTATCTTTATAAATAAATTATTTAATGCAAATTCAGTAACCGTAGTCATGTCTAAATATAGGCTAAAATATTTTTACGCTTTGTCTAAATATACCACAAAATTTCAAATTGTTATAAAAACTTTATTTGTGCTCAGAAACAACTGCAACTTTCCTACATTATGTGAAAATGGATGTAGTTTAAAATAAAAGTAGCTTTAGGAGTTGAAGTTTACCAGAATTAATTACACATGTTGATAAGTACAATTTGATTTTAAATTTAAAAAAGTTTAAAAATGTTCTGCACTCATTACTGTATATGGTGAATGCATGTTTAAAACAACTGAACAATTTAGTTAAGTGCATGATATAGGGGTTTCATTTCTTCACATTTTGATATATAACACTTTATGTTATCATTATAAATAAAATATTGAATGCAAAATTTGTAAAGGTAGTCATGTCTAAAAATGTACTCTCTGAAATTAGCTCGTAAAAACGTGGTTTTTAAGCACGTATACTAAGAGTTAAATTAAAAATAAATTTAAAAAAAGAACAATGACAAGAAAACAATTTTTAAAAAAAGAAAAAAAGAAACAATAAACAAACAAAGAATTTTTTCCAGAAAAGATCACACAGGCAAAGATGGACACGCTACGGAGAGCTGGAAACATCCATAAAATGACTTCATGAAATTAAAAATACATGAGAGAAAACGTATGTGCAATATTTAGAGACCAGCAAACTCAAGGAAGACAACAGACAAGAGAGAAGAACTTCATGTAAGAAAAACTTTTAAAAATTAAGTTCAAAACAACCCTCAACTGCTGTAAAATGGCTTACTGTCTCGTAAGTCATCTTACTTAATTTTACTTCTTTGGTCCACTGCTGCCTTGAAGCACAGTAGGGGGTTGAAGTATGCATTCTTCAGCCAAGTGTGTGGAACTGGTCTGTGTAGCTGCGATGTTGTCTATCTACGTATCTTCCCTCCAAGTCCTGAAACCACATCTTCGACTGTTGAAGGAGCACAATGGTAGTTTATTGGGCTCCATTCTCATGAGATAACCAAACCACTTAACTTTCTGTCTCTCTATATACTACTTGATGCAGGTGTAGTTTCTACAATGTTTCTGATATCACTTCTCATAATGTCTCTCCTGGTAACACTGATGGCTTTTCTTAAGGATATCATCTCACAGGATTTGATTTTCCTCCCCTTTGCTTTGATCAGGGACCATGTTTGACACTGATAGCAAAGAGTTGGTAAGAATATAATATTTATCAGCTCTCATTTATTTTCCATTCTTATATTCTGATGTTTGAGAAGTAAGTGACTGTGCTGTCTTTTCAACATTGTGTTTCAATTTTTCAATTCAGTCTTCCAATTTCTGTAAAAATTAGTCATGAAGAATCTGGTAGTCCACCCATGTGTTACCGGGGCCCGAAAGGGGAGCAAAGAATAGTAACACTGTTCCCTGCCAAGCATGTTGTAGAAAGCGACTAAGGAGGGTTGGGCATGGGGCCGGTTACCCCATCCTGTAAAAAATGTAAACCACAAAAAACTTCAACAAACATGGACAAGTCAATTAAAGAAAATAAAACACAGCCATCCAAGACAGGGGAAGGTCCTCTCGCAGGGAGGCGTATGATGCAACACAGAGAAAGCCAAAAGGAGTCTGTGTTGCTTACTAACCTTCTTTCTTCTAGGAGAACTTCCAGATTTGGCACCTGGAATGTTCGGACATTAAATGAATAAGGGAAAGTGGCACAAGTAGCAGAAGAGATGAGGGAATATAAAATCGAGGTTCTGGGACTGTGTGAAACAAAGTGGAAGGGGGTAGACAGAAAGAAATTCATCGCAGGTGAATTGGTGCTGTCCTCAGGACATGAAGACGAAAGTTCACACCACAGTGAAGGGGTAGCTCTTATGTTATCTAAAGAAGAACAGAAAGCACTCATTGAATGGGAAGCCGTTGGATCCAGAATAATAACAGCTTCTTTTAAAACAGCTAAAAAGAAAATAAATGTAAATGTCATCCAATGGTATGCACCAACTAATGACAAAGAAGAGTCTGTGAAAGAAGCATTTTATACTAGACTACAGGAAATTATGGAAAAAGTAAAAAGAGACATCACAATTTTGATGGGTGACATGAATGCAAAGATAGGTACAGTCAACACCGGCTTTGAAGAAGTCATGGGAAAACAAGGGCTAGGAATAATGAATGAAAATGGGGAACTATTCTCAAACTTCTGTGCTTCAAATCAACTGGCTATAGGAGGAAGCATGTTTCCACATAAGAGAATACACAAGGCAACATGGATATCACCAGACCATAGAATAGAAAATCAGATTGAACATATATGCACAAAAAAGAAGTTTAGATCATCATTGCAGTATGTAAAGGTATATACAGGAGCAGATGTGGCATCAGATCACCACCTTCTGATAGCCAAAGTAAAAATGAAACTCAAGAGAAATGCAACAATGCAAAATTATAGACAACAATTTAATGTAGGACATCTAAGAAATCAAGAAACAAATTTGCGGTCACAATATCCAACAAATTCCAAGTGCTCCAACAGCTGGAAGATGCAGAGAATACAGAAGACTATTGGCAGCAAATCAAAACGGTATGGACATGAGACATGTGAAGAAATACTGGGGAAAAGGAATGACAACAAAAAGCATGGATAACAACAGAAACCATCAATAAGATAAAAGACAGGAAAAACAAGAAAGCAGATTTAAACACAAGCAAAACCAGAGGTTCCAAAGCCAAAGCTCAAGAAGTGTACACAGAAGCAAACAAAGAAGTAAACAGAAGTATTGAAAGAGACAAGACGAAGTATATTGAGGAGTTGGCAAGAGAGGCAGAAGATGCTGCAGCCAAAGGGAATATGAGAGAACTGTATAGCAGCACAAAGAAGCTTACGGGGAAATACAAGCAAACAAGTTGCTTCATAAAAGACAAGAATGGAAAACTGCTCAGCAATATACAAGAGCAAATGAATAGGTGGACAGAATATTTTGAGGACCTTCTCAATAGACCAGCTCCACAAAACCCCCCAGACATCCAGCCAGCAGAAGAAGAGCTACAAATTAATGGTGAAAGACCAACGAAGGAAGAAATAAAGAAAGCCATAAAGCTTCTAAGAGATGGAAAAGCGTCTGGACCTGATGGCATTCCAGCAGAGGCCATCAAAGCAGATATCGACATGGCTACAGAGATGTTACATAAATTACTTGGTAAAGTCTGGGAAAAGGAAGAGATACCAGCAGAATGGAAGGAAGGATATCTGGTTAAGTTGCCTAAGAAGGGAAATTTACAAGAGTGCACAAATTATAGAGGAATAATGTTACTTTCAGTGCCAGGAAAAGTATTAAACAGGATTATCCTTGAAAGATTAAAAGAGTCCATAGACAAGAAACTGAGAGATGAACAAGCAGGTTTTCGACAAAATAGATCCTGTACAGACCAGATAGCCACTTTGAGAATAATAGTTGAACAAAGTCTGGAATGGAATTCATCACTATACATCGGATTTGTGGACTACGAAAAGGCATTTGACAGCGTACACAGAGAATAACTTTGGAAATTGATGAGGCATTATGGAGTTCCCCTGAAGATCATTAATTTAATAAAGAAAACATATGAAGACATGAACACAGAGTTCTTCATGAAGGACAGCTTACAGAACCGTTTGGGATAAGAACAGGGGTGTGACAGGGATGCCTCTTGTCTCCATTTCTTTTCTTACTAGCAATAGACTGTGTTACGAGAACATCGACAACACACAACAGAAATGGAATCCAGTGGACTCTGACTAAGCAGTTGGATGATCTGGATTTTGCTGATGACTTAGCTCTTCTGTCCCATAACCGTAATCAGATGCAGGACAAATTGAAAACACTCGATGAGAGGTCACAGCAATTGGGTCTGAAAATACACAGGGAAAAGACAAAGATAATGAGAATAAATGCAGGTAATGATAACAGGGTTGAACTTAAAGACGCACCAATACAAGATGTAGAATCGTACACATATCTTGGCAGCAATATAGACAAAGTTGGAGGAACAGACAGTGATATCAAAATAAGAATACAAAAAGCAAGAGGAGCTTTCATTGCATTGGGAAATATATGGAGATCAAGAGAAATCGGATCCAACACGAAAATTAGAATCTTCAACTCAAGTTTGAAGTCAGTCCTATTTTATGGCTCTGAGACATGGAGAACAACAAAGACAACTACCAAAAAGCTACAGACTTTCATAAATGGATGCTTGCTTGCGTAGAATAGAGGGATTAAAATGGTATGACAAGGTTACCAACGTAGAACTGATGACAAGAACTAGACAAGTGCCAGTGGAACAAGAGATGAGAAGAAGAAGATGGTGATGGATAGGACACACACTAAGGAAACCTGTTGATAGCATTACAAGGCAGTCCTTGTTCTGGAACCCCGAGGGCAAGAGAAGCAGAGGTAGACCAAGAAGCACATGGAGAAGAGAGCTGGAAACAGAGGTAAAAATGATAAGGAGCACGTGGAAAGAACTTGAGATGATGGCACGTGACAGGAGGACTTGGCATGTGTTTGTTGAAGGCCTATGCTCCTTTGGGAGTGGAGGGTTATGAATGAATAAATCTGGTAGTCACTACTTTTGTACCAAATGACGTGGGATGCTGAACAGAGATGTCATTAAGATAACTGGCAGCAAGCACCCACAGGACAGAACACATTACAATACTGCAGCGATAAACTGATCGTGATCCAGGTCTAGGTAAGCCTTCTCCAGCCATCCTACTGTACTGTGTGATAAACTGATCGTGATCCAGGTCTAGGTAAGCCTACTCCAGCCATCCTACTGTACTGTGTGATAAACTGATCGTGATCCAGGTCTAGGTAAGCCTTCTCCAGCCATCCTACTGTACTGTGTGATAAACTGATCGTGATCCAGGTCTAGGTAAGCCTACTCCAGCCATCCTACTGTACTGTGTGATAAACTGATCGTGATCCAGGTCTAGGTAAGCCTACTCCAGCCATCCTACTGTACTGTGTGATAAACTGATCGTGATCCAGGTCTAGGTAAGCCTTCTCCAGCCATCCTACTGTACTGTGTGATAAACTGATCGTGATCCAGGTCTAGGTAAGCCTACTCCAGCCATCCTACTGTACTGTGTGATAAACTGATCGTGATCCAGGTCTAGGTAAGCCTTCTCCAGCCATCCTACTGTACTGTGTGATAAACTGATCGTGATCCAGGTCTAGGTAAGCCTACTCCAGCCATCCTACTGTACTGTGTGATAAACTGATCGTGATCCAGGTCTAGGTAAGCCTACTCCAGCCATCCTACTGTACTGTGTGATAAACTGATCGTGATCCAGGTCTAGGTAAGCCTACTCCAGCCATCCTACTGTACTGTGTGATAAACTGATCGTGATCCAGGTCTAGGTAAGCCTACTCCAGCCATCCTACTGTACTGTGTGATAAACTGATCGTGATCCAGGTCTAGGTAAGCCTTCTCCAGCCATCCTACTGTACTGTGTGATAAACTGATCGTGATCCAGGTCTAGGTAAGCCTACTCCAGCCATCCTACTGTACTGTGTGATAAACTGATCGTGATCCAGGTCTAGGTAAGCCTACTCCAGCCATCCTACTGTACTGTGTGATAAACCGATTGTGATCCAGGTCTAGGTAAGCCTACTCCAGCCATCCTACTGTACTGTGTGATAAACTGATTGTGATCCAGGTCTAGGTAAGCCTACTCCAGCCATCCTACTGTACTGTGTGATAAACTGATTGTGATCCAGGTCTAGGTAAGCCTACTCCAGCCATCCTACTGTACTGTGTGATAAAGACAACAATAACATAAAGATAAGCCTACTCCAGCCATCCTACTGTACTGTGTGATAAAGACAACAATAACATAAAGATAAGCCTACTCCAGCCAGCCTACTGTACTGTGTGATAAAGACAACAATAACATAAAGATCAGCCTACTCTACTGTGTGATAAAGACAACAATAACATAAAGATAAGCCTACTCCAGCCAGCCTACTGTACTGTGTGATAAAGACAACAATAACATAAAGATAAGCCTACTCCAGCCATCCTACTGTACTGTGTGATAAAGACAACAATAACATAAAGATCAGCCTACTCTACTGTGTGATAAAGACAACAATAACATAAAGATAAGCCTACTCCAGCCATCCTACTGTACTGTGTGATAAAGACAACAATAACATAAAGATAAGCCTACTCCAGCCAGCCTACTGTACTGAGTGATAAAGACAACAATAACATAAAGATAAGCCTACTCCAGCCAGCCTACTCTACTGTGTGATAAAGACAACAATAACATAAAGATAAGCCTACTCCAGAGCCTACTGTGCTATGTGATAAAGACAACAATAACATAAAGATAAGCCTACTCCAGCCAGCCTACTCTACTGTGTGATAAAGACAACAATAACATAAAGATAAGCCTACTCCAGCCATCCTACTCTACTGTGTGATAAAGACAACAATAACAAAAAGATAAGCCTACTCCAGCCAGCCTACTGTAATGTGTGATAAAGACAACAATAACATAAAAATAAGCCTACTCCAGCCAGCCTACTGTCTTCTCTTTTTTGATCCTGAGCCGCCGACCGTCAAAGCAGTCAGTGGCCATCACGCCTAGTGGCGTCTTGTAGGGCAACAACAAATTGATTCCACTTTGCTCGGTCTGTGGCCATCCTTCGTACAGTGCCCCAACTCTGGTTCATTCTTTGCATCTCAGCCTCCACAGTCCTCCGCCAAGTTGTTTTTGGTCGGCCTCTCTTTCGTTTTCCTTCAGGGGTCCATAGCATAGCTGTTCTTGTGATGGCATCGGGGTCTCTTCTGAGGACATGGCCAACCCAACTCCAGCGTCTGCCAGCTATGATGGTGTGCATGTCCTCTTGCTTGCTCCGAGTAAGCAGATCTTTGTTGGTGATGGTATTCGGCCAAAAGATTCAGCGAATTTTTCTTAGGCATGTTGTGTGAAAAGAGGACAATTTCTACATTTCCTTCTCTGTAACTCTCCAGCATTCTGCACCATAGAGAAGCACCGAAAGCACACAGCTCTGATATAATCTTAATTTTGTCCTTGTGCTGTACTGAGAGGACTTCCAGATGTTGTTTAGGCTAAAAAAGGCTGTTCTTGCTTTGTTCATTCTGTTGTTGATGTCTTTGCTTGCTCCGCCGTCTGGTGTTACTATGCATCCTAGGTATGTGAAGGTGTCTGTCTGTACCAGTTGCTGATTCCTTACTGATATGGGCTCAGGGTTGCTCACATTGAGCGTCATGACCTCTGACTTCTTTAGATTGATGTTCAAGCCCACCTGCTGGCTAAACTTATTAAGTCTATCCGTTTTTTCCTGGATGTGTTGATGTGAATGTGCTAGTAGTGCAATGTCATCTGCATATTCCAATGGTAGTGTCAGGTTTCCATTTACAGCTGGGTTGACTGGAGTATGGCGCTACCAGGTGTTGATATATTACAATGCAGCAAACAGATAACCGACAGAGCCATAGGAATGATACAACCCTCCCCTCTTCATGCTCTGAAACACATTCCATCACAAGGTACCCCAAGAAAAGTGAATGAATTAATATCCTTTTTTTAATTTTTTTATCACTTAACTTGTTTTCAGGGATGTTTATCACCCTTCAAACAAGCTAAGTTATGTTTAGAACATATTAAAACAAGTGGTGTATCAAAGGGAAAAGTTAACTTCCGAGGCTCAGCACCATAAATAAGTGTC
Source organism: Oreohelix idahoensis (assembly GCA_024509875.1). Taxonomy (NCBI): domain Eukaryota; kingdom Metazoa; phylum Mollusca; class Gastropoda; order Stylommatophora; family Oreohelicidae; genus Oreohelix; species Oreohelix idahoensis. Next base: position 459,747 of record JAMPIV010006088.1, read on the forward strand.
ACTCACATGAACAACCCAAACTGAAAAAAAGATTCCAATGACAATTTGACCATAGGTACCATCACAGACCATAAACAGTCAGACCCCCTCATTGAAGAGCATGGGAACACCCAATAGGAGTGGGGATAGACAATGTTAAGTAAATCATCAAGAAACATGGAATGACACTAGATAAAGCATAATATCTCACACAATAAAACAAAATGCTTCCCCACACAATATTCTATGCAATAGAAGGACAAAGTACAAGTCAAGAAGAAAACGTGACTCACCTCACATTACACAGTACAAGCCAAGAAGAAAACGTGACTCACCTCACAACATTCTGTGTTATAGAAGGACACAGTACAAGCCAAGAAGAAAACATGACTCACCTCACAACATTCTGTGTTATAGAAGGACAAAGTACAAGTCAAGAAGAAAACGTGACTCACCTCACAACATTCTGTGTTATAGAAGGACACAGTACAAGCCAAGAAGAAAACATGACTCACCTCACAACATTCTGTGTTATAGAAGGACAAAGTACAAGTCAAGAAGAAAACGTGACTCACCTCACAACATTCTGTGTTATAGAAGGACAAAGTACAAGTCAAGAAGAAAACGTGACTCACCTCACAACATTCTGTGTTATAGAAGGACAAAGTACAAGTCAAGTCAAGAAGAAAACGTGACTCACCTCACAACATTCTGTGTTATAGAAGGACAAAGTACAAGTCAAGAAGAAAACGTGACTCACCTCACAACATTCTGTGTTATAGAAGGACAAAGTACAAGTCAAGAAGAAAACGTGACTCACCTCACAACATTCTGTGTTATAGAAGGACACAGTACAAGTCAAGAAGAAAACGTGACTCACCTCACAACATTCTGTGTTATAGAAGGACAAAGTACAAGTCAAGAAGAAAACGTGACTCACCTCACAACATTCTGTGTTATAGAAGGACACAGTACAAGTCAAGAAGAAAACGTGACTCACCTCACAACATTCTGTGTTATAGAAGGACAAAGTACAAGTCAAGAAGAAAACGTGACTCACCTCACAACATTCTGTGTTATAGAAGGACAAAGTACAAGTCAAGAAGAAAACGTGACTCACCTCACAACATTCTGTGTTATAGAAGGACAAAGTACAAGTCAAGAAGAAAACGTGACTCACCTCACAACATTCTGTGTTATAGAAGGACAAAGTACAAGTCAAGAAGAAAACGTGACTTACCTCACAACATTCTGTGTTATAGAAGGACAAAGTACAAGTCAAGAAGAAAACATGACTCACCTCACAATATTCTATGCAATAGAAGGACAAAGTACAAGTCAAGAAGAAAACGTGACTCACCTCACAACATTCTGTGTTATAGAAGGACAAAGTACAAGTCAAGAAGAAAACGTGACTCACCTCACAACATTCTGTGTTATAGAAGGACAAAGTACAAGTCAAGAAGAAAACATGACTCACCTCATAACATTCTGTGTTATAGAAGGACAAAGTACAAGTCAAGAAGAAAACGTGACTCACCTCACAACATTCTGTGTTATAGAAGGACAAAGTACAAGTCAAGAAGAAAACGTGACTCACCTCATAACATTCTGTGTTATAGAAGGACAAAGTACAAGCCAAGAAGAAAACGTGACTCACCTCACAACATTCTGTGTTATAGAAGGACTTCTTCTTCCTCGTTCGCCCTCAAAAGGACGTTGGTTACGTTGTGTCTGTTTACAGCAATGCTGCGATATCTGCACCTTTCTGCCGACACATCCGATTTCAGCATGGCACCTCTTGGGACCGGGCTTGCCTTCCCACTTCGATCCCTACTCTCTCAGCCAGACTGCAGTGATGCAGCCTGTTTCCAGGACCACCACTTGGAGGTGGAGTATTATAGAAGGACAGTACAAGTCAAGAAGAAAACGATAAAACATCTCACAAAATTCTGTGTTAAAGAAGGACAAAGTACAAGCCAAGAAGGAAACGTTACTCACCTCACAACATTCTGTGTTATAGAAGGACAAAGCATAAGCCAAGAAGAAAACGTTACTCACCTCACAAAATTCTGTGTTATAGAAGGACAAAGTACAAGCCAAGAAGAAAACGTTACTCACCTCACAACATTCTGTGTTAAAGAAGGACAAAGTACAAGTCAAGAAGAAAACTTTACTCACCTCATAACATTCTATGTCATAACAGGACAAAGTACAAGTCAAGGAAACACACAAAATCTCTCTCACCTTGACTTGTCTTTCTTCTTCTTGTGAGGTCTCTCTGGGCTGCTACCAAGCTCTGAAGTGTCCGACTGTAAAACATGAATCAGTAATACCTTTATTACCAGAGAAGTAAATGTAACAATTCACTTTATAACAATTCAGTAGACAAATACAGTTGAAAACAATAGCCAAAACATGTTGATTACAAGCATTCTGTGGAAACATAGCTCAATGAACAGGCCAAGTAGACAAAAAATATTTACACATTGCTATTTGGTATCTATACTTTTCTACCATGCTTTTGGATTAGAGCTCAGAACTGATGCATGAAGTCCCAGCATGACATAAAGATGTTATTTACATCATAAATTATCTGTTACTAGCAGTCACATCTTATGTTCCTGATGGCCAAAGGAACAAACAAAAAACAAAATGACACCAAAGGCTAACCCCTTACAAGGAGCAGACTACTGAAGTCTGGCAATAGTTTATATTCACACACAGTCAAGATGGCTGAAGACTGGATAGTCTGCTAAACATTTTACTAACAGGCATGACAGGCACTGCCTTGTTTATTCCCAGGGGTATCTGATGAGACAAATAATGTGACTACTGCTCCATCAGGAATGTCGTACGCGGTGACTAATACGAGGTTGGAGGTTGCGCATGTTTGGTAATACAATTTACCACATAAACCACTGATGCAAGATCATGTGACTCCTTGGTGCAATCTTCCTGCAAGGGGGGCCAGCTGCAGGGCTGGTTCTATGCTCCATAAGGAGCAAAAGGAAAACAACGATTATTAGAATTAAGAGTAAACACTATATTCAAGGGAAAACTACCATCTAATATATAGCCACTGGAAGCTGTTGGGACACTATATTCAAGGGAAAGCTACCATCTAATATATAGCCACTGGAAGCTGTTGGGACACTATATTCAAGGGAAAGCTACCATCTAATATAAAGCCACTGGAAGCTGATGGGACACTATATTCAAGGGAAAGCTACCATCTAATATATAGCCAATGGAAGCTGTTGGGACACTATATTCAAGGGAAAGCTACCATCTAATATATAGCCACTGGAAGCTGTTGGGACACTATATTCAAGGGAAAGCTACCATCTAATATATAGTCACTGGAAGCTGTTGGGACACTATATTCAAGGGAAAGCTACCATCTAATATATAGCCACTGGAAGCAGTTGGGTCACTATATTCAAGGGAAAGCTACCATCTAATATATAGCCACTGGAAGCTGTTGGGGCACTATATTCAAGGGAAAGCTACCATCTAATATATAGCCACTGGAAGCAGTTGGGCCACTATACGCTAAAAATATAGCATCCAGAAGAAAACATCACAAACACAGCAAGGCCAAAGATGTGAATACTGAACAGGAATACCTGCACAGCAATACAATAAGAAGTTATCTGGCGTTAGAAAGCACCATATGGAGGAACACTTAAGAGCAATAACTGCATCATACAGTATCTTACACTATACATGAAGGCATCCTGATATAACCAAAGGTAATATAACTGGTTGAAAGAGATTAGCCATGTGGAAATGTTACAAACATCTAACTAAACAACAGTACATACCTCGTAGATTAGAGAAAAGAATGAGAGATATGAAGCACCTTCCAGCATATCACAGTATGCTCAAATGACAGAATTACCTCACCGTATAAAATAAAAGTTGCATGCCAAACAATTTAGTCATGAGTGCTTGTAATCTAGTCCTTACACTGTTGTTTGTCACTGTATCTGTTTATGATTCAGAGTTGTGCTCTCACATGAACATCTACCTGGTGCTAATAACATATCACACTGTATTTCTATTTTACAATTTAAATTAAAGAAGATGTTTTACAATATCAAAAAGTGTGAACGATAAGTATCAACCTTCCTGTGTGTTAAATATTGCCATGGTTTGTATCTGACTTGTCGAGCCAAAAGATAAAAATAAAATGTCTTAATTATTAGTAATCAAGCTAAGCTAACATACCTATATTATGTCACACAAGCTTAACTATTTCTTCACATTTATTCTTATAAACTCCAAAACAAAAACCATGGTGATATCACAAGAGGAAAAAAGGCATCAAATTAAGCTGGGAGAACAGGTCCTGGAGCAGGTTCAACCACTTTATACACCTCGGAGCTGTCATAGAATGAAAGGGAGGCGGCATCAGAGAAGATTTGGCTACTGGAAGAGCAGCAGCTGGGAGACTTTTCCAGGCCATAAATCGAGGATTCCTCAGCAAAAGAGATGTTGGCAAGAAGATGAAGATGGCTGTTTACCACTTCACCTATGTCCCAGTATTGACGTATGGATGTGAGTCATGGGCACTGACTACAACCTACAAAAGCCTGATCCAAACCTCAGAAATGAAGTATCTGAGGAAGGTGGTTGAAGTAACAAGAGACATGGTTTGCAGCCAGATGATATGTCATGGTCTAAAAACCCAACCCCTGCAGACTCAAATAGAACAGTCCCAATTAAGATGGTTTGGCCATGTCTGCAGAATGGGAAAAGATCGGCTACCACGACAAGTATGGGAAACTAAGGAAAAAAGTCTCCCAGCTGCTGTTTTTCGAGTGGCCAACTCTTCTTTGATGCCTCCCTTTCGGTCTATAATAGCTCCGAGGTATTTAAAGTGGTCGACCTGCTCCAGGACATGTTCTCCCAGCTTAATCTGATGTCTTCTTTCTTCTCATGATATCACCATGGATTTTGTTTTAGAGCTGCTTATGACCATCCCTCTCTTCTCCAGCTCTTCCTTCCAGACTTGCAGGTTGGATTGGAGATGTGCCTCTGATTTAGCAATCAGGGCAACATCATCAGCAAATGCCAGCTCTGAAATACAGACCTGCCTCATCTTCCAGTACCCCACTGAATACTTTCTTGTTCTCTCCTTACATGCCTTGATGACATTGTCCATGAGGAGTGTGAAAAGATAAGGTGACAGGATATCACCTTGTCTTACACCAGTGGTGGTCCTGAACTCTTCTGACTTATGGTTTGCTGTCCTCACATAATTTCTGCAAGACTTGTAGAAGCTCTGTATAGCATGAATCAGAGGTGCTGGAATGTTCTTCCTTGCAAAACAGTCCCAAAGTTTGCTCCAGGGGACCCTGTCAAACGCTTTTTCCAGATCTATGAAACAAAGATGGATCTCGCTCTTATACTCAAGGGCCTTTTCACTCAGCTGTCTAAGTGTGAAGATTAGATCTTGAGTACTTCAGTTTGCTCGGAATCCGCATTGGACCTCATCCAATTGTGGCTCAGCTAGGCGTCGGAATCTCTGCTCTAGGATTCTAGAGTAGATTTTACCAGGGACACTGAGAAGGGATATGCCTCTATGGTTTCCACACTGTCGATTGTCACCCTTTTTGAAAATTGGTGTTATGATGGCAATCTCCCAATCCTTCGGTATGGTCTTGTTGCACCACGCTGCTTGTAGGACCCTTAAGAGTAATATGTCGACTGATGCTCCCATGTACTTTACCATTTCTGGTGTTATACCATCATGCCCTGCTGCTTTGCCCATCTTGATTTTCTCCAGTGCTGCCTTCAGTTCTTCCATTTTTATGTCATCTTCGCCATCATTAATTTTCTCTTCTGTGCTAGTGGATATCATTTCTGATGCATCACCATGCTCACCATCCAGGAGTTCTGAGAAATATTCTTTCCATCTTTCCATTACTTCCTTTGGGGCAGTAAGCAATTTGCCTTGCTTGTCCTTTATAAATTTGAGAGGGCATTGTTTTTCCGTCCTCATGTTCTTTAGGGTCTTATAGAACAATTTTTGGTTTTCTTGGGCATCTTTTTCTAGCTTTTCTCCAAATTCTTCCCAGGACTTCTGTTTTGCTGCTAGCACCTTGTTCTTTGCTTCTGTTCTGAGTGTCACATATTCTCTATATTTCTCCATTTGTCCTGTTGTGTATTTAGCTCTTAAGTATTGTTTCCATGCCATTTTCTTCTCTCTCATTTTCTCTTTGACTTCCTCTGTCCACCAAGGTGTCCTCTTTCTCTTGTTCCCAAGTCAGACTTCACCACATGCTTCTGCAGCAGCTGTCTTTATGATGTCCTTGAATTTAATCCAGAGGGTTTCCAAGTCATCAGGTTGTTCTACTGTGTTGCTCATCGCTGCAGCAATAAGCCCCTGATATCTGGTCTTAATTTCTGGCTCTCTCAGCTTGTAGGTCTTAATGCTCATTTCTCCCGTTTGTTTACTTAGTTTCTTGCGTGATGTTGGGCAGTTGCTAGGCTGAGCAACTCTTTCAGTTGTTCTTTTGATTGTAAGCAGGTAATGATCACTTCCAATCTCTGGCCCCCTCCAGACTCTAGCATCTCGGACATATTTGAATGAGCTTCTCCTAACAATGGCATAGTCGATCACTGACTTCTCATTCTTTGTTGGTTCACATCTAGTGTATGCATTTATGCGCTTATGGGGGAACTTTGTGTTTGTAATGATCAGATTCTGCTCACTGCAGAATCTAAGGAGTCACTTTCCATTGTCATTGAGAGTATCTTCTCCATATCTTCCGATAACTCCACCCCATCTAGCATGGTCATTTCCAACTCTGGCAATGAAATCTCCAAGCATGATAATGTCATCTAGGCAGTCATCCACTGTCTTTTGAAGCAGCTCGAAGAATTCCTCCTTGACCTCTGCTCTCTCATCCTCATTTGGCCCAAACACTATGACCAGGTTGACTATGGTTTCTCCTTCTTTTAGTTTTACAACCATAATGCGCTCCGAGACAAAGTTCCATCCCTTGATACTATCTTTTTGGTTTTTGGCCACAATGCAACCCACGCCCCCTTTAGCTCTTTCAGATGTGGGTACACCACTGTAGGGCAGCGTATTGCCATCGAGATCCATGACTCCTTGTCCTTTTTTCTTTGTTTCCGTTATAGCCAGGATTTCTAGTTTTGCTTTCCTCATCTCTTCAACCAGCTCCTCTTCCTTCCCATTTATACTTCTTGTGTTCCAAGTTCCATAAGTCGTAGTCCGTAGTCCGTTCCAGTTCGTCGCCTTTAGAATCAGTCCAGTTTTCTCTCTTGTAGTTCTCGTAATCAAGAGTTTAAAGCAAACAGGTGATTGGCCTGTTGTGCCTTTGCATGGTTGGGGGGGGGCCTGCCCTATGAGAATAACACTTTACAAATAGGTTCACTGCTAGGTGGCATCTTCAAACACACCGAATATTCTACCTGCGTTAAAACTCTTTACGGATTTTGATTACAAAACCAATGTTGTCAAAATTAAGAAAAAATATAAATATTATTTTACTTTACATTAATGTCATTATTATTTTTATCACTTGCAACATACAGCTTCCAAATAAACGTAAGGAACATTACGCTGTGTTAAACCCATACCTCTTCAAAATAAAGACTAACCTTTTTTGGCTCAACCGCCACTTCCTCCCCTGCCTCCAGCGCTATGAGTGCTCTCTGTATTTCCTGCCGTTTCTTATTCAAATCTGGATTGTATAAAGATAAGATATAAATAGTAACTAGGTGAAAGTTAAGTTACTATTGAAACAACTTTCTAACTCACGAATAACTAACAGAGTGCTACAACAGGAAACATGTAAAAGATTCACAAACCCACCAATGAATGCCTAGGAGTAAGAGTGACAGAGAAGCAGCTTCGCACAAATAGCTCAAGAACTTGCCTCTACTGAATAAGTCAAAAATATATATATATAAATAAATACAAATGAAATAATAAAATGGTATGAAATCAGTTTTACAAATTAACGGTACACCAGGAAACAAGGGACAATACATATCACTCTTGTTGTCTGTGTTTCTCATCCATCCTCGTATGTGTTTGTAGTATCTTTCTTTGGCCTGTCTATAATTCTTGTCCTTGTCACCTGTTTGTTGCTGTGGCTGACAACGGGTGAAACCCGAAACATCATGTTTCCTGTGTACCATTAATTTGTAAAACTGATTCCATACCCTTTTATTTTTTAATTTATATATTTATTTCCTAACCAGTTTTACAGCAGCCTCCTCATTTACTGACATATACTCTACTGAATAAGACCTCACACTGACAAAGGCTCAGTACCTAAAGATAAGCAGCACATTGTCACCATAGAGAACAAGATTTCCACAGTTGACTGCCAACACAGCAGAAGTGTTGAATAAAGTTAGACAATCAGATGAAAGAAAGGAAGTGTATAGCACAAGAGTGCATTGACAAGATGTAGTTAGCAGCAGAATGATCATATGCATATATGAAGATGGATCAGCAACCATATGGAAAACATTACAGGGCTACAGTCAATGGAGGATAGATGTGACAGCAGAGTCCTACAAGAAGCTGAAAAATTTAAGAGACTCGAAGGACACCCCATGTTCCAAAGAATGAATAAGCAGAGAGAGTCTGAATGAGGCAGACTCAAGCGAACTAACTTTGTGGCCCAAGCAAAGGAAAAAATTAGCACAAATACCATGCTAGCAAGCTCAGTTGCAAAGAAAATACCAACAAGCATAACTATCCCACTGTGGAAAATAAGATGCTTTCCTGAGCTAAAATCTGATATTCCAGGCATTGAAAGTAAGGGAACACAGACAGAATTACAAAGAAAGTGTATAGCAACCAAGTATATTGACCAAAAATTCCCAGCAAATCTTTGGACACATGCATATACTGATGGAGGCAGACAAACTTGCTAAGGAAGGAGGTGCCTTACAACAAAATGATATAGAGACAACTTATGCAATGGCAAAGACTACTCATCATCATCATCAGTTGCCATCTCCACAACGAAGGTTGGCTGTAATGGATCTCCAACGTCTTCTGTCTCTTGTCTTGATGGTGCACTCTGATAGACTCTTTCCTGTCCATCTCTTGATGTTGTCTTCCCACTTATAGCGCTGTCTTCCCCTTGCACTGTTGCCTTCAACTCTCCCTTCTGTTATGGTCTTCTGCAAGGTGTTATGCCTTTTTATGTGGCCAAAGTATTTTAGCTGTCGAACTTTGACCTCCCTCATTAGTTCTCTTTTCATACCTAGATTTTCTAGGACCTCCTTATTTGTTTTCATCTCTTTCCATGAGATACGCCCCATTCTTCTATATATCCACATTTCAAGAGTCTCAATTCTTTCTTCCAACTGCTTATTCATCATCCATGTTTCTGCACCATACAGAAATGCAGAATATATATAACACTTTATGATTCTCAGTTTTAATTTGTGAGATAACTGTTTGGATGTCAGTATATGTTTCATGTTGTTGAATGTAGCTTTGGCCATTCCTATTCTCTTCTTGATTTCTGTTTCACATCTGCCATCTTCTGTTATTATATGACCGAGATATACGTAGCTCTTGACTTGTTCCAGGATTTCCCCATTTACGCTTATCTTTAATGTGGGTTTATCGTCTGTTTTGCTAATTATCATACTTCTGTTCGCTTTCAGCTAACAACACGGTATCATCTGCATATCTAAGGTTGTTTATTGACCTTCCCCTGATGTTCAGTCCTGGTATTTCCTGTATCTGTTTGAAAATTTTTTCGGTGTATAAATTAAATAGGCAGGGGGACAGCACACAACCTTGTCTGACACCTCTTTTTATGTCTATGTATGGTGAATAATTCCTTCCAGTTCTTACTGTGGCAGTTTGCTCCCAATAAAGGTTACTGAGTATTCTTATATCTTTTCCATCAATACCTATGTCTTCGAGGCATTCAATTATTTTCTCATGATGGACTCTGTCAAAAGCCTTCTTATAGTCAATGAAGCACATATACATACTTTTTTGGACCTCTGTATATTTTTCTGCTAATATTCTTAGGCAAAATATTGCCTCTCTTGTTCCACTGTTCCGTCTAAAACCAAACTGTTCTTCCTGGATTTCGCTGTCTACTTTAATTTTTATTCTTTCCTGTATGATTTTGAGCAGTATCTTAATTGCATGACTCATCAGGCTGATTGTTCTGAAGTCTGAACATTCTGTTGCATTTGGTTTTTTGGGCAATGTTATAAAAACTGATGTCTTCATGTCGTGTGGTATATATCCTGTATTGTATACATCGTTGCATATTTCTGTGATTGTGTCTATACCAAAGCTCTCCAGAGCTTCTATCATTTCAATTTTTATGTTATCCATGCCTGCTGATTTTCCTTTTTGTATCATATGAATGGCATTCTCTACTTCTGATCTGAGAATGTTTGGGCCTTCATTAGAATCTGGTAATGGTTTTTTACCTCTGTTGTCCTCGAATAATTCTTTTACGTATTCTGCCCATCTGTTTGATATGTCTTTCTCATCAAGTAATATTACACCATTTTTGTTCTTGATACAGCTTCCTCCTTGTGCAAACCGTGACCGATTTGATAATTTCTTTATTTCTTCATGCATATCTCTTGTCCTGTGCTTTGCTTCCAAGTCTTCTATTTCCTTGCATTTTGTTTCTATCCACCGTTCTTTTGCTTCTCTACACATAGTATGTATGTCATTGTCTATTGTTTTATATTCTGGAGTGTTTTTTGCTTTCTTTCTTTCGGTCATTTTATTCAAGATGTCATCTGTCATCCAAATTTGATTTTTCTTAGACTCCTTTTTAGGTAAATTTGCATTTGCTGATTGTATGCTTGTTTTTAAGCATTCCCATTTTGCGGTTGCTTTTTCTTCTGGGTTTTCTCTTCTATACTGCTCCATGCTTTCTGTCAATAACTGTTGATATTTATTTTTGACGTCGATTAAATATTTCTGTTTTATATCTGGTTGTTTCAGCGCTGATATTTCTATCTGGGGTTCCTCCTGTCTTCTGTTTCCTGCTCTTTTCAGCTTTATATTTACATTGATGACGACTGGATTGTGATCTGAATTTATGTCGGCGCCAGGATATGTCTTTGCACTTGTGACACTGTTCTTAAATCTATGTTTTATCATGATATAGCCGATTTGATTTCGTGTTATATCTCCTGGGCTTTTCCATGTGTATAATTTCCTTGGGTGGTGTTCAAAAAAGGTGTTACATATGACCAGCTGGTTTTCTTCACAGAACTGGATAAGTCTGTCTCCTCTATCATTTCTTGTCCCTAATCCATACTGTCCTATTATTTTCTTGTATTTTCCTTTTCCTACTTTTGCATTCATATCACCCATTACTATCAACACATCTGTAGATTTTACTGGTTTAAGTGTGTGTTGTAGCTCTTCATAGTATTCTTCTATTTCTTCCTCGCTGTGATCTTTAGTTGGTGCATAAGTTTGTAAGATTGATATGTCGAATGGCTTTGCTCTCATTTTTAGTAACATCATTCTGTCATTGTGTGTCCAGTATCCAATTACGTATTTTTCTAACTCCTTCTTTATCAACATTCCTACCCCTCTTTCATGTTTTTCTCCGCCTGAGTGTATAAGCGTGTACTGGTCTCTTTTTATGTAGCCTGTATCCAAAAGTCTTGCCTCTGCAACTCCCAGTATATCGAGTTTCATGTCTGTTGCTTCTAATATAAGATTGTCAAGCTTTCCTTCTCCGTTCAGAGTTCTAACATTCCATGTTCCTATTTTTAGGCTTCTCCTACTAGTTTTTAGGTGGTCTTTCTCAGAATGCTCCCTTTCAACAGAATTTAAGGAACACTCGTCATTATGTACTTCCTTACTCATTAGAGGAGTTGCCTCTTCCCTTTTAATTTGTACAGTAGATTCTTCCCCAGGGGATAGAGAGTTCTCTACATATCGTTTCTTATCTTGTTGTTGTGATCCCATTACGTTCTGTAGGAAGTATGTGGTAAGGCCCCAATCTCTTCCACGGTGGCTAGCCATTGTCTTTTTCTATGTCCGACACGCCTCTAGTGCGCCACACACTTTGCTGTTTCGCTTTGCGAGCCGTTGATCTTCTCAGATTCCTCCGCCTCACTCACCGTCTCAGTCTTTGTGTACTAGGGATGGACATTCCCTTGAGTAAGATTGCTCCTACTCCACCCATGTAGTTTAGCCAGTCAGCCAAGACTGTTGCCCGGGATGTGGCCACCGCCGTACACAAGCGGTATTCGAGGAGCCATACATGAGCTAGATAAAGAGAGGAGAACCAAATAGGATCCTGACTATCCTAAAAAGGACATGGCTGTCTCTCACCGTGAGGTACTATCCCTCTCTCTTTATCCTACATCCCCAAAGACTACTATAAAGGCTAAATTCAAGTCCAAATGGGAAAGAGAGCACCCGGGCCATTTGAAAAATGATGCAAATCATCAACTATCCAGGAATGAACAGGTCATCATTTTTCTGCTACACACTGGACACAACAGATTGAGATACCATCTATACCACAAATACAAAATTGGTGCAACAGATCTCTGCACCTGCGGTACCAGCCCGATGACAGTTGAACACCTGCTGCAGTACTGCCCAACCTACAGTAATGAACGGAGTAACATATGGCAACAACCCACTTCTGTCAACGAAAAACTGTTTGGAGATGTCGGGAACCTTGAGTTGACTACTGCCTTTATTAGAGTCATAAATGTGGAAGTCTGAAGGCGAACGAGGAAGAAGAAGAAGATCTGCAACTCAAGCTACAGAAAACAGAAAGGCACACATGAAACTAAGGAATGGACAAGAATCCATTATCACAGTGGCTACTTAAACATTTTCAAATAACTTCAAAGCTTAGAAAAACATGCTAAAAACATCTGCAATAACCAGCTTGGAAAACTGGAATAATGTTAAAGCCAAGGTAGTGTTGCTCACAGATTCCCTATCAGCCATTAACTGCCCTAATGAACCATAAAAAACAAGGAATTAGCCTCTCAGAAGTGCCAATGGAAACCAGTTATAAATTCAACAAAGTTGAAGTACAGCGGATTGTTGCTCACTCCAAGATCTATGAAAATGGGAACACAAGATAGGCTAGCCATAGAAGAAGAATGGACAATTCAAAATGAGGACAGGAAAAGATAAAAGCAATAATAATAAAAAAAAATAATCTCAATGTATTAATCAAATATGAAGTCAGAGAAAAATTGCACAGAAAATATCCAGTCAGATACACCACTCCTTGCGAAGAAGAGATCATGTAATAATTTTCATACCGCCCACTGAAGTCTCAAATATGAAGCAGAGTGACAGAATAACCTCCACCAATCCCTCTGAGGAAGAAACGGTTCGGGGATGAGAAAAAACTTGAGACTACCAACGGAAACACAAGTGGTTGTACGACAGCAATCAGAGAAGTCAAACTAAAGAAACAAATACGATGTAAGTAAATGAAGATGGTCAGAGTACTTGTTTCTTGAAGAAACAGGACTGTGTTCAAAATCTAGTCACATCATGTTTCAATTTATCCAGCTGTAAAACAAGGATACCCAACTCTGCTCATGATTTAGAGAAGGCAAAGGCAGCAAGGGAGGGATTTGGCTAGTCATCCCATCCCATAAAGCTGACACCTAGTATAGGGGAAGTCTCAAGTACTTCACTCCCCTAAAGCAGTATCCACTATAGGACAACCTTTACTTCCTTAAACACTTAAGACTAGAAGGCTGACAACACAAACAAAAAACAGACAAAAAGCAAATGGAATGTCAGAAATAGAAAATAACTAGAAGTGCAGAGCAAAGAAAAATGGAAGTAAAAATGCATCAACAACCAAGAATATAACACTAACAACTCTTGACACACAAAAAAATATATATATACTGACTTTGGCCAGGAATGTATTCACTTCATGAAATCCTGAGAAAAATGTTATGTTATTGACATGAGCGCAGCTAAAGATGTCTCCATACCCACAAAATAATGTTTGAATACACCAATGAATATAACATTCTTTTTATTTATTACTAGAATATAATAGCCCCTTCAGTCATAACTGACTATGGGAATGCGCCCCTGAGGTGACAGCCCTCAGCTGCTTATTTTCCTGGTGCTCCTTTCGACGTTTTCTCCTCACCTCTGCTTCTTGTGTGAGCCTCTCTTCGCCCAATCTGAGGTGGCGCCGTAAATAGCATCGCACTTAGTGCGATCGGCAGCTTCATCCTCCCATGTTGCTGGATCCATGTCCAGTGCCCTCATATCTCTCTTGCACACATCTTTGAACCTCAGCTGTGGTCGCCCAACTGTTCTCTTGCCATCTGCTAATTGTCCGTAGAAGATATCTTTTGGGATGCGACCATGGCCAAGCCAGCGAAGTCTGCGCTGTCTAAGCAGCGTATACATACTTTGAAGGCCAGCACGTGACAACACCTCGACATTTGTCACTTTATCTTTCCACGAGATGCCGAGGATGCGGCGTAGACACCGCAAATGGAAGGTATTGAGCCTTCTTTTCTTGCTTAGCATAGGTCGTCCAGGTCTCGCTGCCATATAGGAGTGTGCTGGTGACGCAGGCATTATATACCGCAGCTTTGGTCTTCATTGTGAGTTTAGAGTTTCCCCAAACACGCGATGTGAGGCGGGCAAAGGTAGCTGCAGCTTTGCCAATGCGGCTGTCGATTTCTGTATCCAGTGAGAGTTTGTCATTGATGGTAGACCCTAGGTATGTGAAGTGGTGCATCAATCTATAACTAGAATATAGATCTTCAAACACCTGAAATTTTAAACATCATCATGTGTCATTGCCACCCGCACTGGTGACTGCTGTCTAACTAGAGCTACTGAGCTTGTTGCTCTTTCATAGCCAATTCCAAGTTGAAGAATCCTTGGCACTATCTAGATCAGCGATTCTCAGCCTCTGTTCCGAGGTACCCTTAGGTTCTGCAATTCATCCTCAGGGGTTCCACGAGAATCGTGGCATGAATAAATAAAATTTTGAAATACAGAGAAAAAAATCTAAATATCTTTCTTATTAAGGAATAAATTTAGTTATAAGAGATGTCATCACAAGAGTTCTATGGTAAAATAATTTCATCTCAGGGGTTCCGCTGGCCGTGAAAATTATTTTAGGGGTTCCGCCTTGGTAAACAGATTGAGAAACACTGGTCTAGATTGTAGATCTAAGCTTTTTCTATAATTTCAAAACTTGTTGAGTTGGAGTGGTGAGCTGCAGTTTCTTTCCCAAGAATTATATCCTGAATCAGCATACATTTAAAGGATCCTCATATCTGATTTCAAGCTAAAAGGGGGTGGCATACCATGGATTCCCTGCCATCCAAGGGGGCTCTCCAGATAAGCAGGGCTAAAATATTGTACTCTCGTTCCGAGCTCTTCCAAAGGAATAGCCATGTTTGCAGAGTCACTTCCCACTCCCCCCATCTACTCATTGTGAGATCCTCCTGTTAGCAGCCAACCAGGATAGAGTTATGCCAAGGGATCAAGTGATTCCTTCAAGTTTAGTGTGCAATATTTCACCACAGGGGGATTTGTGATGTTGGTCCACTCTGGTGTGGCTACATGATCCCTGAGAAATGGCCAGGGAACTCAAAGGTTGAGGTGCTTCAGGATCTTCCTTAGAGGTCTAACTCTGCAATTCATACATGAGCAGCGTAGACTCCTTTACATTTCTAGCACTGGTGTATCTTATAGATTCAGATACTCACTAACAAAACCCAGGTACGTTACACACACAGGCTGTATACTTACTGTCAATAGACAAGCTATCAGATTCATCCTCAAAATCATCGTCACTATCGCCCCCTGGTTTACGTACTACCACCTGTGACCGCACCTTGTTTTCTTTATCTTTCTCACCTTTAAACGTCAAACGAAGATTGTCTGGGCTTTTGTTTCCTTCCCTACTGATTACGAGAAAAAGAAGATGTACTCAAAATGCATTTTCTAATATTTGACATGTTTGAGTAATTTCTTTAAAACTAATAATAAAATCTAACACAAATGTGTGCTACACACACACGAAACAAGCCAACAAAAACACAGCATGAATGACAGTTACTGCAATATTTTCAATGGTTCTCTTCTCATCACTTACCTTCTTCTCCTCATCTTTATGACATTTCTTTTAATTTTTAGTCTTCACAAGCATTCTTCACAAGATAGATCAGCCGTCCACTACTCTGAACATTTTTCTCAGAAACCACACCTCTGCTGCCTCAAATAATTCTCTCATTTATTTGTTTAAAGTCCAGGATACACTTCCATAAAATAAAATTGGTTAAATGTAGCACACTGTATTTCTGTCAAGACCTTCTTATACTGTGGATTTTAACACATGAACACTTCCATACTTGGCTCGTCCCGCTAGAAGACGACCACAGCATACAATAGTTGACAATAATTAAGTGTAACACCTTTAACAGGTAAGTTCCCTTTTATTAATAACTGCACACCCGGAAGCCACACACGGCTAGCAATACATATGAAATACAACTCAACATAAATGCCAATACAACTTGCAATAGCCACCAACTTACTCTATCAGTATCATACCCACTGGTATGTCCCTACCGAGTGAACATCACAATGACTTTCGCTCACCGGCTAAATCCTGTACTATGATAAGGCAATACTTAATCCCAAATGACTCACCATCAACGGCCTAAGGATATGCCACTAGATAATACACCATCACTCTAGAATTATGCAATTTAATCCACACCGCATGAAAAAATGGCAAGCACTGTAACTGAACAAGAATGGCATACACTTCCCAGCAAAAATGCTGACAGGGAACATAAAGGTGGCCTGCACCGGACGCTGGCCAGAATTCTACTGCTTTTTGCGCCTCAATTCGTTTTCACTTCCCTTCCGGTCAGCTGACCAAACGGGTTTTTACATTATATCAATGTTGTCACTCTCAACGTGACCAACCTGATATTTCGGCGAACATATCGCATCTACAATTTCTTTCCCTCACGATGAGACTTTACTGCACAATATATTTATCATTTTCTGGAATGATGTCTTTCCTTAGAATATCCTGTTACCATTGTTTTCAGCGATGCATTTTTCACCTGATGTTATTCATGCTCTTTTAAGAGCTGAAATTGCATTTTTTATTGTAGTTTTATTTATTCTGTATTCTTTAACTCTGGTGGGTTCTGGTGCCTGGGGATAACTTGTTACTGTTTTCTTGCTGTTCAGGCTGAGTCAATGTTTTGTCACACTCTTTTACTACTACATCTTTCTCCAAGTCTTACTGCAAGTCTGTCTCCAAGTCTTACTGCAAGTCTGTCTCCAAGTCTTTCTCCAAGTCTTTCGATCTTCTACTGTCACCAGCTTAGTGCAACTTATTTACACATAACCAGCCTAAAATATTTTAGTACTTTTTTTTTTGCCTCTGATTGTTCAAGTTCAAATAATGGTGAGCTCTCCAAGCCAGAAATGAATTTCAAAAGTTTCAGAAACCTGACTAGATGAAGTCTCACACAATTAGAGAATCGTCATCTGGTTCATAAAAACATGTGCACAATGAAATGTCAGTTCGCTGACTAGAAACTTGAGCATGAGCTGTGTGTTTAATTGTGTGCTGGGAGGAAGAGATTTCCTTTATTAGCTGCCCTGTTTGTAATCACGTAACATACAACTTTAAATATATGTTACATTTAAGAAAAATATAATTTATGCAAATATTGACAATTCTAAATTTGTATTTAGAGTTCTGCAATGTTCTCATTCGTGTGTGCGTTAATGTACTATTGTGTTGTTGTCACACAGTCAGCACAATGACTACAGCTAAACAGACGATGAAAATTCTAACCTTTTGTTTTTCTCTTTTACAGCATGACTGTACATGCAGCCTTTCCCATACTGACATTTCCCATGCTCTTGCAACTCAAAGCACAGTTTCTGTTTCTGAAAAAGACAAGATGAAGGGTATCGTTATTATTGTTAACTAGGGCAGCTGAGCTTTTCGCTCTTTTGTAGTCAATACCAAGTTGAAGACTCCTTGGTATTATCTAGATTGTGGATCTAGGCTTTTCCTGCAGCTTCTCTGTCGTTCCATAACGCGTTGAGCTCAAGTCATGAGCTCCAGTTTCTCCAGTTTGGCTCGCATTTCATTTAAAGGACATCACATCTGGTCCCAAGCTAGGAGTGTGTGGCACACATTGCATTTCCCGCCATTCAAGGGGGCTCTTTAAATATGCAGGGCTAAAATACTGTGCTCTGGTTCTGGGCTCTCCCAAGGAATTGTCATGTCTTTCACAGAGCCACTTCTCAGCTCCCCCTGCCTATCATGGGGTCCATAGTTAGATCCTCCTGCATGCAGCCAACCAGGTAAAAGCTAGTTACATGTGGGGCTCAAGTGACGTCTGCAAGCTTAGTGTGCAGTGCTGGGTTCTCAACAAGTTTCACCACAGGGGGAATCCCTGGTAATGTATGGATGATTTCAAGAGTCAATGAGGGTGTAATTAGCCTCACAGACAAGGGTTCACATCCAAATCCACATACTATAGCATTGTGCATAACTGGTGGTCATATAAGCCACCTTTGCCTGCTTCACAATGTATGTTTGGGGAAACTCTAAACTCACAATGAAGACCAAAGCTGTAGTATAACGCCCGCATAACCAGCACACTTCTATATGGCAGCGAGACATGGACTACCTATGCTAAGCAAGAAAGAAGACCTTCCATCTACAGTGTCTACGCCATATTCTCGGTATTTCGTGGAAGGACAAAGTGACTAGTGTCAAGATGTTGTCACATGCTGGTTTTCAAAGCATGTATACACTGTTAGACAGTGCAGACTATGCTGGTTTGGCCATGTTCGCCGCATCCCGAAAGATATATTCTACGGAGAACTGGCAGATAACATAAGAACAGTTGGGCGACTGCAACCGAGGTGCAAAGATGTGTGCAAGAGAGACATGAAAGCACTAGACATAAATGCAGCATCCTGCGAGGATGAAGCTGCAGATCGTACCATGTGGCGATGTTCTCAACGGTGCCACCTCAGACTGGGCAAAAAGAGGCTCTCAAGGTGAGCAGAAGAGAGGTGAAATCGCCAAAAGGAACGTGAGGAAAAAAAGCAGCTGAGGGCTGTCACCTCAGGGGCACTTTCCCGTTGTCAGTTATGACTGAAGGGGCTATTATTATTTTTTCAGTGAGCAGGGATCTACTCTGCTAAAATTTATAGCTGGCTTCTACACCTAGGTAATGTGAAGATGGAGATATTATATATCTTAATTATAATCCATCACAGGTAGAACAGGATATTTTATTTTATTAATTTTTTTTTTAAGAATTCTCTGCCAAAATAATGCTATCACAACAAAAGTGTGAAGGTATATCAGTACAACACACTCACATGTTACAGTTTTATTACATATCAGAAAAATTTTCTGAGTAATCATTTATAAGAAATGCTGTATCACAAACACACCTGATGGCTCACACAGCGATATTTTTGTGAAAAAAAACACTGACACCAATGATTGCCAGCCAAACAGTGATTCATAGTAACCTGATTTTAAAGAAGGTTCAGAAGCCGACAGTGGAGAGATAATTGATAATAAAATTGTTGGTTGAATAACAGTATACTGTGTGGTGGGGCTATCTTTTTGCAAACAGGGTTAGTGTAGTAAACTAAGAGTGCTGTAAACTAAGAGTGCTATTAAGTGTTCATATAAAGAGAATATGGTTAGGGGTTTAGTGTCATAATACAGGTTATGACTGGACAGAAACATAGCCAATAACGCAAACCTTAACCATAACCCCAACTTCATTCGTGAAAAGATATCCGATCTTTAAGCTGTAATTCAACCACCAATTTTTTTTTTCATTTCTTTTAGGATTCCATGTTTCCCACTGTTAGTGTAAAAATATAAGGCTGAATCACATAATCATACAGTTGCTGATGTTTGATGTTTCCCTAATGGTTATGGATATGTTAGACATGATGCTCGGAGTGACTAAAGCGTCTTACTACTGATTATTATGAATATCCAAAGTGTAAGAGAAGTGTGAATCTGGTTGAATGGAAGCAATTCAGCGATGGGTTATATATTGGTTAGAAAAGTTCATTGTCGATAAGTTGGTATATTCTTACATATTTTGGGTTAACATACATCCATGTTTGTCAGACAAGAGCTCGGAAGAAGGCTAGGGGTATGGTTCAGGTTAAAGTATAAGTTTTAATAAATGCAAGCGACATGGCCAACATGTCGACAACCAGCTGGCCAACTCAGCGGTATCATTTTATTATTCTGTGATTAGACTATAAATCTAACGTGCTTGCTATGATCCATGTTGTCTTAGAGTCAAATAAAAATGCTAATTAAAGACTAGATACTATTATTGTAAAGAAGTTCCAATTATTAGAATTCCGACCCTTGAACTCAAGAAAATTATACTATACTTATTATTATCCATATCACAGTTGAGCATCCCAAGAAGCACAGGCTTTCAATAAACGTATGCCATGTTCACCAGGTCCTGAGCCATCAACGTAAGGTCCTTCCATTGTCATGTTTACCCCTTTTATTTTGTCTCCAGTTCATTTCTAAATGTGTTTGTCAGGTCTACTCTACCTCTCTTATTCTGGGGATTCCAGACTGCCTCATAATGCTATAAATAGATTTCCTGATTGCGTGTCTTATCCATATCCAGCGTCTTCTTATATCTTAATATCCAGCGTCTTCTTATATCTTAATATCCAGCGTCTTCTTATATCTTACTTTCCACTGACACTTGTCTGGTTCTTGTCATCAGTTTCAAATCAGTGATGACATTTGTGAAAGACTGTAGGGTCTTGGGTGTTGTTTGTGTTGTTCATGTTTCAAAGCTGGGGTCGGAGAGGCTAAGAGGTATGGCGTCTAAAGGTAGGCTAGGCATACCATTTTTAAAAAAAAATATAAAGTATCTCGTCAACCCTTGATGGGTTATAATTAGGATATATAGTGTAGTAAATTCAAAATTAAAGGTACCAGGTTCGGTTCCCATTCTACTGAATATATGTGGGTTCTAATGATATCATACTACCTCCTATCTACAGTGAGATCAGATACATAGCTTTCTCAGATAAGGGTGAAAGAATAGGACACGGCTGTTTGTGCCCTATACCAGAGCGCTCTTTTAGTTTCAGTGACCGGAATTCTGACACCGGGTATAAAATTTTCATGTGCACCATAAAAGACTATTGAAGTTTTTGGCGGGGAAAATCAGCTGATGTGTGTGTAAAATCAGTAAAATATAAATCATTACACACTCGTTCTGGATAAACACAGCGCTAAAATTCTTTTGTGTACTATAACTTTGTTCTGTGTTCTATTTTTGATTGCATTTTTATTTGTTTGAAATTAGTTTTGACGGAGTTACAGACTTTTGAAAACAGTGTCATCATTTGAGGAAATTCATAAATTAAGTAATCTTTTTATTAATTTAATATCTAAAAATCGGCCCATTCGTTTGAGTTTATAATTATAAAGACTTCTTGAAGGGAAGCTAAAGATTATTTCCACATACTTTTTTTTTTGGTTTCATATCTTGAGAATGTGTGGTAGTCAGTTTTGTGAGTTTGGCATTACAAGAACAAGCATATTGTCACCAGATTTTATAGCATTTAAATCACTGTAAACGCATTCCTGATACTCATCTCATAATCGGAACCTCTTCTACCCCGTGATACTCACAAATCTTAAATAAGGTTGTAAGAAAATAACTTTTTGTAAAGCACCATCTGTTTTTGCATTTTCATTCATTTATAATGATATTATGCTACGTATATAAGCGTCAGAAAACATGTAAAGCTATAGATAGATTACTTCCACATACTTTGATCTATCTTTCAAGTCTTGTTAATCTTGTATTTATAATATGAATTTTTTTTAAAATTGTGTGTGAGATAAGGACTGTTCCATTAGTGTTCTTTGGTAGACAATCCTGTGCACATGACAGCTGCCAAAGAATTCTAAGTAACTGTTTGTATATGTTCTTTCATTCACAGATAAAGCATTCTACATCCTGGTGTTAGACTTGATAGTCCCAAATATTCCTTTATCTTTATACATACACAAGTAAACTATACTACATAACAACGAAATGGAACATACTGTTTTGCATCATATGAATTGTGCCAGTGCACTGTGCAGAGCCTGTGGCAAGAGAGCATTAACTTCCAAAACAAAACGTTCAAATCAGAAAGCACTGAACTGTTCTAATTACGTTAATGATCTGTTCTTTGTGTTTGGAATTAATGTATCAGATGATAAACCCACAGAGCATTCGACTATATTTTGTAAGAAGTGTTAGTTACGAATACAAAACTCAAATAGGAGGCATAATGAGAAGTGTCTTGAAACAGCCAAGTTACTATCGGAAAACATCAGCACATCTGGAAAGACTATGACCATAATTTAACTATAAGTGAATGTCAACTGTGCAATTATGTTGCAAAGACATCTTTTGGTGTTTTAAAAACAAAAAGCTGCTCTATCCCCTGTGATGTTCTTTCTGACCCCTCCATGTCTAGTCAGTCAGTTAGTTGTAGTCAGTCAGTTAGTTGTAGTCAGTCAGTTAGTTGTAGTCAGTCAGTTAGTTGTAGTCAGTCCGTTAGCTGTAGTCAGGATAGCTCTGTACAGTAGGAGGTTGATGTGCCTGCCCATATTAGTGATGATATTGTTCAACTGGAGGTTGATGTGTCAGCTCACATTAAAGGCGATACCATTATTCATTTGGAGGTGAATAATACTACTCACCCTAGCATGCCAGTTTTTGTTGCCACATCTACACCTACCAAGTCAGTTATACATACGACAAGTACATCCACCTCGCCTGTCTTCAAAAGCGACATCACAGTACAACAGTTACTTGCTAAGCCACCTTCACAACCACTAACACAAGAGGAAGAACCCCTATTCACATCCATTGTTAGAAAAAAAACTAGAAACAGCAAAAAATTATATCATAAAATGCAAATGCAGAGGACAGCCTATTGTACTACAAAAACTAATTAAACATAGAAGAGAAACATTAGTCACCAGAATGCAAACAAAACGTAAGCGATCTCAATTTCTCCACATTGTTAGGAAACATATTGTTGAAACATCAACTGACTCACTAGACCTGCAGCAGGCACATGAGAGGAGAATTTGTACATTCCACTATTTCCAAAATTGAAAGACGCGCCAGCGGTATTAAAAATATAACTTCACAATTAAAATTTATAATGGAAACTCATTTGTTACAAATTTCTCCATCTGTGAATGTACAGATTCCTCTTATTAAAAAAAAGGAAGTGTGAATGATAATTGAGCGAAATTTTGGGGCTAGAGCAAATTATGGCAGTTGTTGCGTGAGAGTGACAGAATTAAAAGAGTGTGGAAATCATTTAATAGATGTATTTATTAAATACACCTATTTATCTATTAAATTGAACATTTCGTTTTACTCATGACCATACTCATTTTTACATGACCATCGTGATGTATGATTGAGATAATTGTTAGCTCTCATGTTTTGGGGACAATTGGGTGTGTTATTTTAAGGTAATAAATGTGGACTTGCAATTTAATGTTTCAATAATTAATGTTTGACGCATGAAACCAAAAGAAAACTTTGATATCCATTTTCTGCAGGTTTTCTAATTTTGATTTCTGTAATTTGTTATGCATGTTGATTGTGACCGTTTTAGTGTAAATTGCATTAGAAACAAAGCATAACAAAAATTTAAAAAAACGTAAATTTTGCACTATTTCAGACTATTATATCTTCTGTTCTAATTGTGACAAAATGTTTGTTCTTGTTCTAAAATTTACTCTAACATTTCTAGTCTAGCTTTACGCAAAATTAAAGCCGGTATTTATAATAATAAAGTAGCCTAAAAGCATTAATTAAGCCCTATCAAAAGTAAACACTGCCACATTTTTTTCCCGTTACGAAGTTGACCACGTGACCTCTGTCACGATAGCTATAAATAGTGCGGGGATTCAAATCGTTTCACAGACCATGTACAGCATCATCGGATCAAGACAGCACTATAACCAGCGTCCTTTTCAGGACGTACACAGCGCTCACCCATCGGATCAGTATACGATAACAATATACTAAAATGACTCGTACCAAGCCACAAGCGAAAAACAGGAAAGTCTATAGAAGCCCTCAAACACTTGTCAGCATCAGCAAATAAGAACCTGCAAAGAACAAAGAGAGTCAGCCGGAGAGCACAATTACTCCAACTTCTAGCGTTGTGGCCGGTCCTTCTCAGAAGACGATCAACGCAACCTTTGATACCACGACCGATGAGCGACACAAAGCTTCAAAGGAAAAGGACAAGAGCAGATTGCCGGAGAGCAGGGCTGCCCCAAGTGCTAGCGTGGAGGCCGGGCCTCCTGGGAAGCCGAGTGAAGCAGCTTCTGACACCATTGACAGCCGTAAAGGAAAAGAGCCTTACTTGAACCCAAGATTAGATCAAGCCTTGGACAAACTCGCAATGACTATGGTGAGAAGTCTGAGGCTCCAGAAGGAGGCAAGGGATAAACTTGCAAAGTCACCACCAACATCCACGCCCATCGTGCCAGGCCTGGACATTGAAGACGCTATCCTTAACCCAATGACGGAAAATCACCAAGCGGCAGAGATGTGTAAAAGTCAACAAAACAACCACCAGATGGCGAGAGCCGAGGAAAAAACCAACATTAACCCCGAGATGCAAACCACCAGACCTACTCCGGGTGAAAAAATAGCTGACAGCTGCGCAAAAGCTCTTGCTCAAGAAAAAGCTTCTTCCGACGGCAAACAGGTGCATGATTCTTGTCCTGACCGGGACCGGGACCGAAGAAGGGAAGAGGGAACAAAGGCAAACAAGACAGGCAACACAGCTGAGATACAGGAGAAGAGCGTTAAGATCACTCAGATGTCTGGAGATGAGGCCTCACTCAGGGCCCTACCAGATGACAAAGTGATCAGCATCCTAGAGACAATAACAGGCAGGAGAAGCATCTCTAAGGTACGGAGGCACGAAAAGGGAGTCGTGCTTTCGCTCAACAACACGGATAAGACAACTTCACTGATGACAGAACTGGAGGCCGGACCGAAAGAATTCATGCTGCCTCACCAGATAAAAGTAATGATGGAGACCAGCAAGACAACAAAGAAATTGGTGCTAAGAGGGGTGGACACAAAATGGTCTGCTAGCAAAGTCCAGGGTTGCCTACAGACTGAAAACACAGGTGCCCAGGTCATACAGGTCGAGAGGTTAAGGACATGGAATGGAAAAGATACCAATCTGGTGGTAGTTACTATTGAAGGAGAGACAAGAAATGAAAGACTGACACTCAAAGAGACATCAAAGAGGACAGAGGCATATATCCCTCTGGTGATGCAGTGCTCCAACTGCCAGCAGTTCTCACACACAAAGAAAACGTGCAGGAGAGATGCAGTCTGTCGATATTGTGCAGGTGGCCACCTATATCGCGACTGTCCCAAGGCGAAGGAGGACCTTAACTACAAAGCAATAAACTCAAACCGCACCTGTGCAAACTGCCTCGGAAACCACAGGGCTAGATACCGAGGCTGCCAGAGGTTCCAGGAAACAAATAGCATCCTGAAGGAAGCGGTTTCCAAAAACATCCCCTTCAAGGAGGCAAAACACAGAGTGGCTGCGGATGTTGCAGAAAAACAACGCACGATTGACAGACGTCAGTTACACCAGCTGACCGCTGAAGTCAAACAATTGAAAATGAAACTGCAGATCGAAAACAGAAGCAAGCAGGCCCCCGAAGAACCAACCGACAGTGGAGAAGATGCAATAGATATGCAGAACATAAAACACATGATGGAAGAAATGAAAAAAATCCAGCAGCAAGTAGAAGCAGATGTCAAGAAGCTGACAGAGCTGACAGAAGAAAACACAAAAATACTCAAAAGAATAGAAGCAGAAAGAATAGCCACTGAGGAAATATCATCAAACAGCACGCGAGAAACTAAAACGAACAACCAAACAGTAACAGAAATCATCGAAGAAACGCTAGAACAGCTACTACCAACGATAATTGAAAAAGCACTGTCACAGATACAGGAGAGCAAGAAGACAAAAGCAACAGAAACTAGGAGCGTAGAAACACACAAAACCAAACAAGCCAGATAGTGAGGCAGGACATAAAAAACACCATGAGCGCGACACGGCACCACAAACGGACAAAGAGGAATCCAGACAGCCAGATAGTGGTCCTTTTCAGGACCAGTCACCTCCAGGACTACGAACGACATACCAGCGAAGACGATAACACCCTATATACCCCAATATAACCATCTGTAGGCCCTTCAATGGGTTTTGGTTGAACAGGGTATTACAGCAAAATAATCAGCCGAAAGAAAAAAAAAAAAAAAACTAAAAGATCGCTAGCAAACAGCCGTGAGGAGGTCCCGTGTGTAAGCTGAGCACGTTAAAAATCCCTCAGTAGTTGGAAATTGTAAAGAGTAGGCCATGAGACCGCTGCCCTGGCAAAATTTAAAAAATAAGAAACCTACCTACCACAAAAATATTTATAGAATGTGTGATTCCTGTATACACATATTGGGAACCTCGCCGGTGCTACGCAGTTCGTGCACTGTGCTGAGATCTTCCTTGTGTAATCTAAGGGAGGAGATCAGAGTACTGATGGAGTTGTCCGTGTGAAATGATGATGGTCCTTGAAACCAAAACAGGACTGACTAAACTATCACTTGCCTCATTTCTTTGTGAGCCCCCGGGTCCCAAACGGTCAAACACGCTTCTGCGATCAGACTCTTCATCGCCCGCATTTTCGTCTTCTACAGTCACTCGGCGCTTAGATTTCTTATTGCCAGCTGGCTGCGATCTTTGAAGGTGTCGAGGTAAAAATTTCAGTTTCGCATCTTCAGTCGCCATATTTTAACAGTAATCTAAAAAGTTGGAATCAACGCACAAAAATCTAAAAACTAAAAATGTTAATTTTAAAAAATCGAGGAAGTTGGGGGGAACTGCGGTAAGACGTGGAGTACAATGGATGAGTTTGAAAAAAAATCGAAAAAAGGTGATTCGTCTTACGAGGACAAAAGACAAAGAAAGTAGTCTACGTTACGGCCACAAGGCCTTCGTCAGGAAAAGAAAGAAAGTGAAGGCTAGATAGGAGACATAAGAACTTAAATGAATATAAAAATAAATATAAAAAATAAATAAATAAAACCTAGGTACTTCCCTGAAGGCGAAGCATCCTATCACTTCCTTTCAGCCAAGCGTGTGAAATGGTAATCTCAATCTGATAGTTTATTATATTTGCATATGCTTTTTCTCCTTCAAATGTCATGCCTAGTGGCATAGGAGATCATGTCTCTCCACAAATTCCTGTCTCCAGAATAATTTATCAATTCTGTTGTTGACTTCTATCCACGCCACGATGTCAAACTTTATTTAAAAATTTATTTTAATGCTGAACAATATGCCGTTCACCCTCTGAAGGGTTATAATAAGGATATATAGTGATTTCAATTCCAAATAAGATGAATAACTGCCGATATGGGAAAGAGGCATCACATCTGTCAAATCATTGAAAATATTATCAATTTTCCTTGTGTGTTAAAAAAAACACACCAAAACAAACAAAAAACGATATAAAACAAAATAAAACCAAACAAAAACACCACACAAAAATAATATTCAGGGAGAGGTGTATAAAGTCCTGGTGTTTCCAGTTAAATATTTAATTGACTTTCACGTGTCATAAGTCATATTTACTCTAAGAACATCATGCATGCCTAAGTAGACTTCTGAAGCAAATGAAAGTACATTGTGTTGGAAAATGGATATATAAAATATTACGACTGTAAGACCAGGAAGCCACTGGCAGTCTTCGGCAGACCTCATTGTTCCAATAACTTTAAAAATAAATAGCATTTCATATTAAAAGAATTAACAGATCACTAGAGAGAGAAAAGAAAAGAGTGTATCCCAGCTGAAGATAACGAAGGTTTAAAGTGACAGGGGCGTTGAAACCATATGGGGAGAAGAAGATACCCCCTGAGTATGAAGCAGTCACAATTAAAATTAGGGACTGTAGCTATTCTGGTTAGCTCTTTATCTGATCACAACGCATTTTTAATGATGTTTAATTAAGAGTTGTGGAGATACGCGTATGTATATGGAGTACTTAAGGAGGCCTGTTCCTCTTGTTGCAGGGTTGAGTCATATATTACCCAGTGAGCCATAACATGGAGCTGCAGAGTTTCAAGGCACCATGCTGGTTGCTTGAATGCTGAAGTCTTATCTGCCTCCAGAGAACACGGTAGTGAACGAGTTTGTATTTTCGAGCAAGTCATCTATCTTCAAAGAAACCACAAGATATGCCATAAGATTGCGGGCTTATGTCAATTCATCACGTTTTATTCTCCACACGCTACTATAAACTGTTTTGTGATATGATGAGACACTCAGTCCTTCCAAGTAGTGACCCTTCATAAGACAGTATTGTTTCAGCAGGAAATAAAATTCTATAAACATTGTAGTAGTGACATTTATGGACAAGATATCCTTCATATTTATTTAATGCTGTACATAAACACACTTCATTTTAAGTTTTAAACATTCCTGTCCCAAAACATTTGAGGTACAGGAAATTAAAATTGTAAGATAATATTATAACTTTAACCCCAGTCTTGTTGATTTAATTTTCATTAAGTTAACGTTGTGTTTTTTTTTTTTTTTCAGGCATTTTTCACTACATTTGCATTACCCTAGACACGTAGCCATATAAAACATCACCCAATAGGTATAAAAATATTGCACAGCGTGAGATCTGAGGGAGGTAGCGTTAGGTCCCCTGAGAACTCATCAACACAATTTTCAACTATTAGACTCAGGGTCTTACATAGCTTGACCTCACGCTGTTGACACTTATATTTTCATTTATTTACCATCAATAACCTCCCCGGTGTTAATCCACAACATATATTTGGGGCTCGTCTGGGATTTAAATTTATTGTAACATCATAGATCCAGGGTATCCCCATTGTACTAAAATTTATAACATTAATCAGTGTGGAGAATTAAATGAATTGTCATTGCCCATAGAAATTAGAAATATTTGTTAGCTATTACAGTTGGATTTATTAAATTTGGTGCAAGATAAAAGATGGCAGACTTGGCCAAATTCAGATCTGCTGCAGTGCAAATTGCAAAGGAAATGGGTATGGAGGAGCAAGTTCTGATTCAGTATGTGACTTCAGAATGTGACAAATTTATTGAGAGGGAAGATAAGAGATTAGCTGAAGAGAAAAGATCCAATTAGAGGCTGAAAAGGAAACTAAAAGATTACAATTAGAGGAT
This sequence comes from Oreohelix idahoensis, assembly GCA_024509875.1. Taxonomy (NCBI): domain Eukaryota; kingdom Metazoa; phylum Mollusca; class Gastropoda; order Stylommatophora; family Oreohelicidae; genus Oreohelix; species Oreohelix idahoensis. The sequence goes on from JAMPIV010006088.1 coordinate 489,103, forward strand.
GCTAGGGAGGCTAGGAAATTGGAGGCCGATAGGGAGGCTGAAATTAAAAGATTACAACTAGAAGAAAAGAAGTTAGAGGCTGAGGAAGAAGAAAAAAGATTGCAGATGGAAGCAGAGGACAAACGATTGCAAAGGGAGCACGAACTAAGGCTAAAAGAATTGGAATTGCAAGAGAATGGTAACAGCTCATCTACCTCTGATGCTAGTGCAACTCAGGGAGCCTCTAACTTGGCAATGAACTTCCATTTAGACCCCTTTATAGAAAAAGAGGATGACATTGAGTCCTTCCTCTCTAGATTTGAAAGACTAGCTACAAATTATGGTTTACAGAACGAAAAATGGAGTTTGAATTTATCCCAAGGGCTTAGGGCAACATCTTATGAAGTGTTCTCAAAGTTGAGCAGAGACGATCAGGAAGACTATGACATATTAAAACAGGCTCTTCTAGTTAGGTACGAGAAGAATGGGGAATTTTACAGGAAGAGATTTAGAAATGCAAAGCTACTGTCTGGGGAGACCTACCACCAATTCTCTGCCAGGTTGGAAACCTACTTGGAGAAATGGACTGCTCTGGGGAAAACCCAAGATCTTAAGGAAATGATCATGATTGAGCAATTGAGAGAGTCAATGGCTCCAGACCTGAGAAAGTTTCTCATGGAACAAGGGGCAGAGAGGTTGGGTGATGTGCTCAATGTTGCTGAGAGGTATCAGGCAGCCCAGAAAGAAGTGGCTGGTATTAGGAAGAAACAGTCGGTTAGTGATAGAACCCCACAAGACCTCGATGAGCATTATACGAATACTAGGGATCAAAACCCAAGAGGTAAACAAACTTATGATAGGCAAAGATTTGACCCTAGAGATAGAAACCCGCAATTCAATGAAAGGAAAACCTACAGACCAGAAGGAAAGTGGTGTAAGATATGTAGGATGCAAAATCATAATACAATTGAATGTGGTAGGAAAGTTCCTCCATATCACGCTGCATGCATGATAACAGTGGACAAGGGAAAGAATGAACTGCCTACAGGACAGCAGGAACCTCATCATTCCCCCATCTGTGAAGAAGTAAAGTGTAATGGCAATAAGGTGATGTGCCTTTACGATTCAGGTTTGGAATATGACTCAGTTGTGAGTGCAACCCTGGTGCACCCTGACCAGTATACCACAGACAAAGTGGAGATACAATGGGCATTAAAGGATACAGCCACCATGACACTTTCCGTAGCCAGGATAAATGTCAAAACTAGGTACGTGGAAGGAGTGATTAGAGCAGCAGTGTGTAAGGACCCTAATTACCCGCTGGTGTTAGGAAAGAGGTATGTTTTTCTAGGGAGCCCTATAAAACCTGTGATCATGGCCACGCTCCAGGTCAGGTCGATCCCTAGAAAGGAAGAGGAACCACCAAAAAATATTCATCCTAAACAGATGAGAAAGGTTCAGACAAAGGTCAAATCATTAAAACCTTGCTTTGGCAAATTTCCAAATAGCCATAACATCCCTAGAAAAGGACAATTTTATTTGAAGGATGGACTGCTTTACAGGAAGGCTGGAGTAGGACCAAACGGGCATGGACAGTTAGTACTGCCATTGGAGTATAGGAAACAAGTTATGACACATGCACATGTTGTACCAGACGGTGGACATATGAAGATTGGTACCACCCGTCAAAAGACATCTGTGAAATATTTCTGGCCAAATGTAGCTGGGGACATTGCCCAGTATGTACAAAGTTGTGACCAGTGTGGCAAGGTTCATTCCACATGATGGAAAGAAAATAATACCCAGATGCTAGAAAAGCATTCTGAAGAACATGGGCCTAAAAATAAAAAAGAAACTAAATATAATAAGGTAGATAAAGTGAATAGGCATGCACCTTCTCACACCCAGTCTTCCTATAGACCAGTAACACTGGCAACATTACGTATGGTACGAAGAGAACATACAAAGACAGTCCAGAACACCCCACCACACAGTAGGCCGGAATTCTTGGAACTAACTAAAAATAGAGTGGATAGTCCGCCACATTTGAAACCGAAGCTGAGGGATTCCTCCAGTAGAGTTGGGAGCGGGCGTTTGGGCAGTTTGCCTACTGTCAAGCTCACTTCAGCATATGGCTATTAAGGTAGCATTATAAGGGCACCGGTGACAGTGGTAGTTGACCGACCTTATACAGTCCAGGTGGAAGTATTGTACGGACATTGGATTGAGATCACACATATTATAGCAATGCTACGGGCGAATTGATTCTTGATGCAGGAATTCATTTCCCCACATTATATATTATATCACCAAATTGTCGTTGGGCGGAGAAGACAGATGGTGAATATGGCCTTTATCTAAATAACCGATTAAAGAGTCATATATGAATATTAGTACAGGGGTTTTCCAAATTCAAATCAAGCTTGAGCTCAGACCAAGGGATGGCTGTGAGCACATCGGAGGGGCACATTGAATTCATATGTTGCTTTTGGATTGGAATTACTCCGAGTGTTTTATCCAGGCTGATTAGGAAATTACTGGACAACCTACATAACTCTGCCATCACCAAATTTATAGATTCCTTCCTCATAACTATTTCAACCTTGAGGGGCATCTAAAACCTCTGGACATGCCATTGGACAGACTCAGAGAAGATTAATGGTGAATATTGATTGATAATCAGCATTTGACAGGCCGTAGCACCTGCAGCTGTGTTATTAATAAAACTGCAATAGATACTTGGATTGCAGAGGTCTGAGGCATATTTCTTAAGTAGTGCCTACTTTGAATAACCCCACTGCAAGAATCCAGGATCACACCAAGGCAGAGTCGAGTCTATTTGACCGAATTTGATCAAGATTGTAACCCAGATAATAAATCTGCGCTAGTGGTGCAGGCTTTTTTAACCGGGGAGATGTGTCGTAAAGTGTATCTGTATCACAACGCGCTCAAATTCCCCCATTCAAAAACCTAGTAGAGAAAAATTACAATCTATAAACCCCACTAATATATTTGAAAATTGCCAAGAGCAAGGTCAAACGTCTGCTAAGAATTGGACAATAGTTGACTTTTCTACTACCATAGTTAGAAAAAGGTTACCCATCCCCAAATCGTATACACACCCGCCCTATTATTTAGCGGAGGTTGTAACTAAAAATAACTACAATGTTTGAAAATTATGCACTAGTGCCTAGCCTAACAGTCTTCGATTGGCATAAGATTTGAATCTTCAAAGACCAAGCGTATTGAGTCCCATTCCCCAACAACACGCAGTTTGCGTTACCCTTCCCAATATTTTATGACGAAAGTTGAAACAGTTGGCAGAAGAAAATGAAAAAAAAAACTTGTTACCTTGTCTTGAAACGGGAGAGAGGGGAAAAGAAGGGGAGGATTGTAATGAAAAGAATCAAGGCTAACTTACGCATTGGAAACTGAAACTAAACCAGATTTGTGCAGAGCAGAGAAAGGGGCAAGAAAAACTTAGATAATGTATTGTATTCTAATAGAAGGATAAATAAAAGGAAAGGACAGAAACGATAATATTGTTTATTGGAATACCATATTAATCCCTATAATATGTTATCTTGCCTTAGAGTAAAAGTATGTTGTTCTGAATAAAGAAAGAAGAAAAATTACAAAGATGAAAACTAGGATAAAGAAGTAAATGAAAACATACTGGCTAGATAAAGGACAAATGTCCGGTTAATAATCACTTTCAATCTTTAAAATCACTTCAATAATAACGGAGATAACGTAGAAAATAAAAATTGAAGACAGACAGACATACACAGTGGTAACCGCTCAACTTTGAAAATCTTGGGGTGTTACATTTTCTAAACGCGTTTTTTTTTTAAAGAAAGTCAAATTGGCTTGACTTGATTTGATTGGTTGAGGTTAGTCTAGGAAGAGAGGGGATAAACGAACGCTTTGCTAAGCATAAGTGCCACTTGAAAAAATATTTCCTCCAAGAAGGGTTAAGAGCAGACACAGAGCAATTAGTGACCAATTGCCTTTGCGGTTTGGAAGTCGGCGATCTGAACTTGTGCCATTGATCGCTAGTTAACCTTATACTTGTGAAATATTTCATTGATTGCGGTAAGATGAACAATATAATTGATATATAAATATATATTATTATTAATATGTAGAGGCCAACCAGATAGGGCTCCCACAAATTTTGGTTGTGCGACATTTGCCTTGTGGAACCTTTGCGACATACTAGGAGCACAGGCATGCCTAAGTAGACTTCTGAAGCAAATGAAAGTACATTGTGTTGGAAAATGGATATATAAAATATTACGACTGTAAGACCAGGAAGCCACTGGCAGTCTTCGGCAGACCTCATTGTTCCAATAACTTTAAAAATAAATAGCATTTCATATTAAAAGAATTAACAGATCACTAGAGAGAGAAAAGAAAAGAGTGTATCCCAGCTGAAGATAACGAAGGTTTAAAGTGACAGGGGCGTTGAAACCATGTGGGGAGAAGAAGATACCCCCTGAGTATGAAGCAGTCACAATTAAAATTAGGGACTGTAGCTATTTTGGTTAGCTCTTTATCTGATCACAACGCATGTTTAATGATGTTTAATTAAGAGTTGTGGAGATACGCGTATGTATATGGAGTACTTAGGGAGGCCTGTTCCTCTTGTTGCAGGGTTGAGTCATATATTACCCAGTGAGCCATAACATGGAGCTGCAGAGTTTCGAGGCACCATGCTGGTTGCTTGAATGCTGAAGTCTTATCTGCCTCCAGAGAACACGGTAGTGAACGAGTGTATATTTTCGAGCAAGTCATCTATCTTCAAAGGAACCACAAGATAAGCCAATAGATTGCGGGCTTATGTCAATTCATCAAGTTTTATTCTCCACACGCTACTGTAAACTGTTTTGTGATATGATGAGACACTCAGTCCTTCCAAGTAGTGACCCTTCATAAGACAGTATTGTTTCAGCAGCGAATAAAATTCTATAAACATTGTAGTAGTGACATTTATGGACAAGATGTCCTTCATATTTATGTAATGCTGTACATAAACACCCTTCATTTTAAGTTTTAAACATTCCTGTCCCAAAAGATTTGAGGTACAGGAAATTAAAATTGTAAGATAATATTATAACTTTAACCCCAGTCTTGTTGATTTAACTTTCATTAAGTTAACGTTGTGTTTGGTTTTTTTTTCAGGCATTTATCACTACATTTGCATTACCCTAGACACGTAGCCATATAAAACATCACCCAATAGGTATAAAAATATTGCACAGCGTGAGATCTGAGGAAGGTAGCGTTAGGTCCCCTGAGAACTCATCAACACAATTTTCAACTATTAGACTCAGGGTCTTACATAGCTTGACCTCACGATGTTGACACGTATATTTTCATTTATTTACCATCAATAACCTCCCCGGTGTTAATCCACCACACCCACAATGTCATATTTATTATTATTAATATTAGTTTTTTTTTGGTAAGGTTTGTTTTTTACGTTTTCTTTTACCGGAACATGGTCGCTGCTGCAGACTGCTCTTGTCTTAGTTTTCGCATGTATTTTTGGCTTCTTTGTTTGTTTCAGTCTCCTGAATTTGAGTTTTCACGCTTTTTCCATTCCTTTTTTTTCGGGGTGGTGTTTCCGGGCTTCACAAACATAGCAAGCTCGAACTTGGAAAAATACACTAGCCTGCTAAACGACGATTTGGTGTAATGCCCCGAGTTGGAATGTCCTCTACCCTAGAGGGACTTTTTCACAGGTATCAAACGTGAGTTGTCTCTTGCCTATCACTATGTATCCAGTTTCACGGCAAACATTTTTTATTATATTTTCCAGTTGCACACGTGTCTATGATGTCGTCTAAACCATGTTTTTCCTATCCATTATACCACGTGTTGTTGTCTTATCTAAATGTTCATCACGTGTCCCATTTCTTTCCCCCAGGCCATAATTGCTAGACACATCTATTACTTTTCATTACCAACTTTTTCATTGAAGTCTCCAAGAACTATATTTGACTCTTGAGATTTACGCTGCGCTATAGCCGTGTCTAGTGCCCTGCATATATTCATGCACACCAAAGGATTTCTCAGTATGTTCTTCTGTGACAGCCACTTTGGCACCAAACCTTGCAACCGAGCACAATGTCAAACGTGTCAATATGTTATCCAAACACGTAATGTGCCATTTTCAAAAGCCACATTCATGACATTGAATGGTTTTACCTACTGTGACGATATTCTCAATACAATAGCTAAATTAGATAATATTCTAGTGCATAAAGTCAAAAATAAGATAGAAAATAAAAATTGAGTCCAGCGTAGTATTCTCCTACGCCAGCCCTCATGTTGTTTTTGATAAACCTAATAGCCGAATGAAAGATACTGTCTTTTCGAAAAATTCGTCCTTGAGAATAAATGTAACACTTTTGCCAGGTCACGTCGAATTGCCAAGACGAGAGTGAAAGAATAAAAGAATAAAAGAGGGGAGGGATGGAAAGACAGAACCTAGAGAACGCCGTCTCGCGTTGGTTTCACAAAAGCCAACTCGAGCAACATAGCCTTGGGCACTTTTCAAATTACGATACAAAACTAAAAAATGTTCGTCAATTGGACATGTAAACAACCTTAGCTCTTATAAGGAATGACGTAATTCTAACGTGCTACGGAAGATTCTCGTATTTAGGTTGAAAATAGTTAGAAAAAGAATGGAACAGGTGGTAGTTTCTAGTTTTGAAGACTAACATAAAAAAAAATATGGAATTATGAACTATAATACATAGGGCCATAAAAATTATATATTCTGATGCCTTATGATGTCCTGAGCAATAATATGGTGTCAGTTACCCACTAGTACAAAATATAACCAAAATAATGGCAATAATATTATGTATGATAAGACGGACTGACGAGAAAAAAGATCACGCCTGCTTAATTTTTTTCATGACATATTTTGAAAAAAGCTTTGGGTAAATAGGACTAAAAGGTACCAAGATTTTGATTGGCTGTAGTTTAAAGGAAGGCGAGAGGGGATTGGTTAACCTAACACTAAAAATATACTTGTAATAGTAAACGTAGTATTTTGGGAATTGTTTTTTTTAAAGTTCGATTTAAAATTCATAGTCGTCTGCTTCTATTGGCCAGCTTAGTTGATATTGAGGAAAAATTGTTAGGCTAGGACGCCATTTCTTTAAAAAATCTTGCCGCGAGACGATGAGAACAGAAGTGTAATTCTAAATACAAATATTATAAACTTCTGGACAGGGCAGTGATAAACTTGGGCCAGATCTGCCAGTCATCGTTTTTTGTGTGTAATATTCATTGAAAATTGTGGTAAGATTGAATTTATTAACCATTTTATTTAAAATAAAGTTTGAATATGAGATACTAACATACGACTGTAAGTAAGTGAGTCGATGGCAGACTTAGGCAAAGCCTAGAGATTGATCCATCATATGATAGCCTATCAGAGAGGTGTAGAACTACAAAACTATATATGATTGTCATCAAGGAGCATAACACCTATTCTGTTGTATGGAAAAAGATTACTGTTGGAATTGCAGAGGCGTTGTAACCATTAGGGGAGAGGAATACTGGTATACATTGTCACTTCAAAATATAATGGTACAATTGGTTGTCATAAAGAGCTGACCCTATGCGTTTGTTTGTACTGTACCTGTAATTAACTGTGGAATATTATTGTAAACTTATTATAAAGAAGGATGCATAACCTTCTTATTTCAGGGGTTTTGTGGCCCTGACAGTCACATTGATACGGTATGATTATTCCATAACCTAATTGATACAGGCTGCTATTCATCCAGTCTGTTCGTTGCATACTGTATATAAGCTAAATATCCTTGGTGTACTGCTGCGCTGTTACCGTGTATGATATGTGAAGGGTGTGTAGAAAACAGTCACTCACACCACGATAGCTCACGTACGAGTCATGGAGGGTTGAACGCCTTGTGGCAGTTAATGAACAGTTTAATTACACCACAACACGGTCACGATAACGTAGACGTAATACAGCATGTTACACAGGTTATAATAGCATACCAAAACAAGGATCCACATCATATAATAATAATAATCCATCAAGAATAACTACTGGCAAACGCAGTACCAATAGTTATAGGCCTCAAATAACATTATGCCTCAGTGCTATATAATCCAGAAGACTGCTGACCATCGCAGTACTACTAGTTATAGGCCTCAAATATATGACGTCTCAGCACTATTTAGTTCATCCATAAGACTGCTGACACTCGCAGTATTAATAATTATAGGCCTCCAATATATGACGTCTCAGCGCAGTTTAACAGCTTCCTAACAGCTCCACAAAATCGCTGTACTGCAGTTAATCATAATACGGCCTGTCCAAACCTTGGCCTCATAATATAAGACGACATGTCAAGCACTGTACAGGCTTCCCTCGAAAACACTGGGCTGACTTCTCCAGTCACGCCCAGGACACAAACACTTCAAAAAATGTACATAATCTTTAAACACTGGCCTGTATACTCCAAGGCCTAAGGAACATCTCCTTACATCAAATACATCTCATCTAAACACTGGCCTGTATACTCCAAGGCCTAAGGAACATCTCCTTAACTAATACATCTCATCTGGGATAATCACACATAATATATGTCAGCATAAATGCCTGTACACTGGTACACATTGAAAAACACTTTACATCTCCTCAGTGCACTCGCCCGGTACACACTGACACCAAAAACATTCTCTCCCAGAACACCCCAGCTAATCACAAAAATGCCTGGGGCTAACTCCCCGAGAACTTTCGCTCATCGCTCAAAATTAGCTTAGAAAATTATCTCACGTGGAGCTCAGCCACCGTGAAAAACGTTCTGCATCTCGAAGATTCGAATGCGATACACTCATATATTTTTTAAATAAATTAACAGCTGTTCAAGTGGGATAACCATTATAATCTATTGTACATCCCATACATATAACGATTACTGCCCTTGCTTAGATTTGGACCTAACACACATAAAACCAGGTTCGTGGGAACTGATTGATTCCTGACTTTGTTGCATAATTCGGGCATGTACTGGAGGCCATCGCCTTTTATGAAGTGAACCTGAGGGTCCATCGAGCATAGGACAAGACTTACCAGGGTTCTCCTTCGAAGTAAAGTGCCCGTTCGGCACCGAAAGTCTCAACCTCTATGAACCGCAGTTATTAGACATAAAAAATTGACATTATCAAATAAAAGAATTCCACCCGTGACCCATGAAAAGAAAATGAACGATGGGGAGTGATGATAATCAACAACCTACCATTTTACATATACCAGTATTATCCTATTTAGAAAACTACACCTACACACTTTTATTATATTAATACTTGTATTATGGACAGAAGATCCATTGTATAAATTGAATATTGTAAATAATTCCATTGATTCATTTTTGATTGTCAATCCTGATTCAAACCAAATAGAGTCAGGATAATAAATTGAAAAAAATTATTAACGTTACACAAAATTCAACCACTGACTTAATTAAGATAGTCTTTTAAAGTGTAGTGTGTATGTGATTGTTGTAGTACTGTTGTGTTGTGTGGATAATAAAATACTTGTGTATATGTTCAGTTGGTTAATGCAACATTTCACTACTTATACATAACCCTAGACACCAAACGCAGTCATTATCATCATACATTCTAATCAAAGAATAAGTCTGAGTGAGATCATAAAGGTGGTAGCAGAAAGGTACCCTGTAACTTAACATAATATTTATTATATTCAGGGACCTTCACAGCTGACCTCATTCAGTACACTAAGAGTTCATAACAACAACATTTCATAACATCAAATCCACCACACCTACTAGTAACACAACTTCACTCTCATTCTTTACCCATCAGCTCCCCATGTAGTATTGGCCTTGAACAAACGTCTGCCAAAAGTCGTCCTTTCACGTCTTCTTCTTCTTCTTTGGTCCTTGTGCGATGACTGACAAAGCAATCAGTGACATCTGTTACGCAACATTTTGTGCATGTACTTTTGCGCCCTTCTCTCTCTCATTCATCGTCCTACTATTTGACATTTTATGCCCTTACATTTTTGCCTAGCCGCTCCCATACGTATTCACGTTTCACCAGGTGAACTGTAGTATTATCGAGGTTAATTAGACAGGTCAGCGGGTAATACTTTTATCACTTAAGTCGTCTAGCCACCTTTGAGAGACGATATGTGTTAATCCAAGGTGGTCCCGATCACTACTCATAACAATACGACCCGGCAGAGTACGGAAAGAAAGCCATATTGTTTGTCTGAGCTGTCGGCGATCCGTATTCGACCGTCCGGCGGATGCACGAAAACGTTTTGTATCAATATTACCGATAATCTGTCTGGGGAGACAATATGATGGAAAAGCATCTAGACAGGAAATAAGTTCACAGATTTGTTTGCATAAAGATGCAATCGGAAGTATCACTGCCTTATTGGAAAGAGGTCACGCGTTGGAATTTTAAAATTTGATATTTTAAAACCCGCGGGGATATTATGATTTAAACACCTGTGACGGGGTAGGTACCATTTTTGATGTTACTAATCATAAATCATGGACTGGGAAGGATATCAATAATGTTTCCAAGTTAAGTATTACTGACTTAAAGCCCGCCAGAGTTGTTTATTTCTTGGTAAGGTTTTCAATCATGACCCAGGTAGGTTCGTATCCTCTTAAGATGATGTATTTGTGAGTTATAGTGGTAGGAATATACATATCTAGTACATCTACGACATGTAACTTATCTAAAAGTTAATGATTTTAGTAAGCACCTTGTCAATTTATCAGAAGTTTATTTTGGTAATAGTTGAATCTTCCAACAACAGGCAAAACGGAGCAACAATGGTTCAAGTATTTACAGAGATTCAATGTGAGAGTCGTTTTCATATATAATAATCTTTCTTCCTTTGATTAATCTCCAACATGGAGTAAATGCTTCATCATCATGTTCATTCTTCAATATTTTCCTTGGAGCAGGTAATTTGTTGGTTAGTGTTATAGTTTGAGGAGTCTCTACTTTGATTATTTCCTCAATTAGTGGCTTCATTTGTTCTCTAGACTAGGCATGGCTATCAACTGAGCTCACACTAAAATAAAATAATGTTCGTTCGAAACGTACTTACTTGTAAAAAACACAATTAAAATCTGTTCCCACAGATTCTACATGAAATATAAATTTCTTCTTACTAACTGCAAATATCCTGAGGAAGAATAATGGAGTACGCGGCTGCGTTCTGGTAGTAAATCACAACGAAGAAACTGGACTTGTGTGACAGGCCTGTGGGAAGCGCCAAATACTATCCCCGCACGGTTAAAATTACGTCCATATGCAATGCTCAATTTGTACAACTGCTTTCTGAAAATTATTCCTGAGCGGGTTTCAGTGGTGGGCGATTCTGGCCACTGTTTTCATTGGACAAACTTTTATTTTGTTAATTTATTTACTGGTCATTCTATCAAGCGATCTTACTGGAAGTAAGGCTATTCCCATTTACGTCATTATCTCTATGGTAACTCCCGCCGATCGTTAGCGTGGCTTATGCCAAGATTGACATAGTTTACTTTCATCTTATGTCATCCTATACTCAATGTATCTCGGGTTTATGATTTACCACGAGATGTCGTACTTGCCCTGTTTATTTTCTATAGTAGTGAATAAAAATTTCTATTATTTTATTATAATTAGTTTCTAGCACGAATAAATGCTATAGTAGTAGGTCATACGGCCACATAGAGCCAGGGGCCATGCAAATGTATCCCGAAGGGAGACATTTGGGTAACATCAATACTTTGAAATTCTAAAAAAAAATTTAAGTCACTAAACGGGGGCTCCTGTATATACATTTTTGGACTCTCATATCAATACATAAACCATCTAAGTTTTGCAAAGTGGCAACATTGGGAAATTTATAACATTAAGGTAAGAGTTACCACCTATCACGTTTAACGAAAACTTCAAATAATAAAATTTGTCTCAACTCATCTTGAACAGCAAGGAATATCTTATCTCTTAATGTCTTAGAATACTGGCAACAATATAAGAGGTAACGATAAGGGTATGTAATATTCATACAAGCTCCGAAACCTTAATGTGTCATGAAATGTCTCAAACTATGCTTGAACAGCAATTAATATCTTATACTTCAACTTAAATATCATAGTGAAGATGTTTTACATTTATACAAATGCGACACCGAATCTGCCTTCTGAGACGAAGATTTGTCTGTTCATAAGTGTCTATAGCATCTTCTGTCAGAACTACAACAGTCTGAGGCAGTCAATCATCTTACCATATATATCTATGGTGCACGAAAAGAAAGAGGAATGGAAACATAATCTTATGTCAGTGGTGAAGGTGCTCGACTGATGTTAGCCTTGCATGCACAGTCTCAGTAAGCAAATATAGATCATAGTAATATAGTCAAACTCAATGTCAAACTGACTGTGGCAGTGTAGCTGGTCAATGAATAAGGTATCAATCTTACTGAACTATCTGTCACGTGACTAAATAAAGGCAGAGACGTTCAGTTAATGACAATGTCATAAATGCATCATCAGCATGTGTAGTATATTCGAACATAATTATCAGAATGTATGAGATATTGTCATCAGAGGTTATCTTTTTCTTCAATCTCATATTTTATTTCACCTCAAAATTAGTCAGTCTTACTGAACTTTCTGTCACATGACTACGTAAAGACAGAGACGTTCAATTAATAACAATTGAAAAAAAGTTTATCATCAGCATGTGTATCATTTTCAAAGATAACTATCATAACATGAGGTATGGTCATCAGAGATTATCTTTTTCTTCAGTCTCATATCTTATTCCACCTCAAAATTAGTCAGTCTTACTGAACTATGAGGTATTGTCATCTGAATTGTCTCATGAACAGGGGCTTGGGTGTCTCTGGGGTATTAGTATTATTCTCTATGTCAGCATTCTCATCAATACGTTTCTGTCTATTACCTCCAATATTCATATGTCTTACATTTGTAAACAGACCATAATAATATAGTAATGACAATGACACTAAAAACAATATTAGCAATCCTGATACTTGGGTATGGTGGATCATAGATGTGGGGTGTAAATAGTATCTAACTCAGGGATTAAAGAAGACATGTCAATAGAGTCAGGTGTAGGCAAGTTGGGAGGAATAGTAAATGTAATCGCTGGATGGAGAAAAGGAAACAAAGGGTTCCTAGATGACAGAAGAATTGTACTTCAAGTTGATGGAGACATTGATGAAGGGTAAATCTTTAGTTTTAACTGAGGAGGCTCGGAATGTAGTGTCAATCCTAAAAATCCTCATATGAGACAGAGTAAGAAGGGGGTAAACGAATAAGATGAAAAAAAGGGTGTGAAGGGTGGAGTAAAAGAGAGTTTAATTCTTCCTGTAACGTTGGGTCAACTTTGTATGTGTAAACGGCGTAAATAACCATGTGTTGATATTCACATTATACACCACTAAGAGTGAGTGAACAAGTTTAGCAGTTCTAATACAGAATCTGCAAATTAGATCAACCTCATTATATAAAAAACATAGTCAGTACACAATCAGGATGGATCTGATCATTGGAAAAAAAACTATCAATATTACACAATGGAAAAGGTGTGTTTATACAATCTTAATATATACTCGTATGTGGATAAATAATGGCATAATATGCACTATCTTTATTAATTACAATAGCATGCTATATGCTGCCAAGGGATGAGGGATAGAATCGCTATGATAAGTGAGAAGGGCTGGTACAGGTGAAGGAATGAAATGTACTTAATAGAGATCATAGACTTCATCAATGATAATTAACGGGATGTTAATCCTAACAATCAGTTCAGAATGTGAAAGGACAGCTTGAATTTCTAAAGATGCATATTGTGACAGCCTGTGGTCGCTGTATCATGAATCATATATGGCAATGTCTGTCCAGGTTTGCTTACCTCTGTGGTTAGCTATGATATGCTGTATACCACAACAGTCACACACACACAGCACTTGATGCGATAATGCCATGGTAATTTGAATACTTTATTTACATATGACAGGATCATTGCTGTCTGCTCTGACCTCCACATTTGGTCCATCATAGAATATATAATATATAAGTTCTTTCTTTCCCCACTCTCTCTCTCTCGTTCAGTATCGAATCCACACCTTCTGACCTTTTAACCATCAGTGATCATTCAGGAGCTATAGTCTCTATCTCCGCTCTCCCTTGTCTACAAATTTCTTAGATTATTGTTATTTATATCCTCTCAGTGTTCAGGTTATCTTGATGGGACCGGGCCTCTCCGGGATTGTTAATTTCCCTTGCCTCACTGAAGAATATGACTACTGTCTATATGTATTGTAAATCACTCTACGTACCTTTTCCTTTCTGAATAATATCTAACTCACACCGTTTCTCCTTCTAGACAAGAATTTCCCACTATTCAATATTTCGGGTTAATCATTACCCAAACTATTTCTTGTCCATGAAATATTCATCACATAAACTACTTGAATACTGCCATTAACATGGCTACTCGCGTATATGCGGCTTCCCTCTCTGGCTCACGTTTCTGGACTGCCCGCTGAGAAAGCGTGCCTCACAAGATTATCGTTAACCTCTGTCATGTGCATCATTGTTTGCGCATCTCCTTTTTGTACTCTATCTGAACCTTCCCATTCATAATTCTCTTTATTCCTTCCCTTTGACTGTACATCGTTCCCTAACTGCCACAATATAAAGAGAACAAGTTTGTCTCTGGAACAACAGGGGGACGAAGACTGAGAGGAAGAAGGAGTGAAAGTTGATCAAAAATGGATTAAGTTCAAATGGTGTCAGCAAGGAAGGAGGAAGTCGATTAAGTATTAACTTGTCAATGTGGGAATGAAGAGTATAAAGAGTGTGTAATTGACATAAGTAAATCGCTAGACTTGGTAACAAAGTTCTGAATTGTTAAATATGACATAAGAAATCACATTAAACTGTAAATTTGATTATTTAAGTTATCAACTGCAATCTCAGTAGAATGTGTAAGGTGTACTACACCTGATTTAAGTTCTTTTAACTGGATTTTATTTGATTGCATGGCATTCAATGTGGGATTAACTATAGTAATGCTTTTTCTTAGTACTTGTTTAATCTTCTCTTGGTTTGATGCTAACTCATAAACAGTAAGCTATACATCAGCATAACTATCATCTGTAGCAGTACTAAATGATATTTCAACAAACAGGGTGGCATCTCTCAATGTCATCTGATCGTCAGCGGTTACCTCACCGGGGAAGGAATGGATACCAGGTATGGCTGTTACAGTACCAAACAAGAACTGGATCATCGGGGATTTGTCATCTTCAAGCAAGCTGAAAAAGAACGTTCGTGGGACGATATCGGCCCCAAAAAATTTTGTAAAGAAAATATAATAATAAGCGTTGGTAAAAAGAAAATATAACACAGCAGCGATGAGGGGTACTTGATTTGACAAGTACAATAGGACACAACTGAGGTGCCTAGAAAAGCTTCGTAAATTCTTTCGCTAGCTCCAGTATCGCTATTTCTCGACTTGATAAACGAGGGTCATACTGCGAAGCACATGCAGAATGTGACGTGGTGTTAATGGTTGGCCTGCATCATGATGGAATTAGCGATGGTGGTGGACTATATAGTGGAGGTTTGACGGGCGGATCGTTTTTCTGTCTGTAGATTGGACGACGTTTTGAACGCATTTTCGTTCGTACATGCTCCTGGGGAAGCTTCACAAACTTTGTAATTGGAGGAGAGTCGTCTAAAGAAGATAAATACGGTCGTTTCACAGCTGTGCGTAATTCAGGGGGCGGAGTATCGTCAATGGATTCTTCTCTGCTGTCAGGATCAAGGGTATGGATATCAGACTCTTGATGATACAAGTACGTTGTCGCTTCGCCGTTAGTTTCATCTGGGAAATCACTTGATAATTCATTAGTGTGGAAGCGTTTTTCTGTTTGTTCTTGAGTATCATGATCAGAGTCTTTTTCATCAGAGGAGGTGTGACTTGAGGGTTGATGATTCAATGTAGCTGTTCTAATTGGTCTGGTAGATGTCATTGTGACCACTTGGCCTTCAACGCTAGCATTATCCCTACTACTTCCACGCTAATCATTTATACGTGCTTTAATATGCTACATATAAGAATGACAGACCTCAAAAGCAAATAAGACGTTTTTACACAAAACGCAGTATCATTCAAAGTTCAGTTGGCAGTTACTGCTCTGACAGGGCAAACGTAGGTCAGTCCCAGATAATAATGAATGGGTTTTATGCGTGGAAAGTGGGAAATGAATGTTTGTGTGATCTGGCTTTTTTTAATCCAATTGTTACGTTGGAAAAGATCACACATGTGAAAAAAATCGAAATAACAGAAAGTGGTGTGCAAAAAGTCGAAAACAGAGAGACGTGTGCAGAATTTGTACCGTGTGGAAAAAAGAAAGACGTGTGGAAAAAGGCGGGAAAAAAAGAAGAAATAGTATAAATAGAAGAGATGTGGGCGATAGGCAGAGATTTTTCAGGATTTATGATTCCAATGAAACCATAATTTTAGAATAGAGGATTTTTACAGATAGCGTTAGGTGAACTTCGTCTTTGAGGATACCAAGACAAGTTTTTGAGTAGACAAATCAGTATATTTGTCACTTTTTTTTTTTTTTTAAATTTCCTCGCATGAGGTTGCATTGGCCTCCGCCCAAACCCGGCTCTGGTCAAAACCACATGTCCCAACACAAGAAGACCCAATGACACCATGTGTCATTGTAGTGGTCTTCCGTGTTTTCACACAAAGGACCTCATGACATAAATGTCACTACTGGTCCCTGTGTGTAGACACATGATCCTAGCCAAAAGCCGGATATTTTTATTTTTTTTTCTCGCTTGAGGTCGCATTAGTACCCGCCCAAACCCGGCCCTGGTCAAGACCACATGTCCTAACACAAGAAGACCCAATGACAACATGTGTCACCTAGTGATCTTCTGTGTTCTCACACAATGGACCTAATGACACATGAATGTCTTTTTTTTTTTTTTTTTTTCCTCGCTTGAGGTCGCATATTTTTTCCTCGCATGAGGTCGCATTATCCCCGCCCAAACCCGGCCCTGGTCAAGACCACATGTCCCAACACAAGAAGACCCAATGACAACATGTGTCACCTAGTGATCTGCTGTGTTCTCACACAATGGACCTAATGACACATGAATGTCACTGTACCGGTCCCTGTGTCTAGACACATGATCCTAGCCAAAAGCCAGATATTAGGGCGTTGGGTTTGCTAGGAGCATTATAAATGCTCAAGCAGGAATTATAAGCGGTGATTTGGTTTTGGTTAAGGAGGAAAGTATAAAAAAATGGTTTAAGAAATAAGAATGGATTTGAATAAAGACTATTTGTCTTGCTAAAAGGGAGATAAAATGAGTGAAATAATACTTTGTTCAAAGGGAGGAGACTCTGAATATTAAGGTCAGGGGAGGAAAGTGCTTAATTACACTTACGTAGATTTGGTGAGATGGTAATTATGGTTTAGAAAATGTACATATAAGAATTGTATAGTAAGCTTTAGAGAAGACAATATAAGATTAAGTCAAATTATGCAAAGGGAGACAACGGTTAATTACCTCCCTTATACGATTAAGTGAGTTGAGAGAAAAAAATATGCACGTGAAAAGTTTACCAGGACAACGGATGACACTTCACTGAGTTGTTTACACAGCGGATAAGCGTGAACATATTCCAGCTGAGTGGAGAATAAGAGGAACCAATAAAGTTACAGTAAACAAGGACAGATCAGCTGATAATGATTTTTATAGGAGAGAACACACTTGGACACGCTGGTGAGCGGTCGCATTTTTCTGAGGTGCAGTCCTAGTTAAGGACGTAGAGTGGCAGGAATGTGTTTTCTGCCAGGCTCAAGTTCAATTTCTGTGGGAAACAGAATGAATACTTCTGAAGAATCCTATAGACCTAGTTAGAGTAGTAGAATCTATTCACATATGAAAGACAAAACTGTGTTTAAAGTATAGGTTTAGTGATAAGGGGTGATAGTAAGAAATATGAGTGTTGTGAGGATTCTGTGAAACCAAAGTAAGTAGGTCCTTTGGCTCATAACTTTTGATAGACATTGAATAGAATGATTTCAGAAGCTGAAATAAAGTATTACAAGGTTAACGACGCTTACAACTACGTGAGCGCAGGATAATGAGAAACGAAGCTGAAGCTACAAAATTGACCATGAGGTGAATAAACCGAGACTAAGTAAGCAGCTGAGAAGATTTACAGAAGAACATGGATTTAATAGCCGTGCTGGGCTATTGTATAATGAACTTTGCAATATCGACTGCAACAAGTAAGATGAGTAAGAAATTGAAGGGTGATTGTATTTACAGGATGAAACATGAGCTCTCTAGCAGGTATAAGTATGAGGATACTGCAACAGGTGTACCCAATGTATTGATTTGCATATATGAATTTTAAGATGATGGTATTTTGATTAATATGAGTCAAATCTGACAGGATTAGTAGAGGAAAGAAACCAACTCAGGAAAGAGTTGATGAAAGGCTTGGGAGAAGCCAGAATAAATAGAATAGCCTTTAGGGAAGAAAATAGGTATAAACCATATCTGATAGTGTTCTCAGGTGGAGAGCTATATATATATATATATATATATATATATATATATATATATACATATATATATATATATATATATATATATATCTATATATATATATATATATATATATATATATATATATATATATATATATATATATATATATATATATATATATATATATATATATATATATATATATATATATATATATATATATATATATATATATATGCATAGGTACATGAATGTACCCAGGAGGAATGGGACATACAAGAGACAGTTAGGAAATGTTTGTACCTGGAATTAGTACCACATGCCTCTGTTATGATGAACTTATGAGATGTAAATAAAATATTTGTTTTGATGGAACGTTTCTCAGGTTGGGTTAAGTCTCTAAAAGGTTGTTGAGTGCTAGAGTAAACAAGATACTGGATATAAAGAAAATAACTACTATACGAAGTTGTCACTTAAGTAACATCACAAGAAGGGATGGAACGAGTTTAGGTTGGAAGTTTGAGAAAATATCATCCAGGAATCAATAACTCTGGCGGTGAGGGCCAGTATTAAGATAACATCTACCTACTTGGAAGATAATACAAAATAGGAGATAATCAATCTGAATAGTATCATAACTAGACCTGCCAACAGTCACCTAGTTAAGTAACAACAGTTAGCAGATTGACACGGCACTGTCACACGTTCTCTAATTAGTGCCGCAACCAGTCCTAGGACATATACAGGGCACACGGTCACATAATTTCTCTAATTGGTGCCTTCTTGGACCAGTCTTTAAAACACCCAGTTCAGCGGTGACATATTATTCTAATTGGATATACATACGGGTATATTATTCAGTTGGATTACATATTTGTCATCTTGGATAACCCATCATTATTGTGAAATTTACAGTGATTGTATAATGACAACAATAAACTCTAATTGAATTTTGTACATTGCTGTTTGTAGAACTTTACAGTAATTTCTTTTGGATATACGTTGTTGTGCTGAAACAGTTTTGCTTATCACCAAACTTAAAGGGAAGAACATTCCTGGGTTGAAAAAATAACAAAAGGTCAAGTATTACCATCTCTGGCGGAAGGCCAGTAAGAATTTGAACCACAACAACATATGAAGGATTAACTCTGACTAAATAAAATCAATATAATTACTAGTGCCGTATAACCTACACGACCACATATCTTCAAATTGATGCCGTAACCAGCTCGGTTACATGTTCAAATTGATGCAGTAACCAGCTCGGTTACATCATCTTGGATGCAATAGGACGATGGTGATCACGTCGAAGTTGTTTCGCGTGTGCTTTCGGGGAATGTTTCTCTCATGTGTTCACCTCACCTTCATCTTGTTTAAGTGCGTTTATCACCAACCTGTGAATTTCTTCTCGTCTTGCAGATAAATCAACAGCAAACCAGTCCTCCAGTAATTTATACACCTTTTGTATTGTGAGGGTTTTGATGTCACTTTCTTACAAGATAGCATTTATCTCTTTCCCCAACTCTTCTGTGCTTGGTTCAGTGACTGAGAACTCTTGCGAATTTGTCTGCCTGGCCTACTGTCTTACTGCTGTTCGAAGGTGTCTAGACGATGTGTGGGTGTTCAATGGGTCATTTACCTGACTTGACCTGTCAACATCTGTTTGTGTTGCGACACAAATCATGTTTGTTTTATTCACTTGTTCATGCATTTCTCTAGGTTGACCTTTGATCATGGGAGCCCATTGCGTCTCATCTGATTTCACAAAACCGACCTGGTGATGTCTGTTAAGTGGTTTTCTTCATTGTGTTAGTGGTTTGATATGTGCCCTTAGTCCATCTTTATTTGTTATCATACATGTTGGTCGGTCAGTCGTTGTAACATTATTTACTTCCCATATCTTTCGTTGTTTTAGTCCATTGATAAAATTTCACACTAAACTAAAATAATGTTCGTTCAAAACGTACTTACTTGTGAAAACACAATTAAAATCTGTTCCCACAGATTCTACATGAATTAAAAATTTCTTCTTATTAACTGCAAATGTCCTGAGGAAGAATAATGGAGTACACGGCTGCGTTCTGGTAGTAAATCCCAACGAAGAAACCGGACTTGTGTGACAGACCGGGGGAAGCGCCAAATACTATCCCCGCACGGTTAAAATCACGTCCATATGAAATGTTCAATTCGTACAACTGCTTTCTGAAAATTATTCCTGAGCTGATTTCAGTGGTGGGCGATTCTGGCCACTGTTTTCATTGGACAAACTTTTATTTTGTTAATTTATTTACTGGTTATTCTATCAAGCGATCTTACTGGGAGTAAGGCTATTCCCATTTACGTCATTATCCCTATGGTAACTCCCTCCGATCGTTAGCGTGGCTTATGCCAAGATTGACATAGTTTACTTTCATCTTATGTCATCCTATACTCAATGTATCTCGGGTTTATGATTTACCACGAGATGTCGTACTTGCACTGTTTATTTTCTATAGTAGTGAATAATAATTTCTATTATTTTATTATAATTAGTTTCTAACACGAATAAATGCTATGGTAGTAGGTCATACGGCCACACACCCCGACCCATATAGTTCTAAACAGCTTACCATTCGCTTGATTTGAGAGCCGGAATAGACTTTAACTTTCACTAGCAAGTTGGTCTAAAAGTACAATCTGGGGCTTGACCTCGGAAATGGCAATATAATCTAGCGAAATCGGAGTCACAGATCATACTGCATCGCAACGTGAAATTAGCAACTCCCAGGAGCCAGAGAGACATTGAACTAAGGATTTCAAAGTTAGAAGGGACAGATCGAAATATTTGGGCAACGTTGAAACTTAAAAGTAAACCCGAATTTTGACATACAAAGACAGGAAACTTAAAGGACCAGGATAGAGTATTTGGGCAACTTTGAAATTTAAAAGTAAACCCGCATTTTTAAATACAAAGAATGGAGACCTAAGGAATCAGATCACCCGTAATGAGGAATACTAAAATTTTCCAGACTAAGTGATTTGAAAGCATCTAACCTAAGTTGCTGTGTCCATTCTAACGGTGCCAGGAGATTGTAGATCCCATTTGGGGTATGTTGTGAAAATATATTTTAAAATGTGAAATGTAACATGTCTGTACTTGCTAAGTGGTTATACCAGTGATAGGAGGCTGGCAACATCAACAAAAGAAAATAGTAAATTCATAAACCACTACAGCCGGCGCAGGTGATTGCTTCTTGCTAATCGTACAGAAAACCGACAGCAGAGGTGACCCCAGACTCCGGATGGAGCAGTGATGAGTGATGATTACATTACATGTGTCTAAAGTGTATAATATCATTTTGTGAGATATATGTACCTTGTTAATTGTAATTCAGGCAAATCATTGCATTCGCGCTGTCCAAGCACATATTTTCCCGGTTTAATACCCAGAAGAATATTGGCGATTTCTAATCATCTTCCCTGAGTTACGCTGTGTATACTCAAGAATATAATTATTTAGAGAGGCTAACATTGGTAAGTGGACTGCAAGACAATGCGCATGTTAATCTTCCAGCCAAGTGTACTTAGCTAGGCATTTGTTCTTTTTATTTTGTCTAAAGTTCGTGGAACGAAGCTGTCAGACTGTTCATGGTACGAAGCTGCAAGACTAAAATTTCGTCGTCACTAGTTGTGAGTTAAAAGCAGGGAATCAACACTAAACGCCTACATTGGACGAGTTGTGTGGAGACGTACCCTCATCACAGAAGAATTGACGAAACCACGGCTGCAGGACTCACTTATAGCAGCTAAGTTCTTGTGAAAGGAACCAGATAAAGGACAATTGTTTTTGTCAGTCCTCAAACCAAGTCTAAGTGAAGACAATTTTATTTACCTCTAAAATTCACCATCTTTCCATCGCTATTTTAACCTATTAAGACTAATTTATTTGAGCCAGACTCTGATATATATAATATATATATATATATACAGTAGAACTCCATTTATCCGAACCCCATGGGACCGAGCATCGTTCGGATAATCAAATGTTCGGATAATTGGATTACATAATGTATCGAGTACATGTACACATATTTCTAAAAATAATTAACCATCACAAGGAAAATACACTATAAAACATATGTACTTGTACTGTAATAATAATACCCACACTGTATTAGATCACTGTATCACCAAAATCTTTTATTACACTGCAGGGCATGTACTACTTGTATTAATTATTTTTGTTAAGAAAGAGAAATGTTTTCAAAATAACATTACAAACGATTCAAAACCAGGCGCAACTTACGTATATATGTACTTGCACAGATGTAGCCCACTATTTAAAATAATGAGGAATCCTCTTTTGCACCAAACTGGATAGTCTCCTTTTGGCTGCTAAGTCCCGCATTCTCTTCAACAGCAGAAGCTGTGTAGGACAGCTGTCATCTTCTTGCTCGTACCAAGCCATCGCTGTTTCTAGTGCTATAAAGGCCTCTTCAGGACTTGGTCGACGTTTTGGTTTTTCTTCATAATCTACAAGTACATCATGTACTTCTGAGGAGTCTTCATCATCGGTCACTACATGTATTTGGTTTTCTTCTTGCACAAAAGACAACATTTCTTCGTCATTCAAAAACTGAAAACCAGAATCATTATCATCTTCTAGCCACATGTGTGCATCATCTTTGTCACAGTCCGAAAATCCGGGCATTGCTTGAAACAATTCCACAACTTCATTTATACAATCATCATTTGTGTCCACTGCAGTAGTTTCATTTCCTCCTTTTTTCCCAAGCAATCTACTTCAAGCCTTGTTGAGATTATCTTGTGACAGTGTGGTCCAAGCATCAGCTAACATATAGCAGCAGTCTTTGAGATTAAGCTTTTTGGAAAACGCCACCACACTTTCTTCATCTTCAGCCAACAATAAACGACGCAGGACTTCCTTCTTGTACATCTTTTTAAGCTTTGCTATAACACCCTGATCCATTGGTTAAATCAGTGCTGTTACAGTGGGAGGCAGAAAAATTACTTTAAAATTTGTATCAACTGCATTCAATGTATCCTTCTCTGGATGAGATGGTGCATTGTCCAGTAGAAGAATTACTTTTCCAGTTTTCTTTTCTTGTTCTCTCAACCTCTTCACATTTGGGATGAACTGATTTGTATACCAATCAAGAAATATTTCACTATTCATCCAAGCACTCTTCTGTGCTTTGTAACACAATGGGAGACATGTCACATTCTTTAAACAACGTGGTTTTTTGGCTTTGCCGATCATTAGCACCGGTAAACGATGACTTCTACTGGCATTCGCGGCTACCAAAATTGTTACTCTCTCTTTGCACTTTTTAAACCCAGGGGCAGCTGCTTCGCGCTGAGATGCAAGTGATTTTTGAGGCAATGATTTCCAGTATAAGCCAGTCTCATCGGCATTATACACATCATCGAGAGAATAACCTTCTTCTTCCAAAAAAGCCAAGAATGTTTCTTTAAAATTTTTAGCGGCAGTTGCATCGCTAGATAAAGATTCCCCTTGAATCTCCAATTCTCGTATGCCATGAGATTTAAAGTTTCTTAACCATCCCTGGCTAGCCTTAAAGTCAGGAGGACCGTCAAGTTGATTGTTGAACTGAAGTGCCTTTTCACACAACAGAGAACCAGAGATAGGTTCCCCTTTGCTTCTTCTTTGCACAAACCATATATACAAAGCCTCTTCCAATTTCACATCTTTCGCATTTCTCATGGTTTTACGTTTCTTCGACCCATTTTCACTATCAAATTTCGATGCAAAACTCATAATTTTATCCTTGTTACTTTTGATGTCATAGACGGTAGCTTTCCCAACATTGAAAATCCTCGCAAGTGAAGACACAGTTTCACCTTGTCCTAGTCTCTTGATAATTTCTGTTTTCGTCTCAATTGACAAAACATTGCGGTTCCTTTTATATGCTTTAGGCCTACTGGAAGATGCCATATCGCACAGAGAAATACTTGTACACCAAAATTATTCTGCTGTAGTAGCAGACACAATTATTTTAAGTTGAACTGTCTGTTTAGCCAGTGTTCTACCTAGAACGCACACGTACACTGGATTGGTAAACCAGATATTAACTGACTTTATGGTCTAACTGACTTCCTGTACGTAAGCGACCGACCATTAGCCATCTCATTCTCTACAAATTGTTTGCACACATTTGAAGTTTGCCGCATCAAAAGATTCAGAATTTTAGTCTAACGTGACTGTGGCATCTGATTTTTTTTTTTTTTTTTTCTGGAAAAAGTGTTCGGATAATTGGATGTTCGGATAATTGGGGTTCGGATAAATGGAGTTCTACTGTATATATATATATATATATATATATATATATATATATATATATATATATATATATATATATATATATATATATATATATATATATATATATATATATATATATATATATATATATATATATATATATACATAAATCTACATATATAGAGCAAATACTTATAGAAGAATTTCGCTGGATTTACACCAGCTGCGTGCTTGAACGGGCTAACACCATTGCTTAATTCTTCACAAGTGGCGACGGATCAGATATAAGTTAATGGTGCTCTGCCCTATGCAGCATTGTTTTTTTACTTCTGAAAACATCTTGTGAAAACTCCCTTGAGATAGAAGCGTCATTATCCTTCTATCTACAACTCTGCCAAGAGTAATCTTGGGCGAAAGTAGACACCTTTGAAAACCTATATTAGATACTCTTGAGTGATGGCCACTGGTGGACCACTACTGCAGAGCGAAGGGGAGGCAATCCGTGACACCATCACGCCTGGTGGCGTCTTGTAGGGCAGTAACAAACTGTCTCAACTTTGCTCGGTCGACAGCCACCCTTCGTGTGGTGCCTAGCTCTGGTTCATGCTTAGACTTTCTGCCTCCACAGTTCTCCGCCAGGTGGCTTTTCGCCGTCCTTGCTTTCACTTTCCGTAGCATGGCAGTTCTGGTGGTGGTATCAAGGTCTCTTCTAAGGATATGGTGCGCATGTCTTCTTGGTGCCTCCCAGTTAACAGGTCTTAGGTGGTCATGGTGGTCGGCCATAAATTTAGAAAAATTTTCCATAGACAGGTTGTGTGGAAAAATTTGGACGTTTCCGTTTCTGCTACTCTGCAGAACTCTGCACCGTACATAAATTACGCAGCTCTCAAATATCTTTTGTACGGGGAGAATTTCCAGATGTTGTTTAGGTTAGCGAAAGCAATTCTGACTTTATTCATTTGGCCACTGATGTCTATGCTTGTTCCGCGATCTGGTGTTACAATGCTTCCTAAGTATGAAAATGTGTTTGTATTTTCCAGCTCATCTCATCTCATAATCGGACGTCTTCAACCCCGTGAAACGAGGTGTAGAGGGTACCCAAGTGCACAAGGCCCATGGGCGGACATGTAATCGAAGTGACTTGGCAAACAGGTGATTAGCCCATTGTGCCCGGACTTGCCCTCATGTGTACTCATATTCGCTATAAAACCTCCGAACTATCGAGACGTCATTCCAGCCAAAATGGACAGAGCCTCATATACCCGAAGGTTTCGAGGGATGTCCTTCCTCATCTGCACAAAGGCATTTATAGAGGAACTCTCAAGACCCGTAGGTCTGAGGATAGGAGCAAATCTGAAGACAGGCACAGCAGTCTTTGGTACTGGGAGGTCTCCACTCAGAGTGGTGTACCACACACAGTCAGTAAAGACAAAGGTCGCCTGCGGCTGATTTTCCAGCTCTTGGTCCCTTATTTTTATTGGCGTAGGATTTCTTACTTTTGGGGACCTGTCTTCTTGGGAATAATGTTTAGCCCCACCTGTTGACTATGTTTATTTAGCCTGTCTTTATTTTTCTTGAAAGTTTTGATGTCAATGTGCGAATTGTGCAGTGTCATCTGCGTATTCTAGATCCTCCAGTGCAGAGAATACCTTCCATCTTAATCCTCTAAGGGCATCTGCTGTTTTCTGGCGCATCATCCAGCCTACGACAGTTAAAAACAAAGTGGTTTATAAGGTGCATCCCTGCCGCACTCCTTTTTTAACATCAAAAGTTACGTTGCTCTGCCCAACACTGCATGTGAAATTAGCATTCAGGATTTTAACGATAGAGACCCTGCACTTAGGTATTCCATAAGACCAGCATTTTCCATAGTCACCTGCCATAGTCACATAATGTTTTTTCATGTCTTCCTCACCATTTTCATTCCTCCCTGTCTCCAGTTTCTCTTCTCAGTGTCATTTTTTGGGGTCTACTTCTGCTTCTCTTACCCTGGGGTATTCCAGAATAAGAACTTGTAATACTATCTACGGGGCGCGGCGTTCCCACTGGTGACTCTGGATAACTTTGTGCTGATCGCATGGCCTCACGTGCCGGCGACGCATCTTTCAAATGTCTGCCCTATCAAATGTCGATGGTACGTGACATGCCTACCATGTTTGTAACGGGTAACGGGGAATCAGGGTTCGATTCCGGAGAGGGAGCATGAGAAACGGCTACCACATCCAAGGAAGGCAGCAGGCGCGCAACTTACCCACTCCCGGCACGGGGAGGTAGTGACGAAAAATAACAATACGGGACTCTTTCGAGGCCCTGTAATTGGAATGAGTACACTTTAAACCCTTTAACGAGGATCTATTGGAGGGCAAGTCTGGTGCCAGCAGCCGTGGTAATTCCAGCTCCAATAGCGTATATTAAAGTTGTTGCAGTTAAAAAGCTCGTAGTTGGATCTCAGGCGCAGGCGGGCGGTCCGGCTCGCGCCGGTTCACTGCCCGTTGTCTCCTGCCCTACCGTCTGCCGGCTCTCTCCCGCGGGTGCTCTTCGCTGAGCGTCCCGGGTGGCCGGCGCGTTTACTTTGAAAAAATTAGAGTGTTCAAAGCAGGCCTCGGCTGCCTGAATAATGGTGCATGGAATAATGGACACCGCAGGCGACCTTTGTCTTTACTGACTGTGTGTGGTCCACCACTCTGAGTGGAGACCTCTCAGTACCAAAGACTGCTGTGCCTGTCTTCAGATTTTGCTCCTATCCTCAGACCTACGGGTCTTGAGAGTTCCTCTATAAATGCCTTTCTGCAGATGAGGAAGGACATCCTTCGAAACCTTCGGGTATGTGAGGCTCTGTCCATTTTGGCTGGAATGACGTCTCGATGGTTCGAAGGTTTTATAGCGAATATGAGTACACATGAGGGCAAGTTCGGACACAATGGGCTAATCACCTGTTTGCCAAGTCACTTCGATTACATGTCCTGCCCATGGGCCTTGTGCACTTGTGTCCCCTCTACACCTCGTTTCACGGGGTAGAAGAGGTTCCGATTATGAGATGAGATGAGAATACTATCTACATGTTTTCTCAATATGTTTCCTCTCCCTCGTCAGATTCTTGGAGGCTCATCTGGAGTCATCCTTATATGACTACCAGCTATATAGTATACAGATGTGGAAGGAAACATCTGTCTATGCGGCCAGTTAACAACCTCATTGACCCTTTAAATCCTCCACATACTGCCAGGGATTCCCCTTGTGATGAAACATGTTGAGAACCCAACGTTGCACACTAAGCTGGGAGGAGTCACTTGAGCACGAGACGTAACTCTGACTTTCACATAGTTGGCTGCATGCAGGAGGATCTCACTGTGGACCCCATGATAGTCGGGGGGAGCTGAGAACTGATAGGAAACTCCTTACAGAGCGATACAACAGGAAGCAATCTGATCATCAGAAGATGTCCCCCCAACCGACAAGTGTTTCGGCCCGATTACTCCTTTACACTTTAAGGGGGGCGGGCCCACTTGGGTCATGACTCCCAAGCGTCTCAGCTTCCTGTTGTCTTGTATCGAAACTGAACCCATTTCACTTATGGTAGCAACTTTTAAATCCACAACGCCAGCCGTGGAGGCAATTGTGAAAGTAACAAAGAGAAGACAAATTATTCCGTTCGTTCCGTCGCCCTTCACAACTAAGGACACACACTGAGACACTAACACGCAGCCGACGCGCCTTAGCCCCTGCGCGCCGCAAGCCACTAAAATTTTGTACCTGAAACTCTCTATAGTATACATCGCCTGTTGCCCCTGAGTCGCAGCCCTTTCACTAGTACACCAAAAAAACTCAGCGTTGTTGACTTAGAACAATTTTGGTGTTTTCTGTACCGCAGCGTTTATTGCCACGATTTCCATTGCCCATTGCGGTTGTTCCACAGCCAGCCTGATGCTTTTTCGGCAGTTTCACTAAGCCTCTTCAGTGCCCTTGTTCTAGACTGTCCCTTCAGCTCCAACAGTTTCAATAAATCATACACTGATGCAGCCACAAGCCCTCTTGCGCCCACTTCAACCGCCATGACCCTTGCACTGAATCCATCGTGTCTCAGATCCGCGGCCAGATCGCCATACTTGGCCGCTTTGAATGAATGTTGCTCGTCTAATCTGGACTCAAATGGCACGGTCAGTTCAATCAGTATGACCTGAAGCGTTGCTGAAGAATGAAGCACTATATCCGGCCGTCTCCGCGATTTTCTGATACTCTCTGGATATGCCCCCCCCCGTCTAGGTAGGTCTACCGCCATCTCCCAGTCGTTTGCACAGTCAAGAAGAGATGGTAAACTGCTACCAGGTTTACTCGGTTTGGGGTGTGCTGACTTTCCTGCCCTCAGAAAGTATGTGTTTGCGGTGTCTGGCCGGACTTTGCTATTCGCTTTCATTCTTGCCTGACTGGCTCTTTGTAGGACGTGACGATTCATTGGGAGAGCCTAGAACCAGTGCACAGTATTTTAGCTCTGCATAGTTGCAGAGCCCCTTAAATAACTGGGAATACACAGTATGCCACATGCTTCTTCTTTCTAGCTTGTGACCAGATGTGATGATCTTTTAAATGCAAGTCAAGATGGAGAAACTGGAGCGTATGACTTCAACTCAATACATTTCAGAATAGAAGAAAAGCCACAGGAAAAAAAAAATTAGAACTATAGTGTAAATAATACCAAGTACTCTTCACCTTAGTATTGGCTGCAAAAGAGCAATAAGATCAGCACCCTTAGTTTCCCAGTATAGTAGAGGCAGTGCTATGTGTCTGTGTCCGTCTGGATAACGTCATTTGACAGTGGTAGAGGCTCGGTCGCTGCTACGCCATTAATGAATAAGGCCGTGTCCTGCCGAGACTGTGTGTGGTCCCGATTGCCGGGTCCTCCTAGTTCAGGCGGGCCAGAGCTTGTTTCTTCTTGGTAATGCAGCTCGGCAGTGGTAGAGGCTCGGCGCCGGTTGCGCCTATGCCTCGATACGTCTTGTCACGGAGATATAACCCCCTTTTGCAGGGTAGAGAACCTCTTGTCTCGTGGCATTGCACCTTCGCTACCCGACGGGAGGTTCCCTGGGGTTGAAACAAAGCCCAAGATCGATCGTCTCGGAGATATAACCCCCTTTGCAGGGTAGAAAGCCGTCAAACCTCGGAACATGGCACAGACTCCAAAGTGGGACTGGTGCATTATGCTTCTGAGTCTAGGATGCTCCCTGGGGTTGCAAGAAAGCTCACCTTTGGCAGACATGTGGAGGCGGTGGCTTCGCCACCGCGCCACTTGCTGTCTGGCTGCTCTTGCCATGGCCGGTGACTGATTGCTCGTGTCAGTCTCGTCTCGGAGATATAACCCCCCTGCACCGGGTAGAGAGTGTCAAACCTCTTGGTATCGCACGCACGCCAAAATGGGCCTGGTGTACCATACCGCTGAGTCTAGGATGCTCCCTTGGGGTTGAAACAAAGCCCACACCTCACCTCCCATAACTGGCTCAAGGGTATGAGTGTACAACTCGTTCCCTAAAAGGCAAAAGAGTGAATAACTCGCGCCCAGGGATTCTCAATCAATCAATCTCAATCAATCAATCAACCCCTAGTTAAACAACAACAACAACAAAAATCCATCACCAGCATTATCAACATCATATTTACCTTCAAATGCAAAGGTTGCAGTAGAACTTACATTACGGAAAAGAGTTAATAACTGGGTGACCGATTTAGCCAACATCTTAATGATACCTCTCGGATGAACAACCCCCCTCCCCTTTCCACCACACACACACCTGCTGTCATCCATTTCAATAAACAGGAACACTAGAATGGCATTGACATTCAGGTCACTACCATCAGAACTGAAGCTGTTCCTTGACTGCCAGAAGTAGGTCTGAATTTGCAAACCGAGTGACATACCTCAAAGCGTGCCGGGGGGAGGGGGGCGCGTAATACGGTTTGTCAAGGTATGATTGTGAGAAGGTGATATGATGGTATGCTCCAGGGAGAGCGAGGTTTGTTGGGTGCGTTGTTGTGGCAAACGTGAATGCAGTGTAAGTTGAATCTCTTGTGAGTTGCATGAGATGTGTGCACGAGCAGCTAAACAGTGATTTTTTTTTTGGTCAGATGACTCATCTCATCACATAATCGTAACCTCTTCTACCTCGTGAAACAAGGTGTAGAGGCGACCCAAGGAGCATAAGGCCCTGGGTAGGACATGTAATCAAAGAGACTGGCAAACAGGTGATTAGCCCATTGTGCCCGAACTTGCACTCATGTGTACTCGTATTCGTTATAAAACCACCGAACAAGCGAGACGTCATTCCAGCCAAATGGACAGAGCCTCATATACCCGAAGGTTTCGAGGGGTGTCCTTCCCCATCTGCACAAAGGCATTTATAGAGGAACACTCAAGACCCGAAGGTCTGAGGAAAAGAGCAAAATCTGAAACGGACACAGCAGTCTGTCTGTTTTGTTGTTACTGGGAGGCCCCCACTCAGAGTGGTGCACCACACACAGTCAGTCAAGACAGAAGGTCGCCACTTTCGGTTTTTAACTGCAACAACTTTAATATACGCTATTGGAGCTGGAATTACCGTGGTCAGATGACAAAATTATAAATTATCTTTTGTTAGAGTAAGCCTGGCGTGTGAAATTTTAAAAGGTTAGAACTTTTGTTAAAGGGGAGTTTACAGATGTTTTGAAAGGAGGCGTACTCTGGTGTTACTCTAGGACGGAAGAGACTGTGGAAGGCATTTGTATATTGTATGATTTTTGTTGCTTTAAGAATCGAACGTTTTAAACACATAAAGAAGGGAAACCCGAGGCCTGTAAACAGTAAATAAATATTACACACACATAAAGGTATGTTTTCAGGCACTCGTGAATAATAAAGAAGTAGAAAACTAGATTGCTTACTCGTAGCAAGCAAGAGGACATGCACACCATCATAGCTGGCAGACGCTGGAGCTGGGTTGGCCATGTCCTCAGAAGAGACCCCGATGCCATCACAAGAACAGCTATGCTTTGGTCCCCTGAAGGAAAACGAAAGAGATGCCGACCAAAAACAACCTGGCGGAGGACTGTGGAGGCTGAGATGCAAAGAATGAACCAGAGTTGGGGCACTGTACGAAGGATGGCCACCGACCGAGCAAAGTGGAATCAATTTGTTGTTGCCCTACAAGACGCCACTAGGTTTGATGGCCACTGACTGCTTCGACAGTCGGCGGCTAAGGATCAAAGAAGAAGAAAACTAGATGACAGAAAAACAACAGACGTGAGTGGCTTACCTGGGAATCGAACCCAGGACCTTCCGTGTGGCACCCCCTCTTAGCTCTGGAAGCGAATGTTATGCTGAGGTCTTTCTCAGAATATAGAATGATGATTTCCTGAAGCACCACTGCAATGCCGTGACATATATCTGGACACTTTTAATTTATTGTGGTATTTTCTGGATTGTATTTGTTTTATGCTCTGTGCTGTATTATTCTTCTCGTTAGTGTTTTTACATTTTAGTTGTAGTTCATTTTGTTTTATTGTTGAGAAAAATGGCTGGTCTATACTGGTATGCATTCACTATTGGTTGGAGGTTTATTTATAGTCTCTCCGTATTTATCTGGGATAAACGTACCACAGTAAACTACTAGCTAGCATTCATATATTGTTTTCATATGTTAGCTTTTGTTTTTGTAATATAGTCTTTTAGTAACTTTTGTATTTCTGGTGAGGTCTTAATGCTTATATCTTATTTTGCTGAATTTTTCATTTTAGTTTGAAAACTTATACTGATATTTCAACTCTCTCTGGGCCATCACCTAGCTGTCACCTGCGAGACCCCCGCCCCCTCCCCCGTTTCTCGCATCTCCCTTAGTACACGTCTGCACGTAAGGACTATTAAACATAGTTTAGTGACAACAAATTACTTGACTTTCAGCATGTGCTTTTGCGGTTGTCTACCTGTAAGGTTCTGTGAGTATGAGAGTGGGTAGACGTGTGTCTACTTGATAAGGTTAATCATGGAATGCAGTCGAAATCCCAGAAACGGAGAAGATACCAGAATATCTGATGAAGTCTTCTTTACAGTTGTAACAAAGTAAAGTGTATTTGTTTACGTTTGCGATCTACCACATTACATGTGTCATTCAAGCAAAAGAAGTACATTTTCTACATTGGAAGATCTGGAATATGCAGATGACATTGCACTGCTAGCACATTCACATCAACACATCCAGGAAAAAAACTGATAGACTTAATAAGTGCAGGTGGGCTTGAACATCAACCTAAAGAAGACAGAGGTCATGACGCTCAATGTGAGCAACCCTGAGCCCATATCAGTAAGGAATCAGCAACTGGAACCGACAGATACCTTCACATACCTAGGAAGCATAGTAACACCAGACGGCGGAGCAAGCAAAGACATCAACAACAGAATGAACAAAGCAAGAACAGCCTTTTTTAGTCTAAACAACATCTGGAAGTCCTCTCAGTACAGCACGAGCACACAATTAGGATTATATCAGAGCTGTGTGCTTTCTGTGCTTCTCTATGGCGCGGAGAGCTGGAGAGTAACAGAGAAGGAAATGTCGAAATTGTCCTCTTTTAACACAACATGCCTAAGAAAAATTCTCCAAATCTTTTGGCCGAATACCATCACCAACCAAGATCTGCTTACTCGGAGCAGGCAAGAGGACATGCACACCATCATAGCTGGCAGACGCTGGAGCTGGGTTGGCCCTGTTTTCAGAAGAGACCCCGATGCCATCACAAGAACATCTATGCTATGGACCCCTGAAGGAAAACGAAAGAGAGGCCGACCAAAAACAACTTGGCGGAGGACTGTGGAGGCTGAGATGCAAAGAATGAACCAGAGTTGGGGCACTGTACGAAGGATGGCCGCCGACCGAGCAAAGTGGAATCAATTTGTTGTTGCCCTATAAGACGCCTCCAGGCGTAATGGCCACTGACTGCTTTGACGGTCGGTGGCTAAGGATCAAAGAAGAAGAAGAAATTGTGCGCCCTCTTCAACGTCCGATACAACACTTTTTCATCATCGTTCTTGTCTCTTCTTTTGCACAGGCTGTCATCTTTCGAGCCACGAAAACCTGAATATGCCATCGACACTCTTTCAAGAATCCTTGGTAGTATGTTGACTCGCAGGCGGTCAAGCCTAGATAATCTGTTGACTCTCAGACAGTCAAGCTTAGATGGCCTGTTGACTCGCTGACGGTCAAGCCTAGATAGTTTGTTGACTCGCTGACGATAAAGCTAGATAGTCTGTTGACTCGCTGACGATCATGGCTTAATAGTCTGTTGACTCGCTGACTGTCAAGTTTGTGTAGTCTGTTGACTCGCTGACGGTCAAGCCTAGATAGTCTGTTGACTCTCAGACAGTCAAGCTTAGATAGCCTGTTGACTCGCTGACAGACAAGCCTAGATAGTTTGTTGACTCGCTGACGATCATGCCTAAATAGTCAGTTGACTCGCTGACGGTCAAGTTTGTGTAGTCTGTTGACTCGCTGACGGTCAAGCCTAGATAGTCTATTGACTTGCTAACGGTCAAGCCTAGATAGTCTGTTGACTCGCTGACGATCACGCCTAGATAGTCTGTTGACTCGCTGACGATCATGTTTAAATAGTCTGTTGACTCGCTGACGGTCGAGTTTGTGTAGTCTGTTGAATCGCAGACGTTCAAGCCTAGAAAGGCTGTTGACTTGCTAAGGGTCAAGCCTAGATAGTCTGGTAGCTCGCTGACGGTCAAGCTTGTGTAGTCTTTATATTCGCTGACGATCAAGCTTAGATAGTCTGTTGACTTGCTGACCGTCAAGCCTTGTGAGGTCTGTTTATTTGCTGACAGGTAAACCTAGATAGTCTGTTGACTCGCTGACGGTCAAGCTTGTGTAGTCTGTTGATTCGCTGACAAGTAAACCTAGACAGTATGTTGACTCGCTAACGATCAAGCCTAGATAGTCTGTTGACTCGCTGACGATCAAGCCTAGATAGTCTGTTGACTCGCTGACCGTCAAGGCTAGAAATGCTGTTGACTTGCTAACGATCAAGCCTAGATAGTCTGTTGGCTCACTGACGGTCAAGCTTGTGTAGTCTGTTGACTCGCTGACGGTGAAACCTAGATAATCTGTTGACTCACAAACGATCAAGCCCAGATAGTCTGTTGACTCGCTGACCATCAAGCCTAGATAAGCTGTTGACTTGCTGACGATCAAGCCCAGATAGTCTGTTAAATCGCTGACGATCAAGCATAGATAGTCTGGTGACGCGCTCACGATCAAGCCTAGATAATCTGTTTTCACTCGCTGACGATCAAGTCTAAATAGTCTGTTGACTCGCTGACGATCAAGCCTAGATAGTCTGTTGAATCGCTGACGATCAAGGATAGATAGTATGTGGAATCGCTGATGGTCAAGCTTGTGTAATCTGTTGACTCGTTGATGGTCAAGCCTAGATAGCCTGTTGACTCGCTGACGGTCACGCATTGTGTAGTCTGTTGACTCGCTGACTGTCAAGCCTAGATAGTCTGTTGACTCGCTGACGGTCGAGCCTAGATAATCTGTTGAATTGCTGACGGTCAAGCTTGTGTAGTCGGTTGATTCGTTGATGGTCAAGCTTAAATAGTCTGTTGACTCACTGATGGTCAAGCAACACTCTTTTTGGATCCTATGTAGTCACGTGACTCGCACCCGGCAAATCTTAGGTAATCTGTTGATTCAAAGGCTTTCCCGGTTAACTCCCTTGATCCTGGCGTATATAATGTGACATTGGAGTTATAGTAAAGGGTGAGTTTATCGAAATTAAAACCTTCGCTCAAGACATACTCTTGTCAGTGAGATAAATAGGAGGCTTGGGCTCTTATTGTAGGATATTAACTACAAAAAATGAGTTTTCTCGATTTGTTGTAATGTTTGTAACCCCTGCCTACTTCTGCGAGATATATATTTTATCACCACGTGACAATAGATTCGTATTTAATGATCCCCTAGCCGAAGTAACATCAGCAAAATATTAATATAATTAGCTGTATATAAGTATGTTGCGGTCATTTTTGACGGAGTTTCAAACGTCAATTTATTTGTCGTATTTTTTTCACCCTGGTCAAAGTTGGGTAACTATGTCTAAACTTTGCTGTGTCAGGTTGATTAGGGGTTATCTCCCCTTTTGGTTCATTCATTGTGTTTGACCAGTATTGAGATAGGGTCAAAGGTACATAGTTCTGGGCTATGTGCCCAAGCGCAGTTTTTGAGGCGAAGACTTAGACTTCCGTCAGGTAGAGATGTGAACTGGCTTCTGTGGGACGTGAATGTCCGTTGTATTTTGGGGAAGGAAAATCTTCGAAGTGACTGCGTTGTCAGTTTTCCCCAGTGATTTACTGTACGTCAGGAATGACGACAGTGTTGTTTCTTGTGTTCTGAGGATTCTGTTCAAGGTAACACCGACTTTATCATTATTACGCATTCGGTTGCAGAACTTGTTAAAGGCTTACCTAGCCTGTGAGAACAGCTCGCAGTTCCTAAAATGCAGAACCTATATTTTGTGCTCGAGGTAGCCATTTAAGACTATTCGTCTTCATTTGATCAGAAGTCCAGTGACAAAGTTATATATGGTGGAAACCGCAGGTTGGCGGTATATTTATACAATCATTATAGCAGGGTTATGCAACCTGCTTATGAAGAATACAGGTGATTCGTCTTACGAGGACAAAAGACAAAGAAAATAGTCTACGTTACGGCCACAAGGCCTTCGTCAGGAAAGGAAAGAAAGTGAAGGCTAGATAGGACACATAAAAACTAAATAAAATAAAAACTGGGTACTTCCCTGAAGGCAAGAACCGAAATTCTATCAAAATCGCTGTCTGTTTGTAAGCGCGTGGCTGAACAGAAAAATGACTTCCGCCGCCGGATGTACACAATGCATACTAAGAAACTAAAAAACGAAACCGGAAAATAAACTACCCAACGTGATAAAAGTGGGGACTGGAAATAGAAGGGGACAGAATGAGTGGGAGATAAATAAATATGAAATAAAAAAATGTATATGGCATACAAATAGAAGAATAGGATAAGAGTGGAAAGAGTAAAATAGAGCAAGAGAGGAGAGGGTGACCTCAGACAAAGGTGTGAAAAGTGTTGAGACCGGCTGGTTTTAGACACCCCATGCGGTGGATAAGACGGTTCTCAAGCTGTTCTCGGCTGGCAGTGTCAGAGGAGCAGGATCGGATCGCTGTGACCTGGATGTCGATGGGACCATGGTGGTCAGGACCATTGAAGTGTATAGCAACTGGTGTGGACTTTTGCTGAGCGATGTCATTTAAGTGCTGGCTGAATCTGTCCCCAAGTCGTTTGCCTGTTTGGCCAATATAAGTTTTGCAGCAACGTTTACATATGATCGTATAAATGACATTGCGCGATTCACACGTGAAGCTACTAGTGATGGTGTACGTAGCCTTAGGAAAGGACACCTTCTGGGTTGATATGACATACTTGCACGTGTTGCATCGTGTCCGACCACAGGGTAGTGTGCCAAAGTGAGTGGCATTCTCCTTTGGGAGACGGCTGTGAACAAGAAGATCCTTCAAGTTCTTGTCACGTCTATATGCCACCAAAGGTGCTTCACTGAATACTTTTTGGGTCAGAGGCTCAGCTTGGAGGATAGGGAGGTGGCGGAAAAGGATCTGTTTGACAGTAGTACTGTGAGGGTGATGGGTCAAGATTAATTTGACTCTATCCGAAGTGGATTTATGGTGAGGTTTGAGGGCCTCCAGACGAGAGATGGGGAGCACACGTTGGAGAGCAGAGGTGAGAACATGTTCTGGATAAAGTCTGTTACGGAAGAAATCCAACATCTCATTTGCTCGTAAGTGGAAGTCATCGTCGTCTTGGCATAAACGGCGGAGGCGGAGAAGTTGTGAAAAAGGAAGGGAGTCACGACAGGCCCGAGGATGAGAAGAGGTATACAGGAGGTAGCTGTGGGCATCTGTCGGCTTATCACTAGTAATGATCTTCCTCCCGAAGCATCTCATCTTAGGATTCATGACAGCTCTTTGGGCAAGCCTGTATTCTACATGCTCCCCAAAATTCACAAGATCGAAAACCCTGGAAGACCTATTGTCTCAGCCTGTTCTTGTCCTACTGAACACATTTCTGACTTCCTCGATAGCATTTTCCAGCCTATCGTTGAGAATCTTCCCTCCTTCATCAAAGACACCAATCACGCTCTTACAACTTTCTCCTCTATCCGACTCCCAGCAGACCGCTCCTACCGTCTTTTCTTGCTGGACGTCTGCTCTCTGTATACCTCTATTCCCCACTCTGATGGTCTCCGAGCTCTTCAGTTTTTTCTGGACCAACGCACTTGCCCTTCTATATCCACTGTCACTCTTCTCCGTCTTGCTGAACTGGTCCTTCAACTGAATTCCTTTGAATTCAATGGTCAGTTTTTTGACCAAATTAGTGGTGTTGCCATGGGAACGAAGATGGGTCCCAGCTATGCCTGTCTATTCATGGGCCACTTGGAGCATCAGATATGGCAACAATACTCCGGTCCTTTCCCTGGGTTTTACCGCAGATATATCGATGATGGCATAGGTCTCACAGATATGTCTGAGACTGATTTACACCGCTTCATCGACTTTGTGAACCACTTTCACCCCACCATCAAGTTCACCTCCCTCGTCTCCACAGTATCTGTCAACTTCCTTGACATTACTATTTCTATCACGCCCTCCGGCCTTAATACCTCAGTATACTACAAGCCGACAGATGCCCACAGCTACCTCCTGTATACCTCTTCTCATCCTCGGGCCTGTCGTGACTCCCTTCCTTTTTCACAACTTCTCCGCCTCCGCCGTTTATGCCAAGACGACGATGACTTCCACTTACGAGCAAATGAGATGTTGGATTTCTTCCGTAACAGACTTTATCCAGAACATGTTCTCACCTCTGCTCTCCAACGTGTGCTCCCCATCTCTCGTCTGGAGGCCCTCAAACCTCACCATAAATCCACTTCGGATAGAGTCAAATTAATCTTGACCCATCACCCTCACAGTACTACTGTCAAACAGATCCTTTTCCACCACCTCCCTATCCTCCAAGCTGAGCCTCTGACCCAAAAAGTATTCAGTGAAGCACCTTTGGTGGCATATAGACGTGACAAGAACTTGAAGGATCTTCTTGTTCACAGCCGTCTCCCAAAGGAGAATGCCACTCACTTTGGCACACTACCCTGTGGTCGGACACGATGCAACACGTGCAAGTATGTCATATCAACCCAGAAGGTGTCCTTTCCTAAGGCTACGTACACCATCACTAGTAGCTTCACGTGTGAATCGCGCAATGTCATTTATACGATCATATGTAAACGTTGCTGCAAAACTTATATTGGCCAAACAGGCAAACGACTTGGGGACAGATTCAGCCAGCACTTAAATGACATCGCTCAGCAAAAGTCCACACCAGTTGCTATACACTTCAATGGTCCTGACCACCATGGTCCCATCGACATCCAGGTCACAGCGATCCGATCCTGCTCCTCTGACACTGCCAGCCGAGAACAGCTTGAGAACCGTCTTATCCACCGCATGGGGTGTCTAAAACCAGCCGGTCTCAACACTTTTCACACCTTTGTCTGAGGTCACCCTCTCCTCTCTTGCTCTATTTTACTCTTTCCACTCTTATCCTATTCTTCTATTTGTATGCCATATACATTTTTTTATTTCATATTTATTTATCTCCCACTCATTCTGTCCCCTTCTATTTCCAGTCCCCACTTTTATCACGTTGGGTAGTTTATTTTCCGGTTTCGTTTTTTAGTTTCTTAGTATGCATTGTGTACATCCGGCGGCGGAAGTCATTTTTCTGTTCAGCCACGCGCTTACAAACAGACAGCGATTTTGATAGAATTTCGGTTCTTGCCTTCAGGGAAGTACCCAGTTTTTATTTTATTTAGTTTTTATGTGTCCTATCTAGCCTTCACTTTCTTTCCTTTCCTGACGAAGGCCTTGTGGCCGTAACGTAGACTATTTTCTTTGTCTTTTGTCCTCGTAAGACGAATCACCTTTTTTCAATTTTTTTTCAAACCCATCCATCGTATTCCACGTCTTACCGCAGTTCCCCTCCACTTCCTCGATTATGAAGAATACACAGCTGACGTCATATTGAGGCCCTGTGTTTCGACCAATACTCTACAGCATGATAAGATGCAACTGGCTTGTCATGCCAAGTTGAACGACGGCCCTGGTAATATTATTACATGATTTAGGAGCTCGTCTTTTGTATGACGGAGTTATTAAGGTATCTGACGCGTTAAGTCAGGGATACCAAAGCAGCATTGTGAACTGTACTTTAAAGGACATACCACTATTGACCATTCCCACATATTTGAATGTTTTCCAGCCTTAGAATGCCTGATATGTACCAATCGATTTCAGTTAACATGATGTACATGATCCTGCTTACATTGACTGTTCCTGTGATACTACTGTTAGTCCTGTGATTAAATGTGTGAACTGTTACCAGTAGTTACAACCATCATTGCTTTCCGTATGAGTATGACTGGGTGAATTGTCTACATATACATGAGCCTAAACGCATTCGCGTCTCTACACACCCATGTCTCACATCATCATCATCATCGTACAAGAACCATGTATGCTGTCAGCGTGAGTGACCTAGATCTTCACCGCACCATTACAGTGTTCAGGTGACATCAACACGCATACCTGGCCAACTACATATCAACATTAGGGGACCCCACGAAAACACAGTAACATTTCTGGCGGACCAGTTCCGTGGGCTTTTCGGCTACAATTTTGGTTTCTGTTACATATTGGAATGATCAAGGTTGACAGCTTATAAATAACAAAGAACAGTAAAATAGGTCATCGACTGTTGACCCACATAAACAATGTTAGCATCTGTGTGATAATGCTACATGAACCACAGTTGGTACAAGTACTGGAGTTAGCATCTATGCAATATTGCTACGTGGACCACAGCTGCACACAAGTCAAGTCCTTTTTGTAAACAGTACCGCTGGTTGTTTACCGTTACAGTCAACAGACTCTCCAACGTCTGAGCGATCAAGTCACGTAGTTTGAGGGCAAGTTCTTTTCGTAAACAGTACCGTCTACGAACTTTTCAATATTGGGTCTCAAGTCTCAACTAGTTGTCGAGAAGGTCATAGTGACTTTATGTTCCTGAAGACCACTACATGTTATCGTCGTACAGTGGATCTAACAATCATTGCGCGCTTGACATTGTACTTCCGTGTTGACAAGGAGCAAGAAAGTTACTTTAGTATCATGTGTAACTGAGCTTTGTTTTGCAACACATTCCATTATATGCTGTTTATGTTATTTGTGATATTGTTGTGTATATTTTTGCGGGCTGCTTGGGAAGGTGACTCTTGTAGATAATACCACGTAATAGAGGTATCTACTGAGAGCGTGTCTTTAGGGACTGAACAATTTTCCTTCATTGGAAATTGTTAGCTATATTTATTGCTATTTACGTTTAGGTGTGACGAAGTGTACCTTTTCGTTGTTTACGTTATATTTTTTTCTGTTCTTT
The DNA here is from genome assembly GCA_024509875.1 of Oreohelix idahoensis. NCBI lineage: Eukaryota > Metazoa > Mollusca > Gastropoda > Stylommatophora > Oreohelicidae > Oreohelix > Oreohelix idahoensis. The sequence goes on from JAMPIV010006088.1 coordinate 530,586, forward strand.
AGTTTTGATTTCATTCGTTTGTAGTTGTAGGCCTCTCCTTCCTTTCATTTATTTCTTTACACCTTTTCGTTTATAACTGTGGTGTCATTGGTTTTGTTCATTTTCGCAGTTATCGTCACATGCTTTGTGATATTTTCCTTAGTCTCGCCGTATTGTTTATGTGACATCTGCTAACGTTTTCGGTTGTTGTTCTGTATCTTTGACTTTGTATTTATTATTGTAATACATTGTTGTCATACACAGTCTAGATATATATACTTGGTCATGTATTAATATTATTAATATGGTACACTCTTCACATAGAGATTATTGATAGAATATTATTATAAAGAATTAAGGTAACCATACAAGGTCTTTGATTAAGACTTGTCTCTCAAAGAGATTGGAATAAAGTATAGTGAGTATACAAGTCTAGCATTACAGACCTGTCTCCCATTGAATTGGGATAAGTGTATTATTATTGCAGGTACTAATACATAAGTATCAGACAGAATGTCTACATTGGATTTCTTCATCCAGCAAGGGTTAACCCTTGGTAAGTCGGGTGATATATTGGAATAATATGCAAATGCTCAATATGCCAAGGCATTGAGATCAGAAGAGAAGAGACAGAAAATAGAAGCTGAGAATAGAAGATTAGAACTTGAAGAGAAAAGGTTTCAAAGAGAAGCTGCTGCTGAAGAGAGAAAACTGCAAGCTGCTGCTGAGGAGAGAAAATTTCAAGCTGCTGCTGAGGAGAGAAAATTTCAAGCTGCTGCTGAGGAGAGAAAACTTCAGGCTGAAAATAGAAGATTGGATAGGGAAGCCGAGGAAAGGAAAGAGAAACAGAAAATGGAACATGAGGAAAGACTCGCAACTTTGGAATTAGAGAAATTGAAAGTGACAAATATGGGCGCTCATCAAGCAAGTTCGGGTACGACAAAGGAGTTTGTTAGTAAGATCAAATTACCTCATTTCAATCCTTTAAAGGACGACATAGCAGATTATCTGGATAGATTCCAATTTTTATGCGATACGCATAAGATAAAAAAGGAAAAATATGTTGAACAACTAATGGAATTTTTTACAGGTGAACCAGTGACTACTCTTATGACAATAGAGTAGCATGACAAGACTAATTATAATGTTGTCAGAGCAGCATTACTAAAAATATATCAACTAAAAGAAGAAGATTATCGTCTTCGTTTTAGGACAATGTTGCCAGAAAATGGAGTAGATTTCTCTGATTTTATTACAAAGATACGTCGTACATTTACACGATGGATTGAGTTGTCTCAACGGCCTTTTGTTACCGAGTATACTGCCACAAGACGATGGAACTGGGTTGGCCATGTCCTCAGAAGAGACCCCGATGCCATCACAAGAACAGCTATGCTTTGGACCCCTGAAGGAAAACGAAAGAGAGGCCGACCAAAAACAACCTGGCAGATGACTGTGGAGGCTGAGATGCAAAAAATGAACCAGAGTTGGGGCACTGTACGAAGGATGGCCACCGACCGAGCAAAGTGGAATCAATTTGTTGTAGCCCTACAAGACGCCACTAGGCGTGATGGCCACTGACTGCTTTGACGATCGGCGGCTAAGGATCAAAGAAGAAGAAGAAGTGTATGAGAGCCTTAATTCTTCAACATGCACACGATTCTCAGTGTGCTGGACACATGGGTTTTTCCAGAACTAAGACTAGAGTCCTTGCGTTTTTCTTTTGGCCATTCGTGAACAAAGACATACGAATTTATTGCCGATCTTGCAAAATTTGTCAAGAGGTCAAGTCTAGAGGTCCAAGACATGCTGCACCTATTCAGGCTGCAGATATTCCTATTCGGCCGTTTCAGAAAATGGCAATAGACATTATTGGCCCGTTTAAGATTAAGTCAGCCAGAGGACATCAATTTATCTTTACTTGCGTTGACATGTGCACGCGTTGGCCAGAGGCTATTCCTCTTAAGAGCATATCAACTGTCGTTATCGCAGATGCTCTTTGGCTCATATTTTCTCGTCTGGGATTCCCCGGAGAAATACTGTCAGACCATGGCACTCAATTAATATCGGACACTATGTCTCAGGTAATGGCCTCTCTGGACATTAAAAGGTCTCTCAGTAGTATTTATCACCCAATGTCCAATGGATTGGTTGGACGTCTTAATAGGACACTAAAGAACGTACTTGGCAAGATAACGGAGGATCATCCTGATGATTGGGACAGGGTTCTCCCTGCAGCTCTCTTTGCTTATAGAGAGGTTCCCAACGAACATACAGGGTTTGCTCCTTTTGAACTTGTCTTTGGCGCGCAACCGCTCGGTTCTATGTCCTTGCTACACGATTTGATAACTTCCGATAATATTGACGATGATACACAATCGTCATATGAGTATGTTATTGCTCTTAGGGAAATGATTATCGAATCATGCAGGCTAGCAACTTCATCATCCGAATTTGCTAAAGAAAAGGCGATTTGCTAATAAGAAAAGACGCCTACGTCAACTTTGTCCTGCAGACAAAGCGTATGTCTTACTTCCCACGAGGGAGAATAGACTTTTCATTTCATGGAAAGGTCCATACACTATAGTCTCGAAAATTTCCGATGTCGACTATATTGTCGATGTTGATGGAAGGCATAAAACCTTTCATATAAATATGCTTACGGAATTTATTGAACGACCAGACTATTTGCATCCTATTTTCCAGGCGACGGACGACTCTCCAGTCCAACATGGTCATATCTCATCCCTGTCTGTTATACAGGATGAGGAAACTACTTTTTCTGATGTTAACTTACCTCTTCCTGTGATTCCACTTAATTCTACGGAATCATGGAGAAACGTTACCGTTTCTTCGAATTTGTCTTTTGAGGAACAGCGTCAAGTATCTTCTACGCTACAATCATTTCAGGATGTCCTTACCGACATTCCTGGACACACACATGTCATTGAACATGACATCATACTTACTGATCGTAATCCGATCAGAGTAAGACCATACCCTATACCTATTCATTTTCAAGCGCAAGTCGAGAAAGAATTGGATGAAATGATTGAGTTGAAAATAATTGAACCATCCACTTCAGCTTATTCTTCGTCGACGGTTATTGTTCGAAAGAAAGACAATAACATACGTCTTTGCGTTGATTATCGCAAATTAAATCAAGTTACGAAGTTCGATGCTGAACCTATGCCTTTATTAGATGATCTACTTATTAGACTTTCTAAAGCTAGATTCTTTACTAAACTAGACTTGTCGAAAGGTTATTGGTAGGTCCCTTTGACGGAACACGCCAAACCTCTCACTGCTTTTTCAACACCTAGGGGTTTATTTCAGTGGAATTTTATGCCTTTCGGGCTTATGAACGCCCCAGCAACTTTCGTGCGCATGATGCGACGAATTCTATCATGTCGTACAGATGTCATCGCATATTTAGACGACATCTGTCTTTTCAGTGATACTTGGGAAGAACACTATTTGGGTTTAAATTAATTACTATCTACTCTACGTGAGCACAATTTGACTGCAAAACCCTCTAAAGATTTTGTTGGGTTTAGTGAAATTTCTTTCCTAGGTCATCGGGTTGGTCATGGTCTATTGAAGGCAGGACCAAAACATTTCGAAGATATTAAATATCTCGGTTCCGAAGACAAAAAAGCAAGTGCGTTGTCTCTAGGGATTGATACAATTCTTTGGAAGATTCATTGAGAATCTATCCTCCATTATGGCACCACTTTCAACGTTATTAAAAAAAGGTTCTCCAAATATGGTGCATTGGTCCCAAGAACGCCAATCGTCATTGGATCAGGTTAAGAATTTATTTTCATCTCATCCTATCTTAAGACTACCAACGATTGATTAGACTTTTGTCCTTCGTAGTGATGCCTCTTCCACTGGAATTGGAGCGGCACTAATGCAGGAGTATTCAGGAACTCTGCATCTTGTAATGTATATCTCTAGGAAGCTGAATGCGGCAGAAAGGAATTACTCAGTTTTAGACCGTGAATTGTTGGCTATGGTTTGGTCCATTCTTAAGCTACAAAGGTTCCTTCTGGGCGCGCATTTCATTATGGAAACCGACCAAAAAGCTCTTACAGCTATGCAAAGTAAGGATTTGAAGAGCTCGAGATCTACTCGTTATGCTATTGCTCTTCAACCTTTCCATTTCACGGTGCGAGCTATCCGTGGTTCGGATAATGTGATGGCAGACATATTGTCTAGATGCCCACATGATTCCATTTAAATCTTGTGTCCAAGATCTCCTGATACACTTCCAAACTTTGTCTGTTCTTAATATCATAATATATATTAACACAATTGTGTCACTATTTGGATGATGTATAATGACTTTAACAAATTTGGTTATGTCCATCCATGATATATATATCCATTAGATATGTTGATAGTATAGCATTGTATTTCATGATATTTGTATATTGCTTTAATTATAGTATTTCATAATTTTTGATATGTATCTTGGGGTTGCCAGCAACTTAGATTTCTTTGATGGTACCTCCCGAGTTGGTTTTGCTTAGTGGAAATATTTTTTCTTATGTTTGGAGATGGTTTTTTTCTCTCCAGACGCTTTATTTGTGCGTCCATTGTACCTGATATTAGGTTCATTCTTTCATTGGCGCATAATTGATGCTTGTGCTATCTTACTCATGGTTTTTTTTTTTTTTAAATGTGTCTTTTTTTTACAGGGGGGGGAAAGGGGGGGAGGGGGGGGGGGTTTGCAGTAATATGTTGCGGTCATTTTTGACGGAGTTTCAAACGTCAATTTATTTGTCGTATTTTTTTTTCACCCTGGTCAAAGTTGGATAACTGTGTCTTAACTTTGCTGTGTCAGGTTGATTAGGGGTTATCTCCCCTTTTGGTTCATTCATTGTGTTTGACCAGTATTGAGATAGGGTCAAAGGTACATAGTTCTGGGCTATGTGCCCATGCGCAGTTTTTGAGGCGAAGACTTAGACTTCCGTCAGGTAGAGATGTGAACTGGCTTCTGTGGGACGTGAATGTCCGTTGTATTTTGGGGAAGGAAAATCTTCGAAGTGACTGCGTTGTCAGTTTTCCCCAGTGATTTACTGTACGTCAGGAATGACGACAGTGTTGTTTCTTGTGTTCTGAGGATTCTGTTCAAGGTAACACCGACTTTATCATTATTACGCATTCGGTTGCAGAACTTGTTAAAGGCTTACCTAGCCTGTGAGAACAGCTCACAGTTCCTATAATGCAGAACCTATATTTTGTGTTCGAGGTAGCCATTTAAGACTATTCGTCTTCATTTGATCAGAAGTCCAGTGACAAAGTTATATATGGTGGAAACCGCAGGTTGGCGGTATATTTATACAATCATTATAGCAGGGTTTATGCAACCTGCTTATGAAGAATACACAGCTGACGTCATATTGAGGCCCTGTATTTCGGCCAATACTCTACAGCATGATAAGATGCAACTGGCTTGTCATGCCAAGTTGAACGACGGCCCTGGTAATATTATTACATGATTTAGGAGCTCGTCTTTTGTATGACGGAGTTATTAAGGTATCTGACGCGTTAAGTCAGGGATACCAAAGCGGCATTATGAACTGTACTTTAAAGGACATACCACTATTGACCATGCCCACATATTTGAATGTTTTCCAGCCTTAGAATGCCTGATATGTACCAATCGATTTCAGTTAACATGACGTACATGAACTTGTTTACATTGACTGTTCTTGTGATACTACTGTTAGTCCTGTGATTAAATGTGTGAACTGTTACCAGTAGTTACAACCATCATTGCTTTCCGTATGAGTGTGACTGGGTGAATTGTCTACATATATATGAGCCTAAACGCATTCGCGTCTCTACACACCCATGTCTCACATCATCATCATCATCGTACAAGAACCATGTATGCTGTCAGCGTGAGTGACCTAGATCTTCACCGCACCATTACACTGTTCAGGTGACATCAACACGCATACCTGGCCCACTACACATCAACATTAGGGGACCCCACGAAAACACAGTAACAAAGTATTTAAATGAGTGTACGGGTACAAACAACTAATAATCAAACACGTTATCAACCAAAAATTAAGGATTTGTATTTACATATACACAAGTATATTTATTTATGATCTCTGGTTTTCTCTCTCTCTCTCTCTCTCTCTCTCTCTCTCTCTCTCTCTCTCTCTATATATATATATATATATATATATATATATATATATATATATATGTATATATATATATATATATATATATATATATATATATATATATATATATATATATATATATATATATATATATATATATATATATATATATATATATATATATATATATACATATATATATATATATATATATATATATATATATATATATATGTATATATGTATATATATATATATATATATATATATATATATATATATATATATATATATATATATCTGACTGATACAAATGAAATGCGTCATGAGTCTTAATCACTCACTTACTTACTTAGTCGTTCCCCTTCTACCGTGAGGTGTAGAGGTTTAGAAGAGAGAGCGCCAGACTATCCTATCGGCTGTCTTCCTCCTGGCCTGGTTCCATTCTAGTCCTCTGTGGTGGGTTTTGATGTTAAGAAGAATGGTGTGCGTATAGTTGTACTTGAGTGAGATCAACTGTGAAGGTCTCTGAGGTAAACAATGGACAACTGTGTTACAGAGTACCTTTCTTGTTACCACCCTACGATCTCACTCTAAGTTATATTCTTTATTGACTAGCGTGACTGAAAGCTACATAAAGTGTCTAGGGTATCGTAAGAGTGTTGTTAAAGAATCTCAATACAAAAACATATACAAACATATACTAATTACTATGATAAACTCAACTTACTCCAGCTGTTAAATTTTATATTTAAAATCTCTTTTGTTAAACTTTATTGGTCCTGAGCCTAAAGTTGTTTTGGTCAGGACTTCAGTTCAATAAGAATCAATTTAGATGGATAGATATATTTACAAATATATATAAAGATATTTACATACAACAGACAATATGTCCAAAGTACATTGTTACAAATTTTCAAGTTGATGTTAATTACTCTATTTAACTACTGGTACTGGGAGGCATGTTGGGGATTATCATCATCCCAATGTTCTTTTGTTTCACTAGGATTGTTTATGTTAGTCTTTTGGAGGAACGTTTTTGTCTATACAGGAGATTTTTCTTTAGTCGTGATAAGTTGTCCCAGGCCAGATATTGCACTTATCTGGGTCCTGGAATCACAGCAGTTGTAGTTGGTTTGGCCAAACACTTCAGTCTCCTCTGGTCTTGAACTTCTTTAATACAAGCAGGTGCCAGAGACTCTTAGAAATCGTGCTGAATTTCTCTCATCGAGTACCAGCACCAGACAAGTGCCAGCAGGAACCCCTGTCGATGCAAGTTATGGTTCTGTCTTAATATCAAACTAATTCCTCCTAATTTTCATGTAAACATACATTCAATACAAAAGAACATGGTCAGCTCTCTCTGACAACCCTGCTTCTCCACTTTAGTTTGATGGAACAATTTGTACCAGTTTTCTTTTCTCTTCCCTAATGGATGCTACGCCTCTGTCATTCCTGCAGTAATCTTTTCCATGCAATAAGATAGGTGTAATGTTCCTGTATGACCATCATATATATAGTCCTGTAGTTTTAAACTTCTTAGATAGTCCCTTATATGATGGATCAACATCTAGGCCATGCCTAAGTCTGCCATGGAACCATTTAATTACAATCTTTTACATGGCCTTTTCTTTTTTCACACAACCCTTTTTTAATTAAAATGTCAATAAAATCAATCTTACCACATATCAAGGAAATATAAACAAGTAACGATGAATTAGGCAATAGAATATGGCACACTTTCATCACTGCCTCTGTTCAGACTGCTTTCTGTTGTTAGTTATTTTAAAACAAAGCACAAGTCTTCTCATCGCTGCTTGCTCCTCTGAATATTTTGAAAAAAATGGCAGCGAGCAGCCTACTTTTCCTATCAAGTAAAAAGCTTTGGCCAATGAGACCAAGCATCTCTTTTTTTGAATGAAACTTTATTTAAAAAAAAATATATATCTCAAACCACTATGTGTTACTATTACCAACTAGATTTGTATATTTAGGTTAGCCGATAATATTTCGGCTTCCTTCAAATTTCATCCAATCCACTTCATCGTACTATCTTAGCCTTTCTTTCACCTAATTTTTTCCCCAAAAAATATGCTATCCAATCCAAGCAGACATGACTTGACCTGACAGTATCTCGATTTTCTATGTATTATTACCGATAGTTGATTATCTAATGGACTATTTAGACAACTAACAACATATTCTTGGTCAGCAAGTCTTCAGGTACACGAATATATGATTTTTATGGGGCTAAGTGGCTTGGTTCAAAATTCTATCTTTTTTTCTATGTTAGTTGTTTATTTTTAAACTACCTCCTTTTCAATTCTTTTTCCATGTACTTTCAAGCTAATTACGAGAGTCTCTCGTAATACACGAGAATTACGTCATTCGCAACAAGAGCTAAGCGTGTTTTCATGACCGTAGTGTCCACATTTTCTAACGTTTACATCGTAATTTGAAAACCGCCTAAGGCAAGGCTAGCAAGTTGGTTTTATTTTTAGAAACAATGTGAGACGTGATTTGCGTTGGCTATCTATCCGTCCCCCTCCCCTCCACAATGTATTCTAGGCAAATACTTCATTTGAACTTGGAAAAGTGGTACGTTTGTCTCAAGGACGAATTTAAAAAATAGGGTACCCTTTTTGGTTCGGCCAAAGCGTTATCAAATAATACGCTGAAGGCGTAGGCGACGACTACAATTCTCGCCGAAAATTTGTAGTACTATCCTATCTTTGACTTTATGTACTAGACCAGCGGTTCCCAACCTTTTTTTTCTTGCGTACCCCTTGGCAGCCCGTTTCTATAAATTGTACCCCTAATATTAGCAAAATATTTGAAATTAATGTAGTTGCTGTTATTCAAAATTTATAGATTATAACCAGAAATAAAGGGGCCAACCACGGGATTAAAAAAGAATGTAATAAAAAGGTGAACAAACAGTACATATATTTTTACATTTAAAAAATCAGAAGTTACAATAAAAATTAACATTTAATTTATTATTAATAATAATAAAAACGTTGTTATTGTTAAAAGTTGAAATCACTTTTTAATAACACACATGTCACGTGACCATGACAAATGTTCAGTGCGATCCTTGAGCTTGTTTTGAGGCACATAGTTTTTTTTTAAAATCAGGTTCACGTGATGTAAGATACAGTCTCAATTCTGGACCTGCATTCAGTTTACTACGGTATTTATTTTTTATAAAGGCATATAAAGAGAAAGCCCTCTCCACCAGCTCAGTATTTGTAAATGGCAACAGAAACTTAAACGCCTTGTCGGTCAGGTGTTCATATTCTCTGCTGATATCTCCCAAAATATAATAAGGAATTTTCCTTTGAATTCAGCTATTAAAGTAGTATCAGTCGAAAGTTCAATGAACTTCTCTTTTTCGTTGATTGATAATGTGGCTGCTTGGAAATATTCTTCTTCAAAGGGATTTACAATCCAGTAGTTCTCTTTTCTAGGTTTCGGAAAGTACTTCTCGAAAAATGATTTTAGCCCTTTCAAGTGTTCAATTATTTTTCGCTCATTTCCTCGTTCTCAGATAGGAAATTGTGCAGAATTTCAAATACCTCAGGCTGGCCTTTTTCAATACACGACCTCCAAAAATCTAATTTTTAAATAATAGATTTAATTTTGTCTGAAACATTGAAGATCGTTACCGAGGTATTCTTAAGTGCCAAATTTAGTTTGTTTAATTGTAGGAAAATATCCAATAAGTATGCAAGACTCTGAAGCCAATCACAGTCGTGTAACTCTAAAGTAAGTTGGAAAGGATGGTCTTCAAAAAAAAGTTGAACTTCATGTCTAAGTTCGAACAGCCGGGTAAGGACTTTACCACGAGAGAGCCACCTTACTTGTGTGTGAAGGAGCAGGGTAGAATGAAGACTATTCATCTCTTCACACAGTGCTTTGAAAAGCCTCGAGAGTGGACTTTGACTTTATAAAATAAACCACTTTCACAGCTTCATCAAGAACGACTTTTAATTCACCAGGGAGGCGGTTAGATGCAAGGCTTTGCCTGTGGATGCAGCAGTGGCTCCAGGTTATATTGGGGGCTACCTTCGTGACACGAGCGCGAAGACCGGAGTAGCAACCTGACATAGACTTGGCTCCGTCAGTGCATAGTCCACAACAATTAGACCAATTAATGTCCTCTTCTTTGAAATAAGAATCAATAGCATGAAACATATCCACACCTCTTGTGAAGATGACAAAGCAAAAGGTTTTCTTCAACTTCATTGATTTTCAAATACCTCACAATAACGAGCAAAACAGCGAAATTAGCAATATCTGTGCTTTCGTCAACTTGAATAGCAAAGAATTTACTATTTTTAATTCTACTTATTATTGTCGCTTCAACATCGTCAGACATATCCTGCATTCTTCGAGAAATTGTATTGTTCGAAAGAGGGATAGCGTTCATTTTGCGAACATGTTCCTCTCCGAGCATGCAAAGAACGGCATCTTTTATACAAGGAGAAATTAAATTCTCAGCTATAGTGTGATTTTTACCACATTTAGCACTACGATAACTAATACTGTAGGAGGCTTCAACCGCATTTTCGTTATCTTTGTTAGCTGACGACAAGTACGATGTCACATTCTGTTGTTTCGATAGGCGCTGAAAAAAATTGCGTTCCTTGTTTTCATAACTGGGGTGTTTTGTTTGTAAATGTCGCAAGAGTAACGAAGGTTTCATGCTACCATTGGATAATACTTATCGACACACTATACAGTGGGGCTTAGCACAGTCCTCATCTCCTATAAACGAAAACCCATACAACATGTATTCGTCACTGTATTTTCTCTTTTTAGCTCTATGTAAAACTGAAGATCGTGTCTTTTCACTATCCTGCACCAAAGTCTTAGGCGTGTCCTGAGAAGTACTTGGCGATTGATCACATTCCACATTATGTTTCAGCTTTTTTACTGTGCCGGTTTTCAACCACTGATCCATATCTGATAATACACGAATTGAACAATTAATCACTTTAAGTTAAGTTAAAACAATGACAAAAACTACTGTTTATAGAAACACTGTCTCACTGTCTCACGTTTGTAAAATTTGGGTCAAGAATCGACACTATTACTTCCGGGACATTAGCCTTTCATAGATAGTGTGGAAGATCAAACAAGTCACATTTTTGATGAAATATTCAACGGCACAACTATAATCCCAAAGTCATCATAATGAAAACTATTGTGTAAAAATATTGAATTGTGGTCATACGAAACGCCATAGATTTTCACACAGCCAGTTCAAGCAGACAGCAAGCCAGTGGCGCGCAAGAAAATCGGCGGAGATTGTCTCACACAGTTCATGTTGTATAGTATAGCGTTGAATTAATTTCACAACTTTTGACTTGTCTTTTACACTGTTGCCATGTGTATCTTTTTTCCGCCATTACTCAATTTTTTTCGCGTACCCCTGAACGTCCTGTCGCGTACCCCCATGAGTACGCGTACCACAGGTTGGGAACCGCTGCACTAGACTGTTATATTCTAATTTAGATATTGTATTTAGAAGTTCACCACATCCTCGATCCTTCAAAGATTGTCTAATGTTGTCCCCCTAGTGGACTCTGGGTCGTACTGGGGTCTGGATCCCTGTCTCTTTGTTTCACATGCTTGTCATGGTAGCCGATCTTCTCCCATTCTGCAGACATGGCCAAACCATCTTAGTTAACACTGTTCTACTTGGGTTAACAGGGGGTGGGATCTTAGGCCTTGACGTATCGTCTGGTTGCGGACCATGTCTCTTCTTGTTACTTCAACCACCTTCCTCAGATACCTCATTTCCGAGGTTTGGATCTGGCTTTTGTGAGTTGTAGCCATTGCCCATGACTCGCATCCATATGTCAAGACTGGGACATAGGTAGAGCGGTATACAGCCATATTCGTTTTCTTACCAACCTCTCTTTTGCAGAGGAATCCTCGATTTATGGCCTGAAAAGGTCTCCCAACTGCTGCTTTTCGAGCGGCCAACTCTTCTTTGATGCCTCTTTTCGGTCTATAATAGCTTCGAGATATTTAAAGTGGTCGATCTGCTCCAGGACCTGTTCTCCCAGCTTAATCTGATGTCTTTCTTTCTTATCGTGATATAACCATGGATTTTGGAGCTGCTTATGACCATCCCTCTCTTCTCCAGCTCTTCCTTCCAGACTTGCAGGTTAGATTGGAGGTGTGCCTCTGATTTAGCAACCAGGGCAACATCATCAGCAAATGCCAGCTCTGAACTGCATACCTGTCTCATCTTCCAGTACCCTACTGAATACTTTCTTGTTCTCTCCTTACATGCCTTGCTTGATAACATCGTCCATGAGGAGTATGAAAAGATAAGGTGACATGATATCACCTTGTCTTACACCAGTGGTAATCCTGAACTCTTCTGACTTATGGTTTGCTGTCCTCACATAATTTCTGCAAGACTTGTAGAAGCTCTGTATAGCATGAATCAGAGGTGCTGGAATGTTCTTCCTTGCCAAACAGTCCCAAAGTTTGCTCCAGGGGACCCTATCAAACGCCTTTTCCACATCTATGAAACAAAAATGGATCTCACTCTTATACACAAGAGCCTTTTCACTCAGCTTTCTGAGTGTGAAGATTAGGTCTTGTGTGCTTCAGTTTGCTCGGAATCCGCACTGGATCTCAACCAGTTGTGTCTCAGCTAGGCGTCGGAGTCTCTGCTCTAGGATTCTAGAGTAGATTTTACCTGGGAAACTGAGAAGGGATATGACTCTGTGGTTTCCACATTGTCGATTGTCACCTTGTTTGAAAATTAGTGTTATGATGGCAATCTCCCAATCCTTTGGTATGGTCTAGTTGCACAACGCTGCCAGTAGGACCCTTAAGCGTAATAGGTCACGGGATGCTCCCATGTACTTAACCATTTCTGGTGTTAAACCATCATGCCCTGCTGCTTTGTCCATCTTGAATTTTTCCAGTGCTGCCTTCATTTCTTCCATCTTTATGTCATCTTCATGACCATTGGTTTCCTCTTCTGTGCTAGTGGTTATCATTTATGATGCTTGACCTTGCTCACCATCAAGGAGTTCTGAGAAATATTCTTTCCATTACTTCCTTTGGGGTAGTAAGCAATTTGCATAGCTTGTCCTTTATAAATTTGAGAGGGCATTGTTTTTCCTTCCTCGTGTTCTTTAGGGTCTTATAGAACAATTTCTGGTTTTCTTGGGCATCTCCAAATTCTGCTAGCACTTGTTCTTTGCGTCTGTTCTGAGTATCACGTATTCTCTATATTTCTCTATTTGTCCTGCTGTGTTTTTAGCTCCTAAGTATTGTTTACATGCCATTTTCTTCTCTCTTATTTTCTCCACCAAGGTGTCCTCTTTCTCTTGTTCCCAAGTCGGACTTCACCACATGCTTCTGCAGCAGCTGTCTTTATGATGTCCTTGAATTTAATCCAGAGGGTTTCCAAGTCATCAGGTTGTTGTTCTGTGTTTCTCACCGCTGTAGCAATAAGCCCTGATATCTGGTCTTAACTTCTGGCTCTCTCAGCTTGTAGATCTTAATGCTCATTTCTCCCGTTCGTTTACTTGGTTTCTTGCGTGATGTTGGGCAGTTCATAGGCTGAGCAACTCTTTCAGTTATTCGTTTGATTGTAAGCAGGTAGTGATCACTTCCAATATCTGGCCCTATCCAGACTCTAGCATCCCGGACATATTTGAATGAGCTTCTCCTAACAATGACATAGTCGATCACTGACTTCTCATTCTTTGTTGGTTCAGATCTAGTGTATGCATGTATGCGCTTATGGGGGAAATTTGTGTTTGTAATAATCAGATTCTGCTCACTGCAGAAACTAAGGAGTCGCTTTCCATTGTCATTGAGAGTATCTTCTCCATATCTTCCGATAATTCCACCCCATCTAGCATGGTCATTTCCAACTCTAGCATTGGAATCTCCGAGCATGATAATTTCATCTAGGCAGTCATCCACTGTCCTTTGAAGCAGCTCGAAGAATTCCTCTGACCTCTGCTCTCTCATCTTCATTTGGCCCATTCACTATGACCAGGCTGACTATGTGTAGAGCCCTTTTCGTTGGCCTTTACAGTCATTTACAGATGAGGGTAGTCTCATATTTTATAATATGTGGTCCTACTTTACGCACCAACTTATGTCGGTGTTAGTGTTAGTAAATGTCATCTGTCACGCACGCATATGCACAATTTGGTGTATGGTAATTCGGGCGCGCTTGTATCCAAACAAGCCAGATGACGTCAGTGCGTGAATGTAACAAGCCGCATCTCATTTCCAGACATGGAGTCTGTTGATTTCTTTATTGTGTACCCATCATTTGGGGCTAGTGTATTTCTGGGACATGACTTCTGAATAGAAGCCATTGTTGGCTTACTCCCTACGTAAGTCAGAACCAGGCGTTGGTATAATTGAATATATTTTTTAATGATTTTTAGTGACTGTATCCGGCGTTGGCATCTAGCTAGTCTCTTCTCGTTTAGGGGTTAAAATGGATCAACCCGATGCTGCACTGAAGCCATCCTAATGTTTTAAAGGATTTTGAATACTCCGTCAGTTCGACTAATTGTTATGAATTAGTGGAGCGCCGTCATACGTGACACGGCGATTAAGAGAGAGATGAATCAAGTATTGTAATTAACTTTATGGTGTCTTCTCAGAATGTATGCAGTGATCTATAATGTTGGAAGGTACTAGAATCAATATGTACCAGAGAAATGTTACAGGACAGGGGGGAAGTAGATATACAAAGATTTGTTGTTAGGATGACCTTAGAAGTTTGGTTCGGCGACGCAAGGTCAAACCGTTAGGTCAGTGAATGAACTTGGATACTACAAGTAATATAATTTATAAATATGAACCATATGTTTTGATTTATGAAACCATTGATGCAAGCACTGTGTTCCTGTCTTTGCTCGTCTACGTATTTCGTCAATAAAAAATGTTGTTGCAAGTCGACATAACGAGTTCGTCCATACCAGTATTGGCACTTGTTGGTGTGCCCGATTGTTATTGAAGTTACAGGAGTTCACCTTCCAGTGAAAGACATTCGCGTTTCAATTTCAAGTTAATAGAATCGCCCGTGTTAGGTCGTTGACAGTTCAACACCAGCGACATCCTCTGGTCAGCGGTGTCCACTCCAGAAAAACGACTCTAACAGATATGGTCGCGCAGTGTGCTCTGAAAATATCCAGTTTTCAGTAGCGGAATCGAACTCAAGTCTAAATTCAAACTCGGTTGAATAGAAGTATGCTATCTTTCAAGGCGACAACATCCTGGACTTTGCAGCAATTTTAACGGTCATCCTATGTCAAGGACAACCCAGGGACTTCAACTCCAAGTTTCAACATTGGACTCTGTCATTATGTTACTTCAAGTAGAGGCTCAAACATACAGTCCCGGATGCGAGGGATATCCTTTTTTATTCGGTTGAGATAAGTAAAAACGTCGTGTTGTTATTACACCGTTTTACGTTCAGCTGTGCTTTTCTGCATCTTATCTCATAATATGTCCACTGCTTCTCTATTTATGTTTCATGTTCAATGTTCAATGTTTTTAGCGGGAGGTAGGGTTTGGAGACTCACGAAGGATACATCCCAGTTTCACACCAGGGCCTTCGTGACTGTTCTTTAGGAATTATTTTGCAGACTTCCCTCAGTGGAATGTTCCTACGCGTGAGCGTAGAAGGATTCTAGGTCCACTGTGTCTGGTAGTCTGTGACACCTGACTGTTTAGCTGTAGTGTCAAGTTTTAATTGTTGTTTTCATAGTTATTTTTATTCGTACTTTAGTTTTATGATGTATTTTGTTTGTACATTACGTCCTTCTCGCCTTACTTTCGTTCAGTTTTTTACACCATTGATGTCTATACACTGTATTGTCAATTGTCTTGTGTAAGTTTTTATCACATATTTCATTGCATTCTTTGCAACATTATTTCTTCATTTTTCCATTTTTATTTTGGTTGATTTATGCGAACGTTTTCAGTCGTTTATTATATCTTGTCTTGTCAATATTGTTGCTATTGTCTGTCACGTTATTGCTTTCATGACATTTCATTGCATAAATTACTTTATTAATTATTAATATATTTGACTATTATATGACAATAATTTACCGTTCTAGGACAGGAACGAAGACCACTTGGTATAGTAACACTTTTAAGTAGAATTATTTCAGAATAATATTGAATAATGTCTACCTTAGATTATTTTATTAAGCAGGCTAAGGCGCTTAATATACCTCCTGAAGAGATTAGAACATTTGCTATGGTGGAATACAAAGAGTCTCAAAGGTTGGAATCTCAAAGATTAGAGGCAGAAAAATTAAAATCACAAAATCTTCAGATGGAAATGGAATATAAAAAGTTTGAGGCTGAAGAAAATGAGAAAAAAATGAAACTAGCAGCTAAGGAAGATGAAAAGAAGAGGAAATTTATGGCGGAGGAAGATGAGAAAAAAATGAGATTAGCCGCTGAATTAGAAGAGAAACGATTTCAGCGTGAGGCAGAACAGAAAAGATTGGAGGCTGAAGAAAAATTTAGATTTGATGCTGAAGTTAAACAAAAGGAGATGGAAGTTAAACAAAAGGAGATGGAAGTTAAACAAAAGGAAATGGAAGAAAGAAGATTAATAGCTGAACAAAATGCAAAAAGACTTCAGCTTGAGACAGAAGAGAATGATAAGAAACGGCAGCATGATTTGAAATTTGCCGAATTGGAATTTGATAGAATAAGATTGTCAAGTGAATGTAATACACAAAAGACTCAGGAAGGCCATTCTTCATCTAGACATGAGAATTTTAGAGAGGTTCATCTAAAATTGCCAAAGTTTAACCCACCATCCGACGATGAGATATTCTTTTTGGACAGATTTGAGGCTACATGTAGGTCGTACAACTTGGATAAAACACTATATTGTACCCACTTATCCAGAATACTTACAGGAGAGGCAATGGCCGTTTATCACACTACTAGCGCTGTAGATAAAAATGATTATGATGCTCTCAGGGCCGCCCTTCTAAACAAATTTCAAATGACAGAAGATCAGTATAGGATGAAGTTCAAGTCTATGCTCCCACAATCTAGTAAGAACTTTGATGATTTTCTTTCTCAAATACGTCTTACCTTGGAAAGATGGATCGAACTGTCCAAGGTAGAGAAATCTTATGACGGTATTTTCGACTTATTACTACGCGATAAAGTTTTATCGGCAGTAAGTCCTGCATTTCTTGCGTTTTTACATGAACGTAAGCCTTCTAATATAAAAGAAATGTCAGAACATTGTAAAAATTTCTGCACCGCTCATCCTAACATGGATATCAGCAATGCGCAGATTAAGGATGATTTACCTGTTGCTTTCGCTATGCAACATAACAATTTCCCAAGACATCGTTCGATGAGTAGCGATAGAAATTTTCATAGGGGAAGTAATAATAATTTCAACTTTGGTCATTTTCAAAAGGGGAAATAATACCAACAGTCTGCTCCATTTAATATGTCCTGGGGCCAATCTCACGGATCTCGAGATTTTGGTAACGACAATTCTAAATATAATCAAGGGAATAATAATAAACAACATTGGAGATCTAAATCACATCATCCTGAAAATAGACATAGATTTATGAATAAATCATTTAGCAAACATCACAACAGTGATGACTTTCATTGGCGTACTCATCCAAATTTTAATGATAGCAGAAATGGTAATTATAGCAATTTTAATGACAATAGTCAAAATCGATCGCGACGTAGAGATAGATCGTCGAGCAGGCCACGACAACATTCAAATGTTGCTTCACTGGAAGCACAAACTAACAAATATAAGGACAATAATGTTAATCAACATAATGCTATGTCTTGTATCGATCTTGAGCAGGTAAAGGCTTGTCAAGAATGCTCTACGCTATTCCAGCCCAAGGCGATCACGACGCTGAGATGCGGACATGTGTTGCCCAGTCTACCAGCGGCGTGTACGGCCATGTCAGCTACTCACGTTGGAACAGGAAACCTTAAATTACATAGGGGTTTTTAAAATTCCATTCCATGCTCTCTTTTATTTGACTCAGGTTGTAGCACAATCGGTGTAGGACTTCGCTGGTCGACCCTAAATGTGCTACTGGAAAGACCACCCAATGTAGGACTTTCGGAGGGACAGTGGAAACATTTCCGACTGCTATTATTGATTTAAAAACACCTTTCTTTTCAGGAAAGATCCACGCATGTCTTCTTCAGAACCCAATTAGTGATGTCATATTGGGTCGAATACACGGTATAAAAGAGTGTACCCCTCAGCAAATTTCTGAATGGGAAAAGCAGCATATACAGGATGCCTATGCATTTACGACAATACCTAGATTTGTTTCACATGCACATACTATTAACCTGTTGGGTAATGCTAATGTATCGGAATCTAGTAGTGAAAATGATTCCACTGTTCATTACGCCACTGTTGCTAATGCATTACAACCTTTACGACATGCGTTCATTCTTAAGAAGGATATTAAGGTTTCAACACAACCTGTGAAGACTAGTAAGTCATTCCGGGGGACATATACCTTCCCTCGACTTGATCAGCAGGCAACTGATCGTAAGAAAAAGGTTACGTTTGAGAAAAAGGTAAAGGATGTTCCTAATAAAAATAAGAGTTGTAACTCAGATGGGAAAATTAATACCAATAAGGTTGTCAGTAAGGTTTTAACTTTGCCCAGCAAGCTGGTGTCTACGACATGCCGTACACCTACACCTTTGTCTGGCGTAAGTAGTCATAATCAAGTACAACAGTATGGTACGTTTAAGAACAATAATTCTACAAGTAGAAATAATAAATATTATAATTTACATCAAAGGACTAAGGTTAACCATAAACCTTATTTACATTCTTGTGATAACGGTACCACATATATTGGTAAGGGTGCATATTCTCGTACCATCCTTGTGCAAAATCTGCCACAACGAACTACATGGCATGCACTCGGTAATTTCTTTAATTACACGGCAGACGTTAGGTTCGTGCGTCTGTTACCTCATACCAATAACAGGTATGGTGACGCCGTGGTTACTTTTAGAACCAATAGAGATGCTCGCATGGCTATCGAGCGGGACAATGGTGTGTATTTCCACCACCATTCTCTCCGATTACAATTGGTTCCCTATTCTGCGTCACGCAGATAGTAACCTACTATATTTGATTTTGATATCACATTCTTTGATGACTCAGCCTATGCAGTCATCATTTCTTTCTTGTAATAGTCATTTGTTCTTTTTCTAGTTCTCATGAAATATTCCAATGGAATTTTATGCCATTTGGGTTAGTTAACGCTCCTGCCACGTTCGTGCGCATGATGCGGCGAATTCTATCTCATCATCCCAATGTCATTGCGTACATAGATGACATTTGTCTTTTCAGTGACTCATGGGAAGAACATATGGAAGGATTAAACTCATTACTGTCCACGTTACAATATCATAACTTAACTGCTAAGCCATCAAAGGCATTTGTGGGTTTCCACGATATTTCTTTTTTGGGTCCCCGTATTGGTCGCGGTATGTTATATACAGAGGACAGTAATGTCTCTAAAATCCTTAATATCTCTACACCTAAAACAAAGAAACAAGTGCGATCTCTGTTAGGGCTAATACAATATTATGGGAAATTCATACCACATCTTTCGTCCATTACTGCTCCTTTCTCTTCATTACTTAGGAAAGGTGCAGCTAACGTGATTCGGTGGTCTAACGAACATCAAATCGCGTTGGATATCATAAAGAAATTTTTTTCGGATTCTCCTGTGTTAAGGTTGCCTAATGCGAATTTACCATTTGTCTTACGCAGCGATGCTTCTAATTATGGCGTGGGAAGCGTGTTACTACAAGAATATAATGGCACCTTGCATCCAGTTCTCTATGTGTCACGGAAGTTAACTCCGACTGAACAAAATTACTCAGTCCTAGATAAGGAACTTCTTGGACTTGTCTGGTCTATAACAAAACTCCAGAGATATCTGCTTGGATAACACTTTATTGTGGAATCAGACCAAAAAGCGCTTACTGCTCTCAACACTAAAGACGTGAAATCAGCAAAATCTACTAGGTATGCGATCGCACTCCAGCCATATAGTTTTACAATAAGATCCATTCCTGGTACGCAGAATGTTCTCGCTGACATTTTGTCAAGATGTCCGAATGAATCAAGTTAACAGCTACGCACTACAGACAACTGAACTTCGACACTGACAGTTCGTCGATTGTAACTTTTTACGTGTGCTACCTCGATTATAAGAGTCATTTAACATTCAGTCAAGTGAAATATACAATGATTATGTATTAAAAGAACATGGAACGTTGTATTATACTACTATATTTGTGAAAATAACATTCACTTAATTATGACATTGAAGAGAGAATAACATTGGAAAGGGATTATATTTTCTCACCGAAATAACATTTCGAGCACTTTGATTTTTTCGTGGAACTGAACTTGTTAGATTATTAACTGGTCACTAACAGGAAAATGGAACTTCTGTTATTTAAGGAATTAATGACATTATTGGAGGGAAATAAATGAACTAATTAGATTATTACACTTGGATACTTAGTTAAAATAATAATTAATTTATTTAACTATACAACATTCAATTAGATTGATCAATATTTGTATTTAAGTACATTAATTTAACTTTAGTACTTTAATTAGTACCACAAAAGGACTTTAGAGACACGGTTAAGTGCGTTGATCTATACATGTGTTTAAATTGTATTCTTTCATTTTTTCACTTGTCATTTTTAAGACATATCCATCACTTTTCTGTTTATTCATTGGTTTTTACATTTCTGTTTATTTGCGTTTACATTTGTTTTAATTCAATATTTCTAATATGATACTTTATTTCATTTACCACATTGTACCAAGGGCGTGCAATTGTGGATGTATGCTTTGATGCATACCTTTTGTTGATTTGAGTTAACTTGAATTTCATATTTTATGATTTTTATCATGATATATTAGTAAAATAGGATTATGTAAACTTGACTCACCTCTATCCTCGAGTAGTAAAGAAAAAAATTAATATAATTAATTTTTTTGGGGGGATTGGTAAGGAATCTGTAGAGCCCTTTTCGTAGGCCTTTACAGTCATTTACAGATGAGGGTAGTCTCATATTTTATAATATGTGGTCCTACTTTACGCACCAACTTATGTCGGTGTTAGTGTTAGTAAATGTCATCTGTCACGCACGCATATGCACAATTTGGTGTATGGTATATCGGGCGCGCTTGTATCCAAACAAGCCAGATGACGTCAGTGCGTGAATGTAACAAGCCGCATCTTATTTCCAGACATGGAGTCTGTTGATTTCTTTATTGTGTACCCATCATTTGGGGCTAGTGTATTTCTGGGACATGACTTCTGAATAGAAGCCATTGTCGGCTTACTCCCTACGTAAGTCAGAACCAGACGTTGGTATAATTGAATATATTTTTTAATGATTTTTAGTGACTGTATCCGGCGTTGGCATCTAGCTAGTCCCTTCTCGTTTAGGGGTTAAAATGGATCAACCCGATGCTGCACTGAAGCCATCCTAATGTTTTAAAGGATTTTGAATACTCCGTCAGTTCGACTAATTGTTATGAATTAGTGGAGCGCCGTCATACGTGACACGGCGATTAAGAGAGAGATGAATCAAGTATTGTAATTAACTTTATGGTGTCTTCTCAGACAGAATGTATGCAGTGATCTATAATGTTGGAAGGTACTAGAATCAATATGTACCAGAGAAATGTTACAGGACAGGGGGGAAGTAGATATACAAAGATTTGTTGTAAGGATGACCTTAGAAGTTTGGTTCGGCGACGCAAGGTCAAACGGTTAGGTCAGTGAATGAACTTGGATACTACAAGTAATATAATTTATAAATATGAACCATATGTTTTGATCTATGAAACCATTGATGCAAGCACTGTGTTCCTGTCTTTGCTCGTCTACGTATTTCGTCAATAAAAAATGTTGTTGCAAGTCGACATAACGAGTTCGTCCATACCAGTATTGGCACTTGTTGGTGTGCCCGATTGTTATTGAAGTTACTGGAGTTCACCTTCCAGTGAAAGACATTCGCGTTTCAATTTCAAGTTAATAGAATCGCCCGTGTTAGGTCGTTGACAGTTCAACACCAGTGACATCCTCTGGTCAGCGGTGTCCACTCCAGAAAAACGACTCTAACACTATGGTTTCTCCTTCTTTTAGTTTTACAACCATAATGCGCTCTGAGACAAAGTTCCATCCCTTGATACTATCTTTCTGGTTTTTGGCCGCAATGCAACCCACGCCCCATTTAACTCTTTCAGATGTGGGTACACCACTGTAGAGCAGCGAGTTGCCACCGAGATCCATGACTCCTTATCCTTTTTTCTTTGTTTCCGTTATAGCCAGGATTTCTAGTTTTGCTTTCCTCATCTCTTCCACCAGCTCCTCTTCTTTCCCATTTATAATTCTTGTGTTCCAAGTTCTATAAGTCGTAGTCCGTAGTCCGTAGTCCGTTCCAGTTCGTCACCTTTAGAATCAGTCCGGTTTTCTCTCTTGTAGTTCGCGTAATCATGTTTTAAAGCAAACAGGTGATTGGCCTGTTGTGCCTTTGCATGGTGCAGGGGCTGCCTCCTTACGGCCTCCACGCAGGCCGCCCTCCTCCTTTTTCAGCCGGGCTTGGGACCGGCCTAGGCGGAGTTAGTCTTAATCACTCGAGTCTTTATATTCGAAAATTTGGTACACGCGTAAATCAAGAGAGGGTTTAGTTTATGTTTAAAAATCAATTACCACTACAGGGGTGACTTAATTTGTATCATTCACCTACATGTCTTATATTATTTTGGGGTAGAGGTTGTTACAAGAATTGAGGTAATTTTCACTTCCATGCACATTTTTAAAAACTGGTCTTGAATCTTTGTACTGTTCATATATCTGTCCAAAATATACTCTAATACTTTCGCTCATAAAGCAGAATTTCTCTATTACTGTCGATTTAAGCTTAACTCAGGGACTGAGTTCATGTCTGAGAATCAGTTTTTAGTGACGTATGCGCGCAATTGGGGAAAGCGTGTTTGATGAACACAAGCATAGGTGACAGATATTACTCAGATGGGATTGAAGATAGTCTGTAATTTGATTAAAAGCTGTGTGCTCGTATGTGTGACTGTGGGATACCATGGCTGTGATTATAATCTGTGCTATGTTATAGGTCTCGTATATTGTTGTACAGGCGATCCTTCTTCCGCCAAGGAGCATTCCTCGAGGAACTTTATACAGGTATTCATGGAGAACCATTTACGGCGTTGAGTTTTGTCCTGCGTTGGAGCTACTATGGATGAGGGGTCGAATCTTTCCCAACTGGTAGCAGTGATGAAGATCCTTTCTGGCCTGAGCGTGAGTCATGGAGAATCCAAGTGGCGATGTTACATATGCCAGTCACTGAAATATGTGATTTACACCTGAACGGTGGTTTTACTATTGCGAGGTTGCATGGTGCACATAGGAACGTTTTGTGTTTTGTCAATGTATGTCAGTGACACTAGTATGAGTACTGTAGTCAAAGTTATTCATAATGGAAATGTTAGCCTGATTACTGTGTCGTTGTGACTGAAATATTATTGATGTTCAGAACCTGTGTAACAGTATATTAAATGGTATGGAACTGTACCCAGTGGCGTTGAGTTATTCCCTACGAGTCTTAGTTGTTCACCATCTTACACGCCATGCAAATACGTAATCCTGTCAATGACCATATTACATAAAGTGCCATAACACATGTGCTAACAACAATACATAATACAAGTACAATCGTTAGTGTCTGGCTTGGGACTTTGTATTCTCTCCAAGTGTTTACTACATAAACATTAATAGCAAGGGTCAAAACGACTGTAGAACAAGCAGGCCACTATTACGAGTTAATTGCCCATAGCACGTAGTCGAACGATGTCCCTTTGATCAGAGCGGCTTACTACGGAGTCGTTCTTGGCTGTCTTTCTTTCATCGTTGAGCCTGGCGCCCTATTTCTGTTCACAACCATTTGTAGACTGTGTGACCGGGGGAGGAAGGAGTGGACGGGAAACGGCACCAAATCGAGTCTAGTGTGACAGTGGACTTGTAGTAAGGGAGGAAAATCTGTAGATCGCTTGTGCTAAGGGAAATAATCACAAGACTTTCTTTAGTGTAGTTCTTCTGTGAAAGACTGGTTATACACCAGAGATGTTGCTTCCAGAAGTAAGGAACAATCCAGGTAATCAAGGATACTCGTAAGTGCCTGTGTGGTTCTAAAACTGAACTTGTAGGGTTGACTATAAATAGCAACTTTAACAGTCAATGAAAATTTCCAATAGAGCAGTGTATTTGAAAAGTCCAAATGGTTATAAAAGATATTCTTTATTTCATTTCGTTTCCAGTGAAAATAGTGGCAGTTCGAGAGAAATTTCTGGTGGGGAGGAAAGGAAAACTGCCAGCTTTAGCCTCGATACTGTAGTCGTTTTGTGGCATGTCTATACACTGTGGAAATCTTAGCGAAATAAAAATTCGAACGAGACTTTGATTAAAATTAATTCGAACTTACGAAAATGTGGAGTAAACCACTATATAATTGAAGCAGGGGTTAGTGCTGGGTCACTAATTACCCTGGTTGGTAGGGGATCTCTAGACGGTTATATTCTTGTCCTAACCGTATGAGTCAAAGGCTTTGTGTTCAGTAGTAGGGGATGCGCCAGGTTGCTCCACACCTCGACTAGAGAACGCCTTATGTTGGTTTGACTCTAGCTCTGAGATAACTGTGTCAAGCTCTGACTGGTTACTATGATGCGTCAGTCTTTATACTAGTCTGGTACCATGGCTTGCCAGATGAAATAGTTCTCATTGGAGTTAAGACCGGAAACCTTATGATTGGTCTTGGGGCTAGCTGACTGTTGAAATAATCTTTAACCTAACTAACTACGAATCCTCTAGTCTAAAATTATTGTTTCTAAGTGATGATGACCAGCCATTGTTCAAAGTTCTCTCTAATCTAAATGTTTTCCGGTCTGACTTGTATGGGGGCCACACAAGGTTTGATGACATCATGGGTTCATTTGTGCCATGACTGATGATGTCATTGATTCTTGATTAGTTTTTATTTATTTCTAACTACTCATTCATAAGTATTTTACTATAAGGCTAAAAGTTGTAGCGACGTAGTAGGCCACACTGTGACATACGCCCAGGGGCCACCAAAGTGTATCCCGTAGGGAGACACTTTAGTCCCTAAAAATAACTAATCCCTAAAAATATCGGGGTTCATGTATCCCACCAGAAACAATGTCGGAAGGAATACAAC
Source organism: Oreohelix idahoensis (assembly GCA_024509875.1). NCBI lineage: Eukaryota > Metazoa > Mollusca > Gastropoda > Stylommatophora > Oreohelicidae > Oreohelix > Oreohelix idahoensis. Next base: position 556,061 of record JAMPIV010006088.1, read on the forward strand.
AATCAATAGATGGGAATGATGGATGAAACAATATCATTAACATTTCAAGAAGTAATTATGAAGGTGTAGGGACTGATGGACATAGTCAAGGGACATACGTAGGGACTGATGGACATAGTCTAGGGAATGATGGACACAGTAGGAACAACTAGCACTAATAATGAGCAACAATATAACAGTAATGGAACAATCATCAACCAACTAGCAAACCGCTTTTATGGGTTGATAGTCATCTATATCTCTCAAACATATACGAATTATAAAACATGACAGAACATGATAAGCGAGTTAACGTCGCAAAGGAAAACTGGAACAAAAATGGCGGGTGCCCATAAAATATGGCGGACGCCCAAAATGGCGGATGTACAAAATGGCCGTCACCCTACACTTCAACTGAAGTGGGTGATGAAATAAAATTAATGGAACAAATGGAAATGAAACCACAAAACTTGGTGGCAAGGTATGGAAAACATGGGTAAGTCTCAATAATAAAAATGACTGCACCGGTGCAACAATAACCGGAAACAATGCAAGGATTGGAAACATGGTAATCAACGGACTAAGGTACTCAATGGAGAAATGGCAAATAGTTAAATCACATATGTTGGTGGAACAATAACTGGAAATTCAAACAATCATAACGCAAAATGGAGTCATTATCATAATAAGTCATGAATGATGCCAACACTAGTGGCGGGTGAAGATGTACATTAGTTAAACACTTTTATTAGGTACAACAGAAAGAACTGAACACTCAAATCTGGGCAAAATCTTACGTCAAAAGCACAGCAAAAAAAAAACAAAAAAACAGACGGACATAAAAGATGGTCAAAAACATAGGAAAAAAACAAAGGGACATAAAAGATGGTCAAAAGCATAGGGGGAAAAAAAGGGACATAAAAGATGGTCAAATATTAAATCAGTCAAAAACAACGTGACTTAATGACGCTAACGCGTGTGAAAGGGAAATACCTTAACTAACATATATGAGGACTACACAGTTCTTCTGAGTCGGGAGTTCTCCATCAGCAGTGTTTAAAAGGAGGTCGCAAGGGTAACTGTTCATGTACTGGCAGATTCGGCAATGTCTTTCTTGCGGACGAAAATATAACAGCTCTCCATAAATAGCGATTCTTGGACTTCATGGCAGAACTGGAAAAGTGCGTAAAGTCTGTAACCGAGATGTCCGGGGCTGCGTAACGGTTGGTCTTTACTGTAGCATCAGGATCAATCAATTCAGCAGTGGGAGCATATTGTAAGAGACTTACTTCGTAATACACGAGAAACAGGGTTTGACACCATGCTTGAAAATGACATCAGGGCAGGAAATGTCAACATGACAGGAGTCGGCATCTGGAGGTAAGTACAGTTCAATTCTTAAGCGTCTTTGCAAAAATGTTCATTGCTTCCAATCCTGCAATGGCTTGGGATGACAGGCGAAGATCGTACTGTATATGTTGGGAGGTAGGAACAATGGCATGGACAACAGGAGTGGACGGGACAGAACGGGAGGGTAGGGGTGGAGGCTGTGGAATGGTAGGAGGACAACGGAGGGGAATAAGCAACCTACGGGACGGAGGTATGACAGGGGGTGGCCGGGGCGGAGGGGAGGGACTACTGTGAGGAGAATGAACAGAACCACGGGAGTGACGAAAACGGGTACGCACATGAGTGGCCTGCTGGAGAAGGTACTTACGAAGGGGAGCGGGATCTACAGATGATGTCGAATGACGACGTTTAGAAGGAAAACAAGCTGGGGGAGGAGGAAGATCAGGTTCAGTATCAGAAGAAGCAGAATCGGGGGAACTGTCAAGGTCTGAGGGAGGGGGAGGAAAATAATCAGAGGTTGGAAGAGCAGGTTCAACATCCGAAAAGTCGGAATCAGGGGCGATATCAAGGTCGGAGGGAAGCGGAGGAAAATAACCAGAGGGAGGAAGAGCGGGGTCAGAAGAGAGATGAACAGAGGGAGGAGGGGAGGAAACGACAGGAGTTGTTGCTGTAAGAGGAGGTACAATAACATCATGCTGAAGTGAAGCATGAGAGGGGCCAGGAGTTATGGATTGTAACTCAACCAAACTCGTCTCACGGGAGTGGTAACGGGAGTACAGTTCAGGAGGAGGGATAGGACCTTCAGAGGCGGAACAGGAACGATAACGTCTGGTACGATCAACCATACGAGAGCGAGAAGAAGGAGAAGGCACTGAGGAGGCGGAGGGAACAGCAGCTCGACGGACTACTCTAGACCGGAGTCTGAGTAAAACATCATCTCTGGCAGGACTATCACTATCTGATGAGGAAGCATCATAACTATGGGGCTGAACAGGTGTAAGCGGATCAGGAGGAGTGTTAAGGGAGACGGGGGCAGATCCGATGTCGTCTGATGTAGGACAAAATGAAAGTTCAGACATGGATGGAGAGGATGAAGGGTTATACTGGAAGGTAGCTTTTCGCACGGGGCGGCCAGACGGAAGAGCAGGAGGAGGGACAGTGTAGGGGCGTTGCTCATCTAGTCGTAATTGAGTAGCATGAGCTTTGGTTTCGTGGTGCCGCTCTTAATTCCAAATCACGAAGGTAACAGGGAATGTCTGTTCCACTATCTTGTACCCGGAAAGCCAGCGATGATCAAATTTATCGCTACGGACATGCTTCTTAAACCAGACCAAATCACCAACATGGAAGGATGGCAGGCGAGTGCCCTTATCAAGCAAACGCTGTCGCTTCTTAAACGCCTTGAGAGCGTTATGGTGAACCTGCTGGTGGGCGGAACGTTTTTGTCGCAAGATAATCTCAATGGCATTATCACCCATATATTTCCGCTGAGGAGTAAGGAGATTATCCAAAGGTAGGCGTGGTTCCCTGCCATACAAGAGGTAGAATGGCGAGAAACCAGCCGTATCATTCACATTGACACGCAGAGCCTCAAGAGCTTGGGGTAAATAAAAATCCAAATACTGCGGATTATCAGCTGTGAATTTGGAGAGGATGTCATGAAGAGTCTTATGCATTCTTTCATTGCGACCATTTGACTGGGGCCTATAGAAACTAGTCATCTTATGTCTTATATTAAGGGCTGCAAGAGTAGAATGGAAAGGTCGACCTGTAAATTGCTTTCCGTTATCCGAAAGAATAGTCTTCGGATAGCCGTGGCGAGGCACAAAAGTATTAAGGAAGATTTCAGTTACCTCTTCAGAAGAAGAGCCACGGAGTGGAAAACATTCGGGCCAGACTGAGTACTGGTCTACAAAATGCAAGACATGGTTATTATCGGATTGAGAAAGAGGGTAGCGACCAGAGAGATCAACCCTGACGCATTCCATAGGAAAATAGAGACATCCGTTGGGTAGGGATACGCAGAGGACGCATGTTGCGTTGCTTGCAAGTTCTACAAGAGTCAACATACTCGGCAACGTCCTTATAGAGAGAAGACGAATAATATCGTTTAGAAATAATGTCTCGTGTTTTATCTCGCCCCATGTGGCCATTAAAATCATGGAAATCATGGAGAACACGAGGGATAAGATGCTTAGGAAGACAGATGAGGAGTTTATCTGGACATTTAGGGTTAATCCAGTAGAGAACATTATCAGAGGATAGAATAGTGTAATTGGAAACGGATTTGGGGTCACGCTGAAACTGAGAGCGAATCTGCAGGAGTGCAGGATCTCGGAGTTGTTCCTTCGCAGTGAAAGAAGGGAAAAGGAGCTCATCAGGAGAGCTGGAAGGAGTGTCATGAGTAGAAATGACAGGAGGAGGACAGTTAGCATTAATGACAAGTATTTCTTTTGCGTTATCGTCAAGGTCCGATGACGCCTTAGGATCTAATGGAGAAGAATAGGAGGGATCCGTACAAGTATCATATGGAATCCGAGACAGAAGGTCAGCTACAGTGTAATGTTCTCCTGGGATATGCTCAATGGTAGCATCATAACTCTGTAAATTCAGAGCCCAGGTTTGTAGCTTACGGGGTTGCTCAGACGTCTTGGAAAGCCAAGTGAGCAAAGGCTTGTGGTCGGTACGGATTAAAACCTTTGTACCACTGTAAAGTTTAGTTTCTTTCTTTCCCACGCTGTAAAGTGTCAGTCTGTAAAGAAGTGTGGTGTGTTGTTGAGATCAGGCATGCTCCAGTCTACCCAGCTATAAATGGGTAACTCACCCTAGTCCTGAGTTAGGGAAGGCAAAGGTGGCTGTCAACAGTAGTTTCCCTCTAAGGCTCCAGGGGAAGCAGGCCCTAAACTTGGTCACTTCAACCGACGCAGGATGGTGTATGTATGGAGTAGAGGTGTAGAGTGTGATTAACGCGAATGGTGTACTGTTCGTGTGCTGACCAATATAATCACTCATACACATGTGTCTACAAGGCACCAATGCAGACTGTTGGGATCTTTGTTTACACCATTTATTCAGACGTACACACTGGGACATACGAGTACATCATGGGTATGTTGACACATCAATTTGTAGGCATACATAGCAGATCTGAAGTCATGACACATTCATAAATAATGGGTAGTACATCAAAAGTTCAATGTCATGATACATTATGGCCGCATCCCCTATCTGACTAAACGCGTCAGTGAAGGCGGATCGGTAAACAACTAAAGTTGCTTGACGTCCATAGTTTGTAGTATATTATGAAACCACGAAAAGGGGGTTTCTATCAAGATTGAGATCTCCTTGTCACTGTCCGAGTAATAAGATACATGCCCCGTTCTTTGGACAGTGATACTAAAGTGTGATGATGACAGGAATTTAACATGGCCGCCTTCCTGAGTTGTCGCTCACTCGCTCACAGGAGGATATATTTATAAGCCAAAGTTAATTTGCAATACATATGCATAATTTCATAAAGTTCCTCCATACAGAGCTACAGTAATCCAGTTACCTCACGTAGACATAATTATAGTATGGAGCCCGTCATCTCCGTCGATACAAACTTGACCCTAGCGTTGCGAAGCACAAAATTCCAGCTAGGTCTAACCGACCTGAGATCATCAATAACAGGGACTGGCATTACATGGAGACCGAATCATACATGGTACCGTACCTTAGGAGAGTCTCTAACACAAACTCTAGTATAGGAACAATCTCCTATAGAAGAAAAACCACTTCATAAATCATTTTTCCTTAAGAATCTGCCAGCCCTAGAAAAGGCGTACCCGCCATTGTCACGGTACATCGGAACTCATCACGACTTGTCAAGACAACTCATACTTCCGCTAGAGCGGAATAACAAGAATCTAGTCCCGCCTACCCATCCAAAAATATACAATATAGGACTGATTCTACTTGTACTAATAATATGTAATACATATGAATTCAGGCCATAAACATAATAAGCAAATTAATCTATTTTCTGGCCCTAAGAAATAGGTACAGGCATGAGAGCAAAATCCATGCGCCGGATCAATATCAAGAACGATTACTCTTATAATCAAAAGTGTGAATCAAACATAGATTCTCTCGCTTTTACCATAGACAGCATTTTCATACACAAATGAATGAATGTCTATATTTTTCCCATATTAAATAGCCATATCGATTTTTGTAATATGTGCGTCAAAATATGCACGCAACAGATTACCACACCCCTCGGGGAAAAAAAATGGTACATTTTTTTTTTGTTGAAATACATCTAGGAGCAACATACAATAGGCTCACAACGCACCAATAACAATGCGCAGATGATAAGCATAAGTTTTATGACCTTAGAGAAGGTACTTCTCTAAGTATTAATATTTCCAGAGAGGTGTCACCAACGCATACTACAATATTAGCAATGACACAATTTCCACATTAGTTTATACATAAATTTCATCTAAGATATCTTAACATCATGATCATCAAAGACGAAAAACATTGAAAGATCAGCGGTGAATAAATATCAATGAACCGCTAAGTAGTGTTACAATCAATATATGATATATTACATATGTGTACACATTTCAACATAGAAACAACTGTATCAACGTTGTATAACAGTTATGAATCATGTGGGCATCTAGACAAAATATCTGCCATCACATTTTCTGACCCATGGATAGCTCGCACCGAAAAATGAAATGGCTGTAGAGCAATCGCGTATCGCGTTGATCTCGCGCTCTTCAGATTTTTACTCTGAATAGCCATAAGAGCTTTCTGGTCAGTTTCCACAATGAAATGCGCGCCCAGAAGAAATCTTTGCAGTTTAAGGATTGACCAAACCATAGCCAATAATTCACGGTCTAGGACCGAGTAATTCTTCTCTGCGGCATTTAATTTCCAAGAAATATACATCACAGGATGCAGAGTTCCAGAGTACTCTTGCATTAGTGCTGCTCCAATCCCGGTGGATGAAGCGTCACTACGAAGAATAAATGTCTTATCCTTTGAAGGCAATACTAGGATAGGTGGAGTAGAAAACATAGTTTTAACCTTATCCAAAGAGGATTGACATTCTTGAGTCCAATGGACTACATTAGGAGACCCTTTCTTTAGCAAGGAAGAAAGAGGTGACATAATGGAGGACAGATTCGGAATGAATCGTCCATAAAATTGTATTAGACCTAAGAGACTTCGCACTTGCTTTTTAGTCTTAGGAATAGAAATGTTAAGTATCTTACTTGTATTATGGTCTTCTGTTTTTAGGAACCCATGACCAACACGGTGTCCTAAGAAAGATATTTTGCTAAAACCAATACATGCTTTCGATGGTTTCGCTGTCAGGTTATGCTCGCGTAAGATAGACAATAGTTCATTTATCCCATTATAGTGATCGTTCCAAGTATCACTGAAAAGACAGATGTCATCAAGATACGCAATGACATCTGAGCGATGAGATAGGATTCGACGCATCATGCGTACAAATGTTGCAGGGGCGTTCATAAGACCGAAAGGCATGAAATTCCATTGGAATAAACCCCTAGGCGTCGAAAAAGCAGTAAACGGTTTGGCGTGTTCGGATAGTGGAACTTGCCAATATCCCTTAGACAAATCGAGTTTAGTAAAGAAATGAGAATTCGATAGTCTCGTAAGTAGCTCTTCTAGTAAAGGCATAGGTTCAGCATCAAATTTAGTCACTTGATTCAATTTGCGATAATCCACGCAAAGACGTATGTTATTGTCTTTTTTTCGTACAATAACCATCGGCGAAGAATATGCTGATGTGGATGGTTCAATAATTTTTAACTCTATCATCTCATCCAACTCTTTCTCTACCTGTGCTTGAAAATGTATCGGGATAGGATACGGTCTGACTCTTATAGGACTATGGTCAGTAAGAATAATGTCATGTTGAATGACATCAGTTTGACCAGGAATGTCAGTAAGGACATCCTGAAATTGTTCTAACATAGTAGAAACTTGTTTCTGCTCTCCTGGAGATAATTCTGGAGAAATTGCAACATCTTTCCATGATTCATTAGAGTGAAGAGGAATCATTGGAAAAGGTAAATTTACATCCGAGAAACTCGTTTCCTCATCCTGTATTACTGACAGAGATGAGTACTGTCCATGTTGGACTGGAAAATCGTCCGTTGCCTGGAAAACAGGTTGTAAATAATCAGGACGTTCATGGAATTCCGTGAGCATGTTGATGTGGAAGGTTTTACGCTTCCCGTCAATATCGACGATATAGTCAACATCGGAAACTTTTGATATTATATCGTACGGACCTTTCCAAGAAATAAGAAGTCTATTTTCCCTACAAGGTAGCAAGACAAATGCTTTGTCACCTGGACAAAGTTGTCTCAAGCATCTCTTTTTATTGGCAAATTCCCTTGCCTTCTGTTTCGCAAATTCAGAAGAAGCAGTTGCCAATTTGCATGCTTCAATAATCTTGTGTCTAAGTGCGATGACATATTCATAAGAAGATTTTGTGTCATCGACAATATTATCAGCAGTTATAAGATCATGAAGTAAGGACATAGGACCTCGCGGTTTCGCGCCAAAGACAAGTTCAAAGGGAGAAAATCCTGTATGTTCGTTGGCGACCTCTCTATATGCAAAGAGAGCCGCGGGTAAAACCCTATCCCAATCCTGAGGATGATCTTCTGTTATCTTACCTAATAGGTTTTTCAGAGTTCTATTCAAACGTTCCACCATCCCATTGGACATAGGATGATAAATACTACTCAGCGATCTCTCTATCTTAAGAGTCGACATTACTTGAGACATGGTATCCGATATGAGTTGGGTACCATGGTCGGATAATATTTCTGCTGGAAACCCCAGACGAGAAAATATTAACCAAAGAGCATCTGCGACATCAGCAGTAGTTATGCTCTTTAGAGGAACAGCCTCCGGCCAACGTGTGCACATATCAACACACGTCAAAATAAATTGGTGTCCTCTAGCAGACTTTATCTTAAATGGACCAATGATGTCTATCGCTATTTTTTGAAATGGCCGAATGGGAATGTCTGCAGCCTGAATAGGTGCATCATGGCGTGGACCTCTGGATTTAATCTCTTGACATACTTTACAAGATCGACAATAGATTCGTATGTCCTTATTTACAGCAGGCCAAAAGAAAGATTGAAGAACTCTAGCTTTAGTACGGGAAAAACCCATATGTCCAGCACACTGCGAATCATGAGCGTGCTGTAAGATTTTAACTCTCATATTTTTAGGCACAAGGATTTGAGAATGAATGGACTTAGCGGAGTCTTGTACCATACGTACAAGTACGCCATTCCTCATCGTAATCCAAGATTTACGATTTGTATCCTTATTCGGATCACCTTTTGTTGCCAGAGTAAAGAATTTCTTTAGAGTAGGATCATCTTCCTGCTGTTTGATAAAGGAATCATGGGAAATCTCCAAGGGATCATCTTGGATCTGCGCATCATTATCTTCGGAATGTGAAGATTGTGGCATATTAAGAGCTTGAGCCCTAGTGATTACTGCATTAGCAGATTGCATATTAACATTTTCCCAATTAGAAATTTGCTGTGGAGTGCATTCTTTCACTCCATGAATGCGACCGATGATAAGATCAGCGATCGGATTCGGCAAGAGACATGCTTGCACCTCTCCTGTAAAGAAAGGCGTAGCAATATTGATAATGGCAGTGGAGTACTTCTCCAATGTGCCACCAAATGTTACACATTTGACTATATTGCCTGTAGCTCGAGAAGGATTTACGAGTGATTGCCTCACTCCGATGGTAGTGCACCCCGAGTCGAAAAGAATTGATACCGGAGTACCATCTATTAGGCCCCTATTAAAGACAAGAGCACCCCTTCCATTATGCGCGATTGACGCATGGAGCGCGGGAAGCGGGTGACCGCAGCTTAAAGTAGAAACTGTGGTTGGATCGAATAATGTTTTGCATTGCGAACACTGAGATGCTCTAGCAAAATCGAAAGCGGAATTTGCTCCACTGTTGGAGTCTTTTTTATCATTATTCTGATTATCGGTGTCGTGGAACTCCTGTTGTGCAGAGTTAGCCTGGTAATACGATTTACCATGTCTTTTGTGTTGTGATCTACCTCGGTTATGATTGTCTCTATAATTATTATTTCCTCTGTTATAACCCCTATTTGGGTTTGAATCATAATATTCATGATCATAATCATCACGCTCATTATACTGAGTATCCCTGTAATATTGGTTCTTTTCTCTGCATGAAGCACTTGGGTAGTTCCTATAGCTACTCCCCTTTCGAGAATGTCTAAAATTATGGGTACCCCTCGCGTGTCGAGGACTATCAGCCCGATTCCAGTTCTTCAAAGAAGAACTCTGATTTGAGTGGTTATCTTGGTTTTGATACTTATTCCAATTAACCTTTTTATCAAATTTATTTTTAGCTCCTTGGAATTTGTGTGAGTAATTCTGATTATATTCTGTTGCCGAAGCAACTGGCATACTCTCTTTAATGTTAGAGTTACTAAGAATCATGTCAGGGTGTGCCGTGGCATAATGGTCACAATATTCTTCCATTTGCTTTAATGTACTAGGTTTACGCTCATGTAAGAACTCTAGGAATGATTTATTTACAGAAGACATGACCTTGTCTCTTAGCAATAAATCCGTAAGACCATCAAATGTTTTTTCTGTTTTGGATAATTCAATCCATCGTGAAAGTGTAATTCGTGCTTTTGAGATGAATTCTGAGAATTCTACACCTACCTCAGGTCTCATTGTTTTAAACAAAAGACGATAACCTTCCTCAGACAGCTGATATCTCTTTATCAAAGCTGCCCTAACAGCATCATAATTATCCTTGTCGGCCTCTTCAACAAAATATAACTTACTCAGAGAGTCCCCTTTTAGATTTTCAGACAACTGATTCACATACTGTGATTTGTCAACATTATGAGCTCGACAAGCCCGTTCAAATCTAGAAAGCCAAAATGTTATGTCATCACTGGCAGAGTTGAACGCTGGTACCTTGACCTTGTACACAAAGGGTTTACCATTACCACCAGATGCCTGATTAACATTACTCACACTTGTCAATTTCAATTTCTCTAATTCAAACTCATGTTATCTTATTGCTTTTCTCTCTTCAGCCTCTCTATCTAATTTTCTCTGTTCTGCAGCAGCTTCCAATTTCTTCTGTTCTGCATCAAATCTCCTTTCCTCCACTTGCATCTGCAATTTCTTTAGTTCAGCAGCAATATCAGCTTCTTTTTCTAATCTTTTTTCTTCAGCCAGAGCTTTTCTCTCTTCAGCAGCAGCTTTTTTCTTTTCAGCAGCAGCTTTTCTCTCTTCTGCAGCTAATGCTTTGTCATATTGAGCAACAGGCCATTGTTCTAAGTCTTTCCCAGTCTTATCAAGGGATTTTCCTTGTGCAATAAAATAATCTAATGTAGACATCTTGTCTTCTTAAATCATAAACCTGAAAAAGTAAATAAATTACCCTATTTCACTTTAATGGGAGACAAGTCTATACCATAGACTTAGTCTTAGTGAAAAACTTGTATGGTTTATAATAACCAATGATAACTTGAGTACCTGTGGACAACAATAACTGTATCTCAAATACTGTGGGAGACAAGCCTTACAAAGGTCTTGTATACCTCAATGTAATCAAAGATCACTTGGGTACTTGTGGAAATTAATCATAAAGTACTGATCTGTACTATACTATAAGTGTATACTACTATACCTCCTATGTCATATGTCAACTAAAGACATTACAAAGGACAAACAAGAAAAGACAATATGAATACATTTGCAGAGATCAAATCAAATTAAATAGCAGAAATGAAAAAAATGATCACAGAAACCGTGATGATAACTGCAATAAGATAACAAGACAAATAACGCCACAGTGTATAAACATAAGGGTGTAAAAAAACTGAAATGAAAGGAAAGATGAGACCTACAATTATACAAACAAATCAAACAAAAATAAAGAACAGAAAAAATGTTACAAATACAAATATGAAACAGTCGTCACAACTAACCAAATATTTGCAAACTATGTTGCATGCAAATTTCAATTAAGAAATTGCTCCCTATAGAACGCCAGAACAAGACCAATATCACTCGGTATTTCCTGTTCTAGTCACCTCCCATCCAGGCCCGCAAAGACATAACAATCACACATATAAACAGATAATATATAAACATAAATATATATAAATCATCAATGTGTGTATCATATCATGCAATGTGTTGAAGTTGCAATGTATAGTACTGTATGCTCAGTTTTAATCAATTAGACTACCACTTTATTGAGTAATAGATTTGCATTCTAACTATTACACTGTCCAATTTTTTTGAGCACATTAGAAGATCCACCGATGAAATTTGCACATTCTGTTCAACATTGCTCTACTATTACACCAGGATAAACAATCACTGGTTTAGAACACTGACTGTACCAAATGTCAACAAGTGCTGACCCAGATATTGCTACACTTGTCAGAACAGGTCAAGCTGACATTGATTGTATAGCTGTCCTACTGGTGTTGATGTGGTCAAACAAATGTTCTTGTAACTGTAAAATGTGATTCTCAACACAAGACTGCGTAGGCTGGACCCAGGGATCTGGCTCACCACTGTAAAGTTTAGTTTCTTTCTTTCCCACGCTGTAAAGTGTCAGTCTGTAAAGAAGTGTGGTGTGTTGTTGAGATCAGGCATGCTCCAGTCTACCCAGCTATAAATTGGTAACTCACCCTAGTCCTGAGTTAGGGAAGGCAAAGGTGGCTGTCAACAGTAGTTTCCCTCTAAGGCTCCAGGGGAAGCAGGCCCTAAACTTGGTCACTTCAACCGACGCAGGATGGTGTATGTATGGAGTAGAGGTGTAGAGTGTGATTAACGCGAATGGTGTACTGTTCGTGTGCTGACCAATATAATCACTCATACACATGTGTCTACAAGGCACCAATGCAGACTGTTGGGATCTTTGTTTACACCATTTATTCAGACGTACACACTGGGACATACGAGTACATCATGGGTATGTTGACACATCAATTTGTAGGCATACATAGCAGATCTGAAGTCATGACACATTCATAAATAATGGGTAGTACATCAAAAGTTCAATGTCATGATACATTATGGCCGCATCCCCTATCTGACTAAACGCGTCAGTGAAGGCGGATCGGTAAACAACTAAAGTTGCTTGACGTCCATAGTTTGTAGTATATTATGAAACCACGAAAAGGGGGTTTCTATCAAGATTGAGATCTCCTTGTCACTGTCCGAGTAATAAGATACATGCCCCGTTCTTTGGACAGTGATACTAAAGTATGATGACAGGAATTTAACATGGCCGCCTTCCTGAGTTGTCGCTCACTCGCTCACAGGAGGATATATTTATAAGCCAAAGTTAATTTGCAATACATATGCATAATTTCATAAAGTTCCTCCATACAGAGCTACAGTAATCCAGTTACCTCACGTAGACATAATTATAGTATGGAGCCCGTCATCTCCGTCGATACAAACTTGACCCTAGCGTTGCGAAGCACAAAATTCCAGCTAGGTCTAACCGACCTGAGATCATCAATAACAGGGACTGGCATTACATGGAGACCGAATCATACATGGTACCGTACCTTAGGAGAGTCTCTAACACAAACTCTAGTAGAGGAACAATCTCCTATAGAAGAAAAACCACTTCATAAATCATTTTTCCTTAAGAATCTGCCAGCCCTAGAAAAGGCGTACCCGCCATTGTCACGGTACATCGGAACTCATCACGACTTGTCATGACAACTCATACTTCCGCTAGAGCGGAATAACAAGAATCTAGTCCCGCCTACCCATCCAAAAATATACAATATAGGACTGATTCTACTTGTACTAATAATATGTAATACATATGAATTCAGGCCATAAACATAATAAGCAAATTAATCTATTTTCTGGCCCTAAGAAATAGGTACAGGCATGAGAGCAAAATCCATGCGCCGGATCAATATCAAGAACGATTACTCTTATAATCAAAAGTGTGAATCAAACATGGATTCTCTCGCTTTTACCATAGACAGCATTTTCATACACAAATGAATGAATGTCTATATTTTTCCCATTTAAATAGCTATATCGATTTTTGTAATATGTGCGTCAAAATATGCACGCAACAACCACGTAGATAGAAATCTAACTTTTGCAATGCATGGTGTATGGCAAAAGCTCCCTTCTCAGTAACGGTCCATCTTTGTTGAGACCGACTAAGTGCATGAGAGAGGAACGCAATAGGCATCTCGTTTGGGACTTCGGCAATAATCGGAGGAGAGTCCGAAACGTTGGCCTGGACAAGGCAAGCACCAACGGCCCGAAGAAAAGCGTCCGTATACAAAATCACAGGACGTCTAATGTCTGGATATGCCAAACGAGGAATCTTAGTAAGGGAAGACTTAAGATAATTGAAAGCATCTTGGCAGGCGTCAGTCTATCGGAAACGAGCATACTTTTTAATTAGAGCAATAAGAGGCTCAGCAGCTCGAGAGAAATTGATTATGTGCTTTCTATAGTAGGAACAACTGCCCAAGAAACCGCGAACGTGGCGAACAGAAGTAGGAGGGGGCATATCACGGATGGCCTGTACTTTAGCATCATCTGGACGGACACCATCTTGGTTGATTATGAAGCCAAGGTATTTGGCTTCAGTTTGTAAGAAAGCACATTTGCTGAGCTTGAGCATAACATTATGTGCCCTTAATCGGTTAAAAACTTTCTCCACATGGAGTAAATGATCCTCAATGGTTCCTGGAGTGTGAATCAAGATGTCATCAACATAAGCCAAGGCGTAAGATTGCATGCCCTTCAATACTTCGTCCATGAGGGACATATACGTAGCAGGGCTGCTCTTTAGGCTGAAAGGCATAACATTCCACTGATAACTCCCAATATGTGTACAAAAAGAGGACTTCACTTTGGCTTCCGGTGACATCGGAATGCACCATAATCCAGAACGGGCATCTAGGGTAGTAAACCACTTAGATTTGCCAACGGTTGCCAAGATATCATCAACCCGAGGAAGGGGGTAAAAGATAACTTTGGTGATGGCATTTAGGGCCCGATAATCGCAACAGAAGTGGTTAGTACCATCCTTCTTAGTGACTATTACAATGGGAGAAGACCAGGAGGATCGGGATCTCTCAATGATACCTGCTGCCAACAGATCCGTAATCGATTTCTCGACGATCTCCCTATTCTTAAGTGGAGTGTGGTACGGCTTAAGTGAGACAGGCACTTCAGTGGTGGTATGGATTTCCATTGTTACAGTATTGGTTCTCTTCAGTTCCATGTCTAAGAGAGCAAAGATATCATGATTATTCTTGACGAACTGACGAATGCGACTGGCATGTGGGGAGACAGTTGTCACTTGCTCCATTAATTTAGCAAGGCGTGTAGGTGGCACATTCAAGGAAGAAGAGGGAGAAGGAGAGAGTTGTGGGAAAAGAGGCCGAGGAGGAGAAGTACGATAACCAGAAGTACAGGGGAGAGTTGTAAAGGTAGGAGAGGAAAGTGAACGGCGCTGAGGAAGGTAGGTACTAAACGATACACGCGCATTAGTAACAGCACCAATGGTGTTGGGGTATGAGGAGGGAGGGTGAGGAATTAAATGTGAAGGAGTAGTGAAGGGACGGGTATTACACACTGTGGAGGGAGGAACAGAGGCACGATGAGGTAGGGAATGTGATACTAAGTGAGCAATCACTGTACCACGTTGGATAGTCACAGGCTTTCCAGGAGTATTTAATATCATGACGGGAAAATCACGCTTAGTGGAAATCTGAACAATGCCATCAGCAACATTGATGCAGGGGTCATCAATGATGTCAATTTCAGGCAATGGTTCCACCATGACAGAATGGCCAGAAGAGACATAGTCAGATCGTTTGATCCGACCAGTGGCAATAGTCAAAGAGTGAGGCTTTAAGGTAACAGGAGCAGTGAGGCGGACAAGGGATGCGATGTGAATATCATCCTGAAGAGGGATGTATTCACCATTGACGCGAATCTGTCGCAAGTCAAAATAGATTCGGGCGTGATAACGAAGGAGAAAGTCACGGCCAATAATAAAGTTGCGGGACATGCCTCTTGTGATGATAAATGGATGGACAACAGAACGTGAACCAATCTTGAAGCTTATCATGGCAGTTCCAATGGAAAGCAAAGGCTTGCCAGTAACGGCGGCTAAAGGAGTAGATGAAGGAAAAAGTTTTACGTGCCTACGGATCTGACGAAACAACTGTTCACGGATGAGGCTAACAGTTGCGCCAGTATCAACAAGAGCACGGTAGCTTTTCATGTTGATGGAGATAAGGCACGATGAAGGATCCGGAGTGACAGAAGGAGGAGAAACATAAGAAAGAGAGGCGGAAGACACCGAAGGTTGGTAAGAAAGAAAACAGTTATTACGGAAGGACCGATGTGAGGATGGTTTCAGGTTACCCGGTATGGTCCTGGCTACTGGGCAACCCAAGAGTTTCCTTGATTCATTAAGGGTGTAGGATGGGACTGTATACGTGAAAAGGAGCGCGGCTGAACTTGGGGGAGGGCACAGGAGCGGTAGGGAGCCATAAAGGTTGGCGAGGTCGTTGCTGCCTGTTCTGGTAATGTTGTGGCTGTGGTACGGGATTACTTTGAAATAGTAGGCTGTATTGTGGCCGCTGAAAACAGCTGCGTGAGACATGTCCCCGTTGCACACAAGTGTAACATATTACTGAAGTTACTTGATGGATCCGTGGCGCTGGTGGATGATGAAGGCGTCGAGGTTGGTACTGATGGTGGTTATCATTAGAGCAGGGCTGTGGCGATCTCGAAGGTTGCTGCCAAGAGTGGCGGCAATGGCTAACGTCCATTGGTTCTTTATCAATTCTGTGATCAAGACGAGGCTCACGACCGAGACGGTTGGTAAATCGTTTCTTCACATTGTCCTCTGTAATGGCCCGTTGAATCGCATCTGTGACAGTCTGAGGATCCTTGCGGATCAAATGCAATTTTAGTGTGTCGGATGACAACCCATCAATGAAAATACCAACAAGCTGCCGATCAATATCCGCAGATGTGGACGAAGAATCAATGAAGGCATCTTCAGCCAAGTTCAACAATCTGTCCGCATAAAATTGGACAGGTTCCTGTCTATCCTGGCGTACTCTACGAAGAAGAGTCCATGCGTGTTGACAGTCAGTTATGGAAAAATAACGGCTGACCAGTGCCTTCTTTAGTGAAGCGAAAGTTTCAGTAGGAAAAAGTTGTGCACGACGGCGCAAAAAATCAGTTACTAACGAGTGTGAAGAGAGGAATGCAACACGCTTTTGGTCCTCATCGGTTGCTGAAGGGATCAAAGATACAAACTTGTCAATGTCAATAAGCCATTGGCGAAATCGCGAAGCATCACCATGAAACGGCTTGACAATGTTATTAATATTTTGGAAGTTGGCGCTCTGTGTTATGGAGCTGAGAGTATTAGCAATCGATTGTAATGTGCTGGAAGAAGTAGGCCTATCAGGAGAATCAGGCAAAGTATGACTCGCTGCATGTTGCTGCGACAATTGTTGCTGAAGCAGTTGGTTTTGCTGTTGCAACAAGAATACTTGATGTTCAAGCTGTTGAGTAGCTGAATCGATCGTAAAAAGCAGTTACGAGCTGGCCAATGGCACAAAATCAAGTTAGATGTGACAGTCTGACTTGTAGAAAGGGAGGAAAATCTGTAGATCGCTTGTGCTAAGGGAAATAATCACAAGACTTTCTTTAGTGTAGTTCTTCTGTGAAAGACTGGTTATACACCAGATATGTTGCTTCCAGAAGTAAGGAACAACCCAGGTAATCAAGGATACTCGTAAGTGCCTATGTGGTTCTAAAACTGAACTTGTAGGGTTGACCATAAACAGCAACTTTAACAGTCAATGAAAATTTCCAATAGAGCAGTGTATTTGAAAAGTCCAAATGGTTATAAAAGATATTCTTTATTTCATTTCGTTTCCAGTGCAAATAGTGGCAGTTCGAGAGAAATTTCTGGTGGGGAGGAAAGGAAAATTGCCAGCTTTAGCCTCGATGGCAAAAGGCTTACGGCTCCTCAATACTGTAGTCGTTTTGTGGCATGTCTATACACTGTGGAAATCTTAACGAAATAAAAATTCGAACGAGACTTTGATTAAAACTAATTCGAACTTACGAAAATGTGGAGTAAACCACTATATAATTGTAGCAGGGGTTAGTGCTGGGTCACTAATTACCCTGGTTGGTAGGGGATCTCTAGACGGTTATATTCTTGTCCTAACCGTATGAGTCAAAGGCTTTGTGTTCAGTAGTAGGGGATGCGCAAGGTTGCTTCACACCTTGACTGCAGATTTTTTTTTTATAAATCCTTTATTCGGTCATGAATTCAACATCAATATTATTTACAAGAGTTAAAATTGTACTAATTCCAAATAAGATATATAGTGTAAGTTACCCCCCCCCCCCATCCTTTTCCTATTCCCAAGTAAGTAATAAGAACAAGCAAACAATTATTAAATCAAAAATAGTAGGACACAACAAAACCATATCCCATTCTAAAGGCCCTTACAATATCCCAAGCAATATCACAGTACGAATCATACAAAATTATTGGATGATAAAACAGAAAGTAAATGAGGCCATGAATGTTCTAAGTACATCGACATATGAGATGATTAATGAAGACATATGTGATACATGGTATTTACATTGCATGGTATTTACATTCAAAGCTACTTGCTTTGTATCTATTTACATTATATAGTTAAAACATCAACTTATTTAATGCAAGGTGTATAACACACAAAGGAATTTTAAAGTTGTTCTGTTATGTCTTGCGTCATGCGTTCATATATTTGTGTAAATATTGTACTGTCGTAATGTCTGCCGTCGTATACAGCCCTATTCCTACATGTCCAAACAAGATATCTAAAGTCAGCTAGTAAAGTCAGTAGTTTAAGTTCTGTCCGTCTCGACATCTGTGGTAATGTGTTAAGCATGACTGCTCTATACAAATTTAATGTTTGTTGTGTGTTGGAGGTTATTAACTTCTTTAATTTGTTTAAAGTGGGGACCACTGTCTTACATGTGTAAAACAAGTGGTCTTCTGTCTCTATTGTTTTGTTACTACACAGTTTACATTTTGGTGGCGCTTTGCCTGCTTTTTTTGCTGACTGCATGCCCGCAATAGGTGTTAAACTGTGTAATAATCTGAAAGTGACTTCTTTTGCTTGTGGTTCGATGTCTATTGCATGAATGTTTGTGAAACTCTGTGTGTAATCGGTTATAAAAAGGTTGTACCCTCTTCGTGTGTTTAGAGGTGTTTCTTGTGCTGCAACTAGATGTTTGTATATACGTTTGGTGTCCTGTTTTATTAAATATTTATTTCCTTCTAAATTTTGTAAACATGTTGCGTAGAAGGGTGGTGGTGTACCAAAGAAGTGAGGTTGGTTATTGTTTAGTTTACAAAAATTTAATAATCTTAACCCCATATAATAGTGTGCCAGTGGGTATAGACCCGGGCTTTTTGTAACTTCCCCTATGTAATTAATTCTTAAAGCTTTAATTTTAGTGTTAATATCTTGTAAGGCTATCCCCCCTTTTATTTTTAGGTTGCATTAGGGTTGCGTGTTTAATACTGTACCAAGTGTTTCCAAAAATGAAAGCCCTAATTAGTTTTTTTATTTCCGTTATAACCTTTTTAGGTACAATCTGTATGTTTGCTATATAAATTTTTTTTGGCATAATAAAACAGTTGACTATAACGCTTCTTCCGAAAATGGTGGCCGTTTTATATTTGTAAATTTCTAGCATATTTTGAATTCCCTCTAACAATTTTGTTCATGTTTCTTTGTTGGGGTCTTGGGGATTGAAAGAATAGTTAATCCCATAAATTTTGATTTTATTTACTTGTGTTAAATGGAATGGGAAATCTGATCTATTGCCCCATTTACCTATTCCCATTATACTAGACTTTTGGATGTTTAGTTTGGATTCGCTAGCGTATCCAAACTCTGTGAAAACCTCTAAAATATTTTTTAAAGAATCATTTGTTGTTGGAAAGAATATCGTATCATCGGCGTAGGCCAACAACTTCCTTTCCCCTGCACCGGGAACGAAAGTTCCCGTGATATTTGTATCTTGTCTTATTCTTTCTAAAACCGGCTCTAATGTTATTACATATAACAGGGGCGATAATGGACACCCCTGCCTGACACTTCTCGTTAATTTGAAGGAGTTGGTTAAACTATGATTAACCAATATTCTACTTTCAGGTTTGTTATATAAAATTTTAATCCATGTTCTAAAATATTCTCCTATGTTATTTGCTTTAAGACTTTTATGTAGGAAGGTATGTGATACTCTATCAAATGCCTTTTCCTGGTCTAAAGATAATATGGCGCTCTGGCACTGCCTATCATGTGTGTATGTAATCAAGTCTCTAATGAAATGTGTGTGTCTACAAATGTTCCTACCTTGTACACTACACTGTTGATCTTCATGTATTATTTTGTGCATGTGCGGTTTGAGCTTCAGAGTAAGTGCTTTAGCTAGAATTTTGTAATCAGTATTCAAAAGGGAGATGGGTCTAAAATTCTTAATTGACTTTTTTGTCATTACTGTCTTTGGGGATTAAAGTAATGTAAGATTGATTTAAGCTATCCGGGAGTTCCCCTTTTTGAAATGCTTCTTCAAATGTTTTAATTAGGATGGGGCCTAAACAGGGGAAGAAAGCTCTGTAAAATTCCGCAGTTAACCCATCTGGCCCGGGGGCTTTATCTTTTTGAAAGGTACTAAGGGCCTCTTGTATATTGTCTAATGTTAAAGGTTAGTCTAGCTTCTCACTTTCCTCATCACTTAAACGTTTTGTGTATTGTAGAAATTTATCTTGTATGTTTGCATCAGTTTCCTGTTTAGTATATAGTTGTTTATAATATTGGAAGAAAGCGTGACTAATGTTGGTGTTGTCTGTTTGCTGATGTCCTTTCATGTCTATTATTTCATGAATCTGTCTACTGCGTTGAACGTTCTGTTCTACTGCTAAATATTGCCTACTAGGGATTTCTTGTGTTATAGTGTTTAGTTTTGACCTAAGTAGTGCTCCCTGGTAGGTATACTGTCTATATTGATCCAACTGTTCTTCTAAGGTATGGATGTGAGGGTTCGTGTCGTCTAAACTTTTGGTTAAACTAATTGCTTCTTCTAAAATCCCCTCTTCTTTTTTTTAAAATTCCTATGTATAAGTGTGACCAAAATCTGAGTCCTATCTCTTATTGTATTTTTAAACATGTCCCAGTATTGTGCGATGTTATTATTGGGAATGTCTTGTGCGTAACCTTGTATTAGTTGTGTTATTTGCTTTGTGTAGTTAGTGTTTTTAAGTAGATTGTTGTTAAATTTCCAATGTGGGGATCTCTTTACTTGTTTATGCATGTGTTCCGTGCTTAAAGATATGTAGACTGCATGGTGGTCTGTAAATTTAAGAGTGTTTTTTATGTGGTATGTTTTTTGTATGTTGTAATTACTAGTGGTTTAAATCCTGTCTAGTCTTGAGGCCAGTCTGAGATATGGGTTCGTCTTGTCATAGTATGTAAAAATTTGTTTGTTGGGTTCTATTTTCCTGTATGCGTCTGAAAGGTCGTTGTTGCTGTCGTTTTTGACGGAGTCATAATAGGTAAATCTATTTAATACTTTTGTCGTTTTTGACGGAGTCATATAGGTAAATCTATTTAATACTTTTGTTGTAAAACTTTGTTGGTCAAAGTTGGATAATTGGGTATTAACTTCTATGACAGGTTGTTAAAGGGTTATCTTCGCTTTCTTTCAATCGTTGCCGTTGATCTGTCTTAACGATGCTCAGTTTTATGCTGTCTAGGCATGCGCAGGTTCTGGGCGCGAACTGAGGAAACGTCCGTGAGGGAGGTTGTTTTTGTGGGCTGTCGTACATGATGTCCGTTGTGATTTTCTCAATATCATCATGGGGATTGGAAAGTTTTTGATATAACTGAAATGTCAATGTTTTCCCCAGTGATTCGTTGTTCGTCAAGAGTGACGACATTTATTAAGTGTGCATCCGGAAGATTCTGTAAAAGGTAAATGACATTCTTATTAATATGCCTTTGGCTGCAGAACATTTGAAGTTACCTATCTGCGAGTGAAGCTCACAGATCTTGAGAGACAGAATTCCTTCTTTGCTTCTAGTTCTAGCCAAATGAGACTATGTGTTTTCACTTGAACAGAAGCCTAATGATGATGATAAATTATTGTGGACGCCGCAGGTTGGCGGTATATATATATGTTTAGCATGGTTTGATCGTGCCTGCTAACAAAGGATACACAGCTGTCTACATATTGAGGCCCTGTATTACGGCCAATATTTTTCAGCAACAGGAAATATATCTGGCGGGCTATGCCAGTTGAATAACAGCCTTATGTATTATTGCTACGCAATTTAGGAGCTCGTTTGTTGGACGACAGAGCTAATTAAGTACCTGACGCGCTGAGTCAATGGTACGGAAGCTACATTACATATTGTAACATTAGGACAGATGATGTTTGGGTATGTTCTAGTTGATGTATGATGCAAGCCTTTGATTACCAGACATTTAACAGTCATTTATTATCTATGTGAAGTCCTTGATCTCGTCGATTTGACTTTCCTGTTGATGCTACTGTCAGTTTCGTAAATAAATGTTAGAAACGTGCCAGCAGTCTTCAATTCATCATTGACTACTGCATGTGAGTGTATGGGTGCATTATTGACTTTACTAAGAGCCTCAAGCATTCGTGTTCTCGTCTACACCCACACTCAGCACATCATAATACCAGACCACACATCTACAACATGTACGCTGTTTTGTGTGAGTAAACATAGTACCCCTGGCAGTGCCTCAAGCTGGTGGCCGTTATTTTCCTGGCCGTTACATTTCTGGTGACCTACATCGACACCGCAACATTACACAGTCCAGGTGATAAACGACACGTTCACTCTGCCAGCTTTCACATCACGCATAAACAGTGCGTTACATTCGTGTTCGTCTAACATAGCCTGAACCTGTCGTACAAGTGAAGACTTTTCTCGTGCCTGTGCTCTCGTGAAGCCGCTAGACCGGTCTAGGTCAGACAGGACACAATTATAGTCTCCCCTTAAAATTTTCCTAGTCCCTTTATAATGTTCCGTTAGGATGTCATGTAAACCGTCATAAAACTTAGGTCGGTCAATTTTTGTCGCTGGTGCGTAACTATTGATAAGTGTGTGTATGTTTTGTTTGTTGTTTTTGTTTTGTATTTGGATTATGACAGTTCTGCCATAACTGTCAGTTCTATAATGTACTGTTTCCCAATCTTCATTAATTTGAAGGATGGCAGCACCACTATGGCAGGTGCCTCGGGCGAACCAACCATGTTTAAGTCCTAACGTTGTTACTATTTGACTGGCATGTAAGTCAGTAGTAACACCAGTTTGCTGTAAAAACAAGAAATCCGGTTTGTCTTTTTTAATCAGTTTAATTACATGGTCTAGTTTATTTCTCAAACCATTAATATTGAGAGATATTATCACTAGACTACATGACGAAGTGGTAAGCAGAGGTTGGCCACCCGTTATAGACTGTCTACCTGGCAAAGTGGCAGAGTGGTCACTTGCCGTATCTAAGCTATTTGACGAAGCGGGGACTGAGTGCAGACCGCTCGTCTTACCAGAGTTACAAAGCAATGTAGTGATCTGGGGCTGGCTACTTGCCATAAGTGAATTACTCATCAAAGTGCTGGCTGATGACTTTTCATGTGTTGTAATGGTTGTACCAGGCAAAATGGTAGACTGGTCACTTGTTACACATAGCTTTTACGACAAAGCGGTGACTGTGGGCTGACCGTTTTCTGTCATAGCTATGCCACTCGACACATTCATGTTTACATTACTTGACAAGGTGGTGCTTAAGGGATGACCGTTTGACCTAATTACATGACTGCTTGACAAAATAGTAACTGAGGGCTGGCTATCCGTTCTGCACTGATAATTTTGGCTAAGCACAGGTGAAACCGCGCCGCCTAGCACTCCCGCCCCAGTAGGGGGGGGGGGAGTTGACTGCTTAATTATACCAGTACGCATTCAGGTTACAAGTGTGTGCGTTGTGTGTTTGTGTGTAATCAAAACAGTAAAAAAAGCTAAAGTAGCACAAAATATTTACATTAGAAACACAAACTCTTAAATTATAAGCAAAGCTACCTAAACTATAGGTATTTTTACATTTTACTTTTGAAATTACATTGTTATTGTAAGAAAAAAAGAAAAAGTTCATTTCTCCGCACACCGGCAGCTCACTGTCTGTTCCTGTGGTAGGTGCAACCAAAGCTTTCCTATTCTTGGAAACTGGACAGGTCTGTCTGCACTGGGCCTCAGTGCACGGGGGAAGAAATCGTACGGGTAAGCTCATGCGTCGTTTACGTCATCAAACAGTTGCCCGTCGATGAACAGGCATGCTGGCGACAACATGGCTTCCATTTCGTCTACTTCTGCTGTTGCTGCCGCCCAACTCACTTGTGTGTTCACCGGCGTTGGCGCCTCTGGAACCTCGGATCTTGGTGATCTAGGTCTGTTTGGCGTGGACATCTCACACTCGTCGACCACAGGTGTCGACGAGATCTTCCTCGGGAGGGTTCTGAGGTAGACGCCCTAGGTGATGGTGGTAGGGCTTTTCTACTGGGAGAATACTTGCTCGGCGACTTGCTGTTACTGCGCCTCACCTCCTTCGACTTTACAGGCCCTGTCGTCTGCAAAAGAAGCCTCTTTCTGTTTTTCTCGCTTTTTTTGGAGAGCACCTCTTGAAAATCTGCTTAATTCTTGCCGGATTCGGGTTCAGGGCTCTCTGGTGCGGGGCTCTCTCGTGCGAGGCTTTCTGGTGCGGGGATATCTTTCCGGCAGCTCTGTTCTGCTGGTGTTTTATTGACCTCCACCTCCTCCTCTCTGGTTTGCCTGACCTGGGTGGTGGCCGCCCGCTTCTTTGGGCACTGGCTGACTCAGTGCGTATCAAGCCCGGAAATGGCGCATTGAATTCTCCTACCTGGCAGCGACACCCATACACGCTGGATCTTGTCCTCTTGCCTCGCTATCTTTAGATGTATGAAGTGGGGGACCTGGCATGTTGACGGTCTGTACAGAAAATTCCATTTATCAAATGCCGGTTTGATTCTTGTTACCTCTGCATCTTTGTCCTCAGAGACCGCAGCCGCCACACGCTGCACCGCCTCTGCTTTCATGGTGGGTGGTATCCAATGGAGAATCCCTTTTGACTTCTCCTTGTCTTGGTGTTCAATGTACACCGACATTTGTGGATTTGTCCACTCTAACCTCTTCCCATGAAGGCCTTGATAATGCTTAAACTGGGCCGCTGCCGTCAAAGTGGCGTACCACTTGAACGGCCCTTCAAATCGGTACAGAGTGGCAATCCCACTCGTGCCGACACCTGCAGGCCCTGCGAGAATGCTCGCTATCAGAGAATATGAAGCCCTATTTGCCTGTGGGCCGGTAACAGTAATAATCAAAGTACCTGGTTTATGGAAAGCTCCACCTTTAAAGTCTTCCTCCATGTTGACATGGAAAATCGGAACTGCTGGCGCTGCCATCTTATAATAATTATTCCTCTTGGTTGGAAAAAACCAAATATGGAAACAAAACGAAGCTGTTAGCTGAAAAGCTACACCACAGCACACACAAATCTCAAGAGAAGTAACGCCTTCGGTTTGACTCTAGCTCTGAGATAACTGTCTCAAGCTCTGACTGGTTACTATGATGCGTCAGTCTTTATACTAGTCTGGTACCATGGCTTGCCAGATGAAATAGTTCTCATTGGAGTTAAGACCGGAAACCTTCTTATGATTGGTCTTGGGGCTAGCTGACTGTTGAAATAATCTTTAACCTAACTAACTACGAATCCTCTAGTCTAAAATTATTGTTTCTAAGTGATGAAGACCAACCATTGTTCAAAGTTCTCTCTAATCTAAATGTTTTCCGGTCTGACTTGTATGGAGGCCACACAAGGTTTGATGACATCATGGGTTCATGTGTGCCATGACTGATGATGTCATTGATTCTTGATTAGTTTTTATTTATTTCTAACTACTCATTCATAAGTATTTTACTATAAAGCTAACAGTTGTAGCGACGTAGTAGGCCACACTGTGACATATGGCAGAACTGAAGCCTGCAGCCTGCTCATCATTTATGGATCGCCTCTTCGCTAAAAAAAATACAGTATATAAAAAGCTGCACGCTACCACAGATACTTATAATTGTAACTTGATCTTGTGAAAAGACGCGAAAACTTCTGCAAGCGAGTCCTAATTTGAGTTGGGACTGAATAATTACCTCCACTTATCTGAAAATTCGAGTTATCAGAGGTAGACTTAACCAGATTTTTTTGTTTTTAACACAGTCAAAGATGGCTTTTGGTCGGGGCCAGCAAAACTGATTCGACAACCTACAATAGCTTACATCGGCTTACGCGAGTTCCGCTTATATGACCTGCACTTTATATGTATTCCCATATACTTCTATTCTTTTACATGTTTCATTGTTACCACTTACATTTCTATTACTCATATAAACTCGTGTTTTTGTTTATTCATTTGTTTCCAGTAACATTCTTACGTATCTTTCGATTGCTATTATTAATTTTTGTTTCGCCTTACGACGCTTTCCTCCCATTAGCTGCACCTTTATTATTATTATTATATTTTTTAAAATGCAAGTTTTCAAATCTGACTGGCGGTAGGTATCAGTAGAACAAGTGAGTACGTTAGTTAGCTGGAATGAGTGAATGAGTATCGCATAAGCAGAAACATTCAATTTCAAGGCATTAACTTTAATTTTTGTCACGACTTTTATTGCACAGAAGCTAAAGTCACTTTTCCATATGCCAAAATTTGAAAGTACCGAAGATGTGGGGCATATATTTTTCCTTTAGCCCATCATTCAATCACATTTGGAACTGGTTGTGAGGCCTATCAGGTAGCACGAGAAGGTAGTGGAGACGTCATCTGGTCTTCCGTACAGGTAGACTGTCCTATGTGCTTTAATGTAGACAGTGTCGTTTTTTTCCAGTTTCAAAACAATGGCATTACCTGAAAGATTGACATGATAATTATTACAACAGCCTCGTGTTAAATAGTCATAAGTTTTATAAGAATTTCTTTTTTCGTCGCTGCCAAACAGAAAGGTGGAAGGCAATCTTGCAAAAATGGATTTGGCATCAAAATAACGAAAGAAGTCAAAATTATATTTCAAAATATAACCACTAGCGCAGAAGATGAAACAAATGGTAATGAAGATGACATAAAGATGGAAGAACTGAAGGCAGCACTGGAGAAAATCAAGATGGGCAAAGCAGCAGGGCATGATGGTATAACACCAGAAATGGTTAAGTACATGGGAGCATCAGGCGACCTATTACTCTTAAGGGTTTTACAGGCAGCGTGGTGCAACAAGAAAATAAATTAAGGGGCTGTTGTAAAACTGTGGTGCAACAAGACCATACCAAAGAATTGTGAGATTGCCATCATAACACCAATTTTCAAAAAGGGTGACAATCGACAGTGTGGAAACCATAGAGGCATATCCCTTCTCAGTGTCCATGGCAAAATCTACTCTAGAATCCTAGAGCAGAGACTCCGACGCCTAGCTGAGCCACAATTGGATGATTTCCAGTGCGGATTCCGAGCAAACCGAAGTACTCAAGACCTGATCTTCACACTCAGACAGCTGAGTGAAAAGGCCCCTGAGTATAAGAGTTAGAGCCATCTTTTTTCATAGATCTGGAAAAGGCGTTTGACAGGGTCCCCTGGAGCAAACTTTGGGACTGTTTGGCAAGGAAGAATATTCCAGCACCTCTGATTCATGCTATACAGAGCTTCTACAAGTCTTGCAGAAATAATGTGAGGACAGCAAACCATAAGTCAGAGGAGTTCAGGACCACCACTGGTGTAAGACAATGTGATATCCTATCACCTTACCTCTTCATACTCCTTATGGACGATGTCATCAAGGCATGTAAGGAGAGAACAAGAAAGTATTCAGTGGGGTACTGGAAGATGAGACAGGTCTATATTTCGGAGCTGACATTTGCTGATGATGTTGCCCTGATTGCTAAATCAGAGGCACATCTCCAATCCAACCTGCAAGTCTGGAAGGAAGAGCTGGAGAAGAGAGGGATGGTCATAAGCAGCTCTGAAACAAAATCCATGGTGATATCACGAGAAGAAAGAAGACATCAAATTAAGCTGGGAGAACAGGTCCTGGAGCAGGTCGACCACTTTAAATACCTCGGAGCTATTATAGACCAAAATGGAGGCATCAAAGAAAAGTTGGCCACTCGAAAAGCAGCAGCTTGGGAGACTTTTTCAGGCCATAAATCGAGGATTCCTCAGCAAGAGAGAGGTTGGTAAGAAAACGAAGATGGCTGTATACCGCTCCACCTATGTCCCAGTCTTGACATATGGATTCGAGTCATGGGCAATGACTACAACCCATAAAAGCCAGATCCAAACCTCAGAAATGAGGTATCTGAGGAAGGTGGTTGAAGTAACAAGAAGAGACATGGTACGCAACCAGACGATACGTCAAGGCCTTAAATCCTACCCCCTGCAGACCGAAGTAGAACAGTCCCAATTAAGATGGTTTGGCCATGTCTGCAGAATGGGAGAAGATCGGATACCACGACAAGCATGTGAAACAAAGAGCCAAGGATCCAGACTCCGAAGACGACCCAGAGTCCGCTGGGAGGACAACATTAGACAATCTTTGAAGGACCGAGGTGTAAAGTTTCTTTCTTTCCCTTCTGTAAAGTGTCAATCTGTAAAGATGTGTACATAGTTGTTGAGATCAGGCATGCTCCAGTCTACCCAGCTGTAAATGGGTAACTCACCCTAGTCCTAAGTTAGGGAAGGCAAAGGCAGCTGTAAACAGTAGTTTCCCTCTAAGGCTCCTGGGGAAGCAGGCCCTAAACTTGGTCACTTCAACCGACGCAGGATGGTGTAGATATGGGTAGAAGTGTAGAGTGTGTTTAACGCGAATGGTGTACTGTTCGTGTTCTGACCAATCTAAACACTCATTCACTTGTGTCTACAAGGCACCAATGCAGACTGCTGGAATCTTTGTTTACACAGTTTATTCAGACGTACACACTGGGACATACGAGTACATCATGGGTATGTTGACACATCGATTTGTAGGCATACATAGCAGATCTGAAGTCATGACACATTCATAAATAATGGGTAGTACATCAAAAGTTCAATGTCATGATACATTATGGCCGCATCCCCTATCTGACTAAACGCGTCAGTGAAGGCGGATCGGTAAACAACTAAAGTTGCTTGACGTCCATAGTTTGTAGTATATTATGAAACCACGAAAAGGGGGTTTCTATCAAGATTGAGATCTCCTTGTCACTGTCCGAGTAATAAGATACATGCCCCGTTCTTTGGACAGTGATACTAAAGTATGATGACAGGAATTTAACATGGCCGCCTTCCTGAGTTGTCGCTCACTCGCTCACAGGAGGATATATTCATAAGCCAAAGTTAATTTGCAATACATATGCATAATTTGATAAAGTTCCTCCATACAGAGCTACAGTAATCCAGTTACCTCACGTAGCCATAATTACAGTATGGAGCCCGTCATCTCCGTCGATACAAACTTGACCCTAGCGTTGCGAAGCACAAAATTCCAGCTAGGTCTAACCGACCTGAGATCATCAATAACAGGGACTGGCATTACATGGAGTCCGAATCATACATGGTACCGTACCTTAGGAGAGTCTCTAACACAAACTCTAGTAGAGGAACAATCTCCTATAGAAGGAAAACCACTTCATAAATCATTTTTCCTTAAGAATCTGCCAGCCCTAGAAAAGGCGTACCCGCCATTGTCACGGTACATCGGAACTCTTCACAACTCGTTAAGACAACTCCTACTTCCGCTACAGCGGCGTAACAAGAATCTAGTCCCGCCTACCCATCCAAAATATACAATATAGGACTGATTCTACTTGTACTAATAATATGTAATACATATGAATTCAGGCCATAAACATAATAAGCAAATTAATCTATTTTCTGGCCCTAAAAAATAGGTACAGGCATGAGAGCAAAATCCATGCGCCGAATCAATATCCAGAACGATTACTCCTATAATCAAAAGTGTGAATCGAACATGGATTCTCTCGCTTTTACCATAGACAGCATTTTCATACACAAATGAATGAATGTCTATATTTTTCCCATATTAAATAGCCATATCGATTTTTGTAATATGTGCGTCAAAATATGCACGTAACAGATTACCACACCCCTCGGGGAAAAAAAATGGTACATTTTTTTTTGAAATACATCTAGGAGCAACATACAATAGGCTCACAACGCACCAATAACAATGCGCAGATGATAAGCATAAGTTTTTTGACCTTAGAGAAGGTACTCCTCTAAGTATTAATATTTCCAGAGAGGTGTCACCAACGCATACTACAATATTAGCAATGACACAATTCCACATTAGTTTATACATAAATTTCATCTAAGATATCTTAACATCATGATCATCAAAGACGAAAAACATTGAAAGATCAGCGGTGAATAAATATCAATGAACCGCTAAGTAGTGTTACAATCAATATATGATATATTACATATGTGTACACATTTCAACATAGAAACAACTGTATCAAAGTTGTATAACAGTTATGAATCATGTGGGCATCTAGACAAAATATCTGCCATCACATTTTCTGACCCACGGATAGCTCGCACCGAAAAATGAAATGGCTGTAGAGCAATCGCGTATCGCGTTGATCTCGCGCTCTTCAGATTTTTACTCTGAATAGCCGTAAGAGCTTTCTGGTCAGTTTCCACAATGAAATGCGCGCCCAGAAGAAATCTTTGCAGTTTAAGGATTGACCAAACCATAGCCAATAATTCACGGTCTAGGACCGAGTAATTCTTCTCTGCGGCATTAAATTTCCGAGAAATATACATCACAGGATGCAGAGTTCCAGAGTACTCTTGCAATAGTGCTGCTCCAATCCCGGTGGATGAAGCGTCACTACGAAGAATAAATGTCTTATCCTTAGAAGGCAATACTAGGATAGGTGAAGTAGAAAACATAGTTTTAACCTTATCCAAAGAGGATTGACATTCTTGAGTCCAATGGACTACATTAGGAGACCCTTTCTTTAGCAAGGAAGAAAGAGGTGACATAATGGAGGACAGATTCGGAATGAATCGTCCATAAAATTGTATTAGACCTAAGAGACTTCGCACTTGCTTTTTAGTCTTAGGAATAGAAATGTTAAGTATCTTACTTGTATTATGGTCTTCTGTTTTTAGGAACCCATGACCAACACGGTGTCCTAAGAAAGATATTTCGCTAAAACCAATACATGCTTTCGATGGTTTCGCTGTCAGGTTATGCTCGCGTAAGATAGACAATAGTTCATTTATCCCATTATAGTGATCGTTCCAAGTATCACTGAAAAGACAGATGTCATCAAGATACGCAATGACATCTGAGCGATGAGATAGGATTCGACGCATCATGCGTACAAATGTTGCAGGGGCGTTCATAAGACCGAAAGGCATGAAATTCCATTGGAATAGACCCCTAGGCGTCGAAAAAGCAGTAAACGGTTTGGCGTGTTCGGATAGTGGAACTTGCCAATATCCCTTAGACAAATCGAGTTTAGTAAAGAAATGAGAATTCGATAGTCTCGTAAGTAGCTCTTCTAGTAAAGGCATAGGCTCAGCATCAAATTTAGTCACTTGATTCAATTTGCGATAATCCACGCAAAGACGTATGTTATTGTCTTTTTTTCGTACAATAACCATCGGCGAAGAATATGCTGATGTGGATGGTTCAATAATTTTTAACTCTATCATCTCATCTAACTCTTTCTCTACCTGTGCTTGAAAATGTATCGGGATAGGATACGGTCTGACTCTTATAGGACTATGGTCAGTAAGAATAATGTCATGTTGAATGACATCAGTTTGACCAGGAATGTCAGTAAGGACATCCTGAAATTGTTCTAACATAGTAGAAACTTGTTTCTGCTCTCCTGGAGATAATTCTGGAGAAATTGCAACATCTTTCCATGATTCATTAGAGTGAAGAGGAATCATTGGAAAAGGTAAATTTACATCCGAGAAACTCGTTTCCTCATCCTGTCATGTTGGACTGGAAAATCGTCCGTTGCCTGGAAAACAGGTTGTAAATAATCAGGACGTTCATGGAATTCCGTGAGCATGTTGATGTGGAAGGTTTTACGCTTCCCGTCAATATCGACGATATAGTCAACATCGGAAACTTTTGATATTATATCGTACGGACCTTTCCAAGAAATAAGAAGTCTATTTTCCCTACAAGGTAGCAAGACAAATGCTTTGTCACCTGGACAAAGTTGTCGCAAGCATCTCTTTTTATTGGCAAATTCCCTTGCCTTCTGTTTCGCAAATTCAGAAGAAGCAGTTGCCAATTTGCATGCTTCAATAATCTTGTGTCTAAGTGCGATGACATATTCATAAGAGGATTTTGTGTCATCGACAATATTATCAGCAGTTATAAGATCATGAAGTAAGGACATAGGACCTCGCGGTTTCGCGCCAAAGACAAGTTCAAAGGGAGAAAATCCTGTATGTTCGTTGGCGACCTCTCTATATGCAAAGAGAGCCGCGGGTAAAACCCTATCCCAATCCTGAGGATGATCTTCTGTTATCTTACCTAGTAGGTTTTTCAGAGTTCTATTCAAACGTTCCACCATCCCATTGGACATAGGATGACAAATACTACTCAGCGATCTCTCTATCTTAAGAGTCGACATTACTTGAGACATGGTATCCGATATGAGTTGGGTACCATGGTCGGACAATATTTCTGCAGGAAACCCCAGACGAGAAAATATTAACCAAAGAGCATCTGCGACATCAGCAGTAGTTATGCTCTTTAGAGGAACAGCCTCCGGCCAACGTGTGCACATATCAACACACGTCAAAATAAATTGGTGTCCTCTAGCAGACTTTATCTTAAATGGACCAATGATGTCTATCGCCATTTTTTGAAATGGTCGAATGGGAATGTCTGCAGCCTGAATAGGTGCATCATGGCGTGGACCTCTGGGTTTAATCTCTTGACATACTTTACAAGATCGACAATAGATTCGTATGTCCTTATTCACAGCAGGCCAAAAGAAAGATTGAAGAACTCTAGCTTTAGTACGGGAAAAACCCATATGTCCAGCACACTGCGAATCATGAGCGTGCTGTAAGATTTTAACTCTCATATTTTTAGGCACAAGGATTTGAGAATGAATGGACTTAGCGGAGTCTTGTACCATACGTACAAGTACGCCATTCCTCCTCGTAATCCAAGATTTACGATTTGTATCCTTATTCGGATCACTTTTTGTTGACAGAGTAAAGAATTTCTTTAGAGTAGGATCATCTTCCTGCTGTTTGATAAAGGAATCATGGGAAATCTCCAAGGGATCATCTTGGATCTGCGCATCATTATCTTCAGAATGTGAAGATTGTGGCATATTAAGAGCTTGAGCCCTAGTGATTACTGCATTAGCAGATTGCATATTAACATTTTCCCAATTAGAAATTTGCTGTGGAGTGCATTCTTTCACTCCATGAATGCGACCGATGATAAGATCAGCGATCGGATTCGGCAAGAGACATGCTTGCACCTCTCCTGTAAAGAAAGGCGTAGCAATATTGATAATGGCAGTGGAGTACTTCTCCAATGTGCCACCAAATGTTACACATTTGACTATATTGCCTGTAGCTCGAGAAGGATTTACGAGTGATTGCCTCACTCCGATGGTAGTGCACCCCGAGTCGAAAAGAATTGATACCGGAGTACCATCTATTAGGCCCCTATTAAAGACAAGAGCACCCCTTCCATTATGCGCGATTGACGCATGGAGCGCGGGAAGCGGGTGACCGCAGCTTAAAGTAGAAACTGTGGTTGGATCGAATAATGTTTTGCATTGCGAACACTGAGATGCTCTAGCAAAATCGAAAGCGGAATTTGCTACACTATTGGAGTCTTTTTTATCATTATTCTGATTATCGGTGTCGTGGAACTCCTGTTGTGCAGAGTTAGCCTGGTAATACGATTTACCATGTCTTTTGTGTTGTGATCTACCTCGGTTATGATTGTCTCTATAATTATTATTTCCTCTGTTATAACCCCTATTTGGGTTTGAATCATAATATTCATGATCATAATCATCACGCTCATTATACTGAGTATCCCTGTAATATTGGTTCTTTTCTCTCCATGAAGAACTTGGGTAGTTCCTATAGCTACTCCCCTTTCGAGAATGTCTAAAATTATGGGTACCCCTCGCGTGTCGAGGACTATCAGCCCGATTCCAGTTCTTCAAAGAAGAACTCTGATTTGAGTGGTTATCTTGGTTTTGATACTTATTCCAATTAACCTTTTTATCAAATTTATTTTTAGCTCCTTGGAATTTGTGTGAGTAATTCTGATTATATTCTGTTGCCGAAGCAACTGGCATACTCTCTTTAATGTTAGAGTTACTAAGAATCATGTCAGGGTGTGCCGTGGCATACTGGTCACAATATTCTTCCATTTGCTTTAATGTACTAGGTTTACGCTCATGTAAGAACTCTAGGAATGATTTTTTTACAGAAGACATGACCTTGTCTCTTAGCAATAAATCCGTAAGACCATCAAATGTTTTCTCTGTTTTGGATAATTCAATCCATCGTGAAAGTGTAATTCGTGCTTTTGAGATGAATTCTGAGAATTCTACACCTACCTCAGGTCTCATTGTTTTAAACAAAAGACGATAACCTTCCTCAGACAGCTGATATCTCTTTATCAAAGCTGCCCTAACAGCATCATAATTATCCTTGTCGGCCTCTTCAACAAAATATAACTTACTCAGAGAGTCCCCTTTTAGATTTTCAGACAACTGATTCACATACTGTGATTTGTCAACATTATGAGCTCGACAAGCCCGTTCAAATCTAGAAAGCCAAAATGTTATGTCATCACTGGCAGAGTTGAACGCTGGTACCTTGACCTTGTACACAAAGGGTTTACCATTACCAACAGATGCCTGATTAACATTACTCATACATGTCAATTTTAATTTCTCTAATTCAAACTCATGTTCTCTTATTGCTTTTCTCTCTTCTGCCTCTCTATCTAATCTTTTCTGTTCTGCAGCAGCTTCTAATTTTTTCTGTTCAGCTGCAACTTCTAATTTTTTCTGTTCAGCTGCAACTTCTAATTTTTTCTGTTCAGCTGCAATTTCTAATTTTTTCTGTTCTGCATCAAATCTCCTTTCCTCCACTTGCATCTGCAATTTCTTTAGTTCAGCAGCAATATCAGCTTCTTTTTCTAATCTTTTTTCTTCAGCCAGAGTTTTTTTCTCTTCAGCAGCAGCTTTTCTCTCCTCTGCCGCTAATGCTTTGTCATATTGAGCAACAGCCCATTGTTCTAAGTCTTTCTCAGTCTTCTCAAGGGATTTTCCTTGTGCAATAAAATAATCTAATGTAGACATCTTGTCTTCTTAAATAAGAAACCTGAAAAAGTAAATAAATTACCTTATTTCACTTTAATGGGAGACAAGTCTATACCATAGACTTAGTCTTAGTGAAAAACTTGTATGGTTTATAATAACCAATGATAACTTGAGTACCTGTGGACAACAATAACCGTATCTCAAATACTGTGGGAGACAAGCCTTACAAAGGTCTTGTATACCTCAATGTAATCAAAGATCACTTGGGTACCTGTGGAAATTAATCATAAAGTACTGATCTGTACTATACTATCAGTGTATACCACTATAACTTCTATGTCATATGTCAACTAAAGACATTACAAAGGACAAACAAGAAAAGACAATATGAACACATTTGCAGAGATCAAATTAAATTAAATAGGAGAAATGAAAAAAAATGATCACAGAAACTGTGATGATAACTGCAATAAGATAACAAGACAAATAACGCCACAGTGTATAAACATAAGGGTGTAAAAAACTGAAATGAAAGGAAAGATGAGACCTACAATTATACAAACAAATTAAACAAAAATAAAGAACAGAAAAAATGTTACAAATACAAATATGAAACAGTCGTCACAACTAACCAAATATTTGCAAACTATGTTGCATGCAAATTTCAATTAAGAAATTGCTCCCTATAGAACGCCAGAACAAGACCAATATCACTCGGTATTTCCTGTTCTAGTCACCTCCCATCCAGGCCCGCAAAGACATAACAATCACACATATAAACAGATAATATATAAACATAAATATATATAAATCATCAATGTGTGTATCATATCATGCAATGTGTTGACGTTGCAATGTATAGTACTGTATGCTCAGTTTTAATCAATTAGACTACCACTTTATTGAGTAATAGATTTGCATTCTAACTATTACACTGTCCAATTTTTTTGAGCACATTAGAAGATCCACCGATGAAATTTGCACTATGTTCAACAATGCTCTTGTATTACAGCAGGATAAACAATCACTGGTTTAGAACACTGACTGTATTGTGCCAAATGTCAACAAGTGCTGACCCAGATATTGCTACACTTGTCAGAACAGGTCAAGCTGACATTGATTGTATAGCTGTCCTACTGGTGTTGATGTGGTCAAACAAATGTTCTTGTAACTGTAAAATGTGATTCTCAACACAAGACTGCGTAGGCTGGACCCAGGGATCTGGCTCACCACTGTAAAGTTTCTTTCTTTCCCTTCTGTAAAGTGTCAATCTGTAAAGATGTGTACATAGTTGTTGAGATCAGGCATGCTCCAGTCTACCCAGCTGTAAATGGGTAACTCACCCTAGTCCTAAGTTAGGGAAGGCAAAGGCAGCTGTAAACAGTAGTTTCCCTCTAAGGCTCCAGGGGAAGCAGGCCCTAAACTTGGTCACTTCAACCGACGCAGGATGGTGTAGATATGGGTAGAAGTGTAGAGTGTGTTTAACGCGAATGGTGTACTGTTCGTGTTCTGACCAATCTAAACACTCATTCACTTGTGTCTACAAGGCACCAATGCAGACTGCTGGAATCTTTGTTTACACAGTTTATTCAGACGTACACACTGGGACATACGAGTACATCATGGGTATGTTGACACACATCGATTTGTAGGCATACATAGCAGATCTGAAGTCATGACACATTCATAAATAATGGGTAGTACATCAAAAGTTCAATGTCATGATACATTATGGCCGCATCCCCTATCTGACTAAACGCGTCAGTGAAGGCGGATCGGTAAACAACTAAAGTTGCTTGACGTCCATAGTTTGTAGTATATTATGAAACCACGAAAAGGGGGTTTCTATCAAGATTGAGATCTCCTTGTCACTGTCCGAGTAATAAGATACATGTCCCGTTCTTTGGACAGTGATACTAAAGTATGATGACAGGAATTTAACATGGCCGCCTTCCTGAGTTGTCGCTCACTCGCTCACAGGAGGATATATTCATAAGCCAAAGTTAATTTGCAATACATATGCATAATTTGATAAAGTTCCTCCATACAGAGCTACAGTAATCCAGTTACCTCACGTAGCCATAATTACAGTATGGAGCCCGTCATCTCCGTCGATACAAACTTGACCCTAGCGCGTTGCGCGAAGCACAAAATTCCAGCTAGGTCTAACCGACCTGAGATCATCAATAACAGGGACTGGCATTACATGGAGTCCGAATCATACATGGTACCGTACCTTAGGAGAGTCTCTAACACAAACTCTAGTAGAGGAACAATCTCCTATAGAAGGAAAACCACTTCATAAATCATTTTTCCTTAAGAATCTGCCAGCCCTAGAAAAGGCGTACCCGTCATTGTCACGGTACATCGGAACTCTTCACAACTCGTTAAGACAACTCCTACTTCCGCTACAGCGGCGTAACAAGAATCTAGTCCCGCCTACCCATCCAAAATATGCAATATAGGACTGATTCTACTTGTACTAATAATATGTAATACATATGAATTCAGGCCATAAACATAATAAGCAAATTAATCTATTTTCTGGCCCTAAAAAAATAGGTACAGGCATGAGAGCAAAATCCATGCGCCGGATCAATATCCAGAACGATTACTCCTATAATCAAAAGTGTGAATCGAACATGGATTCTCTCGCTTTTACCATAGACAGCATTTTCATACACAAATGAATGAATGTCTATATTTTTCCCATATTAAATAGCCATATCGATTTTTGTAATATGTGCGTCAAAATATGCACGTAACACGAGGACTAGAATGGAAAGAGGCCAGGAGGAAGACAGCCGATAGGATAGTCTGGCGCTCTCTCTTCCAAACCTCTACACCTCACGGTAGAAGGGGAACGACTAAGTAAGTAAGTAAGATGGCGATATGTCACAAGCTTGAGTCAACGCTCTCATATAACCACATTGTTTCGTAAAGCTAGAGACCTGTCTCAGGCTTCTCTTACCGCTTTCATACAACCACACATATTTATCTCATGAAGTTGACAGTCTGTTAGATAAGAAAGCTTCACTAGCATAGTCTCCGTTCTGTCGCCCAAAGACAGAAATCTTTTTTCATTACATCACATTACGCTCATTAATTGACAAACAAACATTAATGTGAGACAACGAACCTCTACTAGCGTAGTCTTTGTTCTGTGACCTAAAGACAAAAATCTTTATCATTACACCACATCACGCCCATTAATTGACAAACAAACATGAATGTTAGACAACCAACCTCCACTAGCGTAGTCATCTGTCTGTCGCCCAAAGGCAGAGACCTTATAGACATCGTTATGGTAAAGTTCTATCCAGAAATCTTTCTTTATGATGGTTAGGGCATGGAACTGGCAGACGTAAATACCACCCTACGAGACAATGTGAACAAAGTAGAGTTATTTGTGATTCTAGACAAAGGGAATTCTGGAAAGATTTACAATAATAAAATAAATAAATAATAAAACTGGATAACAATTTTCGCCTTTTTGTGTGTATCTGAGATTAAAATAAGTTACCTTTATGTTGTTTGGGCTGCTGAATATGAAAATGGCCGTTAAAACACCAGTTTAGCTCTAGTTGTTTAACTATCTTTAAAACAAGTTTAACACATTTGCATAAACATACCATATGATAATAATGCTTATAGCGGAAATGATTCACAGCGACGCCTTTTTGCCTGCTGCTTGTAATGAGTTTCTGGAGCATCTCTCACGAGGGTCCAACAATAGTCTGCTAACATTGCTGCATTCCATTTCCCTTGGTACCTTTTTTCGAGGGTAGTAATGTCGTGATGAAATCTTTCTCCATGCTCGTCACTGACAGCACCGCAGTTAGCAGGGAAGAAATCCAGATGAGAGTGTTAAAAGTTTAATTTCAAAGACATGTTGCACCCTAGTCTCTCGTAGCGCTGCAAGAGGGTTTCTACAAGCTCCTGGTTAGTGTCAGCCTTATTGTTTCCTAGAAAGTTTGTGGCCACTTGCTGGAAAGCATTCCAAGCTAACTTTTCATCACCTGTGAGGATATCATCAAAACGCTGATCTCGGAAGAGCTGATGTATCTGTGGACCAACAAATACACCTTCCTTGATTTTGGCCTCACTAAGTCTTGGAAATTTACCACGAAGGTTAAAAATCCAGCCCCATTTCTATCCATGGCCTTCACAAAATTCATCATTAGTTCAAGTTAGATGTGGAGAGGAGGGAGCACGATCTTGTGGGATTCTACGAGTACAAGTGGTTCGTTAAGTACATTCTTTTTCCCCGGTTCAAGTGATTGTCGTTGGGGCCAATCCTTTTTCTTGTAGTGGGAAGTCCTGGCACGGATGTCCCACAGACAGAGGAAATAGCAAAACATTGTGTAACCCTGCTATAGCCCCATCAAGATGGCAATGACCTTCAGGTCACCACAAATCTGCCACTTATACTTGTCATAGTTGACGGTGTGAAACAGTTGTTTCATGTTGTTGTGCGTTTCTTTCATGTGGACTGCATACCCGAGTGGAACAGATGGTAAAACGTTACCATTATGGAGCAGCACAGCTTTTAAGCTCAACTTGGACGAATCAATGAACAGCCTCCAATACCCGCACATCCACCCTTTCATAACTTTCTACATCAGCAAAGCCTCTTGAACTGCACACCTTACACTTGGAGGTCCTACTGGCCGGAATATCACATTCATACAACAACAATACCTCAATATCCAGCTCACACCTACTACCAAATGAATCATCTATCACGGCCTAATCCATCTCGCTTTTATTTTCAACAACCCTCTCCTCAACATTATCAGTGACTGTTCACTTCATAAGTCGACGTCTCTGTAGGACCAGTAACTGTCGGATAATGCTTATCTATTTCTTACAATTTTTACATAGTTCAGTTATCTGAATTGTTTTGAATTAGTTGTATTAAGTTTTGCATTTATTTACTAGTACTATTAATCTCACTTCTTTAGCAACTTCGCGATGTTTAATTAGTTATTTACTTTCTAAATAATAACATTCCCATGTGTTCGGAACAGACTGTATTTGAAGATATAAACCTCACTTTTTGCAAAGATCCACATACATTTAACCGTGTCCACGAACGTTAGTGAAATTTACTGTAGTGTATATTTTATAATTTGTTTACA
Organism: Oreohelix idahoensis; assembly: GCA_024509875.1. NCBI lineage: Eukaryota > Metazoa > Mollusca > Gastropoda > Stylommatophora > Oreohelicidae > Oreohelix > Oreohelix idahoensis. The sequence goes on from JAMPIV010006088.1 coordinate 596,142, forward strand.
ATTTAGTATTAAACCTTGTTACTAATTTTTATTGCGTCTTACTACTATTCGTCTTGGTGCCCATTCCTCTCATTCCTACTTCCCCCATTCACTCTTTCCTCCTGACTATTATCATGTCCGAGGGCAAAAACTCTAATCAAAATATAGGCAATACCACTAATCCATGGCTTAAACTAACAGGGCTTAAAATTGGACATTTAAACATTTACCACCTGCTAGGTAAGCTTTCTGAAGTCTCCACTTCTCTCCAACAAAACTTCCACATACTGTATTCGGTTTTTCTTAAACCCGTCTCAATGACAAAATTACAGATGAAGAAATTAGCATTCATGGATTCACAACCATCCGGAGGGATACTAACAGACAACTTGAAACAGGGCTAGTCATATACATCTCAACATCTCTTCAGTACAGACGCCGTGATGGTCTAGAACATTTTGGCATTGAATGTATATGGCTTGAAAAAAAACTCCCCAACCTGACCCCTGTTTTAATTGGTTACATGTACCGGAACCCTAGCTCTTCTGCTGTATGGTTTGACACATTCTCACGAGTGATGGACAATGTTTGGGCTTCTTCGAAGAAAATTATTCTACTGGGGGATTTCAATATTGACCTTCACAAACCGAACAACACGTGGAATAATATCACAATCTCATACAATCTCACACAGTTAGTCACCCAACCCACGAGAGTAACAGACTCATCATCTACACTAATTGATCACATCTATATGACCTGCCCTGAAAACAATTATAGAATGCACAGTCACACAGGACAGCAATAAGTGACCACTATCCTATTTGCTGTACCTGGACGAGAAAGGGGTTCAAAGCACCTAAAACGGAACACATCACAGTCCACTAAAGGAATTTCGAAAACTTTAACCTTCAGTTGTTCCTACAAGATCTTCAAATATCCTCTCTCTCATACGTGTACCAACTTCCGCATCCAGAAGAAGCCATAACTTACTGGACACAAACTTGCTACAACGTATTCGACAAACATATTCCTATAAAGCAGGTCCGTGTCAAAAACATCAGAAAGACCCCCTGGATAACAAAAGAAATATTATCAGCAATGACAGAGCAGGACGAGGCTCATACGCTCAAAGATTTCAGCAGGTATCGGATACTTAGAAACAAAGTACAGTACCTCATTCTTCAGGAAAAGAAACTACATTTCAGAAAGATGATTCAAAACAAAGCAAACAGCAAAGAGGTGTGGGTAGCCATTAGAATACTAACACACAAATCAAAGTCACTAAACTCTTTACCAAATAGGTGCTCACTCACGGCAACTCATTTTAGTAACCACTTCAAAACAGAAATGACCCATCTCAAGTCGATACTAAAGCCTATAGACTGCGATATTAGTAAATTAACAGACTTCTGCAGCAACGAACACGCCTCTACAGATCTAAGAGAAATTCCTTTTCTAACAGTACACGAAGTACTCAAATATATCTTGGCATTAAAAAAACAACAACTCATCTGGACTTGATGGTATCAGCAATAAGATTCTACGTTACGCTGCACCCATCATTTGCATCTCTTTAACCTATGTATACAACCAATGTATTGCACACAACTACTTTCCTACAGCATTTAAAACTGCCAAAGTGTATCCTTTCTATAAATCTGGCTCACATAGCGATCCCAACAGTTACAGACCAATATCCATTCTATCATCTATATCAAAACCACCAGAGAAACATATTTACAACACCACACTTCAACACTTAACAGCAAACAAACTGCTCATTGAAAGCCAGTGAGGTTTCAGACGCAAACATTCCTGTCACACAGCTCCCACCAAAATGGCAGACAACTGGCTGTCGAACGTAAATGATGGAAAATTATGTGGTGCTGTTTTTGTCGACTTCAAGAAAGCATTTGACATGATTGACCACACTATCTTGGTTCAAAAGTTAGAAACCCTCAGATTAGGTCCTAATCCACTAAACATCATCAAATCATGCCTGGCAGACCGACAACAGTTAGTGCTCCACAACAACTCGACATCAGATTTCTTGAAGATAGATACAGGAGTACCGCAGGTTTCTATTCTTGGACCCCTACCCTTCGCACTGTTCATCAACGACCTGCCACTACATCTAAAATATTCAACATGTGATCTCTTTGCAGATGATTGTACTATCTACACTAGTGACACTGACTGCGCGGCACTTGACTTGACTCTTCAAATCGATGTAGACAATTGTTAAGGTCTGTTTTATTTTAAGCTAGAGATTTATTATTTATGATGGATTTGTGGTCAAAGGGACATTACAGATTGTAATATTTTGTGGTACAAATCAGATTTAGTTGTTACCTCCCCTGACTAGCTATAGACGGCCATATAAGGATTACCTGGGGTGTCTAGCTATTTGCCCATATAAGGTTCTGTTATTAGATTTTCTTAGAACAGTCCCCATAAAGTTCGAGATTGCCCCGTGATGAGCTAAAGTCATCACACGATGATTCGGTGCATGCGCGATTATTTGCGCGGGTCCGGAAGACTGTTTTTTTTTTTTGGGCAGTCGTCTGGACGGTTTTGAGCTGAGAGGTTGCTCAGCGGGGATCAGAGTTCTTTGTGCATCAAATGTGTTTAAGATTTCCCCTTATTGTGATTCTGGCATATTTCTGTAAGCCTAGGAAATGGCTAGTGTTTTGTGTCTTATTCCTGGAGTGCAGAGCAGGTAAAGATACTTTTTGAAGGTACAGTATATTTTTTGCAGCCAAGTACTTTGTATTTTGATGCTAACAGCCTAAGTTAGTTCGCTGATACTAAGGTGACTTTCTCCTAGTGCGGAGGAGAGTCCAGGATATTATGGATATCTTTATATTTTGCACCTACTGTGTTTGGTCCGAGGAAGGACAGAAAAAAATATATTTTGAGCCCGCACTAATTCGGCTCACCTTGTTATGGAAGCATCTAATGTGTTCTGTCGGAGGAAGGACAGAAAGAAATTATATATTTGAGCTTGACACTCATGCAACTTATTTTTGCCAGAGGTTGTTCCTCGCTTATCTCGTCAGAGGGGAATAGATATAAATTATTGTCATACTTTCAGCACCATGATACGTGCAGGCTGCAAAAGAGTTATTGTCATTACGATTGTACTGAGCTTGTTACTATGTCCATGAAGTGCTTGAACAATATGCCATTGACAGTATGCTTGTCTGATGTCCTGATGACGTCTTTTGTCGACGTGATGTTACCGTAATAAATCGTAGAACCATACAAGTGGTCTTCAACGCTTCCATGACTCTACTTACGTTTTGTGATGCTTGTGAGCTGTACCCAGTGACACAGTGACGTTTATAATGTTTACATGTTTGCAGCATGTCTGATTAACATTCTTCGTCTTCTACTGAACCACAACAACAACATACTTCTACATTGGTAGCCTGTGTAGCGTTTACAGTAGCAACTTTAGACTTCTACAGTGGTCGCCAGTTTTTAGGGTGTGTTACCCAAACGACATTTGCATCACAAAATCTACAACGTAAAAATTGTCGATAACATTGAGTATCTTCCTGAGCTACCACTACGTTACTGCTACAGTGGTTAGTGTTGCTGTCATTTTCGACGGAGTTTCATATGTCAAGTTATTTGTCGTATTTTTTTCACCCTAGTCAAAGGTGAATAATTGTGTCTTTACCTTGCGATGTCAGGTTGATTAGGGGTTATCTTCCCTGTTTGTTCATTCATTGTGTTTGACCTTTTGGGTCAAAGGTAAAACAGTTCTGGGCTATATGCGATGCGCAGTGGAGAGCGCGAGATTAGACTTCCGTCTTGTTGAGGTGTGAAGTCCTGGCTTCTGAGGACGTGTATGTCCATTGTGTTTTGGGGA